>CM052712.1:48141957-48160256 GCA_028551405.1 Uromys caudimaculatus
CGGGTTCTCAGGCCCGGGATCCCGGCAGATCCGGGCGGGTCTGGGCGAGAGGTGTTGCTCCCCTCAACCCCACTCACGGTCCTTCCAAGTTCCTGTGAGATTTCCTTTCTACGGCGCTCCTTGGCTATTGACTCCTCACGCTCCCCCTTCTTATAGTTTCTTATACCATTCCTCCTCCTCCATCTCCAAGAGGATGCCCCCTTACCAGGCCTCCCCCCTCCCTGGGGCCTCAAGTGTTTTGAGTGTTAGGCGCTTCTCCTACTGAGGTCAGACCAGGCAGTCCTAGGCTGTATATGTGGTGGGGGCCCCAGACCAGCTCATGTATGCTGACTGTTTGGGGACTCAGTGTCTGAGAGATCTCAGGGGTCCAGGTTACTTGACATGGCTGGTCTTCCTAGATGAGGGGTTGTCCTCGTCCTCATCTTTTTCCAGGCTTTCCTTAATTCAACCACAGAGATCTCCAACTTCAGTCCAATGTTTGGGTATAAGTATCTGTGTCTGTCTCAGTCAGCTACTTGTTGGGCCTCTCAGAGGACAATCATGCTAGGTATATCTTGCAGGCAAGTCGTCATTGGAAATTATATAACTATGTGTTAATTAACAAAGTTTGATATTCTCCTTAATCCAAGAAAATGCTTATTAACACCCATTTGCAGAAATAGGCCAATAAGACAGGTACAGATAGTATGTGCCTTATTAACATTACTCATAGAATTTAACAGCTGCAGAAAGTTCTAGATTGCAGACTAAATTTTCTTTTTGTTTTGATTTTGTGGAAATCCTATAGGAAAAACATATTGGTCACAAGATACATCTTGTCACGACTAATGGTTATATCCCTTAGAAAGCAGTTGAAATCTTTAAGTTCACCTAATGTGGTATTCAGCAAAGATGTAGAGTCAGCATCTGCCTAAATTTTGAATGCTATCTAAAAGGATGATTTGCTTGATGATACAATTATCTTTTAACCAATGTGATATGTGAAATACATCATGTGATATTAGCATGTTGTCATCCATCAGGTAGCTGCATACTTCTTGTCAGTATACTAGAACACTTACACCTTAGTGATATAAATTTCTTTGATTATTAGACTTCATAATAAAGAGCTTCTTGCTTGCATAATAAATCAATGTTTTAGTAAGACACCATATAAAATAACATATAATACTTTAATCTGATTAGCTCTAGCTTTTGATGTTTAGCTACTCCTATGATTCATTCTCACTACAGCTTTAAGAAATGTCTTGAGAAAGAATTATAATAGTAAAGGAATTTTTTGAGAAGATTCTTTGAATGTCTCAGTCAGACCTACCTGGGTGATAAATGTTTCCTACAATGGAAAGGTCTTTAAAGAATATTCAGAATGTATGAATTATAATTATTTACTGTTTCAGGATTTGCATAAATATAAGATTTTCAAGTATAATACATAAAATTCTATCATTCTTTTCATTTTTTTGGTAACAAAAATTAATGCTCATATTTAAGCAAAGGGTATATTAATGTAAGAATTTTAAGTAAGAGTATGTGTACATTTATACTAACAATTGAAGACATGTCACATTTTGAACATATATTACAGTTTATGTTATGTTATAAAACGTTTGTAACAACATTCGAAATAAATTACTTTTTGTCTGTGTGTGATTTGTTTTATTTGTACATGTGTATGAATGTGAGTAGCATATATATACATACATATATATATATGTGTGTGTGTGTGTGTGTGTGTATATATATATATATATATATATATATATATATACACACACACACATATGGTATACACATACATTGATTTGTGGATGCCATGGGTCATTGAATTTCCTACTATATAATTCTTCACTTTGTCTTTTAAGAAAGGATCTCTTACTAAATCTGGAGCTTAGCTAGTAGATAGTCTGCCACAGATATTCTCATGTCTCTTTTCTTCAAGTAGGAAGCTTACAAGTATGGTTCATTTTATATAGTATTTTACACAGGAAGTTTAGAGCTTTGAATTTAATTCCTTAAGATTTCACAGAGAGCTATCCACACACAAAAGATCTATACTCTTTAGATAATATATGATAATGGTACCACTAGCCAAAATTTGTGCTTCCCTCAGAAATGTAACATAGCAAGCAGCATTGATAACATCTACGAAACAAAACAGCATATAAAAGCATAACAAGATACAAATTGCACATCAATGGGCAAGGTGTTATCAGAATTCAGTGGCTATTAGATACTTATAAAAGCAAAGATACACATATTTCATTTGATAATTACTAGGAATCTTCATTCTTTTTTTTTTTTTTTTTTGAGACAGGATTTCTCTGTGTAGCCCTGGCTGTCCTGGAACTCACCCTGTAGACCAGGCTGGCCTCGAACTCAGAAATCTAACTGCTTCTGCCTCCTAAGTGCTGGGATTAAAGGCATGCACCACCACTGCCCAGCAGGAATCTTCATTTTTTATAAGTTATATCAAGTGGATAAGAATTCCTACTTACAAGTCTAAGTAACATCAACAAGACGTTTGTTTTGTATATTTGTTCTACAATATCAGAAAACTCCTCTGTAATCTAATATGTGTGAGGTGTTTGAGTTTTCCATGGGCTCAGGGAAAGATGAAACGCAATTGCCTAGGCATTGGTAAAAATCTATTTGTGGACATACTAATGACCCAAACATGTAGTACATCTGATCTTCTCTCCCAATAAATTTAACACAAAAAATTATTAGTTGGTGATATGTGAATGTCTCTACAGACATGTTGCAAATTCCATAAAGTTGGATTTTAAGAAAAAATTTAGAAAGCTGCAGTTATTAATTATTGTTTAGGTGTGTATTAAATGTAGATGTATATGAGGTGAATTAGAGAAACAACAGAAATGGAGAAGAATCAAACAGTCTGGGTCCAGAGTTCTTTCAAAGTATAGTCCAGAATGTAAGTGTACTCAAGAAAAGAAGCTATTAAATAATACAGAAAATACCAGGAATATTTAGAGAAGACCAAATGCTTTAAACATTGTTGAGAAGGACTAAAATATGAAGACAGAACAACTTCCATTGATTTTTGGCAAAGACAAAGCACTCAGTGTGACCTTAACAAGGATTCTAAAGGGTATGTTGAAAATTGGATTAAGTATCTTAAAATATCATTGGCAAAGGGAATGTCTCAGCACTTTATCTGTGATATTTTTTGAAATAAATGAAAAAAATAAAGAAAGCAAAGAGAGCTATGTATCTGCTATTGGAGTGGAGTTTAGGAGGAATACAAAGAATGAAAGTTGCAAGGGAAGTATAGAAGAATTGTCCTTTGATAAGAACTATTGGCGAGGTTGTGGAGAAAGAGGAAGACTCCTCCATTGTTAGTGGGATTGCAAGCTGGTACAGCCACTCTGGAAATCAGTTTGGCGGACCCTCAGAAAAATGGACATAATACTACCTGAGGACCCAGCTATACCTCTCCTGGGCATATACCCAGAAGATGCTCCAACATGTAATAAAGACACATGCTCCACTATGTTCATAGCAGCCATATATATAATAGCCAGAAACTGGAAACAACCCAGATTTCCCTCATCAGAGGAATGGATACAGAAAATGTGGTACATTTACACAATGGAGTACTACTCAGCTATTAAAAACAATGACTTAATAAAATTTGCAGGCAAATGGATGGAACTTGAAAATATCATCCTGAGTGAGGTAACTCAGTCACAAAAGAATGAACACGGTATGTACTCACTGATAAGTGGATATTAGCCCAAAAGTTCGGAATACCCAAGTTTCACTTAACAGTAACCGCTGGACTGAGAGTGAGGTCCCAGATGGAGGAGTTGGAGAAAGGACTGAAGGAGCTGAGGGAGTCTGTAGCCCCATGGAGGGAGCAACAGTGTCAACTGGCCTGATACCCCCGGTCCTCCTGGAGGCTGGACCACCAACCAAAGAATACACATCGAGGGACCCATGATTCAGACCACATATGTGGCAGAGGAGGGCCTTTTTGGCCATCAGGGGGAGGAGAGGCCCCAGTAAAGGGGAATGTCAAGGTGGGAATATGGGAGTGGGTGGGAGGGTGGGTGGGAGGTGGAATTCCCTCATAGAGGTGGGGGAGGGGGAGGGGATAGGTGATTTCCAAAGAGGAGACCTAGAAAGGGGGAAACATTGAAATGTAAATAAAGTATCAAAAAACAAAAAAATAAAAAATAAATAAAAGAACTATTGACAAGAAACAATCTAATAAGGTCAAGGCAAGAGTCAGACATTAAAAGTCATCCTCTGTCACAGCCTGCTTGAGGCCAGAAGGGTTGCCTGAGATATTGTCTCCAACAAGTAAAGACTATCAAACCAGTCTGAATGTGATGGAAATATTGGTGATGAGAGAACAGAGAGCTCATATTTCACTTTATCAAATTTTTGACACTTTTGTAAACATGTAGAGTTCTTTGAGAATATCATACAATGGAATTTGATCATATTTGCCAATCCTTTTCCAGTTTTCCCAGATTAACACCTCATTTCCCAGACACCCAAGTTTATACCATTTATCCCTCAATAACAATTCATCTTCCTCCAAAATTATTATATGTATGGTCTTGCAGTGGAATGTGGTTGACTTACTAAGTACTTACTACACTCTTAGACACTAAGAGGAAACTGATTCTCCCTTTCTTAAGAGCTCCACTTTCCATACCAAGACTTTTTGTGCCTTGGGCTTGCATAGTCTTATGAGTGCTGTTGCAGTTTTGGTGAATTCACACACACACACCACACACACACACACACACACACACACACACACACACACACACACACACACACACACCACATACACAATTACTCACACACTCATCGCTATGTTCATAAATTAATAAATATTTTAACGCTCATAAGAGAATTGTCTATTTTCAACTAATAGTATTTAACTCAAAGACTCATAACTGACCAAGCAAAAAGCTAAGGGACTGCAAAATTGTTGAATCAAATTTTAAATTATGTTTTTGATATAAGATTCTTCATTACAAATGAAGATAGAGGAGAATATGACAGAAGAAACATAAGATATAATGCAGTTACTGGAGAATAAAGTAAAACTAATTTGATAGAGACCAAATTGTATACTAAGTACAATTTCCCAATGGAGATCGATTTTCTTTTCTTAAATTTAAGGTTAAAGCAGTGCATGACATTTATGCTCCTCGCCCAGTAGTTTCCACAATGGTGAATTAGTTCATTCATTTACTCACAAACAATTTCCATGTAAGTAGAATGCAAAAATGTAAGAGCCACAGGGAAAATCTTTCTGTTTGATAGAAGTGTAGAAACTGTAAGCTGGTAAAAATGTACCTAATTATGATTTTTATATTTAAGAAATTGAGAGTGATGTTCTCATAAGATGAGGAATTATCAATTGCAAAGGGGCAATGACAGACAAAGAATTTAGAGATAATAGAGGATAAAACCAAATATGATTATACTGAAGAAGATGGTGGTTACATTCATGTCACATAAAATCTCTGGATGAAGTGGGGTGATCTGAGTAACTTGGATGATTTTATTTTAATTACAGAATAAGAGAAGCAAAGAAGAAACAGAAATGTCACAAAACTCTTGGAGAATTGTTCAATTTTATTCTGCAAGTGATTTCTTCTTAAAATATTGATGACATCAAATATTCATCAAGATAAATGAATTATCAATACTATATATCATCTTTTTTATACCAGACATTGTAGATTTATAGCATTATCAGATACCATTATTCTCTTGCTACTTACAGGTCTGAATAAATTTACAGAATAACTAAGTATAGAATTTTTTTGTTGTTGTTTTTTGAGATAGTGTTTCTCTGTATAGCCCTGGCTGTCCTGGAACTCACTCTGTAGACCAGGCTGGCCTTGAACTCAGAAAGAATATTTTAAAAGAATATAAAAATAACAATAACATAAATAGTATTAAAACCTAGATAAGATATATTTAGTAAATATATGATATATACTTTAATATATTATTATGGATATACAAATATAAAATATGTTTTTTATCTTGCCTCACTTAAATATAAAAATAACAATTTTTAGAGCATGAGAGATCACTCGGTGATTCAGAACATTTTCCTTCTGGCAGAAGACTAGAATTTGTTTCCCAGAACCAAAATGGTAGCTCATAGCAATCTATAATTCAATTTCCATGGGATATTATACCCTCTTTTTCCTGTAAATGCATTTAATGAAAAACATACTAAGACACATACCAATCCTCATAGTCAATAGTTAAATGAAGGAATAAATAGATAAATGAATGCTGGGATATTGTCTGAGATGCAAATGGATAGAATGATTAATTAAAAACAAGAGAGAGAGGAAAAAGAAAAACAATTCCAATGGACTTTTGTCTTAAATTCTGAAAAGACTGATTCTGAAATTTCACATTTATTAGATATGGTGACTCTCTTGGAAATAAGTTTGCAGACTGAAGCTGATGAGGATTCGACATATCTATCAATTAGAATACAGCAATTTTATATACATTATGGCATAAAAATTGTTGCAGATATATCTTATAATCTTACAAGGCAAGCAGTTATAAAGAGGTCTAATAGGACTTTTAAGGAAATGCTCATAGAACAGAAGGGATATATATTCCAGAGATAGGTTGAATATTTTTATTGACTTTGAGTTTTATTGAATATGAGACAGAAAATACACCTGCTGGAATTTAGAGGGCACTAATGAATTATATCAGGCTATATGTGTCCTAACTTCAAAATAGAGGGAAAGAAATGTGTTGTGCTGGGGAAAAGCTATGTACTTGTTTCCACCAGAAAAGAATAGCTGTGGATTCATTCCAAATTGATAAAAATCAGATTTGAGGAGGGCAGACAGAAAAACATTTAAGAGCTAGATTTCTTATGACTAACAAATTTTCTAAAATTTTTGGTGGCCCTCAAATGGAAAACAATACCCTAAATCAGCAGGAAGCAATCTGACCAATAGGCCTATTTCTAAAAGACAGGGAGGATGACTTTTGGTTATATGATGAATTTGTCATCATTAACGTGAAATTGGTTACAAGTTGTTATGGTCTTGGACAGAGAGAAAATAAAATGAGAAAGGTTAGATTCAGGGACTTATTTTTCTTCCCTCTACACTTCTTTTTCTCTTATCAAATATAGGTAGGGAGATAGGGGAGAAGGTTTGAATGAAAAAATGAGAGGGTATAGGAGTAATATAAGAATAATAGGATTATTAAATAATAGATTATTGTATCTCCTTTAAACTATAGAGCTACTACTATCCAAAATCTTACATTGGTATAGATTTTTGTATATTTGGATGTAACATACCATGTATCAAGTCTTTTAAAGATATTTTACCTAGGTAATTCCCTAAAATGCCATGTTAAGTTCTAGTCCTTCTGGAAGTTGCTATTACAAAATTTTTAGGATATTTAAGAAATACAAGTTTGTAGTGAATCTGTCAAATTCATGGTCATGTTAGATAGTAGATGAATTAATTACAGAAATATGCTTTCTAGGTTGAACAGATAGTAAATAGCTAAAAACAAGCAATGTTCACCTATTTAAATACTATACTATAAATACTATAAATAGACAGATGCTCTTCAAAGACCTCTGAGATTCACAGAATAATGTATTTAAAGATTATTTATTAACATAAGGATTTTTTGTCAGTGAGATGGGCCTACTCCTGCCAGCATTCCTATTCTACTTCAGAGAAGACGATGAGCACTGAATAACTTCCATATGAAGCTTTCTGCAAAAGTGGCAAGCAAGTCACTGGGGAAAAACTGTTCTTGCTTCAACTGCTGAGAGTGTGCAGTCTAAACTGGACAAATGGGGCACAGGGAAGTTAACTGCTGAGCTTTGCCAAAACAGAGTAAGCAGTCCTTCATGTTCACTTCTTCACAAGAAAGTCTGTCATATATTCTTGTCCAGATGTCAAAAGATGATGGTCCAATGATAGAAGTTTTGGGGACTATCCAGGCAGTCACATTTCTGTGTCATTTCTATAATTTTGGAAGCTGCTTGCCTATACATCCTGTATACATATTTATTCCATCTCATGTATCTGATGGGGTTGAAGAATAGATAGTTATAGTCTCACAAATAAGCTTAAGTTGTTTAGTACTAAGAAAATGTTCTTAACTCTAAGAAAAAGTTTTAGATAAGTAATACAAGTTACGTTAAAAATTGATTTAGGTACAAAACTCTGAACTCACCAATATAGGCTAGATAATAGAATACTTTCTCCAGAGTTGCCAAATGCATGTGGACTAGATATTATGAATGTAAAGCTTACCATATAGTTTTCATAATTGTTGATTGTATATAGTTTATAATTGTAAGAGAAAGAGCCCTTGATTTGACTAAAACAGGGAAATGTAGAGAAAACCTCTTGTGCAATGTATCGAAGCATTACCTGTTAATAAAATGTTGATGGCCTACTAGTTTAGTCAGAAAACAGGAAGGTAAAAGTTTCACTACAGAGAGAGGACTTCTGGGATAGAGTCAAGTATGGGAAGGATTGACCTAAACTCTGAGGAAGACAGTTGAATGAGTCTGAAGGAGCGTTAATCAACCACGTGGCAGGGCTTAGAATAGATTAAATGGGATGACGGAGTTGTGAGATCACTGAAAAGATCTTAAGCTATTGTCCTAGGCATTTATTCTTATATAAGACATCTCAGAGCCATTCTTTCTGGAAACTTGAGTCTGTGTAGAAAAGCTGATGGTTACATCCACATACAGGGCCAGGAGGTGTGCTGCTGACTGGAGCTCACACAGAACCTAACCCTGGACTTCCTCCAAAAGATAACCCTGACTGTGGATAACAGCAGGATATTCAAGACAAGGCTCAGAAATTGTTCAATATTCATAGTATGTCAGAGACCAGAAACCTTGAACCAGACCACAGACTTTCCTTGCCATGAATATTACATATAAATATGTTTGAACAACAATGACAACAACTACAAAATACTTTGTGACTCACTGAAGATTCCAGTGCCATGATGAAGGAGTATGATGGGAGATAGCAAAGATGGAAGCACTGAGCAGTGAGTGAGCAGGTGGAAAGAGATGGGATTAGAAACGTGATGGCTATAACAGGTGAGAGAGGGAACTGGTGAATGGAGGAGCATTGCTGAGGAGGACCAACAGGGAGGTGTGCAGCAGCCTGCAAATTGCATATGGGCCCAGCCCCTGAACATATAGCCTGATTCTGAGCAACGACAAGATATCTAAGATGAAGAAACATTTTTTTTTCTGGATTGGACCTCCCAAAAGCCCTCTACGAAGGCTTTTGATTTCCCAGGAGGCTGCGTGGAATAGGTAATCTATTGCTTCAGGCTTTGTTGAAGCTGTACGTTCATGTTGCTGTCTATGGTCCTACAACCGAGAGCTGTAGTATTGTCTGTGCTACTACTGACTGCCAATGCAGATGCTCAGTAGCTGCCATCCTGAACTGAATCCATGTTGATGTCCACAGATGTGCTGTTTTGCATCCAAGGACTATATTGATGGGAAGGGGCTGCCCTGCTGCCTTTGGACAAGACGAGGTGTAGGGCCTGTGCTGTTGCTTAGGGCTATGAGTGTGTCTGTGGCCTGTGCAGTTGCATAGGGTAATATTGATGTTCGCTGAAGAACATGGTGAGGTCCTTGCCATGCATTGATGGCAGAGACCATGTGGATATCCATGGCCCATGTTGTCAGCAGAAAGCCCTGGAGCATGTAGATCTGGGAGGACTGAAAACTGAAGGTGCTGGAGATTAATAATGTGAAATTACCAAATAAATAATAAAAACATATTACAGGAACGAAAAAGAATAATGTTGTCTCCTACTATTATGATATTCCCAACCAGTGACTATTAATATTAAAGTCAAACTTGTAATACATGAAAAAGGCTGTGAACTGATATAGACTTGCACTGTAGATTTTAAGCATCATAATATATTACAGACAAATAATAAAATAATTGTCATTTATCTCCAAGATGAATTTCTCTCTAAGAACAATTTAGAAAATATCTCATAAATATTTGTATAAAATTACATATATATATATATATATATATATATATATATATATATATATATATATATATAAATGTGTAGCTTCTTGTCAAAATCTATGTTTTAGATGTCTAAAATATACTTTTAGCTTGTATTCATTCCCTCTTTCATTAAAAGCTAATGGTTGATTTAAACAGATCATTTAGAAAGATTAGTGAAGCACAAAATATATTTGTCTTGTTTATTTTGTTAACAATTGAATCTACACGGAGAGTACATTTTTATAATAGATTTGGCAGTTTCCTAGTTAAAAGCACGGATTCTTCATTCAGTATGTACTTCTAACTGAAGCAATAATAATACTCCCTTATTAATTTTAAAGTAAATTCGAAGCTTCAGAAAGTTATCTAAAGCATTTAATGAATTCTGTCAATTTACTTTCCCCTTGCAACTCCCTCTCCCCACAAAAAGTAAAGCTTTTTTCTTATCAGGCCACTTAGAAAACTTGCCAGGAGGTAAAGAAGCACTCTAGATTGTAAAGACATTATAATCCTGTAAAGTACTTATAATTCCATAGTCCTAAGTATAATATTCACTCTTGATTCCAAGGTTACCTACATTACATAGTTCAGATTGCCTTTAGGAAGATGTGCACTCTAGAGTCTACTTATCCTCTTACCTCCTTATATAAGGTGGATGGTAAAGAAGTTGAACATTGATATTTTGGATTTATCAGCAAATGCTCACCTGTATCTAATGCAATAGTCATTACAATCACATAAAAAAACAGGACTATTATTAAAATTGTTTAATTCTATGACCTAATAAAATAATCATTATGAACTTATATCCACATAGCACATATCTTAGTTATTTGTGGTTATATGCATAAATACATGCCACATTCATTTCATTGAATATGAGAGTCATTCCATGGTCTTCTAAATAATTCATTGTGCTGTGAATTATTGGTGTAGTAATACGCAATTACTAAAAAAATTAATAGCACTTAATTCATTTTTAAATAACTACAAGGTAAAAAAATATCTGGGGCTCATGAGCATAGAAATAGATTTTAATTATAGGGCATATAGTATATAGGCAACATGAAAGGAAAATGAAGGAAATTATGTTTATTAAACAACTAAGTAAAACTAGGGGCAAAATTATGGATCAGACTAGGTCAGACTAAGAACACATGAAGGATCCTTATAGAGAGCCTCTACATTCTATGCTATTGAAATATATTTAATATATATACATTATATATATATATATATATATATATACTAAAATAATTTTAACAGAAATACCTTGTAATGGTGGAGACTGCTGCTACTAGAAGATATGAGTTATTAAATGAAAATCTCAATTGCAAGCAAAGGATACTTCTCTATAAATTCTTTGTCAAGGAGATTTCAGAGATACCCAAAACAACACATGGCAACGCCATTGCTTTTGTTTGCCTACTATATCTGGATGGAAAACTATACTGCGGAGGGCACCTCTCTACTGGAATGCATATATAAGGAAATTAACTTCAATTGACCATCAACTCTTCCTGCTGGTGGGTTTTCATAATGCCAGACAGTATTGCACAGCTTTAGGGGTTAAAATATTTCAGTAGTGTCTCTCATCTCTGGCCTCAACATATTATAATATTGGTATTTCTGGCAAGATGTACTTATTGGTGCAATAAAAACATAGCTGATTTTTGAGTAAGCAAGCTGATTTCTGATTGGATAAGGGGCATGATCCATGAAATGAATGTCAAATCTAAAATGATTAGAGTAGCCAAATGTATATGACTGAAGAGATCATAGGCCATAGAAGAGGAACCTGTTGTTGTTTTTGTATTACCATAATGTAAATGGCCTTATAAATTTTTATGTCAGCAATATATATATATACTATTCATATATATGAATCTCTTCTTAGGTCAGAGATATCTATGTCTATGTCTCTCTCTCTCTCTGTCTTTCTCTCTCTCAATCTCTCTCTCTCCATATATATACATATATATGTATATATATATATGTGTGTGTGTGTATATATATGTATGTATTTATATATTTTACATAAATATTCATTTATACTTTTACACACACATACACACACTCATATGCATGCAAAGAGTTTATGAAAGGAGTTTGAGGAAAAACATGAAAGAAGAAATATAATTATAATCTAAGCCATGTGATATTAAATATCAAAATAAAAATATATCATGTAAATGTGCCATATTTCTACAAAATAAATAAAATATTTTTCTGGACTGGTCAATATCAACTTTTCTGAAAATTAATTTTCAAAAGTTAAATAGAAAAATATGCCATTTAGCTATTTTTTAATATAAACTGTCCATTCTGTATTTAGTTGCATAACTTTCAAGTTAAAATAGTATGTGGTCTGTTGAGAACTGTAAATTTGTCTGTCCTGAAAATAAACACTAAATAAATATAAATTGTCATATCAAGTTCCCCCCTCTTTTCAGATATTGATTCATTTTTTAGTGTTTGCTGTTTAACATAGATGTTACTCTTGTTCTACAATACAGGTTTAGACAGGAAGAGGATAAACTGGATGGGACAGTTTTTTTCTGAAAGATCTTTATTTAAAGCAGGCAGAGGCTTAGAACTTGAAAAGCTGTTTTGCCTCTTTTGCAGATAGAACAGTGGAATTTTATTGTAAAGAAATATTATATCTGTAAATATTATATACAAATATCTCTGTAGCCATTTTATATTCTAGTAAGACATAGCAAAGGATATATGATCATGACCTATGTTTGTGATTACTTTACTAGGAGCTCTAAGAAAGCTTGAGAGGAATGTTTTACGCACTCCAAATAATAGACTTGTGTGTGTCCAGAAGAAGTATGAGAAAGTATCCTAGATAATTCTAGGCTTTTGGAGTAAATAAAGAACTAACACAGACCTAGCAGAAGCAGCAAATGGAGAATAATGACGGATTCTAGAGCCATCCAAGATAGAACAGTGGATTCAAAAATTATTTTATAAACCATCTAAAAGTATCTTTCCTGCTTACAGGACAATCTCTAAGATAAACAACTAGATAACTCAATTTCCATTTGAAATCTCTTCCTCTCAAGATATACGCAACAAGAGTATTTTGTCATAGAAGTGTTTTGTCAAATAAAAGAGACTTATTTGTTCCTTGGATATTATTCATAGAATTAAAAATTAATATAACACTGGTCCAAAAATATGAAAATATGTAAATTTCATTCAGAAATATGGAGTAATTATTTTACCACCCTCTTGAAAACTAACACTATGGAATATATCTCTCATTACATAAAAAGACTCAAAATCTTTATTCTGATTCCATAGTCTCTTGAATTATTTGGCTTATTATGTCTCCAGCTGAGTTTTAGCTAAAATAAAAAAGAAATATTGAATAATATCTTTAACACTGACTACTAGTTTTTAATGCTTCTTATATACATCATCATGTAGGAAAACCTTCAAACTACTTCTCTAGGTAGGAAAGAGCAAATTAAACATAGTGTCTTTACATTCTCTTTAAAGTGATATTTCTTGTCTTTCTCTCTTCATAGATCAAGTACATCAAAGTGGATTCCCTGACCTATTATTTCCCAATCCTGGGGAAAAGACAATGTACATCTCCTTTGGTGGTCATAACAAGGCAACAATTGACCATCTTTCTCATCTTTTGGAACTAAATTACTCTAAAAAGAAAATATTTTTAGCTCATAATTTTTGTATTTTAAGAAGTGGTAATATCCTCTCATTCTGTTCCCTAAACAGTTTATAGAAAACAGAAATATTTTAAAACCGAAGCACTGAAAAATTAGGTTTTTGAAAACCAACAGAAAATATATGTTGAATAACATCTTTCCTCTGGTTTTTTGAAATTATTAAAAAACTGACATCTGCAAACACCTTTATTCTATTAAATTGGTCTTTCTGGTTGACAAATAAGCTGTGAAGAGAAGTTTTCTTTTTCCTGTGATGTTTTTGATGTCAGCACTTCTGAGTTCGTAGTTCACCTTTTTGAATCAGTTTCATTTATAAGCTTTGGTTTTTGACAGGTAGCAGTTTCTACACCTTCCGCAAGCATCCACCACTGTCTTATTATCCTCAGCTTTGCTGTAAAAATGTGTGTTCTCATTTGCTTTTTATGCTTTTCAAATTTGTGGAGGGCTAATTATCTTACATCATCCTTTGATAGATACAGTTAATATCAAACAATTATTTACTTATATTACTAAATATATATATATTATATACAGGTGTGTGTGTGTGTGTGTGTGTATGTGTGTGTGTGTGTGTGTGTGTGTGTGTGTAATTAAAAAATAAACAATTTAGGCTGTGAAACTGTGGCCAGTATGACAGAAAATTGGCTCAGCAGATAAAGGACATTGCTACACAAGCCAGATGGCATAATTTTGATTTAAAAATCCCCATAAATATTGAAGTGAAAAATTGACTCCACAAATTTGTTCTTTGATCTCTAAAATGGAATGTGACTACCACTAACTCCCAATAATAACAGATACAATAAAAAAATCCAACCAAAGGAAACAATACCAACACAAGAATATCTCTGATAAACATCTCCACAGGAACTGTACTGCTACTTGACTCACTGTTGGACTACACTGCCATTTCCCAACTCCAACATTTCCTAATTTCAGAATTGCTATATTTTTATACTTTCAGAGTCTAAAATATTTCCTATTTCTAGCTCTCTAATGCTTACATGCTTACACATTATAAGACTTAAGATTTAAATACATCACTGATTTCAGGAGGGAAGTGCTGCAAGCTTCAGAGCACTGGAGAAACTGTTGCTCTGGGGCTCCAGTTGGAAATGGATGTTTGGTCTTTATTAATTTGATCTAACAATTCTGTGACACAAGTTAAAAACGCTGTTTCGGGGACATGACATTCAATCTATAGCTGCTCACCACATTGATTACTATAGCTCTGAATTTGCATGTGGATAAAACAGTATTTAGAATCATAGATGAATTAAGATATTTGGCATGTTGGGTACATATTCAGTATGTTAGAAGTTATACATCCTGCTGATTGATATAATATGACAATGACAATTATGCGATTGACATTTGTGAACAGCACAGATAATAAAGGCATTTTTACCTTGGCATATTCACAGACAAATCATAGGTCATTTGTACTAAATGATAAATATTTGGTGAAAGAGTGGTCGTATAATCTTAATCAATTTATTTTCACATAACATAACTAAGGCACAGGGACAAAAACTTGGTTAGTGGGAGTTCTGAAATAGATTTAATTTTTCTCAGTAGAGATCATTCATTAGCAAAAAAAATGAAGAAAATTTATTTGTTTGGCACTTTAAGTGCCTTTTTATTCAGCACATATTTTATCTGTTCAGCATGAAATTTAATAAACGTCTCTGCAAGTGAAGTATTTACATTGGTTTTAAGTTAAAAACAATGAAATGAGTCTTATTTATCACTAAAAGATTCATTGCCAGTTTGAATTTTATTTAGTCAATACACCTTCGCTTCTTCATCTTCAATTGTTACAGTAGTAGCAACCCCAAATGATTATTTAAATGAATTCAATAATGAAGATACATATAGCAAATGATAAATATATACAGATGCACAATAAGCATGTATGTAACCATTATGATTAAAGACTTCTTGTTGTACAAAAATGGTGTATTCTTAACCCATCAAAACATGGTATTATTAATGAAACATAAAATTCAGTGGATTTCATACATTAATATGCTTGATGTTTCTGCTTGGAGATAAGCAACATATTTTAAAAGGGAAATGAACTGTTTTGATAGATGCTTATATAAAACAGTGTTAAGTTCAGTTATGATTCCTTTTAAATGTAGAAGCAAGGAAAGAAATTACTACTCTGACTTCCTTTTTTGATTGAAATTGAGCTTGCACTGCCAGTTCTTAACATTTTACATAAAATTACTTTCAATTCTCTTTTGAGGGAAGGGCAGAGTAAGGCAGGAAAAACTTAGGGGAAGAAAATTCTCATTAAATTCATTGAATTGTATATTGCAGATATTTTCATGGGATATTGGTACCCTGAAAGCAATACTTAAATAATTTCCCAGCATGGCATAATCTATGCCTGCACGTATTTTGCATAAGTTATTACCTTCTACCAAGGAATGAAAATGAGAATTGTTTAAATTGGGATATGCTTGATAGTGAATCAAATTTCCCTAGTATGTAAATTATTTCCTGGGAGTGAATAAGGCACATTGGGAGCAATTTAATAAATGATACCCTAGAGGTCTGAATGGATTAATGAAGCTGATTATCCTTTTCCTGCAGAAGGAGAGAACTGTCACTCTTCACTTAGCCTAAGCTCAGCTCTCCATCTAGTTGCTTCAAGGTATTTTGTGGGGGAGAAAGAAGATAAATACAGGTGGCCCATTTAATTCTTCTTCGGGTAGAGAGACTTTGCATGATTACTTTCTCTTTTCCTCAGTATGATGTCATTAGCACAGAGAATATAGTCTCACTGAAACAAGAGTGTGACCTGCATATCTTGAGGACAAAAAAAAAAAAAAAAAAAAAAAGAACACATACATGACACCTTTGCTTATGCTGTAGAGTCTGTTCTATGGAGAGACCCATAGAGTCTTACCCAAATCCTAATGTAGGGCTTCGTTTGGACTTTTCTGTCATGTCTCATGGGTATGTCTTCTTTTAAAAAGTATGTCTATGGAATGAACTCAGGTGTTTGACTTAGCTTTAAGAGTAAGTGGAGTATATGTAATGTCAATAGAAAAATGGCATTTCATAATGTCATATAAAATACATGAATTGATTTTCTACTATTGTGCAACAAAGCATTACATTGCAGGTACTTAATATTATAAATACACCATTCAACTGCTTCAATAATATTGTAACTATGAGTACAAAAATACCAAAGAATTCTTGGCAATTTTGAAGAATTAATGTCTCACAGGTTGGAGGCTATGTTGTTGAAGATCAGGTTTTAACCAACTTGACAGTGGATTGTTTATAGATAGATACTGTATATCTATAAACAGTTTGTAGATAGATACTGTCTCAGAACTTCATCTTTTCTTCCCTTCATGAGTGCACCAGTCCCCTTATGGATGCGTCATTCTCGTAACCTCATTTTAAATAATAGCATCCCAAATCTCCAGCCTCTTAAAGCTACTCCATTGAAAGTAGGAGTAGCAAGATATATTTGGTATGGGATACCATACTCAAAAAAATTCATAGTGAGTCAGGGTTCTGTGCAAGTCTTTGCATTCTTCTTCTCAGGAAGAAGTGAAATTATCCACTAGAGCTGTAATGCCTTCTGATCTTCTGATATCTCATCCAAACACATTAAGCTTGAAGACAAGTTGTTTTATTTTTAAGGTGTTACATGGTCGAAGTTTTCTTTTTTTATTTTATTTTATTTTATTTTTTTAAAAAAAATTATTTATTTATTTATTTTTGATACTTTATTTACATTTCCTTGTTTCCCCTTTTCTGGGTCTCCTCTTTGGAAACCCGCTACACCCTCCCCCTCCCCGCCTCTGTGAGGGAATTCCTCCTACCACCTACCCACCCACCCATCACCATATTCCCACCTTGACATTCTCCTTTACTGGGGCCTCTAGCATCTTCAGGCCCAAGGGCCTCTCCTTTCTCCCTGCTGTCCATGGAGGTCATCCTCTGCCACATATGTTGTCCGAACCATGGGTCAATAGATGTGTATTCTTTGGTTGGTGGTCCGAACTCCAGGACGACTGGGGGGGGGGGTTTCAGGCCCATTGACACTCTTGCTCCCTCCATGGGGCTACAAATACCCTCAGCTCCTTCAGACCTTTCTCCAACCCCTCCATCTGAGACCTCACTCTCAGTCCAGCAGTTACTATTAAGTGAAACTTGGACATTCTGAAATTTTGGGCTAATATCCGCTTATCAGTGAGTACATACCATGTTTGTTTTTTTGTGACTGAGTTACCTCGCTCAGGATGATACTTTCAAGTTCTATCCATTTGCCTGCAAATTTCATTAAGTCATTGTTTTTAATCGCTGAGTAGTACTCCATTGTGTAAATGTACCACATTTTCTGTATCCATTCCTCTGATGAGGGACATCTGGGTTGTTTCCAGCTTCTGACTATTATAAATATGGCTGCTATGAACATAGTGGGGCATGTGTCTTTGTTACATGTTGGGGCATTTTCTGGATATATGCCCAGGAGAGGTATAGCTGGGTCCTCAGGTAGTAT
>CM052712.1:48160756-48200226 GCA_028551405.1 Uromys caudimaculatus
AATGGCCATCCTGCCAAAAGCAATCTACAAATTCAACGCAATCCCCATCAAAATTCCAACTCAATTCTTCATAGACTTAGAAAGAGCAATTCTCAAATTCATTTGGAACAACAAAAAACCCAGGATAGCAAAAGTTATTCTTAACACCAAAAGAACATCTGGGGGAATCAGCATCCCTGATTTCAAGCTGTACTACAGAGCTGTAGTGATAAAAACTGCGTGGTATTGGTACAGTGACAGACAGGTAGATCAATGGAATAGAATTGAGGACCCAGAAATGAACCCACATACCTATGGTCACTTGTTTTTCGACAAAGGAGCTAAAACCACCCAGTGGAAAAAAGACAGCATCTTCAACAAATGGTGCTGGGTCAACTGGCAGAATACATGCAGAAGAATGCAAATTGATCCATCTCTATCTCCTTGTACAAAGCTCCAATCCAAGTGGATCAAGGACCTCCACATAAAACCAGTTACACTGAATCTAATAGAAGAGAAAGTGGGGAAAACTCTTGAACACCTGGGTATGGGGGAAAAGTTCTTGAACAGAACACCAGTGGCTTATGCTCTAAGATCAAGAATAGACAAATGAGACCTCATGAAATTGCAAAGCTTCTGTAAGGCAAAGGACACTGTCAATAGAACAAAATGGCAACCAACAGATTGGTTGTAGTTTTCTTATTTGCTATTTCTCAAGAATATTCTTTGTTCTCAAAGGAAAGCCAAAGGTCCCAGATGTCTCCAGGGACATCTTTCCATATCAATATAAAGAATTCCAATGCTAAGGATTTTTGGTTGACATTCAATTTCCCCAGCTCTATCATCCTCAATGTGATTACCCAAGAGTGTAAATGAAGACTGTGACTTCACTTACAACTCCAGACTGTGGTGGTCTGAGTGAGATGTTCCCCATAAGTCTCAGGCATTGAATACTTGATGTCAGTTCTTGGTTGTTTTACAGAGGCTATGAAAGTGTGGCTTCCCCAGGGGAAGTATGTCAATGTAAGTTTAATGTCTCATAGGTCTATCATGCCTAAGGCACTTGCTCTTTCTTGTTGGAAGGTGTAGATATGAGTCGTCAGCTGTTCTTGTCAATATGACTCACTCCTACTGAAACATTTCACTACTGTGTTGGTAATGTATTCATGATTCGGAACTGTAAGCCAAAATGAAGCCTTCTGTAAATATTCATAGTCATGGTGTTTTGCAGCAACAATAAAAATAATAGCAACAACAACAACAACAACAACAACAACAACAACAACAACAAAAAACCAAGCCAGTTTTGTCCCATAAGGGGAAAAAAACACAACCTTTTAACATTGAACATGTAGAATTCATAAATGTGCTAAGAAAAGGGGACCAAACATATCATGTATCATCAAAGGTTACATTGAATTTTGCACGCCACAGAATATGATTAATTGTTATATATGTAGCTATGCATGTGGAAAAACATATTAAAAGCATGCACATTCACAAAGTAGTTGACTCACCAAGATAAGGATTTAGTACACGTGCATGCAGACACAATATTCCAAGTTATCACTTAATTGTTTTCTTTCCAGTTAGTTTGACATTAAAAATTACAGCAATGTGTAGTGATAATACAAACATGTATTTCAATACACAGGATTCATCAAAAGGATCATGAGATCAAAGATAACTAGGCTACAATGAAATGCACATCAGATTAGATTAGAAAGACCAACAATTTGTATGAGAAAATGACATAGGCTACGTAGGAATGAATCCATATTACAAGCCCCAGAGGTTAACTGGAGTATAAGACCAAGATGCAATTCTATCTTTTCCTCTAATCATGAAAGAAGGGACAAATATGGAAATTTCATCATTGGGTGTATTAGAATTGGCATAGTTTTGTGCAAACAACCAACATATACAAACAGAGAAACTGAAATCAGTAAAGCTATGAAATTTTATTGAAATTGGACACAGAATCAAGCTTTAGTTCATAAAGTACCATTGTCTGTAATAGATGATGCCCTAGATGATACTTGGCTTGAAAATGAAAATCTGATAGCTAATATAAAATTTTTTTCAGAAAATATATGGTTCTTATCAAAATAAGTTAACACCAATTTAATTAATTGTTATAATTTGAATATGGAATGCTTTTTTGAAAGTTCAAATGCCTAATTCTTGGACTGTAGTTTCTGAGATTATTTTGAAATTTATAGAGCCTTTAGGATGTAGAAGCTGACTGGTAGAAACAGACAAATACAGGTAGACTTCAGAAGTAATTGCCACTTACTTTTTATCTTGATCCCTGCTGAGCCATAATATGGACAAGTGGCTGTTTCATGTTCCCATTGTCATGGACAGAACCACTCCATGAAGGTTTCTAGGTTATGGTGTGAATTAAGTTCTTCTGAAACTCTGAAATAAAATATATTTTCAACCCATAATTTGTTTTGTCATATATCTGTCTCACAGAGTAAAAGTAACTCTTCTATCCTTATAAATATACGAATAGTTATGGGGAGCAAGAGAGAAAAAGTTTTATTGAAAATATTGATAAGAATGAAACTGTAAGCATAGAGTATTTGCTGCTTCAGAGATAGGCAATTACCTTTGGAACTATATTGTACATGCTATTCAGGTAAATAAATGTTTCTGAAACTCTGGAGAAAAATCTTTTTTTTTTCATATTTCTTTTTTTTTTTGATATTTTATTTACATTTCCATTGTTTCCCCTTTTCTGGGTCTCCTCTTTGGAAACCCCCTATCCCCTACCCATCCCCGCCTCTATGAGGGAATTCCACTTCCCACTCATCCGCCCACTCATCCCCATATTCCCACCTTGACATTCCCCTTTACTGGGGCCTCTAACACCCTCAGGTCCAAGGGCCTCTCCTCTCTCCCTGATGGCCATCGAGGTCATCCTCTGCCACATATGTGATTTGAACCATGGGTCCATAGATGTGTATTCTTTGGTTGGTGGTCCAAACTCCAGGACAACCAGGGGAGGGGTCAGGCCCATTGATGCTCTTGCTCCCTCCATGGGGCTGCAAATTCCCTCAGCTCCTTCAGACCTTTCTCCAACTCCTCCATCTGGGACCTCACTCTCAGTCCAGCGGTTACTGTTAAGTGAAACTTGGGCACTCTGAACTTTTGGGCTAATATCCGCTTATCAGTGAGTACATGCCATGTTCCTTCTTTTGTGACTGAGTTACCTCTCTCAGGATGATATTTTCAAGTTCTATCCATTTGCCTGTAAATTTCATTGAGTCATTGTTTTTAATATCTGAGTAGTACTCCATTGTGTAAATGTACCACATTTTCTTTATCCATTCATCTGATGAGGGACATCTGGGTTGTTTCCAACTTCTGGCTATTATAAATATGGCTGCTATGAACATAGCGGAGCATGTGTCTTTATTACGTGTTGGAGCATCTTCTGGGTATATGCCCAGGAGAGGTATAGCTGGGTCCTCAGGTAGTATTATGGAGAAAAATCTTGAGTGGGACATTAATACTTATCAACATGGAGGGTTCAATTGTAGGCATAAGATTAAACAATACACATAATGTGTAATGTAAAAAGAATTATATTTAATCAAAAGAGACAAAGAAAAATTGGTACCTCAGAGAAATTGTGAACTTAGTCATAATGCAAACGATGACTTCATCCAAGACTTGGAAACAAAAATTCATGAAGTAAGGATCAGCAGTATAAAATGTGATGAAGTATTCAAATTTGATGAAAACCAAAATACATCTATTATATTAAATACAGAAAGAGAATAATGACCTTTGTTAAAATTCTGAATATGCTGAGGACAAAAGATACATGTAGGGATGTGAGAAATGACAGCGGGGAAGACTCCAGTCTCTCAAGTCTTTCTACATTAGGGGAAGATTGTTGGGAGGCAGCTAGAATCAAAAGGTAACAAAAGTGCCCAGAATGCACTTACAACAAAGGCAACGTCACTCATAATTGGGAAAACATTGAATGGATTTCAGGAAGAAACTGAATATTAATGTACAAAGCACTGAGGGACATAAAATAAATAAATTGGCATACATTGTTATCTGTAGTGTAATATATAATTTGGCAAGATTAGAGGGGATCTCTGATATAATTCTTTAAGAGGTTAGACTATTACTCTTATTACCAAAAGGCATAAAACTTAAAGAATATTTAGGATAGTGAGAATTGTAGATAAACAAAATTATTAAATTATAGATTACAAAGAATTCTATTTACAATCAAGAACATGGACTGAACAATCTTGGAGATGAAAGATCTTCAATTATAGACCAAAATTTGGACTAAGAAATCTCAGTGATAACTTAGTATTAAATGCAGGTGTTGTCAAAATGTGGAATTTAGATACACATTCATTCATTCATTCATTCATTCATTCATTCATTCATTCAAGCAAACAATCATTTTTGAAACAGACATGTCTCTTTGTAGACATGTCTATACTTGAACTTTCTATGTAGACAAGACTGGCTTTGTACTCACAAAGATCTTCCTAACTCTACATCCCATGTCTTTGTATTAAATTTGGGCCCCTCCATGCACAGCCTGGAAACATATAAGAGAACCTGCCTAGGTAACATTTATCACCTTGTCCCTAACATTCTTTTGCTTTAAAAGAAATATCAGGGTGTTGAGAATTTAGGTCAGAGATTAACCTGGGTGACCATGATTGAATCAAAAGAGCTATTGAATAAATTTTCCCCCTAGAAAGTGAGGAATTCAAAGTATAACATTTTTCTTGCTGTCCCTAAGAAAGCAAAGATCACTATTCTGAAGCAAGTTTTAGAAGTTTAGTAGTAGGGACATGATAATGACCTATGGGAACGGAGAACAATTCCTAGTGGATATTTAGAAAAGATCTAAGAAAATACTACTATATTTGGAAAGTGTGAATTCTACCACCATCTTGGATTTTGTGGTAGTTTGAATATGCTTGACCCAGGGGTTGGCACTAGTAGTTGGTATGGCCTTGTTGGAGTAGGTGTGGCCTTGTTGGAGGAATTATGTGAGTGTCAGAATGGCCTTTGGCATCCTACTCCTAGTTTCCTGGTAGACATTCTTCTGTTTGGCTTCTGAACAAGATGTAGGATTCTCAGCAACTCCTCTTCCATGCCTGCCTGGAAACTGTCATGTTTCCAACCATGATGATGATGGACTGAACCTCAGATCCTGTAAGGCAGCCACAAATAAACATTGTCCTTTATAAGAGTTTCTTTGGTCATGATGTCTCTTCACAGAAATGAATACCCTAAGTAAGACAGATATACTTATAATGGTAATAGTTACTGTTGACTTGCTAAGCTTCCGATCTTTATTCTAAGCACCTTAAAAATTTATGGAATTTAAGAAGAAAATATGATTTACTATTCATAAAACCTCCTTGATCTGTAGGTCTCTTCATCAAAGAGGATTAGCAAATAATCTACTTTTGGAAGAGATTTGAACTATTCTCTCTGACTTAGTGAAAATGATACATTGAAAATTTGACTCAAGCTTCAGAAGGCAGAGCCACATTCATGCTTGCTATTGGTCATGTTCTGTGACTTCTAAGTGAATCTACTATAACTGTGAGATCTAAAGACATCCTTGTTTAATGATCAATAATGTTAAAACTAACTGGTTAGTGACAGCGCTTTACTTGGCCAGCCCAGTATCAGCTTACCTACCAGCAAACTCAATCATATCAAATAGCTCTCCAGAATCCCACTGTTAGAACACGTTAGCCTCATAGTCTTAGCCAATCAAAAACAGTTTGCTCTAAATGATCTCTCAGAGTAGGTCTTAAATTTTCTAAACAGATACTACAGAGACAATATAATTAGAGAAAGGATCTACTATTTTAATTTTAAACTTGACATTTATGACTAAGTGATAAAATTATAAACTTGATATTTATGACTAAATAACAAAGGCACAAAACAAGAGACCTGAAGTTTGTAATCAAGCATTCAAGGGCCTCTTTGAAAATGAATCCCCAAACAATGATGACATATATTCTAGGGTACATCCTTTAAATCATGTAAGACATAAAGAATATTGTCACATAGAGCATAAACATTTTATAGAAGTGGTGATTGACTGAATCAGGTGGAAAGAGAAAGTCACCCTTGTGTTACATAGAGATCATCAAAATCAAGGGGAACCAGAACACTGTCTCAAAAATAATGAAATGTGATGTGCCACTGACAACTAAACTGACAGTCTAAATAATCCTGAAATTCAAAGTATAAGTGTACATGTTTTGAAGTGAATAATTATATCATATAAACTCTAAACTTCTACAACTTAAAACTAAAAATGGAGTGATTTATATTAGGTAAAAAGAAGCCGACACAAGACAAGGTGTTTTTGATCTGAGAAGTAAGACTATAAGAACATTTAGTTAACATAGATATTATGTGTTATGTACTTGTTAAAAATAGTTACAATGTGAGTTTTATAGTGATAACTTTATTTATTTTTGTATTTTTGATACGAGTCCATAACATACAGCATATTCTTGCCTGGAAATCATATAAATTCATCTGATGTTCCCTGCAAAATACTGTTATTGAAGGCCTTAACCACCATACCTTACCTGGTTCCATTTTTACTTAGGTAGATACTAACCTTCTCCAGAGCTGGAAGTCACAGGTGTGTATAGGTTTATGGATACAGAATGTGGAAAGAATAGGGGAAGAAATATAAAAGTTGATCCTTTATTCAAGAGCCATATTTTCTCAATTTCTTTTTTCTTCAGGAGTTTGACTTGGATCGTCAACAGCTTACATATCTTGGTGGATAAACACATATTTATCAAAAAGTAAGGATTACAATGTTTAACCAATAAAAATTAATATCTAGTGCTTATTAGGCAAAAAGCAAATGTTTAGCTTTGTGACTTGACCTACAAATATGAGAAGAGCTATGAAAAGTAAGAGAAATATTTAGTAGTATCATTACGAAAAATTGGAAGATAAAATGTGCCTAATGTTCATGCTAAAGGCTAGGAAGAAGACTTATCAAACACAAATGCCCTAAGTGACTTCTAATCATTAAATGTATAATAGAATGCGTAATTGTTTGGTTTTTTCTTGATTCTGGAGTTTTTAAGTTTTTGTTATCTTTTACTTTTACATTTTATCATACTGGTTGGTGTATATTAATGTACAGATGAATGGATTTATGAAGACACTTTCAAATATGAACATAGGATACTTTGATCTTATTTTCCTCTTATTTTCCATGTGCCCTATACATATCCCTTCAACTAGACCTGCTTTACTTTTCATGTTTCTTATCATATATGTATTTATACATATATATAATATTTTGAGATTATAATTCCATGATTTTTCTCTTCCCTTTCTTCTGTTTAACACTTTCTTATTAACTCCTTGCTCTTTTTTACATTCATGGCTCCTTTTTTATTATTAACTGCTGTTATATACACAAACATATATGCATTGTTATGCTTGATTGGCTTATAGTGGGACTTTTACAGATGTAGCTTCTGACATTTAGAAGAGATATAATTCCATAGAACAATGACACCCCCGGCACTTAGAATCTTTCTGTCTCTTTACTACAATGGTTTCTGAGCAATGAGTATAAGAGTTGTATTGTACTTGTATCAACTGGGCTGGTCTTCAAATCTGCATTCTGATTTTTTTTTAATTATTATTTTGCAGTGTTCTCCATGTTTCGTGGAGCTGTATATACTATATGTATCTTTGGTTGTAAGGACAAATATTGAGTCTGTAGTTAGGGATTATCCTAATTTAGTAAAGTATTTATTAGTTGTAAATTCTCCCCTAAGATTGATGAAGTTTCCAAGAAAAGGCGTGATTTCTCTCTCTCTCTCTCTCTCTCTCTCTCTCTCTCTCTCTCTCTCTTTCTTTTTTTTTTTTTTTTCTTTTTTTTGGTTTTTCGAGACAGTGTTTCTCTGTGTAGCCCTGGCTGTCCTAGAACTCACTCTGTAGACCAGGCTGGCCTCGAACTCAGAAATCCACCTGCCTCCGCCTCCCAAGTGCTGGGATTAAAGGCATGCACCACCACTGCCCAGCCTGTGATTTCTCTCTTTTGAGAATGTCTTGTTCTGAAATTTGGAGCTGTATGTATAAGTGTCACTATTGTACCTTTACAGTTTTCATGCCATAATTGTCATTGATGTGGTTTATAGGCATCATAGTTGGGTTAGACTGCTGGTTGTTTCTCTCCTTAGGAAACTTGCCTTCTAGTACCATAGAAGCTAATTCTCAGAGAGGGGGCTTTCCGGTCAATTCTAGCTCAGGTCCTATGTGTGAAGCACATGGTGTCTTCAACAATGTAGAGCTACTTTTCACTTCTGGATGGCAGCCACGAGCAATAACAATAGCCTATAATGTTTTGGAAGTTTCTTGAACAACCATGACCAATATCTCTACAGAGTATTTTTGTTGCCAGATTTGGGTGTTTTCCTTGGGAATTCTTTTCATGTTGGAGAAGTGGGTAACATTTCAAAGTGTTCACACACAAAAAACATCCTCAGTAATTATGTTTATTTATTTATTTTCTCTATTTTAAATTCACACAATTATCATTTAAAATTATACCAATATATAAATAACTTACATTTACTCGTTGTCAGAATTTTATATTTAAACCATTGTTATTCAATCTATCTCATTCCTCCATATTTTAAAGACAAAATAAAAATGGCAGGCAATGACTTATCCTAAATTTGCACAGCTAGAAAAGTGCTGATTTACCTATCTCACCAAATGAGCCTTAATCCCATGAGTTTAAGAGGAATCGAAATACTACAGAGAGTATACCATATTGAATAAAGGACATATAGAAGACACCAGGCTGAATATCTCCAACTGATGTTTTAAAATCTGCTATGAAATTGAAATGACCTACATAGAGTGAACTTAATGTAACTGTAGACTTTGACAACCTTTGAATTTATGTGTAAGTCAAATGTTATGGGACTACGCGCGTGGGTGAGATTAGTTTAGCTGATGAGATTGGGGACAACATCATGCAGAAAGCAATATAATTTTGATTTTAAAGGATAGGTACAGTTTGAAGCAATTTTATCTCTAAGACATTTTGGGAGAGACAGATGATGTTTTGTTGCTGTGGGCTCAACAAATTCTCAGTTGGGACTGAAGGGAGATTTTTTTTTTTCTTTTTATGAGCCAAAGCACACTCATCCACTAAAAATAAAAAATTAGGTACATAAGCATTCCAATTCCTATGGAAATACTAAAAGGACATTGTGTCACCACATGCTAAATTATATTAAGTTATACCTCACGTACAACTTTCTGTTAATAGTGTATGACGGATGAAATGCAATGCTGCCTGGTGAGCTAAGGAAGTTAATTTCCTAAAGTGGAATCATCCACTTTGTTAAGCTCTCATAGTAGAATCAGTAGACAAGATGAATAACAGTACCTTCAGCCAAGGGAAGATGTTGCAATAGTGTTAGAAATGCAATACTAACTCACACATTTTTAATGTATTCTTTCTCTGATCTTTATTAGATTTGCCTTTCCCATGTTGGTCTGGGAATTACATTCCTTATTCAAGAATCTTTTAAGAAAGCAGGCACTTAATCTTCACCATAACTACTCTCCTATGTGCTTCTCTTGTCATGTTTGGCTTGATCTTTAGGAGGATGTGTAAATGGATGCAGCCATTCAATTTCTCCTGGTGGTTCAGTCGCTCAGGATGTTCTCAGGGCCTTTTGAGTCAGCTACTGTAGGTGCCAATGACATCACTGCATTCCAAAGGTGCACTATGTCATTGAAAACGTTGACAGCTTTGACTCATGTTCAGTGATCTTTTATGGAGAACTCTTTGGAAAAAAATCAAAAGAAAGTAACAGGAGGGAAAATAAAAGTACAAATAGAAGCCTAGAAGGAGGATAGAGCTAACTCTGAAAAGT
The DNA here is from genome assembly GCA_028551405.1 of Uromys caudimaculatus. NCBI lineage: Eukaryota > Metazoa > Chordata > Mammalia > Rodentia > Muridae > Uromys > Uromys caudimaculatus. The sequence continues at coordinate 48,170,686 of CM052712.1, forward strand.
TGGAAATTCCATGTTTTAAAATGTGGAATTCTTTAAGCATGTTAATAGAACACATTTTAGCTTGGTATTGTTTTATGGTATGGTTCTATCAGTTTTATAGTACTGGCACTGAAACAAAATCCAAAGTCAGAGACATACAGTAACGTCAATCAATTGGAAAAATTGCAATGATTTAAATATGTGGTGACAGTAACCAGAATGGGACTTTATCCAGACAGTGAATGAAAACTCATAGTTACAGAGATGGAATAAATGCAAAATGGAATCATAACTAAGGCAGAGTAGTAACAAGGGTCACTAACAGCTCCAGGTTATATGCTGCTGGGTTTAATTATTTCAAGAAAAGCCAACTGATGATTTGAAAGATGCTTGCTTCTGAAATTGTCAAACAGGTGTGGAGGGAGCAGTAATTTCTATCCGTTAGGTTACGGTTTCTCATGGAGAAGAAATCTGAGGATTGAGGCAAAGTAACCAGATCAGACTCAATTGGCAGCCAAAAAAGTTCTGGTTTATTGGTGCAGCTCTTGGCGAGGTTTACTAGTCCCAGGGACCGGGCAAGAGACGTGGACTTAGGACCAAGGTGGTCCGTTCTAATAGTTAGTCCTGGAAAAAGGATCAGGCAAGATCTGGCTTTGTTCCATATAAGATACTGTTTTGAATGCCTGGTGGTCATTGTGGGGCATGGGTGGAGGGGGGCAGGACTGGCAATACATGCTAGTCTTTGTCCTGGCCCCAGCCTAACAATGAGAGATGAAGTTAAAAAAAAAAATAAAAAAAAAAAAAACAAGAAGGATTTGAAGTGGAAATGCAAAGTCAGTTTTTGGTGCTTGTAAGTGTCATCAGGGAATGACAATGACAAAGTAGTAGTCATGAAAAGGTTAAATAATTAAGTGCATCTCATTTGAACTTCAATGGAAGAGTGTGTATAACCTTTCTGGTCATAATTGGATGAAGAGAATATGTTTTTCTGGAAGTCTGTCTTAGACATAATAAAGGAATGCCAATATGAAAACATTCATCCTTGTAATTAGAGTTTAGTTTTAGAAGGCAAATCAAGAGAATAAAGTCTTAAATAATCGAGAATTTTTTTCACACGTTCTCTGTGGACACTTCATTGAATAAATGGGGAAGTATTAAATGATTGCAGCCAGGAATGTTCAAGAATCAGACTTATATTTTAAAAGCTTTGTGAATGCATCAGGGATGATCAATGCTGATCTGACTGGAAGATGGGGGAAGTGTGTCCTAAATGGGGCTGCAGGAGAGATTAAAGGCAGTGGGGGTACCAAGTAAATGAGGGCCAGGCTGTAAGTATGGGGTGACAAAACAGGTCTCAAATGCCCTATTAAATGGATAAAAGGAATAGTTCCTGGTGGTCAAGAAAGTGTGGTGAAATTTTATTGTCCTGGTACAGCCAACAAACCACTCTCTGGAAAAGATATGGTTGCCTAACCTAACACCTGGCACCTGGCTGCATGAGTAGGAATATAATATACTTGGGAGTTACAGAAGAAAAGCAAACAAAACAAAACAGCAACAAAATAAAATAACTATCAAAAATAGAACTCCATTCAGGATCAGTCTGAAAATTATAGTTCAAAGGATAGAGTTGGAATATCCAGTCATTTTGCTAAAGCAATCTCTCCCTCTCCTCTAAAGAGAGTTTGGGGACAGAATCAAAGAGGAACTATGCATCTATTTTCTTTGAAATGAAACTGCCTCTAGCATACAAGCTAGTTAAGACTAAGGAAGGAACAGCAGGCAGTGGTGGCCCATGCCTTTAATCCCAGCACTTGGGAGGCAGAGGTAGGTGGATTTCTGAGTTAGAGGCCAGCCTGGTCTACAGAGTGAGTGCCAGGACAGCCAGGGCTACACAGAGAAACCCTATCTCGAAAAACAAAAAAGACTAAGGAAGGAGCAAAAGCTACATGGTGCAGAAGGATGTGAATCCCAAATCTCAGGAATTTTGCAAAACTCGCAAAATTTACAAGGCCTGTCCCATACATTTTGCAAGCAGTAACAATTGCTGTGGAGAGGAGGAAGGGCCAGAGTAATAATCTGCATCAGTGGTGGGCTTTGTGTTGTTTCAGCTAATTTGGAGTAACTCCTCAGAGGCCTGTCTGAAAGTAACTCTAATGTATCATTCAGTTCACTAACCTAGACAATGAAGGGATTGTTTTTGGTCTGTCATCATTGTCTTCTCTGGTGTTGACTTGATTATCCCAAGGAGAATGTAAACAAGAGATTGCATAGAGTAAAGTCTTGACAGTCAAACCTGAGAAACACTAATATCTGGTTCATTAGAATTGTGAGAAGCCAGAAAAGAAAAAAAAGAAAAGAAAAGAAAAGAAAAGAAAACAACCAAAGAGAAAGAACGCACTGGAATTTGCACCTTTGTAAAAGCACATCTTACCTAAATTTAAAAGGAAAAAATCAATAATAAACAAAAGCAAACACTGCAGGAAACATGGTAAACTTTTAACTGGAATGATATTTGAGTTATTGAGGGAGCAATAGATATTGTCAATTTATCAAAGACCTTGAATGTAGACTGATCATTTGTTAAATTGCATGAGAACCATAGGAGTAATACTTCAGTCTTGAGAGAAGGAAAAATGAATAAGGGAGAAATATACTTAATTATTTAATGGGAGTAGAAAATAGTTTACATCCTTTAACCTAGGGAAACATAAGCATCAGTGAAGACAAAAAAGTCGTACAGGAAGAAACAGAAATTCTTTACTAGCTACAATCTTTCCAGACTCTGAAAGTCAGTATTTAGGAAATATTTAGCATTAGGAAATACTTATACATAGAAACTTAAGTTTTGACTCAGTTTTCGGTTTCCATTTTCTGTGGTTATTTCAAAATAAATATGGAAGTGTCCTACTTTTCACCTGGAACTGTGCTTTTCCTGATCCCTCTTTCATTTGATAATCGATTGGTCCTCTCCCTTCACAAATTCTATATCAGTAGGGGGATTCATGGAGAATATTAAATATGTTATACAGGAATGAACTAATTCTAAACATTTCAATCTGAAAGAAAATAATAAGATAAACTTTACAAGGAATTCCACCTTAAAATATTTCACTTGTGCAACACTAACTGATTGTATTGCTTTTAAAATCCAAGCACTTAGCAACCAAGGTTTTCTATAAATGTCCAAAATTCCTTTATAACATTTCAGCCAATTCCACATCCTATTATTCTAAGTATCAAATTTCTTCCCAATTCACCTTTAAATATTTGTCTGCTAAATATAATAGTGTTATGTTTATTACTTTAATGTAGTTACAAAGTTACTTCCTACTTTTGCATATTTTTATAATATTGTTGTAATATATTTATACCATATTTTCATCATAATATGACAGTATAATCATTTAAGGTTTTCGAGAAAACTCGCTATGTACATTTTTTATTTCTATTACTCTGTATTATTATTTGTGATTGAAATTCAAGGAGTAAATTCTTAATAAATAAACACCTTTTACTTTCCATTCCTTTACTTATTAATTAATTTACCAAACAATGTAATTATTGAAGTGTGGTTTGACTTATTTATTTTGTAAAATAATATATTGCTGGTTCTATTAGCCACATAAAAGGAACATGGGTTTATTTGGAATCCCAGCTGAGTCGCACATCATAATTTTAAGAAGAGTACAATTGCTACATTCGTTTCTATCACAAAATATTTAACTTTCAAACATGAATCTGATCTTTGGGATCAATACTTACATAAACTTGTGAACAGTAAGAAAGAGAAAATAACAGTATCATTATACTGTAAATGGATCATAGTAATTGCTTATTATTAAGGAGCTACCAAAAGTCAAGAAAGTTGGTTAGGACTTAATTTTAATAGAGAATGAAAGCTGGAATATCAAACACTGATATTTTAAAATAAGTGTGACAAAACCAAAATTCTTTAAATATCATTCTTTATCTTTTTCAATAATACTATCTTTTGCATGATAATATTTGAGGACTGATTTTCATAATTATGAAAAGCAGAGAGAATATGATGTACTTATGTATATATATATATACTTGTCTTTATATAGAAAAATACAATTAGCTGTAGAATACCATGTGTTATGCACTTACAAACATATTAGACTATACTGTTAGTTGACTAATCTGCTCTGCTACCCAGCTGCAGTCACGTGGGTTGCTCATTAGCCACCCCAATGCTCTGGATTCTAGAATGAAACACACACACACACACACACACACACACACACACACACACACACACACACAGCCTTATGTTTAATATGCCTTAAACGGCTCAATGCCTGAGCACTTCCAAACATCCCCACTGCGGCTAACACACTATCCCCTCCAGTATTTCTGAATTATTACTTGCTAAAACCTGTATTCCATCTTGACCACCCTGGACCCAGGCCTGCAGCCCTCCTGGGCCACAATCCCTGACAGTTGGCAGTCTCTCTGTCACTCTGTCATACACTTCTCAGGCTTGGACCTTTTCCTTCCCAAGCATGGTACTCTCTGCTATTCCTCCCTCCTATATTCCTTGCCAGGGAATTCTAAAAGTCCTGCCTCTGTCTCCCTGCTCAGCCATTGGCCACCTGCAACTTCCTTTAACAAAGCCAACTGGGGACATGAACTCTCAGTGTCCTACATGCAGACGTATGAGTTTCCGAGAACTCCAGTATCTTAGGCTGATATACAGGAACCTATGAAATAATTTACATGGTAAACACAATGTAATATAAATACAAAGGAGAGTTGACTTATATTATTTCTGAAAAGAAAAGTTAGCAATCAAAATTGGATAGTTTCATGTTTGTTATCACTCTAAGGCAAAACAAAGAACTGTCAACAACTAATTGAAATTAATTTTCAAATAGGTTTTTGAAAGCAATATTGTTATATAATCAAAGATGCTTTTCATTGAAGACAATGGTAATTAAAATAGATGTCTCCATCAAATCCCTCAGGTAAGTGCTCATCAAACCCAGAAGAAGAAGAAGCAGAAAGAGTATAAGAGCCAGAGGTGCTGAAGGACACCAGGAGACCAAAGTCCATTAAATCATTCTGAGAAAAACTCATATGAACTCAGAGGGACTGAAAAAGCACACAATGGGCCTGCACCAGTTTGCATCAGGTTCTCATGTGTATATATTATGTTGGTGTGTTTATAGGACTTATGAGTGCAGGAATGATTGAGCTTCAGGTTATTGTATCTTCTCTTGGGTTCCCTTGTCTAACTTTGTTTGATGGATATATATATTACTTTACTGGCTGGTTTTGTGTCAACTTGACACAAGCTGGAGATATCACAGAAAAAGAAGCTACGGTTGAGAAAATGCCTCCGTGAGATCCAACGGTAAGGCATTTTCTCAATTAGTGATCAAGGGGGGAGGGCCCCTTGTGGGTGGTACCATCTGTGGGCTGGTATTCTTGGGTTCTATTAGAAAGCAAGTTGAGCAAGCCAGGAGAAGCAAGCCTGTAAGAAACTTCTCTCCATGGCCTATGCATCAGCTCCTGCTTCCTGACCTGCTTGAGTTCCAGTCCTGATTTCTTCTGGTGATGAACAGCAACGTGGAAGTATAAGCTGAATAAACCCTTTCCTCTCTACCTTGCTTCTTGGTCATGATGTTTGTGCAGGAATAGAAACCTTGACTAACACACACACACACACACACACACACACACACACACACACACACACACACACACACATATATATTTATATCCCCAATACTTTTTTGTGCTTATTTGCTGTTATCTCTTAGAATATTGCTCTTTTCCAACACGGTAGAGTTGGATGGGAGGGGATATGAGGAGTATCTGGGAGGAAAGGAAGGAAGCAAACAATAATACAGATATACAACTAGCCAACCAAACAACAACCACAAAATAACAGAGAGAAAAAAATATGCAGCATATAGACAAAGATTTTGGAGTATTATGCTGTAATGGAATTCCTATATTACAGACCTTCCTTTAAGGATCAGGAATCTGTATGTGGAAGAAAGCACAGAGAAACAGTAAGACCTAGTGACTTGACTTAATTCAAGGAAGCAGTTTCTTCTCACTTTCACCCCAACCAAAGAAAAAAACAAGAAAAAAACTGAGAGCTCCAAGGAGAGAGAAAATTAATTGATTTCAATGAAGTGAGACTTGGTGTATCAAACACACTCCAGCGTATGTCTCATGCACAGGAGTAGATCACAAATGCAATATGAATATTATATTTAAAAAATATATATTTTACATATATGTATATTATACATATATAACTTTTATATACAATATTTTTATAATATTCCCCATCCAGAACTCTTCTTAGATCATTTCCACCCTCATACCCACTCAGCTGCATGCTTTTGTCTTGCTCTTTTGAAAATAAATAAATAAATAAGTAGAAAAAGCAAAACTCAAAAAAAAATTAAAGTGTACCTCCATGTGTGAGAAAACACACAGGCACACAAACACAAACACTCAGACACCAAACAAAACCAACCAAACCAACAAACAAAAAGACATAGAGTACCCATGCTGTGGGACTTTATCTAGAATATGGTTGCTAAACCAAGGGACAGATAATTTGGGTGGTGAGGAACTTATATTCCTGGTATTCTCTTTGTTAAGAGTGAGACTCTGATGCTGATGATATATATATAAAACAGTATAAAGTTGCAAAGGAATGGAGGTGAATGAGAATATCTGAGAAGTTGGAAGAGAGAAAAAGATTATGAAATTACATTGGCTGAAATTATCAAAGAACAAATAATATGTTATTAAACACCATTCTTAGGAAAAAAGGTAGAAAAAATAAAGTACTGGTTTTAATTGGTCTGCTTCTTGCATCTTCCTTCAAATGAGTATGCATTTGAAATAAAATCCTTAAGGGTAATTTACAAGAAAACTGTTCCCCCCCCAAAAATAAACTAGCCTTCTGATTACCAACTACACCACTCATGTGGCCCTGTGTTCTTGGGGTTAAAGATTTACTGCATATTATTTAACTGGTCCTTGACCATTATCTTGTGTCTCACTTCGCTTGTAAATAGTGGTCGAAGCAGAAGTTTGAGTTGTTGACTTTTGGGTTTTAATGTTTTCACTATCAATGTCAGCCAAGGATATGAGCCCCTTTATCACACAGTACAAATGTAGTAAGGCAATACTTTTCAGATGTTAAGCTTATTAAATTACATTAAAATTGATTTTAGGGGTCATAAAGAATCTGTATATACTAAATTTATGCTGATCACAAGTTTGCTCAGGTATTATTGAGTGGTGATTTCGATGTGCACTGGAGGGTGCAGCTTAAGGACGTTATCTTTGAAGCATGGACATTGCAAACACATTTGTTAGAGTCAGGACTGTACAGATGACTTACCTGGCAGCACTCAGCTAAAGCAACTGAAACTTATTACACATCAGTGTAAAACTAGAAATGGGACAAAGCCAGAATTTTTGTTTGCTCATGTATTTTCAATATACTTTGCATTTTCTTTTGGACATTTAATATTGGCAATTTATAATATGCGGGCATATTACACACACACACACACATGCATATTATTTTAAATTATTTTAATTTCAGCCCTGGAAATTGTTAAACACATAACTATTATTGACAACTATTACTTGTAAGAAGTTTGTCTTAAATCACCCCACACACATATCAATCATATATACATACATATGCATGTATGAACACATACATGCATATGTATGCACTCAACCAATAACCCCATGCTCACACAGACAATATAAAAAATAAAAGCTACATCACATGAGCACCAAGGTCTTCTGGTTCTATAATGCATCTATCCCCTTTTCACACTGTTCTCTGAGCCTTGGGTGTAGTTGTTCTTTTGTAGATGTTTCAGTTTGCATTGGGAATCACACAGACTCATAGTCTCTGCATTCTAACAAGGTATGAATTTCTATAACTCTGCATATATTTCATGAGAGATGATAACCACACATACATGTGGGTGTAAGGACAAGTATTTGCATTGCAGTATGAAATTATATTAGTTTAGGAAATCAGCAGAAGTAGGTTTTTCCCCCAAGGTCCATGACTTCAGTAATCATTAAGTTGGCTTAGTTTACAATACTACATATGAGTTTTCTCATGTATAGTAGGCCTTAAGTAAAAACAGAGACCTTCTTACTCACAAGATATGAATGATACGTCACCATTGTGGGTATCTTGTCAAGATTGTCATTATTCTGTCTCATAAAGATGCACTATGGATGGGACTATTGTTTTCTTTTTTCCTTCCTTATCTTGCACAAAATCCTCATATATTTCAAATGCTAATCTTCAAGGAAAAGAGTTGCAGTAAGTTCATGTTTAATTTCTCCAACTCTTGTTTGAAAAGTGTGATGTCTTAACTAATATCTTCTTACATTTCTACTTATGGGAGACAACCAAGGATGATGGAAATAGCCTCTATTATTTTGAGAGTTTCTAGAATTCCCTTGGCCAACAATTCAAAGTAAGGTTTCCCATGCTCCACTCCTACTCGGAAGGAGAGAAGAAATTAATCTTGGGAAGTAGAGGGAGAGAGGAGTGGGAGGAAAAAGGGGGTCCAGTTCAGATATTGGAGGAGATGGGGAAGAAGGACAGAGGGCCAGGAACTTGAAAGGAGGCGTATAGCAGTGGGAGAGGGTGAACAGGTGATAGCCACTAGTATGTCCCAGATGCCAGGGGCCCAAGAGGTTGCCAGGATCCAACAGGGAGGACATTAGCCAAAATATTCAACAAAGAGGAGAGAGAATCTGTAGAGACCATATCCTGTGGACAAGCAGCAGCCCGGGTTGAGAGATAGGGCCACCTACCCACTTCAAAAATATTAATCCAGAATTCCTCCTGTCAAAAGGAAATGCAGGGACAAAGAGTGGAGCAGAGACTGATGCAAAGGCCATCTAGAGACTGTCCCACTTAAGGATCTATCCTATATGCAGACACCAAACACAAATACTACTGATGATGCTATGAAGTGCTTTCTAACAGAAGCCTGGTATAGGTTTCCCCTGAGAGACTCTGCCAGATCCTGACCAATACAGATATGAATGTACACAGCCAAACATTGGACTGAATGAGGAGGACCCCAATGAAGAAATTAGAACAAGGATTGAAGGAGCTGAAGATGTTTGCAACCCCATAAGAACAACAATATCAACCAACCAGATCCCCAAAGCTCCCAGGGACTGAAACAACAAACAGAGTACACATGGGGGGACCCACGGCTCCAGCTAGATATGTAGCAGAAGATTGCCTTAGCAAGCATCATTGGGAGGAGAGCACCTTGGTCCTGTGGAGGCTCAATTGCCCAGGGTAGGAGATTCTAGGGTGCTGAGGCAGGAGTGGGTAGGCAGGTGGGGGAGGATCCTCATAGAGGAAGGGGGAGGGAGAGGGGTTAGGAGGTTGTGGAAGGGAAACTGGGAAGGGGGATAATATAAATGTAATTAATTAAAAGTACCAATAAAAATATTTGAAAGAAATTTATAAAAGTCAAATATATAAACAATAAACCCATACAAAAGCATTTTATGAAGAGCATGAATCCATTTGTGTAGAAGCATAGAAGAAAATTTTAATGACAATAATTTTTAGTATCTCTAACAGTACATAGATTCATATTAACTATTTCCTACTGGCTAATGTGAGCAACGGAATCTGTTTTTTAGTCTTTAGAGAAAATAAAACCAATTGAAAATATAAATGGACTCTTTATTATGAAACTTAGCAAGTTCAGAGATCCAGTGACAATGGAAAAGTGTCCAACTAAGAAATCTACCATCATTAAAAGGAAGGATTTATCCCCAAATAGTTTGTGCTAAGAAATAAGAATAATGGTTTTGTAGTTGGTATAATGATTGGTTACTTAGAGATAGTGTACATAAAAGCCAAGCTTTTGCTAATTACTCAAAAAATTAAGACAAAGTAATGAAGAAGAATATTAAATGCCACATTCATAAGAAAACAGTCTATAGTAAAATATTGTCTCACTAGAAATTTTATTTTACTTATGATATAGCAAAATCAGTGGTTTGTACAAGCCAGTTGACCCAGCACATGGACGAGCTAAGTGAAGGATACAAACTTTCCCTTTTGTTTATGTTCATGATCACAAAAGCTATCTTTCTCTTCAGATGCTGTATTCTGTGTACTCAAAAGTTATAGAAAATTAGATTATATGGACAAAAAAATAAAAACACTGAGAAAAATAAACCAGCTTTGATCAGATTTTGATGTGTTAGAATTTTAAAAATCAATTACAGCTTTCGAAATTCATAAGCATCAGATCCTCTGTGGATATTAGATGACAAAAATTGATATAATTTTAGAAGAATAGAAATATTCTTCCCTCACTGAACCACAATGATCTCATTATAGAGTACAGTGTACTGTATAAGACAAGTTGTGTGTCAAGATAATTTCAACAAAATAACATTACTAGACAAGAAATTTTTATTGTGTGTCAAACTAGACTATTGATATTTCCATCCGTATTGAGTAGTTATAATTTTTAATATAGCCAGCCTTCTATTCAGAATCATGTGACTAAAAAACCATATTTTTCTTCTAATTACTATCATTTGAGTGGTTCATCCTTTTTTCATCCAGACCTGATTTAGACATGTTGAGATAACCTATTGCTTTTTAAAGTTTTTTTCTTATCTATGAAACCACAGATTTTGAGTTTATTTGTAAGTGTGAGTATTCAAAATCTGTTATATAATCAACACATAAATATAACATATAATATACAGTACATGTGTATATCATCTATATACATACACATACATACACATATATACACATACACAAACATACACATCCATATATATATATATATATATATATATATATATATATATATATATATATATTGTTCCCCTTTCTAAGAAGGACCAAACCACCCACACTTTGGCCATTCCTCTTCTTGATCTTCATGTAGTCTGTAACTTTTATCTTGGGTATTCTGAGCTTTTGGGATAATATCCACATATCAGTGAGTGCATACCATGTGTGTTTTTTCATATATATACATATATGTATATATGTATATGTATGTATATATGATGAGATGGAGAATCGGGTGCCACAGGCTCCTGTGATTCCTTGAAGTGTCCTGATCTACCATACAAGGCATTAGATCTAAGGAGGCTTCAGAAACACCAATGAAAGAGCAAAAAGAAACCAAGGCCATGGTGATGGCTGCTTCCACAATATTCACAGAAGTTCTAACAGATGATAATGCATTATGCCATAAATTCAGATCTGCAACCTGATGGTGGTCTCTGGAATCTGTTTCCTGTGATTCAAGTGACTCTCCATCCTTCTTCCTCTTCACACAATATATGTTTTATGTATATAATATATATTGATATCTGATTATTTACTTAGCTCTCTATTGTTTTGAGACTTTGAGAAGAAAACTCTGAAATAAAGGATTGTGAGTCATATGCAAGGCTCATATTAAGTAAAAAGAGTGTATATTACTGACAGGCAAACTTAAGCAATTATCTGTCATATAATTTTCATACAGAAAAATTAAAATACAGATAATGCATTCAAATACAAAATTAAAATATATTTGTCACACATATTTTTTAAATTGGATATTTTTGTTATTTACATTTCAAATGTTATCTTCTTTCCTGGTAACCCCACCCTGAAACCCTCTATCCACTCCTCCTTTTACCTGCTTCTATGAGGTCATACACCCACCCACCCACCCAATCCGGCCTCCCCGCCCTCAAATTCCCCTACACTGGGGCATCATGCCATGGGTTCCTCCATGTGTACTCCTTGGTTGGTAGTTTAGTCCCTGTGAGCTCTGGGGGGGAAAGAGTGTCTGGTTGATTGATATTATTATTCTTCCTATGGGGTTGCATGGTCTTTCAGCTCCTTCAGTCCTTTCTCTAACTCCTCCTTTGGGGACCCCATGCTCAGTTCAATGGTTGGCTGTGAGCATCCACTTCTTTATTTGTGAGGCTCTGGTAGAGCCTTTCAGGAGACAGCTATATCAGGCTCCTGTCAGCAAGCACTTCTTGGCATCAGCAATAGTGTCTGGGTTTGGTGACTGTATATGGGATGGGTCCCCAGGTGGGGCCGTCTCTGGATAGCTTTTCCTTCAGTCTCTGCTCTACATTTTGTTTCTGCATTTCCTCCCATTACTGGCTTACCTGCCTTAGGTTGATATTTTCTAGTTCCGTCCATTTGCCTCAGAATTTCATGAAGTCATTGTTTTTAATAGCTGAATAGCACTCCATTATGTAAATGTACCAAATTTTCAATAATGACCTATTCATTCTGTAGAAATTTTGTGAAAATACTGTAATAACATGTTTATGTTTACATTTTTAACTTTCAGAACTTAGAAGATTTACCTTAAATTGTAGCACTGTGTTCAACTGGGGGAAAGTTCTCTCTTGTATTTTATTTATTTATTTATTTATTTATTTATTTATTTATTTATTTATTCGTTTGTTTGTTTATTTTGGAACTTGTAATTATTTCCCACCTCAATTTTTTCCCTCCAGTTTATATTTCCCATGTGTCTCCTCATTGCTCCTTCAAACTCATGACCATCTCTTCTTACTGGTAACACACACATACACACACACACACACACACATACACACACGTACGTGCACGTGAATGTATAATGTTACTTCTATGTCTGACTTCAGAGCTGAGCATTTGAATACTTAGCATTCGGTAACCAATTGATGTACTCCTCTTTCTTCTTCATTCCTCACCTGTCTGTAGTTTTTGTGTAGAGCTGAGTATTCATGGGTTCTTCCCCTTGTCCATGATGTTGTTACTCCTATTCAAATCATATTTAGGCTTCATGTTATGAGACACAATCTAACAATATGTTCCCTGTTTCTTGGGTACTTATAATTTTCAAGTCTCTCTTTTAAAATGATCCCTGAGCCTTGAGTGTAGGTCTTCTATTGCAGATGTATGAGTTGTGACTACCTTCTAAATTTATGTGTTTTGAAGAGTTATGGTTTTCTGTAATGGTGTTCATCTGTTCACAAAGAGAAGTTCCTTTGATAATGTGTGAATATTACACTTATATATGAGCATAAAGACACATATTTAAATGTAGTTAGGTATTATTCTGGTATAATTAAGGGGTAATTATAGATTGACCTTGAAGATCAATGACTTCCAGTCCTGGGTATCTAGCAAAAGTTCCAGAATCAGGAATGCTTTTCCATTATCCTGCTGTTGGTTACCTTCTAGTTGTGTGTGTCACTACTGTACCCTTATGGTTACTGTGCCATGCTGGTCACTGTAGCTCATAGATGTCATACCTTGGGCAGTCTGAGAGATTCTTCATCATTTGGAAACTTTCAAGGCAAGGTAACAGTAATGATGTCGCAAAAGGTCTAAATGAATCATACCATCAAGGGTCCACCTAAAAATAAGTGTAATACACATAAATCAGTATAAATATGGATATTTTATAGGAATGAAAGGTTTCCATCAAATTTAATTTTAACAATAAAACGTATTCGCAAAATTCATAAGTATTTGTGAAATCAATAATATAAATTAAAATTATTATATACATATATTCCTAAAATTGGAATCAAATGTTGCCAAAACTAGTCTCTATGTCCTGAAATACTCAGTTGGGTATGATCATAAGCTATATACTATATTTTTAATAAATTTTAAATCATGAGATTCATCATGACTCAAAAGGATGTGTGCATGTGTGTTAACGTGTCCATATGGCATGTATAATTAATAAAAAAAAAATTCTGAGGAAATAACTGAACTCCTGAAGGAGTGCACAGCTACACTCACAGATCCCATGCTCCTCTCCAGAGATCTCTCATTTCCAGAGACCTACTACTCTCTCAAAGCTTTTGCTTGTATTTATGCTGCCTATGATTGCACACCTAATTACTGTATGTTAATTTTTGTGTTTGTATTTACATAACCAGAACCATACAATGTATGTACTCTGTGCCATGCATTTGCCACCTAAGATGTGGTTAATTTCTTTGTTATTATAAGTATATGATATGCATTTATATCCACCAATGTTTTCTTTATCAGTCTTTCATATTTTGTTTTTGTTTAAGTCAGTCTCACTCTGAAGGCCAAGCTGTTCCCAAACTCATGGCATAATCTCACCTTGCCTTTTGAGTGTTAGAATAAGAAGAATGGGCCACCACGCCTGACTATGTGATTTATTTTTACCAATTGGTCCTATCTCAATAGCAATTTGTAAGTTCTTATAATTCCCTTTCAAAAGCCATTATATGAACACCTAATACAACCCAATTACCACTTAGTCTTTCAAAAATTAATTTTTTTCCTCACTTACTTATCATTGTATTTTCTATTTTTTCTATTTTTATTAATATGAATAAAAATAAATCAAAGTTTGTGTATATTTCATTGGTCAGTATAAATCTTTACAATGTAAATATTTGATTACCACAAAGTCTGTGTATATATTTCATGTATATAAATCTTTACAAAATAAAGTTTAGATATCTATAATAAGGCAATTCATAGTTTATTACATCATAATCAGATGCTTAATAGATATTTTTCTGTATTTTTATTAAGAAGGATTTTATAAATACAGTTTAAAATAAAAGTGTTCATTATATTTGTACTTACTATTCTTTATCAAAATAAACCATTGACAGCAAGGTAAATTTGTTTTAAGCCTACATTTGAACGAATAGAATTGTTCTCTTAAGTCACCAGATTTAAAGTGAACTAAGAATTACTATATCTGAAGTCGATTTTGTATATAGTTAGTTCATCAGGGACTTTATCATTAATACTGTTTGTCCTTTCTTCTAATCAATTGAAAACATTTTCTAATAAAAAGATTAATAAGTATGATGCTATGAAATATGCATATTTTTAAAAATAATTCATAGTTTTTAAATTGAGGTTGTAGTTTTAGAGTTGTGTTAAATAAATAAATTTGAAGAGAAGAAATAAAATGGTTAATTGAATTACTGAGAACTTACATAGCTATTTAATGGGTATTAATATAGGGAGCTGTCTGAAGAATCTGTGATTAACTGCACTTTATCCTTATTCAAAGAAATATGTTCAGTTCCGCGCACCTGCATGTTCGCATACAACTGTTTATGGCTCTAGGGGATCTTCTGCCCTCTCCTGACCTCCACAAAAATGGCACAAATAGAGAGTGTGTGTATGCACATACATATTCAATTAAAACACTCATATACATATAAATAAATAGATAGATAGATAGATAGATAGATAGATAGATAGATAGATAAGTGGAAGAGTGTATTTTGCTTTGAAGTACTTTAACAATTTTGAAAAGACTTTTTCCTAACTTTTTAAGTTACATGATTATTCACAGATCTTGAAAGACAATTCTGTTTCATAAGGGAGGACAAAGAAAACAAAATAGATAAAATAATTAGGCAACCCTGAATACTAAAGGAACTGCTCAACTGCTCACCATTCCCAATTTCAAGTTGTACTACAAAGCTATAATAATAACAACCACATGATATTGGCATAAATTCAAACATGTTGATCAAGGGAATCAACTTGAAGACTGAAATGTAATGCATATACCTATGAACACCTGCTATTTTCATTAAGAAGTAATAAATATGCACTGGAAAATGACAGTATCTACCGCAAATGACGCTGGTCAAACTGGTTGTGGGCACATAGAAGGCTGCAAGTAGATCCATATTTAACACCCTGCACAAAACTCAACTCCAAATTAATGGAGGACTACAGTATAAAACCAGATACACTGGGCCTTATCCAACAGAAATTGGGGAAGAGCCTTGAACTCATGGGCATATAAGACTTTCTAAACAGTACACAGTTAGCACGCACACACTAAGTTAAAAAGTCAGTAAGTCGGAAGTCATGAAACCGAAAAACTTCTGTAAGACAAAGGTATCGCCATTTAGACAGGGTGAGAGCCTAAATAACAGGAAAAGATTTTTACTAACTCCATTTCTGATAGAAGACTAATAGACCAAATATAGAAATAACACAAGAATCTAGATATCAAAAACCTAAATAATCTAATTTTAAAATGGGTACATATCTAAAGAAAAAATTCTCAATACAGGAATCCTTAATGGCTGCAAAACAAAATGTTCAACATCCTTAGACATCAGGGAATTGCAAATCAAAACTACTTTGAGATTCCATCTTACACCAGTCAGAATAGCTAAGATCAATAACACAAGTGACATGCTGGCAAACACATGGAATAAAGGAAACACTCCTCCATTGCTGGTAGGAGTGCAAACTTATACAGCCATAAATATGTAATTTCTCAGAAGGTTGAGAATCAATATGCCTTAATAACCAGCTATACTACTCTTGGGCATATATACCCAAAGGATGCTTTATCCTACCACAAAGACACCTGTTGAATATGTTCATTTCAGCATTATTCATAATAGTCAGAAGTTGGAAAGAGCCTAAATGTTCCTCTGCATAAGAATAAATGTAAAAAGAGTCATATATTTGTACAACGAAGTATTACTCAGCTATTTAAAAAATTACCTCATGGAATTTGCAGGCAACTGGGTGGAATAAGAAAATAATTACCCAGAGTGAGGCATCACAGACCCAGAAAAATAAATGTAGTATGCATTTGCTTATATGTCTATATTAGCTACTAATTAAGTGAGAATCAAGCTAGAGTTCTTAGACCTAGATTGGCTAGTTATAGAAGAAGGGAGTATGGGGGTTACATGGATCTCAAGGAAGTAGAATAGATTTTATGGGTAAACTGAGGATAGGGTGGCATGGAAATGCAGGGATAAGGAGGGGTCAGGAAGAGGAAATAGGATCAAGGGAGGGAATGCAGACAAAGACATCTAGAACTGAGGAAATTTAAGGGGTGGTATGGACATGCAGTGCAATGAAAACTTCCTGAAATATATGAAGGCAGTCCTAATGATGAATGAAGTCCAAGTACCAAAGCAGATAGAGTATGAACTTGACAACTCTTGCCATCAAATCGAGATTCCAGTAATGAGACTTTGTTATATCCAATTGAGTTTTTGGCTAAAGGAGTCTCGTGGAAATCCCCAAGCAACCCAAGCTGTAACAAAGGGAATAGCTTGCTCTCCACAAAATGACAAGAAAGCCCTATGGCTGGAGATAACACCCACACAGCTCATTCAACAGGGAGAGGTCAAGCTGGTGCCTATTTGGAAATTTCACCACTATGTTCTAGTGTCCTTGGTATAGAACAGCATAGGCTGCAGGGTATCAGAATAAAAACACAAACACCAACGCAGCCACAAAACCTTGGACCTACAATCTGTCCTGGGTGCCAAATATGCTAGGACAAAAGTGCCTGTAAGCATGTGGAAGTAGCCAAACAATGTGTCGTTTGATTTAAAGCCCACTCCATGAGATGGAACTTACACCTGATACCCTTGAGTGACCAAAGAGCAGAGACAAGATAGTTCAGAGACCTAAGGTAAAGCCTTATACTATTTTTCCTTTAAAAAGAAAAGAAAAATAGTATTGATAAAATGATTCCAAATGATATTCTGCTATACACATACATCAGAGAATATTCAGTCCTCATCAGAGAATCTTCCCCCTGCAACAGATGTGAACAAATATATAGATATACACCAAATCCTTCTCAAAGACACCTTGGTACACATAGCTATAAATGGGATGTCTCTACAAAATACATACCCTCTGAAGAGGGCCTGGAAAAAATGTGAGTGTCAGAGGGGTTGTACACTAAGGCTATCTAAATCAACTGAGCAAAGAGCAGCCAAAATGACAGACTTCATCAGCAAGCACAGGTTAGATACAGATCTTTATCAAGTCCTCTGCATATATAGTACAGCTTTCAGTCAAATGATTTTATGATATTCTTAGTGTGAAAATGAGTGGGTTTCTGATTTCCGTGCCTTCTCTGGGGGTTCTTTTCTTTCTATTCATTTCCCTTGCCCAACTTTGATGTGATCATTTTTGTTTTAGCTTATTATTTTTGGCATGATTGGTTATTTTACCTTAGAAGCCTGTTCTTTTCTAATATAAGTCAGTAGGCAGTGAATTCAGAGGGGAAGTGATGCGAGGAGAAACTGGGGAAAACAGAGAGAGGGGAGACTGCAGTGAGGATATATTATATGGTAACTGAAGCACAAACAAAAAATCCTCACATAGACATATTTACATTTATGTATTGATATATAAAAATGTTATTCACATTTATACATATGGGAGAAGTATAAAATAGTTTTATTCAAAATGAATATAGTCTTTGATTTTTATTGAAAGATTTATGGTTACTTGTAACAAATACTTTAATATTATAGTAATACTATAACATATAGTATAGAATGCATTCATTTCTATGATCTTCTTCACCACAAAAGAACATTTAAATATAGTAAATGAAAGTTAACATTAACATTTTTCCCTTTAAGAAAATGAAACTCCCAAGCTGTTAATCTCAATACACAGATGATTTACTGACATTTCTTGCACTACTTAGCAATATTTGGACTCATATATTGTGAGTTCAGAAGATACTGTTCCAGATTGAATGCATTCTTTTTTTTTCCTTGCTTCTCTATACTATAAGCACATATTGTAGTATAGAGAAACTAAACTGCTTACAGAAAGGAAAGATAAGAAGAAAGAAAGGAAAAATGAAAGAAAAGGAAGGGGAAAGTAAAAATAGAGAAATATTGGGCACATCGATCAATTCTATTTTAAATTAATATAATGAAAGTTAGATTATACAAAAGCCCTCTGATTTTAAAAGTTTTGTTAAAATAATTCCTTTCTTTCGGCTATCCTTTTTTACTGTGTGTAGATGGATGTGTGTAAGTTTGTGTGTGTTTCAGTGCTTTGTCACTTAAATATACTCCCAAACACAATTTAGAAGTATATTGCAAAAAGATGTAAAAATATATGAAGTACATTCTGTTTAATATTCACACTTTCTGTGTGTATATACATGTGTGTGTGTGTGTTTATTTGTGTGTGTGTGTGTGTGTGTGTGTGTGTGTGTGTGTGTGTGTGTGTGTAAATAACCCATTTCTGGCAGTAGGTTTCTTGTTTGTTAGTCTGAGGTGTCCAAGAGGGATCTTGTTGACCACTTATAGAAAAACGTGTGTGTGTGTGCGTGTGCATGTGTTTTAAGAAGCTTCTAGAATGGAAGGTTGCCATGTTTTCTTTTCCTAAACACCTTGAGTGTAATTCCTCTTCTCCCACACTTCCCTCTCCCCGCCTTCTTTGAGCGCACACCATTTCAGCATTCCTGTTCATTTTACCCTTTAACTCATTGCATTCCTATATCTTATCTCTCCTCTTTGTGAAGATCCTCTCCATTAATCCTTAGTCATTTCCTGAATTCCATATATAATCTAAAAAGTGAGTGAGGCAATTCTCTGGGTCTGGATTGGTTCACTCAAAATTATTACTTCCGGCTGCATTCATTTACCTGTGAATTGTGTGATTATTTTTCTTAATATATTAATAATATCCTATGCTATAAAATATAACACTTTTAATATTCATTCACTACATGATGGAAATCTTGACTCTTCATGGCTACTGTGTATATAGAAATGAGCATGGATAACAAAATATCTCTGTAGTAGTGTAGAGATTATTTTGGGTACATACCTAAGACTGGGATATCTGGAATGTATGGTAGAGCTTTTATTTATTTATTTATTTATTTTTAGCACTGGGGGTTGAAAATTCATTTCTGTAGTGGCAGCACCAATTTTAATTCCCAGTTTTAATTCCCTTTATTTATGAAATTTACAAATAATAAAATAATAGCATTTTTGTATTAATGATTATTCATGAAAAAAGGTGGATAGAGAGTTGTATATATATATATATATATATATATATATATATACATATACACATATATATGTGTATATAGCTTTCTGAATCTTTCTTAAATATTTTATGAACTTTAACTGGTAGTCTACACGAGGTAAATTGCATTGTTAATTATTGCATAAAATATAGGTGTAGAAAACTTCTTGTAATAATTTTGTATTGCTTGTAGTTTTAATTTCTGTTATTGATGCTGTTTCTATTCATTGTGTAGAACAAGAATTATACAGTAGTAATAAAAGTATGCATTGAATAACTATGTCATAGATTTTAATTGTTACTTACTACCTTTCTATGCAAAGAATTTATCTTCTCACAGTCAAAATATAAAATAACTACTAGGACAGAGAAGAGAATCATTAGTGCTAGCAGCAAAGGGGCTTATAAAGGAAAGAATGTACCACAGAGACTGCCCCATCTGGAAATCCATCCACATACTTTCACCAAACTCAGACACTATTGCTGATGCCACGAAGCCCTTGCTGACAAGAGCCTGATATAACTGTTTCCGGAGAGGCTTTTCCAGAGCTTGACAAATACAGAGGTGATGCTCGCAGCCAACCATAGGAGTAAGCACTAGGACCCCAACGGAGGAGTTAGAGCAAGTACTAGATGAGCTGAAGGGGTTTGCAACCCTATAGGAAGAACAGCAATATCAAGCAATCAGACCCACCAGAGCTCCCGAGGCTAAACCACCAACCAAAGAGGACCTATGACTCCAGCTGCATATGTAGCAGAGGATGGCCTTATCTGGCATCAATGGGAGGGGAGGCTCTTGTTCCTGTGAAGGCTCGATTCCCCAGTGTACTACTATAATCTCAGCACTTTCAAGGTTGATGGGGCAGGATTATGATGTTGAGGACAGCTGGACTACTTAACAAGTTGCAGGTCAGCCTGGCCTACATATAAAAGCTCGCTCTCAAATATCAACAAAACAGAATATCAAGTATTTTATAACTCAAGTATTTGATTTATATTCTGAGGTTGTACGGAAATCTTTCAATTCTCTGTTGACTTTATTAATTGCTTCTGTGAAATGTAAGCAGGGGTTTAATAGGTTATTATACTGCAAGGTCTTTTCCAAAGTAGCTCTGTGCTTACTCATCTCAATTCATCCTGAATTGGTGTTTATTATTTTGGAGTTCAGTGTATATCTCTGTCTGATTAGGTTGGAATGTGTCTGGTGTTTAAACTGTTCTAGATGGTAATTGGCCTTAGCAAGAGAGCAGCCAAAGATAAAATCACAAAATCAAACAAATCTGATCATTATTTTAGAAAAAAGTGTTTTCGTTTTAAAGGAGAACCAAATCACAGCTCTCTGTAATTCTATGTGATCTTTTGCCTAATTAACCAATATTGTAACAATCTTTTGCTTGCTAATAAAATATGTTTTTCCCAATTCCTGGTTTCTTTTAAAATTCTTATTATTTCAGGTTTCATATCTTACATTATTTGACCTGGATTTACATTCTCCCCTTTAGCAATCAGCATATTTGTTCATATGATCACATGTATTTTGTATTATAAAACAATTATAAGTTAGCAACTGTTAGAAGGTAGTTAAAAATTATTACTTTTGTAAAATTATTGATGCCTTGGCATCAGGAGTATTATTTATACCAACAATAAGATACAGGTCATAACAAAGACAATTGAAAGTATTTAATGGATTAGTTCTAAGTGCCAACAAATCTCACTTTTGTTTGAGCTTTATTTTTATGTTAATCAGTAGATGGAGATGAAGGAAGTTATCTGGAAAGGAGGGATGGAAGGAGGGATGGAGGGAGAAAAAAAATAGGGATTCGGGGAGAGAGAATTAGGAGCCTAATAAATTTTCTTCCTGTATCTCATTAGCAATGGACGTAGGGTTAAAATGTTCTACACTGCTCCCGTCCATGGAGTTTGAGAAAACCATTGCTCAAGTCGTCACGCCATGCTATTAAAGTACCTTGTAAAATTGTCTTTGAAATTTGACAGCAAACAAAGAAAGAATGGAGAGGAATGTGACTAAGTGATAAAATGTTTGCCTGGCGTGATCAGATTCCTGAGTCCAGTCTCTTCTCTAGTTGATTGTCGGTGTGATTCCATATACTATCAAACTCAAAACATTACAGACTATTTCCACTTTCTTTGGTTACCCACCCAACTGGATTGGAAGATCCTATTGCTCAAGAAAATGCATGCTTAGGGCATAGTACATGGAGAAATCTCACTGATATTAACCTGCAAGCATCATCCCTGCTGGCTAGGTCTCAGAGTGTTCTAGGCTGAATATATATGTTCCTCACACAGTCAGTAACTTGAAACTCTGACTCGCTAGTGGAATAGCTTAGAAAATAGGGCATTTGGGAGTCAATTAACTTAAGATGGAGTCCTGATACTGAAATCCTTATATGAAAAGAAAAGTAGAGTTACATATTCTCCCTAGACCCCTATGTATATGTGTATGTGTGTCCATTACATGAGAATTCACAACAATGAGTCAGGTGTCTGCAAATGAATTAAATTTGACTTTGTGATTCTAAGCTTTAAGAACTATGAGAAATAAATCTCTCTTTTAGTGACTTTGTTAGAGAAGCTTAAAATCTCTGAAGCAAGGAGGAAGTTTTGGAAAGCCAAATAGCTTCAACTACACTAAAAGTTAACTATAAAGTTACTGACATTCAGTTACTATCACACTTGGGTGAGAAATAAAATAAAGAGAAAATAAAGTGCTAGATTAAATAAATGGTAACTTAATCGGTAACTAAATAATTATAGATTTTTGACAAGATCATTCGTGAATAACTTTCAGAAACTATAAGGAATGTACAAGTGTGGGAGTAGAATATATTTAGAATAATTGATTTCTGATCAGTGAAATCATAACCATTTTAAAGATGTGTTATCAGGATAAAATATTAAAATACCCTTTATGCACCCTAGGAGATGACCCATCAGATAAGAGCCTTGGCTATACTTCCAGAGGAACAAAGATTAATTTCCAGCACCCAGAATGCAGCTCACAGCTGTCTCAAACTGCAGTTCTACGGAACTGACAGCATCCACTGTCCTCCACTGGCACAAGGCACACATATGATGCACAGACATTAATGTATAAAAAATAAAAATGCACAAAAAAACTAATATTAGATATGCAAAATGTCTAAGCTTCTCAAAATGATCTCATAATAACAAATAAATATGAATAGTTTATACTAAGCAGTATAAACAAATGCTTTAATAATAACTCTAGAATATTAAGAAAAATTACCTTGTGACTTGAATGTTCATTGTCCCAGCTAAAATGTTTAATGAGCATAACCTGAGTGAAAAACGAGTAAATGCCTTAGTTTTCACTTTGTATCAAAGGAAACAAAGTCATATGAGCAGAGATATCTCAAGTGTAGCTCACGATAGTTTCTTTACTTTGCTACCAATAAACAAGACAAAGGGAACAGTCCCATCTGTCCATATGACAAGTCCAAAATCAGACACCTGTGTGGCAAATATGCATAGCAGTTAAGTATCACAGATGCTTTAAATTTAGTACAAACCATATGCTGGATGATTTACTTAAATTGAATTGGGAGGGGGAACCACTATAGAAAAAGTCCACAGAGCAATTAGGGAACAACATGCTTCGTGGCTCTCATCTCCTCATCCCTCCTTTAGTCACAGATGTTACAGCCACTACAGAGACATTAGTCAATTTGTTAATTTATTGTCAGATTGTTAAGGGTTTATGAAGATTTTTGACCCAGTATGCTACATTTGTTTTGGCAGCAAGATTAATTTAATTATAACTGTCTTGGGGACCAAAGGTACACAGTAGGATATCATCTGTTCTATTCGAATTGCTTAGTCCTTGCAGCAGACACTCCAAGCATGAGTGTGTGCCCAGTCTTCAGGGGTTTGATTACCTAGGGAGCAAAAGAGAATCAGGGACCCAGAATGCAGCTTATGTCCTCTAAATGGCAATACTGCATGTTCCACTAATTATATCTAAAGGGACATCCATACACTTCCTGTTCTTTCTACAGTTCTGATTTTGTTTCTTTCCATTTTTCATTATAATATACTAATTGTATTCTCTTCATTATTTAATTTTTATACATGAGTGGAATGTACCTTGTTAATTTAGATTTGTACTGTTTTTATTTTTTGAAATTAAATAAAATGATATTATTTCTTTATTGCTTTTACTCCTTACATCAACTCTTATGTACTACCACCACACACTTTCTCTCAAATTCATGACCTCTAGCCTCCTTTTCTTTAATTGTTGCTAAATATGTATTTTTATATAATGTTACTCATTTGTATATGAAATAGGGCTGACCACTTTCTCTGGGTTAACAGCATGGCAAAATACCACCAAGGGCACAGTATTGTCATTCCTATCACGGTTGTAACAAATAGCTTTCTAATTATCCTAAGGCTCTCACAAGAAATACATTGTGCCTTCTACTGAAAAACTAGCTTAGTGTTAAAGTAACTGATAACCTAGGCGAATCTACAACATCCACCACTATAATCCAGCATAATTCCTGACCTATGCCCACAGAAAAGAGTAATAACACTTGACAAAGAAATTTCTCTTTGCAATAGGTAAAAGTCATTACAACAAAAACCAAAATTTACCACAATGCAGAGAACAAGTGAGCATGTGGTTGCCAACCTTACTAGGTACATATTAAACTCACTCCTGCACCTAAGGTTTGGTGAATATTCCAGAAGGCTGGGAAGAAAGATTTAAGAACTAGAGGACTAAGATGTCTCCTTGGATATTGCAGCTCTTAGAAATTTCAAGGAAGCTTCAGCATTGATACCTCAACAATATTGCTGAATGGAAAAGGGCATGGAAAGGTACTGCAGGAGCAATAGAAATACTTTTGTAGAAGGGAGGAATCTAACAGCATCTCACCACTGACAAAGAACCAGGCAACTAATGAATATTCAGACTGGGAAAAATCATCTTCACCATGGTAAGAGTCCTCCTGGCCTTGCTCCTGACGCTGTCTCTTCTCTTACCATTCTATCCATAGGAACTCCGTTGCTAATGAGCATTTTTTTTTTCTTACCTACAGCCACCAAATTTGACCTAAGACAGTGTGATCTATGTCTATTCCATTCAACTGGATTATTTCTGATTCATCCATTTTCTTGTCAATGTCATGAATTAAGTATTCTTTATAACTAACTAAAATCCTGTTACAAAGTTATAACATATTTCTTTATACACGTGTTCATGGTCCCCTTGCCTGACTTTCTAATTTATCTATTTTAAATGTGTTATGATTAAGAATATGGTTGTACCTATATCTCTACTATATTAGTTGAGTTCTTTGCCTCTCAATACTAAAAGATAGCATGGCTGAATTATTTGAAAGTTTAATTGTTAAATAGGGAAGTAAAATCCAATCAGTTTTGAAGAGTATCTGAACAAAATTCATATTAGTACTGAATGTTGACTCGTTTCTCTCCTGCTCTGAGTCAATGTTTGTTACTTTCTGTTTCCAGGGTAATAGGCATTCTCAGTGTGGTGAAATATGATCTTAGTGCAGTTTTTAATGTGCTTTTCTTGTTATTTAAGAATGTTGCACTTCTATTTCATGCATTTACAGACCATTTGAACTTACTCATCGGCTCTTTGAATTAGAAATTTCTTGATTGGTCTACATGCATTTCATTAAATTTTATTTATGTATCCTATATATTAAACCCATGTTTAGTGATTTCCTACAAAGTAAACACATAATGCTTTCTCTTGTCAGCTGCTTTTAATGATCTATATAAAAAGTTTAAATTGATGTGCAATCACATTTGAAAATACTTTTTAGTTTTTTCAAAATAATTTTTTATCTTAAGAATTTTATACATGTATACAATGAGCATGATCAAAAACGTAGGATATCTATAACAGTCTTTCCTTCAAGGTTTAGGAATCATTGTGGAAGAGGACACAGAAAAATATTAAGAGAGAATGATTATATAAAACTTGAGAAAAGAGTACTTTCCAGGAAAAAGTGGGCATTTGGACATTAGCACTCAGGAGAATTTTGACAGCATGACTAAGTACTTGGAAACTCAAGCCAGACAAATCTTAACATGGAGAGCCGCAGGTAGGCATGAAGTCCTACATCTAGCTGAGGACTAATTGGCATTTTATGGCTGCTAAGGGAGGGACTGGCAATTTTCTTTAATGGTGTGATATTTGGTATATTAACTATGCACCAGAGTAGGTTCCATACTCAAGAATAATTAAGTGACACAAATTTTTATCTGTGGGTTTTTAGAAAGAGGGAGGGAGAGGAAGAATGAGAAAGAGATACAGAGAGAAAGAGAAAGAGACAGAGATAACTAAGTGGAAAGAGAGGTAAATTGATATGGAAGGAGTTGGAAAGTGAGTGAATACACTAAAAATACATTGTGTGAACTCATCATAGAATTTATAAAATATTATTATATAAAGAAAAGGATGCCTTTCTCCAATGGTTGTTGTTGAGACTTAACTGCTTAAAAAGGAAGAATTAGCTTCTTCTAAGGATGAGTTTGCTAATTAGTTATGCAATAGAGAGTAGTTTATCCTAAAATCATATATATTAAAGCCACATTCAGTGAACACAGAAGGCTCTGTGCATATACTCAATTTAAGTCTGAGTTGATGTCATTGGAGAATTCTGAGATATGATATTTGGAAGAGTTTGAAAGGCAGAAAAGGAAGGGTAAATTGATATAATGATATTTTACTGTTTTTATTTTCCCCGAGGTATTAATTTTACTAATTTCTTGTCTGTTACAGATTATGACTATCAAATGATTATTCAGTCTACATCTTTTACAATATTCATTTGAATTATAAGAAAACCTTTTATAACATCTTTGCTTATCATGTTGAATATTGGCATAAATCAATGTACATTTTTTATAGCTTCGTGTGGACAGAAAATCTAAAAATTATATTGTTACTGACATTCTACATATCTGTAGCTGCTCAGTAAAAGAGTTCCCATATGAAGCTGATCATTCAAATTTTTTCAGGTTTTCCTCTTTAGAATTGCAGATACTGGACACAGAGAACAAAATAATACAATTAGAATAAAGTTCACCTCTAAGTTTGGGAAGTTTGTATATATCTGAAAACATACTAAAGAACTACTGGTTGATGTTGTGTTTATAATATAGGTCCTTGAAAGATTTACAGGAATTTAATGAGAAATAAAATATTAAAACATAAAATGAAAACTATCAAAGATATATATGTATATATATTACATATAATTGTAGAAAAGAGTATTTTCCTTAATAACTCAAATAATATAATATCTATTAAGTCTAACTATAGTCATATATATTTCATAATCTTATTTTTCTTTACAAGTAAATAAAATTTGGTGGTTTAGTATAACTTGAATTAAGGGTCCATTTATTTGAAAATTGAAATCTACACTGACATCATTTTACTTCTTTGAGGAAGAACCAGCAATAAACATGGTTGTATTTTTGGGTAGAAAGAATTTAAGACATTCTGGATGAGAATAAGATAGCTTACACTAATTATGAAAGTAAATAAAAGGTGTTAATTCATATTAATATCTCTATATCATATGGCAATGCTCTGACCTACACTTAGTAGAATCCCAATAAAACAAAATTTATTAGCCACATTTAATTGAAGTAATTTTTATAGCATAATTTCTATTCTTATTTGTCTCTAATAAGCACTTCAAACATGACAATTCATTGAGCTTACTTAGGGCATGAAGTTCCTAAGTCTAGGTTTCCTGATCTACTAACAAAGACAGAGTCTATGGCAACATTATTGGATAATTTGTATAAAGGCTTTTCAGTGTCACAGTGGGCAAGATTATTCAAATATTATATGTATTTTTTGGTATTTAGGTCATATAACTCCAGTTCAATTTAAATGTCACCAAGGTTAGGTAACATAATATACACACTAATAGGACACTAATATGGACACTTCTAATTAAGATTTGAAACCTCATGAGAACTCATTAAATTTAATTAATTTATTTCAAATATTTGCACACCCTGTCAATGATCACCCAAATAGAAAATAAGACTCTCATAAAATAATGACAAGTTGTCAAAAATATAGAATTTAATAAAATTACCTAAGTCAGTGTTTTTTTATGTCTTCAGTAGATCAGTTGCAGCAGAGTCACCTGGGAACTTGTTAGCCTAAAAATCCTGAGCCTTCAGTTCTGACCTAGTGAATCAGAAACTCTTAAGGGCAGATCCAAAGAATGAAATTGAAGAAGCCCTGTAGCTCATTTTGATTTATGCTTATTTGAAATCTACATAAAGAAATAATCATATGTTGTAATTATATTGGCAGTCAACATAGACTCTCTTTTGAGTTTGAGGCTATGAAGTCAACACTTATCAACAACAAACATTTACTTGTCAAAATATTAAGTTATCTTGTGACTCTCAATGATTTCAATTTTTAAATTCTCAATTGTACCAAGCTCATGAAATTAACACTTCCAGTGCTTATTGCCAGAATTCTTATGATAATCAAAACTTCACGTAACTATTTTCAGGCTATCTGACAGTCTCTTGGCCTATGATACCACCAGGCATATATGGGTGATGCACAGACACAAATGCAGGTGAAACACCTATACAAATAAATATTTTAAAGTTTAAAACAGGTTTTAAAATAATAATGTTTCCAAAGAGCCTGTTATGTGAGCTTCTAGTTCTGCAGGGTCATGTAAGTGGCATATCAGATTCCAATAATAGCCTCTATAATTTTGCCCCAAAAATTTTTATTTGGAGTTGTCAATTTAGGAAAGAGCACTAATTTCCACAGTTTACAAATGAGTACAGTAGACATATGTCAAGTATATTGTTTTTAAAAAATTAGATAGCCGGACAGTGGTGGCTCACGCCTTTAATCCCAGCACTTGGGAGACAGAGACTGGTGGATTTCTGAGTTTGAGGCCAGCCTGGTCTACAGAGTGAGTTCCAGGGCTATACAGAGAAACCCTGTCTCGAAAAACCAAATAAATAAATAAATAAATAAATAAATAAATAAATAAATAAATAAATAAATAGAAATAAAAAATTAGAATTGTTTATTTCAGAGTCTTATGGATGGTTTTCCTATGTTTCTCTATTAACTGAAATTCTCCTTGGTTTATTTATTAATGCTATACCATATTACCTATGGAAAAGAATCCTGAAACAATAACATTAAAACATTTTAAGAGTTTCTACCCCAGTGTTAGTTAAGACTATAAAGTAAAGACATTTCTTATATTGGTCCACTTTTCAACTTGCTAATTACTTAATCAATTACATTAAAGAAAAATGTTTTCTTGTATTCAAATGCCTTGCAGACTGTTATAACTCAAGAAATTAGGCATGTCTCTCTACTTAGCAAGGAAAGGGAAATGGAAAAAGGGGTCTTTGTATGATGATATTTCAGACATGCTGTCAGTGGAAGAGGTGGGAAAACTGGCAGGATTGGTTCTTTCCTTCTCAGCCACACTGCACTAACTTAACTCTCCTCACAGGCTCCATTTTCAAGGTGACTGAATTGTGAAATATGAACATTCTCTCAACTTCATTAATTATATTTCCTGAATGCTGAAGTAGTTTCAATAAATATATTAGTTTCACTCTATGAAATGAGA
>CM052712.1:48200726-48253226 GCA_028551405.1 Uromys caudimaculatus
AGGCAGCCCTCTGCTAAGTATGTGCTCGGGGCCTCACACCAGCCCATGTATGCTTTTTGGTTGGTGGCTTAGTCTATGAGATCTCAGTCTCAAGGGTCCAGATTAGTTGATACAGTTGGTCTTCCTTTGGGGTTGCAATTCCCTTCAGTTACTTCAATCCTTTCCTAACTTTCCCATAGGGGTCTCTGACCTCAGTCCAATGCTTGTCTGTATCTGCATCTGTCTCAGTCAGTTGCTTGTGAGACCCTCTCAGAAGGCAGTCATCCTAGGTTGCTGTCTGAAAGTACAACATAGGATGAGTAATAATATCAGTGATTAGCACCTGCTCATGAGATGGATGCCAAGTTTGACCTGTCCCTGATCATCCATTCCTTCAGTCTCTGCTCTATTTTTGTTCATATATTTCATTTAGTAATTTTATAGGTGTGTAGTGATCCCAACTCTCTACTAGGGGTCCTGTGGGGCCACTGAAGGTGGCCTTTTCAGGTTCTGTAACCCCACTGCTGGGCATTTCAGTTAAGGTCACCCTCATTTGAATCCTAGGAGCCTCACATATCCCCGGTTTCTGGGACTTCCTAGAGAGTCTCTCCATCCCCTACCCTGGCAGCTGCATATCTCTATACATTCCTGTGGTCCTCTGAAATTCTCTATACATTCTCATGGTCCTCTGAGATTCTCTTTGTCTCTCCTCATACTTGATCATGCCCACCTATTCCTCACCCCCTGCCCTCTACCACCCAGGTCCCTCCTCCCTTCTGCCTAACATAACTATTTGGTTCCCGCCTTCTAAGTGGGATTTAAGCATCCTCACATGGGCCTTCCTCCTTATTTAACTTGTTTTTTTGGGTTGTATCATTGGTATACTGTACTTTTGGACTAATATCCACTTATCAGTGAGTATATCCCATGCATATCATTTTGAGCTAAGTTACCTCACTCAGGATGATATTTTCTGTTTCCATCCATTTGCCCGCAAGATTCATAATGTCCTTGGTTTTCAATAGCTGAATAATATTCCACTTTGTAAATGAACCATATTTTCTGTATCCATTCTTCAATTGAGAGATTTTAGGTTGCTTTCAGTTTCTGGCTATCATGAATAAGGACTCTATGAACACAGTGGAGCACCTGGTCTTGTGGTATGTTTGAACTTCTTTTGGATATATTCCCCGGAGTGGTATAGCTAGTTTTTCAGGCAGAACTATTTCCGATTTTCTGAGAAACCACCAGATGGAGTAAGAAATAGCCTTGAACACATTGGCACAGGAAAAAATGTCCTGAACATAATATCAATGCCACAGGTGTTAAAATCAACAAGTGATAAATGGGACCTCTTAAAACTGAAAAGCTTCTATAAGGCAAAGGACACCTTCAATAGGACAAAATGGTAGCCTACAGATTGGGAAAATATCTTCATTAATCCTACATCCAATAGAGGACTAAGAATCACAATATATAAAGAACTCAAGAAGTTAGACTCCCAAAAATCTAAATAACCCTATTAAAAAAGAGATGCAGAACTGAACAGAGAGTTCTCAACAGAGGAATCTCTAAGGTATATGCTCAACATCTTTAGTCATTAGGAACATGCAAATAAAAGACCCTCAGATTCCATCTTCTACCAATTAGTGTGACTAAGATGAAAATCTCAAATGACGGCACATGCTGGCAAGAGGGTAAGGATGTGGAGAAGGGGGAACACTTCTTCATTGGTGGTGGGTTTGCAATTTTGTACAACCACTCTAGAAATCAGTATGGCAGGTGAATTATTTTTTAACAATTTTTTCATTAATTTATCAATTTATTCATTTTACAGCACAATATCAGCCCCTTATCCCCCCAGTCCCCTCCTCACACTGCTTGTCCTCACTCTATTCTCTCCTCCTTTTCCTTCTGAGAAACATGAAGTGGGAAGTACCCATTGGGTATCACCCCACCCCGGTACATCAAGTCACTGCTGGAGTAGGTGCATCCTCTCCTCTCATACAGGCAACACAAGGCAGCTCAGCTAGGAGAACAAGATCCACAGGCAGGCAGCAGATTCTGGGAAAGCTCCCAATCCAGTTGTTAGATGATGTACATGAAGGCCAAGTTGCACCTCTGTTACACATGTGCAGAAAGGGTTCTAGGTTCAGCCTATACTTGCTCTTTGTTTGGTGTTTAGGTGTCTGGAAGCCCCCAAGGGTTCAGTTAAGTTGATTCTGTTGGCCTTCCTGTGGAGTTCATACCTGCTTCAGATCCTTCAATCCTTCCTCAACTCTTCCACAAGACTCCTGGAGCTCCATCTAATGTTTGACTTTGGATTTCTGCATCTGTTTTCTTATGCCGTCAGGTGGATCCTCTCAGAGAACAACTATGCTAGTCCCCTACCTACAAGCCTAGCATTATCATTAATGTTGTCAGGAATTCAGCAGACAGGTGTGACATCTCTAGAACATGGAAGAGACCTGGGATTGGGGAGGCTCTAAGGAGTCTATGGGGGTTATTCTAGCAGAGACTCCTAGTAGTTGAGGATATGGATCCTGAAGTGGCCACCTCCTGTAGCCAGGAAGGACTCCTAGTGGAGGAATAAATACAGCAACCCATCCCCAAAACCTTTGACATAAAATATGTCCTGCCTACAAGATGTGCAGAGACAAAAATGGAGCAGAGACCTAAGTAAAAGCTAACTAATGACTGGGGCAAATGAGGACCCATACCATGGACAATATAAAATCTTAAATCACTGAGTCATCTCTCCAGTACCCCAACTGCTGTTTTGTACTACTGCATGAGGGTGATGACTGAAAAAGTGTGTACACAAGTAAGACAGGATGAAGTTACTTATCAGGAAGACAAAAGTAAAAGAGCATAACAGTATATTTTAAAGGGGAGGTATCCACCATAGCTGAATGCATAGTAAGGGAGACAATTTAGTTGAAAGAGCTCCAAAAACCTTCTCTAAATGAATTTCACACATGGTGAGTTTAAATACACTGTGAGAATTTTTCTTAAGGGAACATCTGATCTTATTTGCTAAATGTTTTTAAACTGACACATTCTGATTCTCTAGCACATACTTGCTTAATGAACACTATAACTTAATGCTTAATAAGTACCTCATATTTGTGAAATATCTATTGAAAGCAAGCAAGGAAAATAATTATTCATTAGAAAGACTAAAATGCAGCCACCTTTCATCTCTTAAGGGAATTAGAATCATTGCTTATTTATTAAAGAAACAAAAAAATTGAAATATATATGTATATATATATATATATATTCATGAAGGATACATTTATAATGAGTTCCCAAACTACTTAGTCAAACAAGTAGAGATTTTAAAGAAAAGAAATACCACACATTTACTTCAGTACTGTGATTTTTGGGCAACAACAATTTTCTTCTCTGTGGGGGAAAAAGGCATTCAGACAAATTCTGCAGTCTGATTTATCTTGTGTCACTTCTGTTGCAGCTTTAGCCTGAATATGTTTTATAAGTACTTCAAAAGAAACTCAAGAGAAGCCAGAAGTGGCCTTTCTTTTGAGACATACGTACCCTACTCTCAAGTACTGGAATTGCATTACATATCTGGTTTGGAACTCAGCTCTTGATAGCCAAGCATAATCATCCTTAATCCATTTGGCTGCTTGCTTATTACTTTGAGGAGTGGGAAGAAAGGTGCCTCTATTGGGTTTACTCTTCAATCCGTGCCTCTTTAAAAGAGTGCAGGTGAATAATCTATATTTCAAAGAAAGATGACCTTTACTTGATTTAATGGAATCTCTATTTCAATATCTGAAATGAGAAAGTGATTAAAGCTTTGGTTGATAGGCAAGATGTATTTTAGGAATAGATAAGCATAAAGGTCAGACCCTGTCAGAAAGGATTTCAACTTTCCTTAATATTTAAGTACTTCATGTGAGCCATGGTTTATGCATTAATAGTATATTTTATAAGTTACTTTAAAATCTCTGAATATTTTGTGTCATTCAAAATTGGTTTCTATCATAGGTAACGATATTCAGCAAAGTGGGTATATTTCTGCTGGTATTTTCATAAAGATGTATATATTCTGTTCTCAAAAGATCAAAAGTCATTTGACATACTGCTTTTGAGAATTTAAAACTATGCAAGTATATTTTTAAATGAAAATTAATCTCAATATCTATCAATTTTTTGGCCAATAATAAAGCAATTTTTCTTCTCAGTGGCTTATAGGAAAATGAAGAGCATGTATTGAGAGCATGATAGGTCTCAAATGTTTTGCCAGTACATTATAAGAATCAAAACATTTAATCTGCAGTAGACGAACTCTTGACATACCATAAAGATTTGTTGCAAGGATGGATGGATAACTTCAGAATCAGGCAGGTCTGTTTATCAACACCATTTTATAGAAGAGGACTCTGTGAGAGAAAATTTAAACAGCTTGGCCAAGAACTCAGTAAGAGAACTATATTCTAAAATGGTCCCTCAGTAAAGACTAAAGTCCAGCCTATAATCTATGAAGATGTGCTGTCATTTTTCTTAATAGTATTGATAGCCTCTACCTTCTCAGTGCAACAGTCTGAGCAGAATGCTTTTGATCATTTTTAATACCTTCCAACAACTACTGCAATGTGTGTGTTTTGTTGGTATTTTAGACATTCCCAAATGCAGTACTAACTATTATCTGTACTTGATAGGTAAATGCTTCACTGAATGTCTGAATAGTTAGAGTATACTGTGGAATAAACATAAAATGGCAAAATAAACCTAAAATGACATTTTTATTAAAATTAAAAAAGAACTCACACACCATGTTTTCATCAAGACATATTTAATGGAGGGATGGGGATTTGCTCTGAGAATTCCCAAATGTTTTGATGATTAAAAACCAGAAAGAACACCAAGAGTATAACAAACAGGCAGGTGGCTTCAATTAAATAGAATGACTCTCCTGGGAACTAACTATGCATTGAAATCATTAAACATTCAGTGAATTGCTATAACATTAAAAGCATTAAAAAATTGCTATAACATTTGTTTGCATATTCTAAGAGTTATTGCTGGTCAGTCACATTCATTATAGCATTGGTTTTTTTATTAATCCCTGTGTAAAGTATAGAAAATTAATATTTTCTTCTCCAGAGAGAATTTTTCATGTAGTAATGAACTTTTGTAAAGAATAAGATGTATACACCATGTTAGGTATCTAGTTTATGTAAAACAGCTTCACCATACAAATCAATTTCTTGGCCCTTTTGAGTATTATTGTCATCATTGGGCCTCATTTGAGTATTATTGTTATCATTGAGCCTCATTTGAGTATTATCGTCATCACTGGGCATAAAATGAGAACTTTCCAAATGCTCTTAGTAACATGAAGAAATACAAATTGAGAATTCATAGTAGACTTACAAATAAAAATGTGAGACTGTTGAAAATAGATTTAGATACTTTAAAGAATACTAGAAATACTAGAGATAATTTTTAAAAAGAATGAAATAATTGAAATGAACATTTTCTTCAGGAAAATCAATGCAAATATCATTGACGGCCAAGACAGAATGAAATTCAATACATTCTCTGTTGCAGTTGGTACCAACGTCTGTCCACCCAATCATCATGGTTTCTATATTGTGAAACACATAAATGCATAAGATATCTCTGGAAATCAGGTCTTCCTCCTGTTCAAGCCATTCATCACCAGAAAAATCATGATTATTAATTAATTTATTTATGTATAATATTTAAATTTTACACCAAACAGCATATGAATCATTTTTCTTAATCCTTTATGTGTGCCTCACCAACCATTCAGAATAGAATCCACACTCAACAATAATGTTGTACCATTTACCTGAAAAATTCCTTGAAATTCATAATCTAATCTTGTTACACCCTGTAGAAAATAGCTTCTTACAAAGCTTCAGAGTTCACTAGCTTTTGACTTTATGAAAATCTCATATCACTTAGGGAGCTACTGGGAGTCTTTTTCTCATTTCAAATTTCAGAATGTTTCTTTTCACTATGTAAAATCATCCAGCCATGATCTAAAGGTTTGAGGAATGCATTATAATACACAGAATTTGGGATTTTGAATCATGACACTAACTTAATAACCTGAGACTTCAGAAATCCAGAAAGATCCATCTCACCAAAGGAAAAGATGCAACCCATCCTTGTACTTCTATGTCATTATTTTTCTTGTCATTCATGGTAAAGTGCATGGTGTTGTTTTTTTGGAGTCTTCAGTGAGAAGTAGCTAAACCCAAATCAGTCATATGTTTCCCACCTGAATAATAGTCTAGCTAGCACACAGTCTCCCTCTCTCATTTACTGATTCCATCTTCTACACATGCCAGTATCTCCGTAAGTATCTTTTCTGCATCCTGCTTCTCAGTCTTTTCACTTCTCTGCTCTTCTCCAAGTACTTATCTACATATTGCCCCTCATGTCTCAAAGCCAACTCCAGAACATAACTGAAACCGTTCCACAGTGTCAGGCTCTTTAACAGTCTGTCTACATCATTCAGGAAACTCCAAACAGCACCTGAAAAGTAAGTTCATTGTTTTGTTTTGTTTTGTTTTGTTTTGTTTTGTTTTGTTTTGTTTTGTTTGTCTTCACGGCCTCACAATCCATCTGTATTCTTACTTCACTTAGGCCCTTTTTCCTTCAGTAATACAATCACTACTTATTTTATAACATATCCAGCTTTTTCTGTTTCTCCTTCATCATATACACATGGGAAACATCTAAGCTTTAATTATATGCTGACTTCCAAATTGTATAGAAAAGGGTGTTTATTGCTCTCATTTTTAGCTTCCAGCACCATTCACAATTGGGTCTTTATTGCTACCTGACTTCTATTAATATTTCTCTTACTCTGACAATTATTCATGCTTCAATAAGAACTGAATATCTAATTCTTTCTGACTGATTGTTCAAAACTTTATATTTTAGCCTTATAGAAAGTGTACAATTTTTTCAATTTGTTTATTGATAACAGAAGAAAACTATGAAGACAAACATGTATTTTATATATGTATACATACACATGTGTGTATACATATATACATATGTACCATCTTTTCTAGTCCCCTTGTATTCATATGTTTTGCTTATTAATATCAATGTACTTTGTGCTTTTGTCTAAGGTCTACTGATATACTTATATCTAATATCATACATTTTCTTTTTGATATCCAGCCAATACTACAGTAATATCATTTTTCTATTTTAATTTTATTGCTCTTACCCACAATAAATTATGCAAATACTTTTATGTTTTGAACTCTAACACAAACCACACTAAACAGATTCAGTAATTTCCATTTATATAATTGTACATATGTATGAATACATATATACTCACATATATTGTAACAATAATAATAAAACAAGGACAGCAACATATGAAGGAGTGGGGTATCATAGAAGTATGTGGGTTGATGATGGTGAGAAGAGAAGTGAAGCAATTACATTTTAACTATTTAATTAATGTTTTTAACAATACATAAAAAGAAAAAAATAAAATTTATCAAAGCTGTCTCTTACACTCAACTTTTTACAGGTACTACACACATGTGCTGTGATGTCCTATAAAATAGCAGTGTTCTTTGCTGCACTTTCATTCATAGCAGCAAGCTGATTATAACATACCATTTTCTTTCCTGCCTCAAACTCACTACAATCAATTTTGTTGTCAGCACACAATATTGTTTTATCAAAATCAAAATGACCTCGATTTCACAGATCCCACTATACTGGCATAGAATATAACTGGAAGAATGAGCTCTCCATCCTTTGTCATTGTCTTAGTCTCTCTTGTTATGATGAAAAAAACTTTGACCAACAAAACTTGGAGAGGAAAAGGCTAATTTGCCTTACATTTCCACAGCATGGTCCAAAACAGAAGGAAGTCCAACAGAAACTCAAACGAAGTATGAACCTGGAGTCAAGAGCAGATGCAGAGACTGTGGAGGAGTGTTGCTTATTGGCCTACTCACTCTGCTTTCTTATAAAACCCAGGACCACCAGCCCCAGGATGACAGGATCTGACAATAATATGGACCCTTCCATATTGATATCATTCATCAAGAAAATCCTTACAGGAAGATGTTTTGAGGCATATTCTCAACTAAAGTCCACAGCTTTCAGATAAAAACTTGACAGCACAGGCATACTAAATCTTTTGATGCACAGGGGAAAATTTCCTTCCTTTATCTTCTAAAACTTGACTGTTTTTAGTTCATTCCAAACCCTTTCAGAATGTTCAATCTTGACTCTGACGTAGTAACACAGAACTTCCATTTCAGCACTGTGGAAACCCAGAGAGACTAATTTTACGTTTAAAAAGATACAGCCCATCTTTGTGCTCTTTTATTTTTATGTGTGTAATTGATGATTAAGTACGTGGTGTTACTTGGTGGGAGCCTGCAGCAAAGAATAGCTAAACCAAGTTATTCTATGTTGAAATAGTTTACCATGGATTCTTCATGTGACAGAACTATTTTTATCTTCACTCAAATTACTTTGATAGCTACAATGTGCTACTGAAATTTGAACATGGAGAAAAATTACATAAACTATGACTGATTCCATTAGGTACTAATTATTATTAGTTGACTTTTAGAGTTTCATTGAGATTCATCATACATAATACATGGCTAAGGGACAGAATGTTTCATTTTTACAAGTGATTAAGTCAGTCCTTGGATTTTATCCAGGTTTTAAGAATAAATGATCCCTTCTCTATGTTATTCAAGGAAAGCCCTCCCACATGCACTCTTGACTCTCCCTCTCCATACTTTGCATCATCATTCATTTAGATCCCTTAAAAGGCTTCTTTTCATTTCTTTTTTTCCACTCCTAAAAGGAATTCACAGTGGGCATCAACAGTGAAAAGCACATACCAATTCTTCCTCTTTAGTAATATCATCCATTAAATCTAATATCATATCATACAGTTATTTCCATCTCAATACTCCTCATTGCTATTCAGCCAGTCACTCCATGTAGAATTCTACAATTGGCCTCTTGACTTTACTAACCCCCAGATCAATCACATCTAATTACTTTGCAAGCTTCATCAATGACATCTGTTTTTCCTTAAATCTATAACCCTCCTTTTAAACTTCATAACTGCTGCCGTAATTCAAGTCTTGATTATTATTCACTTCCCAGAACATGGGAAAGGTTACATCTAGTTTTACTGAAAACCATCCCTTCTTGATTATATTCTGTCAATCCAAGTTCTCATACATACGAAAAACTAGTATCTCCATTCTTTACACAAAACAATGAAGTCACTCCCCATTATTCTGTAGTCTTCTAACTGGCCCATTCAAAATTTTATAATATTGTACTGCTAAAGAGAAAAATCTAGTATCATATCCTACAATACCTATATTACACCTAAGTTTACTGGTTCTCATTTTATATTATGGTGAAGGGAATGTTTCTGTAACCCATTGTAATTCTCTGCTTCTATCTTTCAAGCCACCTGTAGGGTGACCTGATAGTCAGGGTTCATCCTTATTCATCTTTGCTTTGTCATAGTTCTAGGAAGAGCTCAAATGTTTGCTTTTGAATTAAGGGAAAGTTGAAAATTTCTGTTGAATATTGCAATACTACAAATTCTAAGTAGATGGTCATATATTTTGATATGGGTCCATAGTGTATCATATTAATTCCTTTTTCTGGTAGTTGAGAGAGTTGCATTTATAGGGAAAATGGTGCCTCCTTTAATATTGACAAACTTTTACTTCCTTGTTTATATATTAATTACTTGCTCTTTCTCATTTAGTTTTTCTTAAATCATTGTATATAACCTCCTTTATTCCCTTTAATACAGTTAGAAGTGACATTTAAAATTATTTGATTGGTGACTCTTATAGTGTTTTTGTCACTGTTGTGGAGAATTAAAATAAATATCAAAGTAGT
The DNA here is from genome assembly GCA_028551405.1 of Uromys caudimaculatus. NCBI lineage: Eukaryota > Metazoa > Chordata > Mammalia > Rodentia > Muridae > Uromys > Uromys caudimaculatus. Next base: position 48,210,636 of record CM052712.1, read on the forward strand.
ATGGGAAATAATGGCATTGAGAAGAAGCTGGTTATGGAAGGAGCCATGGCATGTGTGAATATGTTAAAAAAAAATTCATGTAATATTTTAAGAATTAACAAATTAGCATTTAAAAGATTTGCCAGATAAATAGAGTAGTCCTTTGATATATAATCTATTTCCTTACAAGATGTTTTTTCTAAGTTCTAGCTTATACAGGGAATACAAGTGAAATCATTAGTTTTCCTCATAAAATGAAACCACCTGGCTGACTTTTGTTTTCATATAAAAACATTGTAATCATTTTAATAGGTATACCTGGAGGACACAGATATTTTTAATCCTACTTGTAATGATTGGATGACAATAACAGGAGAACCTTTAGGAAGCATAGTAGACAATGAAGGGTCATAATATCTATTAGCCTTCATCCTTACTGCACTGAAGAAAGGAGTCATAGTAACACAAGCCACACACATTCATCAGAAAAAAAGAAGAACCCCAGGGTCCTCAATACTTTAGATTTGAAGATTCAGAACTAATACTTTAACATAAACAAACTGAAACCCCACAAATTTCAGCTGAGTTAATGATAGAGCTCATTACTTCTGTAAGCCTGTTATATTAAAAGTAGTTAAGGGAGTCTGAGAAGAACACGGAGACACAGGAGAGGGGAGCACAGGTGACATGTGTGAAATCACCCCCATAAAGGAAAAGGCACAAGAAACACATGTAGACAGATATACTCACAGGTATTTACAGGTTTGTATGTGCAGATGTTGGAAAAAATTCCATAGAAATACAAAATCATAAATCTAATATATAACCAAAAGACCTTCTTCTTATCTGTATAGTAAGAACGAAAAAAAGAAAGAGAAAGAAAGAAATGATGGAAGGAAGGAAAAAAGAAAGAAAGAAAGAAAGAAAGAAAGAAAGAAAGAAAGAAAGAAAGAAAGAAAGGAGGGAGGGAGGGAGGGAGGGGGAGAGAGAGAGAGAGAGAGAGAGAGAGAGAGAGAGAGAGAGAAAGAGAGAAAGAAAGAGAGAAAGAGAGAAAGAAAGAGAGAAAGGAAGAAGAAAGAAAATACTAAGACAAATAATCACTAGGCCAAAAATAATATTGAGTTCATTTTGTGTTTGATACTGACTGAAGGTCATGAGATCTCCTTCATAGCGCTTTGTATACCCTGTGAGAATTTTGGAAAGAACTAAATTCTGATTTATTAGTGCTTATAATTTGGAGATGGCTTCTGGATTGTAAATGTGGGCTTGTGTCCGTTTCCACTCTCAGCACTGAGTCGGCATCAGGTACAGGTTTGTATGGGCCCTGTGTCTGTTGCCACAATCTCTGTAAGTTTATATGTGTCTACTGCTGTGCTTAGGAGGTCTTCTTTTTTTGTTGTACTAAATTCTTCTCTGGCTCTTACAATCTTTCCACGTCCTTTTCCATACTGATCCTTCAATGATAAAGGGAGAGAATTGATGGAAATGTCTCATTTTGGACCCAGTGTTAAAAGGTTTCTCACTCTTTGAACATTGTACTTCTGTGGGTCTCTGTATTTCTTCCACCTATTGAAGAAGCTTTTCTGAGGATTACCAAGCAAGACACTGATCTATAGGTATAGCAGAATGCCACCAGGGGTCATTTTATTGCTATGTTCCTTTTGCATAACTGTAGCGTTTGATTTTATTGTAGATTCCTGGCCTATCAAGTCACAGGCTCTTGGCCACTTGAGCAGTTTCGGGGATGGATTCAATCTAATGGAGTGGGCTTTAAATCCAATCAGATGTTGCTTGGTCACTCCCAGAAGCTTTGTGCCATTGTTTTACTGGGGCATCTTCCAGGAAGATCACCACTGTAGACCACAGAGTCGGTTGCTTAGAAGTTGTTTAACTTTAGTAATCAAGTTTCAGTTTGTTAGGTAACCAATAGATATACCAGTAGCCTGGGTTGTCTGTGGGTTCTCATGGGGTCACTGTGGCCAAATAATCAATTTTATGTAACCAACTCCTGAAACTGGAGACTTTTTTTGCTGACTCCATTTCCTCTATTATGTGGTGATTCCATTTAAGTTACCTTCACATATGTACATATTTTAGAAAGCTCTACAGTATTAGGTTTCTTCAAACTCCTCAAATGGGATTCATTTTAGTTGTCTCTTTTCTTATTGTCCCCCTTGTGAACCTCCTCCCATGCCCTGTTGTCAACTATAACAAAATGCCATTTCTCATCCATCAAGCTGGCATAAATTTAAAATAAAAAGGAATCATCCATGTTGTCAACAATTTTTAGTAGTAAAAGGCACTCCATGGTCTTCTAGTGAGAACACAGGTTCATTGGATCTCCTTCCTCTCTAGAATAGAACCCAGCAAATTCTAGAAAAAGTAAATGTTCAGTAAGGATTTAGCCAAATGATGCTACCGCATTAAATTCAAGACTATTCCAAAGACAGAATTAAAAAATTAAAACGCAGTAGATTATATGCTGTAATTTTATTCAACTTGAAAAATACTAAAATCTACATACAATGTCATTACTGGTTTAAAATATGTTTTAGCATTTGAAAAAAAAAGGAATATAATGTAGCTGCTCAAAATGAAATAAAATGAAATGAGAAACAAAACAAAATTTCCATACACTTATATGGAATTCTTTTCAGGAATAGAGTATATGAAAAAGACAGCACAGAAATGGAGTGGGGTGGGCTTCTGCTTGTTTAGAACACAGGGATACAGTATAGCCTGCTACTCTTTGATAAACAATGTTGTCTTTTATAGCACAATCAAACTAAGTTCTTTAGTGGATACTTGGTGATATTGATTTTGGCCAATAAGTTAAAATCTCCTGCAATGTACTGATCTCATAATCATTAGTTTCCCATTGTAATTAATAACTAATTTTCACACAATTACCTTGTGACTATGTACATAGCCCCATAAGGATCCTCTGTTGTTTAAATCTTTAAATATTCTGACCGGAATCAATGTTTTATGTTTTGAAGTAAAAATTTAATTAACTCCATTATTTGTTCTATATTTTAATTGAAATTACATCAAAATAATTTGCTAGTAATCAATTCATTGTTAATTTGGCAAATATTTTAGATGCATAATTTCATTTCTAATAATTCCTATACAAACATATATTTTTTATAATGGTATGGATTGATGCTCAACTGGTTTATTTGTTTAGATGCTCTAGCTTTTAAGAGATTTCTACAATTACAGTTAAATACTCATTTTCAAGTACATAAAGAGAGTTTAGTCTTATATATCACAATATATACCTAGTATCAAAATGTTTCATTATAACATATATATGCATACAAAGTTTGTACTTCGTTCACACTCACCCTTCTATTTCTCTCACTTTTGTTTGTCTCATTTTCTTAACTACTCTGGCCCAAGCCAGTAATAACTTATTGTTGTTGTTTTGTTTTGTTCTTTTGTTTGTTTTATTATTTCATTGAGTGTTAATGATATTTAGTGGTTGCATTGTTGCTCAGCTGATTTCACTCACATTTGACTCTAGTAAGTAATAATAAACGCATACTGTCTCTTCCAGTCTCTGTCAATGGAGAGGCCAGCTGGAACTAGAGAATACTTATCACTTCCTATGATGTTTCTGAGATATCCACTAGTCCGGGATTAACCAGAAGTGATATGAGTGTGTGTAAAATGGGTTGAGGAAGGCATATGAAAAGATACTTTCTCTATATCTAATTTATTGTTTGATTCAGACTATGAATTAACTTCCTCTCTTTTTTTAATTGGATATTCTACTTATATACATTTCAAATGTAATCCCCTTTCCAGGTTTCCCCTCTGCAAACCTCATATCCTACCCCCTTACCCTGCTTCTGTGAGGGTGCTCCCCCACCCAACCACCCACTCCCGCCTCTCCACCCTATCATTCATCTACACTGGGGCATCAAGCCTTCCCAGGACCAAGGGCCTCCCCTCCCACTGATGCCAGACAAGACCCCCCTTCGGCTCCTTCAGTCCTTTCCCTAACTCCTCTTTTGGAGTCCCTCTGCTCAGTCCAATGGTTGGCTGAGAGCATCCACATCTATATTGGTCAGAATCTGTCAGGGCCTCCCAGGAGACAGCTGTATGAGGCTCTTGTCAACAAGCACTTCTTGGAATTCCCAATAGTGTCTGAATTTGTTGTCTGCATGTGGGATGTATCCTCAGATGGGGCAATCTCTGGATGGCCTTGCCTTCAGTCTCTGCTCCGCGCATAGTCCCTGTATTTCCTTTAGACATGATAAATTCTGACGTAAAAGTTTGGAGATGGCTGGGTGACCCCATCTCATCTGGACAGGTCTCCCTCCCTTCTGTGGGGTATTTCAGCTAATGTAATCCCCATGGGGTCCTGGGAGGATTGTACTTTCCTGGCATCGGGGACTTTCTGGTTGTTACCCCCAGTTCACCATCCCCCACTGCTACACAACTCTGTTCAATTTCCTGACCTTCTGTACATCTCCTCCATCTCCTCCCATACATGATTCTTCCCCTCCTACTCTCCCCCACTTCTCTTCCTTTCATGTCCCTCCCACCCTCTACTTCCCATGATTATTTTGTTCTACCTTTTAAGTAGAACTAAAGCATCCATTCTTTGGTCTTCCTTCCTCTTGAGCTTCCTGTGGTCCATGAGTTGTATCATGAGTATTACACACTCTTAGCCTAATATCCACTTATCAGTGAGTAAAGACCATGTGTGTTCTTTTGTGACTGTGTTAACCTTACTCAGGATATTTTTTAGATCCATCCATTTGCCTGAGAATTTCATGAAGTCATTGTTTCTAATAGCTGAATAATATTCCATTGTGTAAAGATACCACATTTTCTGTATCTATTCCTCTTTTGAAGAATATCAATGTTGTTTCCAGCTTCTGGCTATTATAAATATGTCTGCTATGAACATAGCGAAGCATATGTCCTTATTACATGTTGGATTATCTTCTGGGTATATGCCCAGTAGTAGTATAGCAGGGTCCTCAGATAGTACTAAGTCCATTTTTCTGAGGAACTTCCAGACTGATTTACAGAGTGATTTTACCAGCTTGCAATTCCACCAGCAATGGAGGAGTATTCCTTTCTCCACATCCTTGCCAGCATCTTCTGTCTCCAGGATTTTTGATCTTAGCCATTCTGACTGGTATGAGGTGCAGAAAAGCTTAATGGAATATAAAAAACGCAATAAACCATTCAATACTAAAAGAAGAGAAAATGTCCATATTGAAGGTGGAGAGTTTCAAAACTAGCATATCTTATTTATGTAAATTAATTAAATAATCATGTAAGTCTAGGTGTATACTGTAAAGAAAAAATAGAAAATTCAATCAGCTTTATATATTCCATGTAATCATGGGCATAAAAGATATAAACTTTATACTTAAGCCCAGCTACAATACCACAGGTAAACTGAGAACAGCTTAGTATGGAGTGGATGATTGTTTAATTATCAGACTTTTTTCTGAGGGAATAAGGCTTGATTCACTGGGGCTGTCACTCTTTGTGATTGTCAAAATGCTCTTGGAACTCTCTAAATTCTTTTGGGGCCAAGAATAAGGAAAAGAGAAAAACGGAGAAAACATACACACACACACACACACACACACACACACACACACACACACACACACACACAAACACACACACACACACACTGAGTTGATGAAGCAAGGATAAACATACATATACATATAAACATACATACATACATACATATATAACTACATACATACATAGAAACACACATGCACACACACACACATATATATGCATACATACATACATATATACATACATGCATACCTACACAAATATTCACCCATTGGGTGGATGGAGCAAAGCTCCATCTAGCCTGTTCCTATAGACATCACATATATACAGATATACACAAATGCATATTTACTGGATGGAGCAAACTCCAATGAGTTGAATCCAACAACTATTTTTTCTCTTTGTCTTTTTATAGACTAAGTTCTCTATATAAGAAGATTACCTCAGAACCACAAGTTATATATTCTCTAAAAACTGTCACCACAAAAAAATATTCTTCATAAACAGAATAAAAATCATTACATAAAAGTAAATTACAACAGTATTATTATGTATTATTCTTTCAAAAGCAGATCATCATCTAACTTGCTTTTGAAGTCTTATTTATCCACATGGGCTCTTCATCTATTCTCTATTTTTATACTCATAACAAAATTAATATCTCTTTACCCATATAACCCTGTGTTTTCATGGTGATCACCAAAACTTGTGGCCATATCTCTAGATACAAGATCAAGGAATTCACACCTACCTAGCATGAATGTTTTCTTTGATCTTTGACATGGCCCAAGCCTATTTTTCCCAGTGCAAGTGCATGCTTGAAATGCATGAAAGCTCACTTTACTCCTTTTCTAATCTACACAGCTCTCACTATTCTGCAAGGGAGGAGGCACATTATATGGTTCATTTTAACTTTATTATATCTTTCTTTCTGTTAAAACAACTTAAACCATAGCCTTTCTATCACCTACTTTAACTTCTTAGAAATGTGCTTTACGTTTTTTTTTTATTCCTCTGTGGATCAGAATAAATATTTTTAAATTATTGTTTTCAATATATAAAGGCTTATAGGAAATTAAGAATGTCAATCAATTAAAAATTATTTAAATCAAATCAAGAATTCAGTAAAATCATTAATTCCTCTAAACTGTATTATTTTATGAAAGTTTACGTTCATCTTGATTGGCACAAAACTTGACAAGCAGAGTGAGCTTTTACTTAGGAAATAATTACACCAGTCTATAGGCACTGAGAGTCTCCCTATGACCAGATATATGAGGGTCTTATCAGCCCAGATATATGATAAACATGAAAGTGCACATTGGTAGCAAGAAGAAATCCTGGGACAAAGTCCTTGGGCTATGTGTTTCCAGCTCATACCCATTACAGCTGAGCAAACTGCTGGACATCTCCGGAAAGCTCACATGCCTACTATGGCTCTTTCTGCATGGCATCCACCAATATTTCATATTTTAAATATATTATCTTCATCTTTTGTTCTCTGTATACACATGTTCACTGGAAAGACCAGGAAGCAATAACAAAAATTAAAACATGAAGAACAAATATCAGTGATATTTTAAAAACTATTTTGAGGTACCATTTATGATTCATTCCAATGATTCATATATTGTATCATTACCCATTTGTAATCTACTCTCGCAAGAGATAAGAGATACTAGAGGCACTAGAGGTAACAGGTTATAACTTCTAAGAGTGTAGAGAGAATGTCTTATGTACTGTGTGGAAGTTTCACCTGTGAACAAAACTCTGCTGGCCTATTAACTTAGGTGATGGAAGGAAGGGCATCTGGCTGGCAGAGACTGATAGATTCACCTTGGACTCTCAGAAAGACGGGTACACTTGAAACTGAGGAGAAGTAACTAGCCATATGGCAGACATAGACTAGCTTAAACTGGGTAATTGAGTTACAATCTAGCAGGAACAAGCCAGAGTTTATGGCCTAGGCATTGGTTCATAAATAATTAAGGCTCAGAATCGGTATTTCAGAAACTGGGATTGAGTGGAAAAACCCAATCCTATACAAGAGAGTGGATGTTAGATATTCACATTTCTATCCCGTGACATTTTCATCAGATGTGAAATCCATTTGAGACTGATGTTCATATCTGGGAACAGAATTAATGAATCTGTGCCAGCCATGTGTTAGATCCATCAATAATCTTGATCTCTAGCCTTAACTTCAGATCCAATGATTTGTGGCTAATATAACTATGAGAAGCTCATCCAAAACTGTTTTTAAAAGAACATATTAGCTCAATAGTATCCTCTAGACGGAACATTAAAATGCACTCAAGAAATCTCAAAAATATGATTGTGCAACAAATGCTTAAATAATATCCTGAGAACATAAGAAAAATGATAGGGAAATTTTCACAAGACCCCATTCCTAGATGAAGAGGGACAGACAATTAACCACTGCCGAGATGAAGAATCAGAGTTTTCCAGGACTTATCACTCTTGCCAAGGACCAGACTTGGCTTAAGGAGAGGGTTCTGAGAGAAGGGGTGTCAGGTAACTGAGAAAAAAATAAGAACAACTCAAAGTCAAATCCTGAGTCAATGCTGGCAGCCATTGTTCTGTTCAAGACAGCTTTCCTGCCTGTTTTCTCTTGTTCTGCTTTCTTTTTAGCTTTGTAGCTGATCTACTTTCTCTTGAGATCTGCAGACAACTCTTTCTCTGCCTCTCTGTCTCTCTGTCTGTCTCTCTGTCTGAAGGTCTCTATCTCTCTCTGTGCCTCTCTGTCTCTCTGTGTCTGTCTCTCTGTGTCTGTCTCTTTCTGTGCCTCTCTCTCTCTCTCTCTGTCTCTCTCTCAGTTCTGCTAATGACAGTTGTCCAAGCAGTTTTCTCTTGCTATTCTAAAACATTCTCTGGATAGCACATCTCTTAACAGATCATAAGCCCAGTCTTTTATTTTATATAACAATCTAGTCATTTACTCTTTCCTTTTGATTGTCCTAGGAATCAGTATCCAATAACCACAGTCCATTAATTTTTACAAGACAGAAAGCACAAATTTCCATTTAGAGAAGAATTCAGAGACCTGCCTACCTCTGTTAAGTACACAAGATAAACTAGCTAGGTGAGAACCTGTTCTGAAATTTCCATGTCTACCACACCTGGGCCTAACCTTGCTCTGTTCCAGGCTGATTCTGTCTCAGGAATCTGTCTGCCTTTTTTTTTTTTTTTTTTTTTTTTTTTTTTTAGCACAAACAAGATAAAGAAAAAAAAAACCTAGATAGGTGGGATCTCCTGTGATTACTACTCCCTAATTCTATCTCCATCCTTAGTGTCTTTCTGACAAGTTGGTTCATAGCCCAGCTGCTTTCCTCTAGATTCATGAAGCCCCTCTTAATTCAAATTGCATCCTTATATTTAGCATAGTTGAGATATTATATATTTTTTGAATTCACGTTTTTAGAGTTATTTTCCAAAGCCATTAATGCTAACAGGTAGGTCATTCCTTGAATGAGAAGCATAAAATATGTGCATTATTATACAAACAAACCCCATGCCCCCAGCAGCCATCTACATTCGTGGACGCCTAGCCACTGGTCCTGTCCCAGGTACAGGAACAATGTCATTCTGTCCCACCAATGCCATGAACGACCTGGCACAATTGGATAATCTAATTCCAAGTGGTCAGCCCTTGACATATGTATATAATAATAAGTTATTAGACTCAATATGTTATGTAGTATACTAATACTGTATTAGTCAGAGTTCTAACAATGGGCAGCTATGAATGGGCAGTCCAAAAATCTAGTAGTCCCTCAGTTCCATGAGGTCAGGTGTTTCACCTGGTCTTCTCTATAAGCTGGAATCCTGCAGAAGTAGGTTCTAACAGATATGCTGGCAAGTAAGTGCAAACAGGCTAAGAAGAGTGAGTCTTCCTTTTTAGAATGTCCTTATGTAGGCCTCCAGCAGAAGTTGTGTCCCAGATTTAAAGGTATGTACTACCATACCTGGATCTGGAACTTAATTTGTCACAGGCTGTCTTTGACCTCAGAGATCTGCTTGCCTCAGTTGTCTGGGATTACAGGTGTGCACTACTTTGCCTGGGCTTAAGCTTCCATTGCCACTATTCCTCAGGATCTCCATGTTACGATCTGGGTCAGAAGCTGTGTCTTCCAGCCTCAGGTTCTGCATCACAGGTATACCACCCATTTCTGTTTTGTAGTTCATTCCAAATGTAATCAACTTGACATCCAATAATAGCCATCATAACATATGGTATCTATTTCTAGCAGTAACAGAGGAAGAGGACATCTTATCTCAAGAGCAAACACGCTTGAGTGTTGCTTCAGTGTATTCTTTTGTGTTTACCCCTCCTTCTAAACCTATTAATATTCACTAACAGTATTTCCAAATGTATTTAATCTTAATCACCTCCCAAAGGCTGCACCTCTGCAGCACATTATATTTGAATTAATTATCCGCCTTTTTCATTTTTCACAATGGTGATTAAATTTCAATGTGAGCTTCAGAAAATACACACAACATAAGGAATCAGCTGGATAGAACTTCATGTAGCCACATTAGCACGATTTAGCATTAGAACATAAAAGTGTTAATAATTTCACTGAATAATATAAAATATATGATTGTTTATGTACAATAAACTGATGAACACAATAAACCATGAAAACATAATAATGTAATAAAATCATTATAAAGAAAAATAAGAAATTCTTAATTTCAACTTTTGTCTGACAAATAGATGAAATAATATAGCTAATTACCTTTACAGAAAACATATTAAATTTAATTTTCTTAAGAATCATCAATACATGAATAATCAACAGGAGAAGGATGTTTGATGAGAAACAGAATATTTGCATATTCTCAGAAGACCTCTTCTCAAATTAGGTACTAATTAAAAAAATAAGAGTAGTAATTATGAAGTGGATAATATGTACAACATTTTAAACAACTGATCAAAATTAACATCACCAATAAATTGTGTGGGGACAACACAGGTCTCCATTTAATGCACTGAGAAGGAATAAACAGAATTTCAGAAGGGAACCAACTAGGTGACATGTAGCCTCAATCTAATGAAGAGGAAACATCAGGCAAACTTAAACTGAGGGGTTGTCTATTTAATAACTGGCTTGTGTTTAATGTCAGTGAAGTGTCAAAGTCAGAAAAACCAAAGAAAGGCTGAGGAACTGCCCCAGATAAAAGAACACTACCAAAGCAACCTAACTTTATTTTCTTTGTGAATTGGACTACATACTACCATGAAAATTCATTTTTAGAACATAATTTTTTTTCCATGACCGAAGTCATAGCAAATGACATAAGTCAGAATTAAGTATTAATCTCTGCTAAAATATACTAGATTAAAATTAATGTTACTAAAATCATGTAAGGATATATTCTAATTGTAAGTCATTACAAATGGAAACATTTCTATTCTCATATGTTGTAAAAAAACATACAGATGCCATGTTCATATGTATACATATATATACGTATATATATATATATATATATATATATATATATATATATATATATACACACACACACACACATATATGTGTGTGTGTTATGTATGTGTGTGTGTACACATGTATACACACATACACACATATATGAATACATCCATGAAGATAATGAAGTGATAATTGTTTCAACTAAAATACCAAATATTATTTTTTTCAATTGTGATAAACACAACAATTAGAGAATTTTTTATATCATTTAATTTTTGTTTACAAAATGGTGTTTGAAAGTGGTAGTTTGGGGACTACAGAAGATGTTTAAAATGTGAGGTCGAAGATAATTTGTGTTCAAATTTAGAAAACCGAAAGGAATGCTAGGAGCCAAAGGAAAAGAAAGCATTGTAATAATGATTCTTACTCAGGGCTGAATGCTGCATATTTTATTACTGATCTGTGAGCAATATGTTCCTACTGATACAATAGTTGTGTCGAAATTATGGGACAACCACTCATCTTATCATAGGTTCTAAGGCTGATTTCACATGATGGATTCCATGTTTTGTACCCTAGATGTGATCAAACACCCATGGCTAGAGAGATCATATGTTCTACAGTATAACTTACTGTTGTTTTGCTAAATACTTATGGTGCCTATCTATGTTTGTATTTATTACCATGGATATGTACTGCTTTTGACTTTATTCAGCGAAGCTTTTTTTTTTCCAGAAAGTAGTGGATAATGCAGACACTAATAACATGTCAAAGTACTTAGTATAGATAATTTAGTGTTCGGTTGTGGGTGAGTCATCACTAATGAAACTTCCACCATCCAAGACCCAGGGAAGTTTATGTAAGAAACATCAGAAAATAAGAGCTGCTAGATGGGAAGGGGTATGAAGAAGTCATGCTGGACACGTCATTCCTCTTGAAAACATCAGATCACACCTGTGGCTATCTCTATATGACCTATACAAAAGAAAACAAAAGAACATTCCAGAATGAAGGGATGAAACTCACAGGGCCTTGATTATCAACTTGCTTTCATAGTAATTACTGTAAAGTAGAAGAGGTCCTCTTTGGGCATATTGTCACTGGAATATTGCTCATGGCTGAATGTATGACTACAACATCCTGTGCATATGGACAGCACTAATTGGAATTTGGTGGTTACAAATAAAAAATAAAACTAAGACGTGTATCTGATAGAAAAATGGGATAAGAATAATAGAGGAATTGTAGGCCGATGATGGTAGATGTGTGTTGTATACATTCACAGAATTTTCAAAGAATATAAATATTTTAAAAATTCATCCTGAACAATTAAAATAGCCATTTAATATTGATGTAGCACTTCAGATGTATTAAGATACTTTTATTCTTTAAATTATACTTGAGGACATACCAGAACTGTGTCAAATTTTTAAAAATGTAATTATAATTGAATATATTACATATAATTAGTAATTATTTTAATTTCAAAGACACATATTCAAGCACTGAAAGGTGGCTTACTTGGTAAATGCTTACATGCTGGACAGCCAGTTCAGGTCTATTAATGAGTTCGAGGTTCACTGAGAGATTTTTGCATAAAAAAATAAGATAAGTTGGATGACTAAGAAAGATATCAAATGTCCACCTTTGCCATGACATGAATATATGTATATACACATGTATGTGTATAAAACATGTGGACACACACATATACACAAGAAATCTAATTCTTGACTTTCAGTGAATTCAAATTTCTACTTTATCTGCTTTCCTCTCTTAATCTGACAAAGATTTGAAGAAAATTCAATAGAAGAATCAGAAAAAAGCTCACACAACTATGACCACCTAATGTTTCTCAGAGGTGCCGAACCGTACACTGGGGAAAAAAATTCTTAAACAAGTGTCATTTGTAAAACTAAATATCTACATGTAGAAATCTGAGTGGGGATTTTTGTCTATCAGTACAAAAATAAATTCAATGTATCTTTTTATAAGCATGAACTCTAAAATTTCTGAGAACAGGGAAATAGATTCAAAACATAGACACCATTTTCTTGAATAAATTTTAATATATAATTCAAAGAGCCAATAAACAGAATTGCATGTGGCTGTCAGTTTTATGTGCAGTGATGAAACCATTTAAAATGTTAATAGATGCATATCAAAAATTGAAAATCATTTAAAATCTTCCTAGCATCAGGAAAATTCTAAATAAAAAATACATTAATATGCCATACCACCTCTATCATCAAAAATCATAATAATAAAAATCAAAACAAACAAACCATTAACAGTTGGTAACAACTTTTCGTGAGGATTTGGGAAAGAAAGTGTTCTTCACTCTGATAAGATTATGAAACCATACAGCAACATGGAAGTCAGAATGAAGATTCTTTAACAAAACCACTGTATGTTCCAACTCTCCCACTGCTTAATGTTATTCTCAAGTGAATATAAGTCAACATACCACACATAGTCTGTGCCTCCTATTTATTGCTACAGCATAATTCAGCTGACCATTAACACACAGGTTTTTTTCAACACTAAAGAAAAATATAATTATGTCATTTGCAAGAAAATGAGTAGAAATAGAGATCATTGTGTTAAGAAAAGCTCGGTGGACAAACTGTGTATGTTTTCTTTCATATCAACAAAGGAGATTCAGAAATAACATATGTATATAGCTTAAAAACAGAAAGATTATTTACATAGAGGACAGAGTCTAAAGAATTAGAAAAAGAAGACAAAGTAAAAAAAAAAAATGGAAAAAAGATCAAATAACTAGGATATTTTCTCATGTGTCCAATCTATATTTGTAATATATTTATCATACATGTGTGAAATATATATTAAATATGTATAAATGACATTTGTAAACAAACAGTGACTATGGCATAGAAATAGATCAACTAAAAGAGTATAAAAAGGTAGATTCAGGAGTGTGAGTATGGCATAAAACGATTGTATATGTATATACCAATATGTGTGTATATATATATATATATATATATATATATATATCTTAATTAAACACATTATTTTTATTCTGATTAATAATAATAAATATTTTATAGAATAATAGAAAAGAAATTAGTAAAATAGTAAAATAATGGAAAGTAGTACCTAACACTTCCTTGTGAACTGTAGAGGAATTTTAATTCAGCAACTTGGCTGCTCTGACTGGAATACAAACATGCCCTTAGTACACACCTTTACTCCCAAACAATGTAGGTAAGGCTAGTTCATAGAAGAAAGCAGCTGTGTTTGAAAGTGACATCTAATTACCTTTAATCTCAAACAATGAAGTTAAAATTAGTTTGTAGAAGGAAGCAGGTATGTTTTAAAGTGATATCTATTTGAGGAGTAGACAACTGTAGAAAGATTGGACAAAATGAGTCAGAGATAGGACCCCACTCTCACAAGAAGAGATAGGAAAGAGAGGTAACTTAAAAGAGCAGGCATAAGTTTCAGGTGGCATCCATGTGAGATCCTTCCCTTCTACTAGAAGATGGAGGAGGAGGAATGGGAAAGGGAGATATAAGAGTGGGACTGGCAGCAAAAGGGCTGAAATCAGGGTATAAAGAGAATAAAATAGGAAAAAAATCTTAATTTAAAAGGGAGAGGAGAGAGAGAGAGAGAGAGAGAGAGAGAGAGAGAGAGAGAGAGAGAGAGAGTGAGTTTGTTTTACTTGGATCAGTTTATAGACACAACACTGAGCCAAAGCAAGAGAATGAGCCAGATGATTAGAACAGATTTTTAGAATTAGTTTGAAAGCAGTGTAATTCACTGAGAGGACAAGAGAAGCCAGTTTGCAACAGTCATCTTGGAGAGGAATTTGATCCAGAACACCTAAGTTGAACCAGCCAGTTAGAGTTCAGAGAAAAATAGGAAGGGTGAGCTTATTCATCAATAATTCTCAGACACTAAAATATTCTAGTCCTAGATTATATAGTACAGAGCTTCCGGGCCGAGGCCTACAGTAAGGTAGAACAGAAAGAAATGTTGTGGGCTCATCTGAAGCCATATATTTGCACAGATTGGATGTGGTTCTCATCCCTTCATGTGAAGAAATAACTTACATTTACAATGAAACTTGCTTTCAGTTAGTGTCTCCTCTCCATTCTTCATATTCATTTCTGCATAGTATCTTTCTGATTTGCCATTGTTTTCAAAGGTGTGCCAAACACTCATGACATTGTTACTAATAAAAGGTCAGTCAGTTATCCTTTACCTACAAACAGCCCATACGTCATAAGTCTCCTTTCTTCATTAAAGGTGAGTCTAATCATTTTACAGTGACTCACTTCCAGACGTCTCTGATCATCAGAAACATGAAAAATTTTCCACTAATTTAATTTTACCCTTCAGGTCACCAGAAGATAAAAACATAACTCACAGAATTTTTTAAAAAATACACTACTTCTATATTATAAAACTCATGTTAACATATAAATTGGAAATACCATGTATTGTATCCTATTGAATCTATCAAGCAAAACTGCCTATATAATCTACTTATTGTTGAGAAGCTATTTATATATACCATAGATGTATCATCTGTCTATGTATCATTAATGTATCCATCTATCTATGATATATATTTCTCTGCTCCCTATCTTGAACAGAGACATATAGACCCATGTTCACATATGCACACATACGTACACACACATGCATACACAATCAAAAATCCATGAAACAAAAATATGCATGTACATGTACATTCATGTAGATACAACACACATGCAAACATATAAACCTCTTAAACATAAGCTGTGATGCTGTTCCACATCAACGATGGCCACCAGGGAGAAAGGAGAGGACTCTGGGCCTGAGGGTGCTAGTGTCCCCAGTAAAAGGGAATGTCAAGGTGGGAATATGGGAATGGGTGGGCGGGTGGGTGGGAGGAGGAATTCCCTCACAGAGGCGGGGAGGGGGAGGGGACACGGGGTTTCCAAAGAAAAGGGGAATCATCGGAAATGTAAATAAAAAAAATAAATAAATAAAAAAAGAAAAAAAAAAGATTTGGAGTAAATAAGCAACCAAACAAATACAGTTTTATTTTTAAAGATTTTTACTATTTAAAGCTTGAAATTCACTCGATGTATTGCCCAGTTTTTAAACTTTATCAAAGCTATTGATATACTCATTGATTTCTGTCCTCTATGGCATGTCCCTCTTCATTTGGAAAATAATTAAAATCTTATAAGCTTTGTTAAATAATTAAGTGTCAAAATTGATTCACTGAAGTATAGAGGTCAATTTCAATAAAACTACATTTTGCTAAATTTTATCTCATTCACATTTTAATATGCAGTTACTACTGAATCTATCAATGTCTTGATGAGCAAAACTTGCTCTTCTCATAGTATCATGGTAAATATGGAGAAAAGTATTAATGGTAGATCATAATATGGATCATAATCTAAACAGAGTTAGGAAGACTAGGAAGTTTCAGCTTAGTGGGTACTTCCAGAAGAATTCTAATAGTCAAGACTCCAGGCAAAACTGCTGAGCAGCCGCTGTAACATAAACAGGATTTGTGCATTCCAGAAACTTCTTATAATCCATAAGATAGATGACTTCAGAGTTCCTTTCATCAACCTACCTCTGAGCACAGCTGAACATCAGTGATAGAAACACAGACACCAGAGACAAAGTCTTTGAATAAAACTGGTCCAGTAACATTGAAGCAATATTCATCACAGTGTAGTTCTACTGAGCTGCACATGTGCAGAAAATAGAAGACAGCAGGACACTCTGTGACTCCTGTAAAGTGAGCTGAAATGGGGATAATCACAAGCAGAGAGGGCAGCAGAAATGTGTTAACAATTCCTAGAACCAGAGCCTCAAGAAATATAGTATAACAATGTCTAAGAAAGTGAATATTGCCAAAAGAATCAAGGAAGAAAGCACCTTTGAAGCATCTGTTTATGACAACACATGACATATCTTTACACCTATATGTATTTGTTTATCTCTGGATTTAAATAAAATTGATATGGAAACAGAGCCTGTTTGAACAGTATTTGTACAGGCTATTTGAATGGTCTTATTGTCCTTTTAACTTACTAATTGCCAATCAAGAATCACACACACACACACACACACACACACACACACACACACACACACACACACACACACTACAATTATCTTTATTTCATTGATTTTGCTCATCTTTTCTCTGTGGGATTCGTTTTAAATTATCTTTAATCCTGAGGTACAGTCCAGCCCTTAGAACCCTCCAACAGTTCCTCATCCCATTCCTCCTCTACCTTGATCTCCAAGAGGATGTTTCCCTACCCCCACCCCACCAGGCCTCCTCATACCTGGTGCCTAAAGTCTCCCTAGGGTTAAGGGCCTCTTCTCTCACTGAGGCTGGACCAGGTAGTCCTCTACTATATGTGTGTCGTGGGTGGTGCTCATATCAGCTGGTGTATGCTGCCTGGTTGGTGGCTCAGTGTCTGAGAGATCTCAAGGGTCCAGGTGAGTTGAGACTGCTGGTCTTCTTAAGAAAAGTTCTCCTCACCTAGTACTTCAGGTCCTTACTGTCTCCCTAGTGACATTACAGGGGTATGCTACCAAGTTTTATTACCTGTCAACTCATTTCCAGTTCTTGTACATTAATTTGCAGCAACAAAGGTTGTGTTACATAAGCTTGAATTACATATTTTAAAATATTATTTATATTCACTGAAAAACTACAAATATCCTTGCAAAAAAGAAGGAATCTAAGAAAGGAAGAACATAAAGATGCGAGATTGCCTTTTCTTGCTTTGCAGAATATGAATATAAAATAATGAACTTAGTATTTAGGAGTGGCTTATAGAAAGAAGACTCATTATTTCATACATGTATATTTACTCACTGGATTTTCTGAACATTCTAAACCTAGTGTTGCATGAGTAGACCACACTACTAATATCTGGAAAAGGGGGAGTCAGGCAAGCTATCAACATGACCTGTAGGAGCTTAATCTCCCCTTGTAGATCTGAGCTCTAGGTGAGGACAGGGATCACATCTATTTTCTTTCAGATGGTGGTTTTCTGTTCCACACAATAGCAAGTACGTAGCTCACTTATGGATTAAAATTCTGGCAAACATCACTAAACATTAGCACACCTTCCTGAATTACAAAGACTGTAGACACAGAGTCAAATCATTAGGATAAAATTCTTTTCACACTTTTTCTCTTTCCTGTAAGAAAAATCTGTGACAATGATGAACTAAGTGATTAGAAATAAAAAAAAAAAATAAGGAAATTAAACAGTAAGTAAATAATTAGAAGAGATAATTTAATTTAAAATGAGGTTTTCCGAGGCCAATTTCTTAAATACTTCAACTTCAGTGTGTTTTTTTTAAAAACTGATTCAATTGAGGTCATTTGAAATTTCTGCAAGTTGGCTTTTGTCACTCTTGGTAGAATTAATGAGGCACAGTTTAATTGAACCTGAACATTTACTAAGTTTGACTATAAGCACATATAGACAGTTAGTCAGGTTATACTAGCTGATTACTATCCTTTCAAATGATCATTTCAGCCACACCTCTTGTTTCTTACAAGCAGTGCAGTTATTACTTCAAGGGGAACATATGCCCATTAAAACAAAAGGTTTCCTTACAAAGAAGTGTATTCTTCCTGCCATGAGGCTATAACTCTGGGGAATTTACAGTGGACATGAGTTATTTGCAAACCAGACGCTTCCCTATTCTTTTGGATGAAAGGGATTATTTCCATTTCCTCATAAAACTTCTTTATATCAGAATATTTGACAAATTTTTGAAATTCCACAAATATCAAAAATTGAGACTGAGTCACTGTTCATAGTTTCTGTCATGTAGGTTTTACTATTCAGATTTCAGTTCAAAGAATTCAATACTTAATAGAACTAAAGGATTAGACTATTTCAAAGATGTCTACCAGACCTTCAAAGAGGACCTGATGCCAATATTCCTCAAACTATTTCATAAAATAGAAACAGAATAAACACTACCCAACTCGTTCTATGGAGCCACAATTACTCTGATACCTAAATCATACAAGAACTCAACCAAAAAATGAGAACTTCAGAACAATTTTGCTTATGAATATCAATGCAAACATACTCAATAAAATTCTTGTGAACCGAATCCAAGAGCACATCAAAACCATCAATCACCATAATCAAGTAGGATTCATTCCAGAGATGCAAGGTTGGTTCAATATATAAAAATCCATTAATGTAATTCACTATATAAACAAACTCAAAGGAAAAAAAATCACATGATCATCTCCTTAGATGCAGAAAAAGCATTTGACAAAATACAATACCCTTTCATGTTAAAAGTATTGAGATATCAGGAATTCAAGCCCCTGCCTGAACATAATAAAAGCAAACCAGCAGCAAATATCAATTTAAATGAAGATATACTTGAAGCAATCTCACTGAAATCGGGAACAAGACAAGGATGGCCACTCTCCCTATATCTATTCAATATAGTACTTGAAGTGCTAGCTGGAACAATAAGCCAACAGAAAGAAATCAAGGGAATAAAAATTGGTAAAGAAGAAATAAATGTATCACTATTTGCACATGATATGATAGTATACATAAGCAACCCCAAAACTTCTACCAGAGAACTTCTCCAGCTGATAAACTACTTCAGCAAAGAGGCCAGATATAAAATTAACTCAAGTAAATCAGTAGCTTTTCTTTCTACAAATTATAAACAGACTGAGAAAGAAATTAGGGAAAGAACTTCATTCATAACAGCCACAAATAATATAAAATATCTTGGGGTAACTCTAACCAAACAAGTGAAAAATCTATATGACAATAACTTCAAATCTCTCAGGAAAGAAATCGAAGATCTCAGAAAACGGAAAGATCTCCCAACCTCATGGATTGGCAGAATTAATATAGTAAAAATGGACATCCTACCAAAGGCAATCTACATACTCAGTGGAATCTCTATCAAAATCCCAACATAATTCTTCAAAGACATGGAAAGAGATATTCTCAAATTCATCTAGAAAGGCAAAAAACCCTAAATAGTGAAAACAATTCTTAACAATTAAAGAACAGCTAAGGGAATCACCATCCCTGACCTCAAGCTTTATTACAGAGGAAAGATTAAACACACACACACACACACACACACACACACACACACACACACACACGCACAAAACCTGCATGGTATTGGTACAAAGACAGACATGTTGATCAATGGAGTAGAATTGAAGAATCAGAAATAAAAACACATACTTACAGACACTTGATCTTTGACAAAGATGCCAAAAATATACAGTGGAAAAAAGAAAGCATCTTCAATAAATGGTACTGGACAAACTGGATGTTGGTATGTAGAAAAATGAAAATAGACCCATATTTGTCACCTTGCACAAAGCTCAAGTTCAAGTGGATGAAGTACCTCAAGATAAAACCAGATACACTGAATCTAATAGAAGAGAAAAGGGGAAAGAGCCTTGAACTCATTAGCACAGGGGAAAATTTCCTGAACAGAAGAACTCCAGTGGCTCATGCTCTAAGATCAAGAATTGATAAATGGGACCTCATGAAACTGGAAAGCTTCTGTAAGGCAAAGGATATAGTCAATAAGACAAAATGGCAACCTACAGATTTGGAAAAATATCTTCACTAACCCCACGTCCAATAGAGGGCTAATACCCAAAATATATAAAGAACTCAAGAAGCTAATTGCCAACAAAACAAAGCAACCCAATCAAAAAATGGCCCATGGAACTAAACAATTCACAACAGAGAAATCTCGGATGGCTGAGAAGCACCTAAAGAAATGTTCAAAATCCTTAGTGATCAGAGAAATGCAAATCAAAATGAAATTGATATTCCACCTTACACCAATCCTAATGGCTAAGATCAAAACCTCAGGTGACAACACATGTTGGTGAGAATGTGGAGGAAGGGAAACACTCCTCCATTGCTAGTGGGATTGCAAATTAGTACAACCATTCTGGAAATCATTCTGGAGGTTCATTAGAAAATTGGAAATAGATCTACCTGAAGACCCAGCAATACCACTCTTGGGAATATACCCAAAATATGCCCCACCATGCCACAGGGGCAAGTGTTCTACTATGTTCATAGCAGCATTATTTGTGATATCCAAAAGCTGGAAACAATCCAGAATTATCATGACAGAAGAACTGATACAGAAAATGTGGTTCATTTACACAGGGGATTACTACGCAGCCATTAAGAAGGAGGACATCCTGAGTTTTGCAGGCAAAAGGATAGACCTAGAAAATATCCTGAGTGAGGTAACTCAGACCCAAAAGAACATGCATGAAAGTTACTAATAGGTGGATATTATCCCCCCCCCCCCCCCAAATTACAGAATACACAAGATACAGTCCACAGAACTCAAAATGGTCAACAAGCTGAAGGGTCCAAGTGAGGACCCCTTAGTGCCACTTGGGAGGGAGAAGACGTGAATCAGAAGTGAGAAGGGAGGGACCTAGGAAGGAAAGTAGACAGGGGATGAGGGGGAGGGGGAACCTGATCTGGTATTGGGTGAGGGAAAAGGACTGAAAGCCTGAGGGCCAGCAGAAAGAATGGAAACAGACAACCTTGGGAGGTAGGAATTTGTGGGGACCCTCCAGAATGCACCAGAGATCTGGAAGGTAAAAGACTCTCAGTACTCAAAGATAGGGACTTTAGATGAAATGGCTGACAGTAGAGAGAGTGAACTAATAGAGCCCACCTCCAGCAGGAGGACAGGGAATCAAGTGAGGGATGGGGTTGCCATCCCACAGTCAAAACACTGTCCCATAATTTTTCCTATCTGAAAGAACTACAGGGATGGAAATGGAGAGGAGCCTGAGGAAAAGAAGGTCCAGAAACAGGATCAAAGTGGGATCCAGCTCAAGGGGAGGTCCCAAGTTCTGACACTATGAATAAGGCTATGGAGTGCTCACAAAAAGGGACCTAGCATGACCTCACTCCAGAAGGCCCAACAAGGAGCTCAAAGAGTCAGATGTAGATATTTGCACCTAACCAATGGATAGAAGCTGCTGACCCCTGTGGTTGAATTAGAGAGAGGCTGAAAGAAGCTAAGGAGGAGGGTGACCCCTTAGGAGGATCAGCAGTCTCAATTAACCTGGACCTCCAAGATCTCTGACACTGAACCACCAACCAGGCAGCATACACCAGCTGATATGAGGCCCCAACACATATAGAGCAGAGGCTGTTGGGTCTGGGTTCAGTCAGAGATGATGCACCTAACCCTAAAGAGACTGGAGGCCCCAGGGAATTTAAAGGTCAGGTGGAGTGGGGACTTGGGGCATCCACATGAAGACAGGTGGTTGGAGAGGAAGTAAATGATGTGAAACAGTTGGAGGGTGTACTGGGGGGTGGAATAAAATCTGGAGTGTAAAAATTAAATAAAATGACAATAAGAAAAAATAAAGATGTCTTAAAATACTATGGAGACAAAAATCTCAATTTAAACTTTATAAAATTGTCAGTAATTTACTTTCTTACTCATAATTTAATTATTGATAAGGAAGGAAGTGATATTGATCCTAATGCCATTTCACAAACTTACTTGGAACATCTAAATGCATTTTTGATTTCTTTCTGTGAATGTCACATAAAAAGATTGCCATCTTTGATAGAAAAAGACAGTAATTCAGAACGTGTCGGCATTATTAGATTTGGTGTGTGTCTGTGTTCCATTGCTCAGTGCTTCCTTATTGAAAGCAATCCCATGACATAAGGATTATTATTTAAGTAATCCCAGTAATAAACTTTTGTGTTGGGATCTGGTATCCTATGTTGTTTCATACCTTAAGTGAAATGGAAGTTTAATTTAGCAGAGCAATTCTGAGGAATCTATTTGAGAACAATATGATAGTTATATTTTTATTGATGGATCTTTATTAGTAAACAAGTTACAATTGTTTACTATTTTCTGTATATAAAATTCTTTGGACTGCAAAAATTCAATTATGTTATTCCTCATAGAATTTATCTACTTGTCAGACAGCAAATTATTTCACATTCATTTTCAGGATTATTTTGTTTATCTATACATTGATATTAAAATGATGAAATTAAAGGATTACAAACTGGGAAAGCGATAATGAGACATTGCCTCATGATATTCCTACCAGTACCATCTATGGGATAAAGGCTCTTGCTACTCTTATATTTTATATTTCCAACTTAAGAAAATTGATAGTCTTAAAATATGCAACAAATGCTTTTCATTACCTACAGATATTAAGAAATAATCTTCCATCATTTAATTATATCTGAACTTTTAACAAATAAACATGTATTTTTACTTTTTTCTATAGTTTTCCAAATTTGAGTAAGTCTACAAGTTAATATTCAGGGAGTAAAACATATATAAAAAAGTGTATGCAAATCTGAACAAAATGAGTTTTTTTTCTCAGAGTATATTTGTTTTTACACTTTAAAATCTGATCCAAATATGCTGTTTATTTATTCTTATTATTCTTGCTGATAATTCATCTTTCTCAACATAGACTTAGAAAAGTAAGTCTTTAACTTTCTATTTGCAATGCAACTTTAATGCCATGGTCTTTTATTGTGCAGTGTTAAGACATTCAGTCTGTTTTCTTCACAACTCTCTGTTAAATGCAGAGAGCACATTAAACTGACATCCACCTTGATCTAAGTCTCTGACAAATTTCCCTTTCAGAATTTACTTTTGCATTCTTATTGGCATAGGTTAAAGTACACACACACACACACACACACACACACACACATACACACGCAAATATAAAAAACCTGATTCACAGAAACCTCGATCTTTGGAGCTGAAGATAATTAATAGTTAATATTATCTATCAAAATAATTACAATTGCACAATAATCTAGTATAAATATTCTTTCTAATTTAAAAAATATTATCAATGAATTTGATACATGTAAGCATTGAAATATGATTCACCCCAGATATAGTCGTTATTGGTTTACCCTAATATGTCTACCTTGTAACCTTATAACTTTGTGTAATCTCTTTCATTTTTAAAACCCTTAAGCACATATATATATACATATTGTTTTGGAACTATGCACAGAAAAGCATGATAAATCTATTAATATCTACTACAGTCCTAAAGAATAATGATTCTTTCTCCCTGAGTAGTTCTCCAGGTGGTGATGGGGCCTCATCTGCTCATCATCTAACCATACTATAATTTTGGGTCATTATACGTAGGTAACCACATTTGCTATGAATTCAAGTGTGCAATAGCCATGCTATGTCATTTAGAAAGCATATATAATCTCTCTCTCTCTCTCTCTCTCTCTCTCTCTCTTTCTCTCTCTCTCTCTTCCTTGACTCCTACTATGTTCCTTAATCTTTGGCAGAAAGTTGTGGAGAGCGGTTGATACAGATACCCCATTTTGATCTCAGTCATCATGTTTGTTTATTCTCAGACTTTTGAAAAGTTAGAACTTGCAACTATAACTGGTGTCCACAGTGGGGGGGGGGATTCATCGATAATTTGGACATCAGGCTTCTAGATACAAACGTAAATATATAGAAGGAAGTTTGACATCATTTAGCAAAATAACAAGAGTTAATTGTTTACTAGAGCCCACAGCCTCCACAATTAGGAGCATTTGCCCAGGATGACAATACTAATTATTAATTCTGCTTTTTGGACCAGGCTTTTAGTACTCTGAAAATTTGTATTCCATATAACTGTCATGCCTCTATTACACTAATGTGAACAACCTTCCTGATAGGTCAGTATTGTACTATGTATGGTCCAATATCAGCTATAGGGTTTCTAGAAGGATTTTCAGACAATGTTAATTTTGATTAATCTTTCACCTATCTCTTCCTCTACTTCACGCCTCTGTTTCAGCCTAAATATACCTTCTTTTTCCAGCATACTTCCTTCTTACAAACCATGTGTCCTACTATCTGCTTCAAATAGACTTTTGTCAGGATTTTGAGTGCCACGTTTACACAATGAGTGCCCCTTTATTTTTTATGTACGCTTTTCTATCCCCATGTAGCCTGAACCTTCATACCCTTTTTCCTGTCTAACCATTCCAAATTCACGTTATTACACTTTCCATTTTTTCCTGTAAATGACTATATCCATACTTTTATGAATCGCCCTTATCAGTAGCCATTTTCTATGTTTTTGACTTCTGCCTGTGCTCTAATTTAAAATCAAAAAACTCAAAGATAGAAATCAAACATCTCATAAGACTTCGCAAAATCCTTTGACAAAACACAGCACCCCTTCATGTTCAAACTCATGGAGAAAATAGGTGCAAGGCGAACATGCCTCAGCATAATAAAGGATGTATAAGACAAGTACAAACATAACTGATTATTTTTAAAAATTAGTGAATGATTCTTCAAACACTGACTATCCTAATGTAATAAGTAGTCATAAGTTACAACTAAGGATAAAGGAAGAATCATCAACAGCTGGTGTATTCTGTAGCATAGTACATCAGTATAGTGACTTGTTTATATTTACTTAAACTTAACTCTAAACAAAACTGAATTTTATGGTACTGTCTGCATTTTACATATAAAAACTTAAGAGATTGTAAAATTGATTAAATTATTTTTTAAAGAAACCCCACACATGAATTTAATGAATTTTGTTTATTCTCACCTATTCATTCTCTTTTCTCCCTCCCAGACCTCTCATCTACTACTCCTTGTATGGAATACTTTCCCATATTCATGCTTGGCCCGAATAAAATAAATGGATCAAGAGTCTTTTTAGACAGTCTGTTTTTAAATCCAATTAGCTCATATAAAAAAATCAATTAGCTTTTATAACCATTTTTTAAAAAAATCAAAATTTGCTATTTTTATATTTAAAAACAAAAAGTCAAAGTTTGGTATACAACACTAAATCTCAGTTAAATTCCGTGAACATATGGGATTTCCACTGCAGCACAGTGATGTACAGCTTTTTCTTTCTTCACTGCTGGAAATAGCAAAGTCATCCTTGTACTTCTCATTGTGAATAATTAATTCTTACAGATGTATTAACAGTCCGAGAAAACAAAACATAAACAGGTACCATACAATTACACAATACAGAAAGACTTAATTACCTTGTGATTTTTGACTCCACTGCATATATCCTTATTTCCTCCAACATAACATCAATTATTCACTAAGTGTAAAGTAATATCCAGATATGAATGCATATCTAATACTATCAATTTAACTATTAATCCTATTAAATTATACTTCAACCAGAAATAAAAGTTATTCTAACAAGAGACTGAAAAAATAATGTATCCTAAGTGAAATGATCTGTCTATTTTAAAGCACATAGGTTAATAACATTCTAAATTTGAATGGAATTAACAATACATCAAATGTTCAAATTAAGCTGCTTAGCCTTCCTTCTGAGGTCAGTGTCTGATTTAATCTTGCTTCCCTCTGGAAACATAAAATAAAAGGCCTGTACCATTGTGAGGAGTGTAATTTGATACAGATTGGTACTGACATTTCCTCAATACATTTTCTTCCTCTTTCTTTTTTTATTAAACTATTATTTTTAGTAGTGTTCTTTATTTCATGATTAATTATAATCACCATCTCAGAGATGCTACTCTGGTGTCTTAAAAAAAAAACAACAAAAAATTAAGATGTAAATGAAAGAAAAAAATTTACCAGGTTTTCATATGACAAAAATTAGTCTATCTATAGTGTATCACCTATCAATATATTTACGCAAAAGTTCATGTTAGTATTTAACAAAAGATAAAGTGATAATGTTTAATCTTCATAAGGAAACTAATTTATCCTTGAGCATATTCAATTACTGTTTTCTCTTTATTCTATGTAAAATAAAAAATATATTAACATATTTCATCTGGTCTGCACACACATGCATGCACTTATATAAAACCTTTAAAAATGTTATATTTCTATAGAAAAATATAACTTGATAGGAAAACATATATTTATATATCTGTATAAATATAATTGACATTTTACTACATGTATGACACCTACATATATAGAATGAATTAAAGAAAGAGAGATAGACCAAAAGCTATGAATTTGAGAGTAAGCAAGGATAGTATATAGAAAAGGTTGAAGGGAAGAAATGTTTAGGTAAAATTATATAATTATATTTTAAATTTCAAAATTAAAAATAAAAGCAACATAAATAAAGTAAAATACCCAAGGTAGAAATGAGAAAATCTAATCTGGGAAAATGATGTTGTTCCTAGATCGTAAACATAATTTTGATAAATAAGAAAATAGATACTATTCAAATATTAAAACAGCTCTTTTCTGAATGTGCACTGTTTCACTAATGTCAATTATCTGATATACATAAAAATATTAAAATTATTAACAAATGGCTTTAAATTAAATCATTTATTTATCTAATAAAAGGTGTCAATTAACAAGTAGTCAGGTGCTACTAGATACTTTTAAATATCAGTGAATTATCCTACTAAAAAATCTTAATTTAAGAAAAAGCTACTAGGCAACTGGAAACTTATGTTCTTTGCAAAACTGCAAATGGAACAAACATTTTGGAAAATATGGGACATCAGCAAACACATTATGTTTTAAATAACCAATCCCACTACTAGTATATTCCTAAGTAAACAAATCTCTGAATTCACCCCCCAAAAATATACAATATGTTTTCAGAATAATCTCAAATTTGTAAATAATTTTCATTCCTCAAGGAATATAAAGTCTACTGAACATATTCAAGAGCATAAAAGTAAAAGAAGAAATCATAACTTCATGCAACACAATTGATTAATCGCATGATTGTCATGGTGAAGGTAAACTCAATCGCATGTGAGTAGGATATGCTCTGATTAGATTTGTGTTTCATTTTAGACCAGACAAAGACTTTTTGTTTGTTTGTGCTTTTGGATTTTTTTTTTTTTTTTTTTTTTTTTGCAAGCCAAGGTCAGAATGCTGCATATTCTTGAGGAAGAATATTAACTGGGAGTGACCATGCGGCTAGTTTCAGAATGATTGCACCTCTCCTAGGTCTTGACTTCAATAGAGTGTCTACAGTCTGCATTCCTGCTCTTGGCTGGATATTTCTCTGGACACTAAGAATTTTCAATTGATTTATTTTTTGTTGGGACTTGCGAGATACTTCTGTGTTTAAAAGTACTTTTAAACTTTTTTTGGTTTTGTAGAAGACCAAACTTCAATTCCTCGTGTTCACTTGGAGCCTCACAACCTACCTGTAACTCCTTGTCCTAGACACATGTTACTCTTTTTAGCCTCTGAGGGCACCAGCTATGCACATGGTACACAGACATAATTGCAGGTAAAACAAACATACACATAGAATGAAATTAAATAAACCTTTTTCTTGCTTTAAAGTACTTATTGGGTAGGGAATACACTCCATGGTACAGATGTAGAGGGCAGAGGACAATTTTCAAGAGTCTGTTATTCCCCCTCCCTACCTTTAGGTAAAAGTAAATTAACTACAGTATACAGGCTTAGCATCAAGTGCCTTTATCTGCTAAGGTGTCACTGAATTGCATAAAATACAGGAATCTAACGTTATAACTAAGACAGTTAAAACCATACAATGTCAAAACAAATAAAAATACTAAAGATCCTGAGAAAGTGATCTGATCTGATCTTTAGATAATGGTTTATTTTGACCCTGACACTGAAGGCTAATCAACTGCAACGTTCTGGGGTCACATGGGAGTACTGACGAATGCACATTACCTGTGCTGTTGTGTATTCACATGTCCAAATACATGTATACATAGTACCTCCTGAGATATATCCATAAATGCATACTGATTCAGGATGCTCCAGTGCAATGAGTACTCTGTACAACTTAGATAAGTGTTTACTTGCTAAATTATTACACTGTATGAATCTATTATTAATAATAATAAATATTAATAATAAATATTATTTTAAAAGGAATATGATAATTCAAGATCTCTTCACACAACTCTAACTTGTCTAACTTTTAATCAGCTTAAACGCTGCTGTTTACAACTTCAGCATATGACTGGAAACATGAGGATTTGTCCAGAGCTGCAATGCAACATCTAGAGCAATGAATTCTGACTAAAGAACTTGAAGAGATAATTTTTAATCAAGATTATGAAAATAATTTCTAACTAATGATTGTATATAAGTTTTAACCTTGGACAGTGGAAGACTACATCAGTAAACATTTTTTTCTCAAAAATAATATTTTATGTTAATATAATGTAAATTCATATGGCGTGAAATAATGAAAGCATGAAATATATGACAAATATTTGAGGATCCACTCATAACATCCTGGTTTAATGTTCCAATACAATATGAACTCATCTTTTTTCCACTCTCAGGAAGTTTTACAAAGACAGACACACAGACACAGACACAGACACACACACACAGACACACACACACACACACACACACACACACTAGTACAAAGTGTGTCTGGCAGATAGAACGATTTTATATTAAAAAAATTATTCCTGTGGAGATTTTCTACATGTTTTCTCACATGTATTACTAAGAAAGAGTACGTTGTGTATGTTCTTTCTGCCACTAAATCCTCTTCTTTGACATCCTGGTATTCCATTGCCTCAGTTAGGGAATAAGGAAAGAAGCCAGGTGAAGAGGGATCTCTGCAAGCTCTAACCCTGGCAGCAGAAGGATCCTAGCAGAGAAAGGAACAAAACTGGGTTCAGTAGGACTTTAGTTAATCATCACTGCCTCAAACGTCTGAAGTCTGAGAACAGGTTTTTTTATTTTAGCCATATTTAAGTAAAGGCACACTTTTTGAAAAACTTAATCCTGATGACAATTAACTTTGCCCTGAGAGTGCAACAAAGCTTAAGACATGTTTATAACAAAACTCTTTAGGAAGTACATAGAGTTTCTTCCATAAAGACAGGTACTGTTAACTCAGAAATGATGCTTGAGATAAGAGTCTAGGAAGAATGACTGTGGTAAATATAATGCCTGTGGAATCAAGATTGGCATGGCCATGAAATAAAATAGAAGTTACTTAGGATGCTGTAAATGTACAAGTGACATCTCTCATAAGAATGACCTTTATGATCTTATAAGGAAAGGTCAAGATTTGGGAAAGGGGGTTAGTGATAAGCATAATATTCTGGGAGATTTGGGTGAATCCTGGCCCTAGAGATAGCAAAAGATCACCATGTTGTAAACTATATACTTTCCAAGCATTCAGGGTGGAAGACCAGTGATTATCTCCTTCCTTTGAAGAGACAATCTTGTGTATTTAACTTTTACTGTTCATAGTGATTATCTGTGTGCACAAGGACCTTTATACACCTTACAGAGGAGCATTTTTGGTGGTTTATGAATTTTACATAGGTTATGTATATTTCTTAGCACATTGAATAATAATGTGTCTCTACACTAAGCTCTACCTATTGCAATATGAAGCTCATCTGTCCAAGGTAGAGAGCAGCCCAAATCTATGAGCAAACATTTTTCAGATGTTTGACAGTATGGACATTTAGCAAAGCATAATCAATCATCCTGCAACTGCATCGATGGCTTCCTTAGCCAAGATTGTTCTTTAGTTTTGTTATGTTTACCATACCAGGAATGAATTCTTTCTTGTGAGCTAGAACTCAAATCTAATCAAGAGAAGAAATGATTCACATGTACCCAGGTATAAACACTCTTGCTACTATTAATGTCCAAGCTCCGTAAGGCCATTAATGTCTTTTCTCTGTAGTGCCTGCACAGTACCTTCTAGCATTTTAAAAGCTAACCATGGTTTGAATGCCTGCCCAGCTCAAGATTTCTCTGTGTCCTATAAGCAAATTGGATGATGTCTTTACCCATGTTCTCTTCTTATCTAGTTATAGTGAGAAACAAAGATCAATGATAGTAGCCTATATTATTTGGAATATCTCTAAGGACATTCTGACAACTAAGTAACTAATATGGAGGCATTCCGTGGCAGGCATGGAAAATTTATTTTACCCTCTTCACCATATTTCGTTCCAATAGTTACTTAAATCTTTATTTCCAAGTCATCTTCTATCCCTGTCTGTCTTAGTTAGGGTTTCCATTATTGTGACAAAACACCATGACCAAAAAGCAGGCTGGGGAGGGAAGAGTTTATTTGATTTTTACTCCCAAATCACAATCCATCATTGGAGGAAGTTAGGACAGAAACTCAAACAGAGATAAAATCTGGATAGAGTCGTTGGGTCAGAGACCATGGGGGCGATGCTGATTACTGGTTTGCTTCCCATGGCTAATTCAGTCTGTTTTATTATACCATCCAGGACCAACAGCCCAGTATAGCACCACCCACAATGGGCTAGGCCATCCCTCATTAATGACTAATTGAGAAAATGCCTTAAAAATGGATCTCATGGAGGCATTTCCTCAACTAAAGCTTCTTCCTATGATGACTATAGCTTGTGTAAAGTTGGTACACAAAACCAACCATTACAATGGACTCCTTGTCAACTTGACACATAAAAACAATGATATTAACCTACAACTCTTCCTTTCTTACTCATCTCCAAGACCTACATTAAAACCATAATAAAAGTCCCACCATCTTTACAAATTCCAAGATATTAATACCCTATATAATACTCAAATATTTTTATATTATTGTTAATATTATTTAATCTTTATTCACAGTCCAGTCATTATCCCCCCCTCTAGGTCCACCTTCCAACTGTTCCTCATCCCATTCCTCCCCCTTCTCCAAAAGGATATTCCCACAATCCTGTTCCACCATACACCCCCATCTCCCTTGGGCCTTAATTCTCTCAAGGGTTAGGGTGCTTCTTCTCTCACTGAGGGGAGAGCAGGCAGTCCTTTGCTGTATATGTGTAGAGGACATCATATCAACTAGTGTACGCCTCAGTGTCTGAGAGATCTCTGGGGTCCAGGTTAGTTGAGACTGCTGGTCTTCCTATTGTGCTTCCCTCCTCCTCAACTTCTTCCAAATTTTCCCTAATTCAACCACAGGGGTCCCTGGCATCTGTCCATTGGTTAGGTGTAAGTATCTGCATCTGACTTTTTTAGCTATCTGCTTGTTAGGCCTCTCGGAAGGCAGCCATGATAGGCTCCTGTCTGTAAGCACACCATAGCATCAGTAATAGTGTCAGGCCTTGGAGCCTCCCCTTGAGCTGGATCCCAATTTGAGCCAGACACTGGACCACGTTTCCCTTAGTCTCTTCTCTAGTTTTGTTCCTGTAGTTCTTTTAGACAGGAACAATTCTGCATCAGAGGTTTTAAGTGTGGATTGGCAACCCCATCCCTCCATTTGATGCCCTGTCTTTCTACTGGAGGTGGACTCTCCCCACTGTTGAGCATTTCATCTAAGGTCTCTCCCTCTGAGTCCTGATCATCTCTCACCCCCAGGTCTCTGGTACATTCTATAGCCCCCTCCCCCCACTACCTACCTCCTGAGGTTGCCTATTTTCATTCTTTCTGCTGGCCCTCAGGGCTTCATTTTTGTTCCCCTCAATCCCGATCATGTTCCCCCTTTCCCCTACCTGTCCCCTCTCCTCCCTCTGCCTCCCATAAGTGCTTTCTTCTCCCTCCCAAGTGGGATTGAGGCTTCCTTAAAATTTAGTCTCTTAATACTTTTTTACTTCAAACAAACAACAACAACAACAACAACAACAACAAAACAGTTACAGTCACAATCAAATCAAATCAAAACCAAACACCATCAATTTTAATTTCTGGGATACACTTACAATCTTCTGAACTCTTCCAATGAGCATGGATCACTTCTCCAGTTCTGTTCTGTGTAGCACAAGGATTGTCTCCTAGGCTCCAGCTGATACCACTCCATTGCTGCTTCTGTTTTTTGGTGGATATTCTATTGTACTGGCATCTCCAAAATGCTGGTCTTCCACTGCAACTAGGTTGAATGTTTACCAATAGCCTCTCCTAGGTTGTCTTTATGGTGCTAAAACTTCAACTGCTTTGCATGACCTCTTTAGTTCTGGGCCTTCAACTGCCATTGAGACTGTCCCTTCATGAAAGACATTTCCATGCTTTGCACACTGCCAAACCTCAGCTGTTCTCCATGACACCTTCCTATCTTCAAAACCAGTACTACCTGGTTGACATTTACATATTACCAAATCCAAATGCCAGCAAGAGATACAATTTTGGCTATTTTTAGAACACAGCTGCATTGAGCTCTCAGAAAAAAAATTCCCAGAAGACTATATGTCAATAATACTGGTCCCATATTAGTCCACTTCCACAGTAGTACAGTTCCTGTAACAAGGCCAGCCCTTCTCCAACAAAGCCACACATCCAAATGGTGCCACTCACTGTGGTTAAGCATTCAAACACATGAGTCTTTGGGAGCCACAACTATTCAAACCACCACACTGTCTTATCATATCAGATATGTTCTACATATAAATTGTAATACGACAGATGCTTAGTACCTTCTTTTTGCATATTTCAATTTTAAGCCAGTGACTGGCCCCTTGTCTTCTCATGCATCTCATTCTGCAACAACTGAACACATCTTCCCAAGGTGTTGTTCTTCTTTACTTTCATTTTCTCTATATTCTACTGTCCATGAACCTTAAAACATCCCCTCCCCAATAGCACATTTTAAGCTCTAGTGTTTATATTAAATAAACAAGATATTTGAAGCTAGTACTCTCAGTCTCTGTCTTTTAGGACCTGGCCTACTTCGCTCAGTTTAATTTTTGCAGTTTCATAAATTTAATACAAGAGTAGAAATAGATCTGCAATATACCATCATTGTTTGACATATAACCAAAGTGTCTTCTATCATACTACAGAGATTCTTGCATGACCATGCTGTTTCTAGGACAGTGAATCCCCTTAGCTGTCCACCAACTGACAAGTGATAATGAACTTATGGAACATCTATACACTATAATACTACTTAGTTTATAGAAAGTACATTTTTGTGAAGTGCAACCTCTTCATGATAATATATCAGAACTACCTGTTCCTAGATAGTGAATATAGAAAAAATGTAATTAATTTTATTATTGAATTTATGAAATTTTATGCATCCATTCATAATTATCATTGATGTCAGCATCTTTCTTTAAGTATTCATAAGAAATCTCATGTATATATAAATTCCATTAAAAACTTGGCATAATATATAACTATTTATAACTCAATTATAATGTTCCAAATATTAAGAAAGAAAAGGACATACAGCACCATTTCTTCAAAAGGGATTGAGCAGTCCTACATTCGGTAAACCTGTAACACTTCAGACTCCCGAAAAGCAGCTTTGTTTCGATACACATCCTTCCATTTGGCTAAATATTTCATGACAAGCCCACAAATCTGCCTTCTTTTCTGGAGTCCTGTAAGATAAACCATTCCCTTCCCAAGAACCTGCACACCAACTCCCCTGAAAGCAACCCAAACAGCCATAAACTCTACCCCAACCCTGCCCCTCATTTCCAGCCTCACAATTCTGCCTGTTTTCCTTGAGGTCTGCCAGACCCAGGGGCATCAGGTATACCCTCCCCCGAAGCCCCTATCAACTAACTCACCTGAAAGTATATCCAACAGCAGCAGTAAATTATACCCCGTGCTCCATTTCCTGACCCAGAAATCTGCCTGCTTTCCTTTCTCTGGAAGGTCTGAACCAACAGACACACCAAGAACAAAGAGTTTTCAGTAAGATGGATATTTTGTTTAGGAAATAAATAGTTTTATATTGATGTCTTCTATTTTTCTTTCATTGAAAATAGATTTCATGATCTGGGTGGTGGTGGCATATGCCTTTAATCTTAGCAATTGTGAGACAGAGGCAGAATGATCTCTGAGTTTCAGGCCAGTCTGGTCTTCAGAGCAAGGGATACACAGAGAAACCCTGCCTTGAAATGAACAAACAATAAACAAAAACAAAACAAAACAAAATTAGAAAAACGAAAAATAATTTTTTAGTTATACTGGTTTTTATAGTTATTAAAATATTATAATTTGAGACAATTATCATGCTGCAAGATCAATGTATTGATTGAAATGTCAATCTACCCAAACAAGAGTACTGAACTGAATGCTGATTGAGTGTATATCATTTCGACATCTCTCTCTTTAGAAAGTAGTACCAGATTATTTGCAGGATAAATCAACTGTTAACAAACAGGTTTGTGGGAAGAACACAGATAATGGAGGCTTCATGTAACCACCCCCCTTTTTTTACTGTTCAATAAAGAAAAAAATACATATTTAGTAAAATCAAACCTTGATTTTTGATGTTTCCCATACCTGGGTATATTTGACAAAATATTTTTATGATGTTCAGAAAGAGCAATTAATTTATACCTGTCTCAGTTTTAATCCAAAATTTTGGACTAATGTTATAGTGTCATTCTTTAGCTTCCCGAGGAGAACTATACGATATTTATTTGGTCATAGATTGGACTGCTTCGTGAAAAGAGTGATAGATTAAGGATATGAAACCTAGAGAAAGATAGGTAAGTAGCATGTCTGGAAGGGGACATTGGACTGTGGTTCCTTCCTAGCTCTTCTTGTCTCCCTGCTACCTTGAGATGGGTAGCTTCCTCTGCTATGCCTCTCCTTGGAATGCACACTGGCACAATAGTCTTAATACCCTAGGACCAAGGGGAATTTATGAGCCTAAATAAACCTCTCCATTTAAATTTGTCTCATGCATCTTTCCTGTTTATAGAAATCTAATAAAATTAATGAACTAAGATAAAAGTATCATCAATATATCTTAGGTTATTTTTTTACTAGTTCATATTAACTTTCATCTTTCTGGAATCTTAAAATATAGACTAATGTGGATCTAACTATTGTTACAATTTGTTATTTATTTTTTTATTTTAGCATCCCTTTTTTGCAATCATTTCATGTTCAGCGATGTTTAATGGCTTAGAGTATATGGCAGGACTACCATCCTCCCTACATATTTTGAACAATATGCTATAGGTACTGCTTTTTAAGTGTCTGAAAGTCTCCTTTCCGTGTATATTCCCATCACTGTGTGATTGCTGAGACTCACTAAATATACTGAAATGGTTTATGATTTGACTCAGTTACCTTGAGAATTCACTCATGGAGGCCAATCAAGCAATGAGGGTATATCAAGCTTTATTTCTTATTTTGAAAGTTACCCAAAACAAGCTGCAATCAGTCTTTAGAGAGGAGAGTGAAGAGTTCTTCTGGAAAGTGTAAAAGCCTCTGCCTGTAAGTGAACATATAATATTGATGAAGGGTCACGTATCAAAACAACTTAAGTCATGTGACAAATGACAATACATTTATTCTTGTTTAAGACAAAACATTTAGAGAGGAGTTACACTACAAGTAATTACCATAAAATATACAGTCCAACTTTTAATTATTTAACTCGGGATAATGTCATCTACGTACATGTGTTAAAATTCTATGGATATACCATTCCTTGTATTTAAAAAGTAAAGAAACTATACCCTTTTATAATAATACCACTTGTACAATAAAGCCAGATTCAACCTTGCAAAATTATGGAATGAAATATGTTTCATGAAAAATTGAAAAAATTGCATTTTAAAACAAAATGCAAATCATTCTTTAGTCATACACAGTATTAAATTCTTATAGCTATATTTTATTGGTAATAATTTCAAAATTTTTATCATTTGATATGAGCTGAGTAAAAGAAAAGACCAACTAATTAGAAGTAAAAGTAGACTAAAATAAACTTTTAAAAAAACGAAGACAAGTTTTTGGGATTCTATTCCATTCTTCCTAGAGATTTCTCCTTATTTAGGATTATTAGCTTCCATTCAAAGAAACCTGATAGTTTAATATGATCAGAATTATTTCTTTGTGATTTACCTCTGTTATTAGTCCTGTTGCTGCTTAAATTTTTCTTGTATATCATTCCATTCTTGTGCAGAATTCACTATAAGTAAGCATTTCAATTGTTTTGATGGTGTGGATTTCCTTTCCTTATTTGTATGTTATGAATTTTTGAGGAAGACACTCTTATCAAATGCTTTAATAACTTTTTAACAATATTTTAACATATTACTTTTCCTTGTTTATATGAATAATTTCTTGGAAAATTTGTTAGGGACTCATTCATGGGAAGGGCTAAATCACTATCTCTCATCAGTTGTTCTTTTCCTGGAGCTCTTTAACATGGCATGACACCCTGTCATATCTGCCTGATCTACATTAGAACACCAACTGTTATGGGAATTTTGTAGATATTGTTTAGGCAGCTGTGTTGTGAAAATTTCATGGCTATAGCATTACTGTCAGAATGAGAAGGCACAATCTCATAGGAGATATTTTGGTCCTCTGGCTCTTACAAGTTTTCCAAATCCTCTACACAATGTTCCCTGAGTCCTGGGTGCAGCAGTTGCATTGTAGACATATGATTTGTGGGTAGGCACTGGATGGTGAGCTTTTCTTTTCTTTTGCAAAAATATAATAAATTTTAACAAGAAAGAAAGCTACATGTAGATAAACAATAATTTATAATGTATTTAGTGATTTTACTGGATCAGTAAAATGGCAGTAGTATGTCCTCCTCCAGAACACAGGCCACATATGGTTGTCTAGGTTTTCAGCAGCAGCTCTGATTTAACTACCCTTTGCTCAGGGCCAGTGTTAGAATAAATAATAAAATAATGATCATTCTACAAATGTGAAAATAATCAAGATTATAAATAGTCAAAAAGCTGATAGGAAAAAAGATACTGACAGTTTCAAAGTCATGTAGATCGATAGGAAAAGAAGAAAGTGCATTGTAATGTTTGGTAAAATAAGGTGTAGCCTATTTTGGTAAATTCTGGTATGCTGCCCAATGCTTCCCTGGAACCTGGAGAGTTGTGCAGAAAGCATGTTAGAAGACTGTCCCTGAGGATCTTATGTTCTCCTCTTGGTATAGCATCAAGAAAACATGGTGTGCAAAACCATTAAAAAAAAAACCCAACATATGGAGTGATTTTCTATTCTACTGATATCACATAATCTGACCTCTGTGATATGAGTAAATGTTAGTTTAGTTAGGCATTAGTTACTCAAGTTGTCATGCACATCAAGCTTTTTAATAATCAAGAAGGCTTTCCAGGAAATGTACCATTAGTTTATTTTGTCAGTATGTATTTCCCTCAATGTTTTTTTTTAATATATCAACCTAAATGATACACAGATTCATCCTCTTAACACAAACCACAGACTGAGTGTACCTATGTATACACTAAACTTCTTAGAGTTGACCTTTTTCAACTACTGTAAGGAGTAGAATCTTATACACTAATTAAAGAGTAAAACGTGACTTGCATTTCAGACTCAGGATTCCACAGTTCTGTGCTGCCTCTAACTCAATATTTAGAAATATAATATTCAGATGCATTAGGAATGAGAAGTAGAGAGAGAAAGAGAATCATGGAAAGACAGGAAAAAGAAAATGTGGTACAGATAGAAAGAGACACAGGGCAAGAGATGGAAGCATGGATATTGAAGTGGATCAAAATACAACATTTATTAATGATTTATGCTGTGAACTATGTAGAAAGATTAGCAGTTTTCCCTTTAGGGTGGCACCTTAGGAAAGTAATTTGGCTCTGGATGCAATCTTTTTATAAAACCTGAATGCACAGTGGAACGACTAATGTAAGAATCCCATGGGGGAAATGAAAGAAAAGGTTAAGACCGAGTGCTGTTCAACATGTGGCAAATGCTAACAGGTAATCTGCTTCTAACAGAGTATGCTATGCCTTTTCATTTTATTTCTCCTTAATACTGATTTGATCATTAGACTTTCTTATGACAAGGGCTCTTTATTAATGAGAAAAGTGCATTTCATGAACCAAAATGATTTAAACATAGCGTTCACAGTAACTCTTCCCAAAATGGGCCCCTGGGATCTCAACTTTTCCTGACTCAAGATATTTCTCTTCAAGGTTTAAAATCACTTTCAAGTGTAATAGTAAAGTAAACACTATTATAATTTGTTTGATTGAACCTGCATGGATGATTATTCATTAAATGGCAAAATCTAAGTCCAAGGGAAAAACTCTCATTAATTGTTTTCAAAAAGATGTGCCCCAGGGCATCCACATTTAGTTTCAAGTAATGATGGATTCCAGAAAGCTTTTCAATTCTGCCAAATCATTACATGCATATATTACTCACTGAAAATAGAATATGTAGAAATGACCTCTAATGATAAGTATTTATTAAATGTGTTTTACTTCCAGCTAAGATCTTCTAAGGTCTTCTGGCTAATTTGAGAGCTTTTTTCTGTAAGAACAGAGAGGCAGAGCATCCAGACTCACATTGATGTAGTATTTGCTAATTAACAGTTGACAGTTTAAAGTTCTCAACTTGATCTCCAAAGAGTTGACTCTGAGTCTATTGGACTCTATTATGTCCTAATGGCAGTGAAGAGAAATAAATGACCGTTCCAGAGAAAAACAAAAGCAAACAAACAAAAACAAAACAAAAAACAAAAACAAAAAACCTGGCCTGTTTGTGAATCAAACACCTTATTCAAAATGCATGCTTCAGATTAACACATATTCACCATTATCCATTCAGACTAAAGATTTGCGTGCATGA
Source organism: Uromys caudimaculatus (assembly GCA_028551405.1). Classification (NCBI taxonomy): domain Eukaryota; kingdom Metazoa; phylum Chordata; class Mammalia; order Rodentia; family Muridae; genus Uromys; species Uromys caudimaculatus. Next base: position 48,250,205 of record CM052712.1, read on the forward strand.
CTTAAGCCCCACAGAAAGAACAGAAAACAAGATGTATCCTGAATTTCTGCAATCTTACAGAAAATCGTTTGTAAATGGGCACGTGCACACACATATGCAACAGATAATTTGGTAAAAATTTTCTAAGTGATCTTTCCTTTTCTCTGCTTTTTCTCTTGACTAAGGCATCTATTTTGTAGAGTTGAATCTCTGTTATCAGCTGCTCTTATTTTCCTGTGGTCTAGGTGCTTCTAGCTGCAGAATGGATCAATCTTTCTTCAACTTACAAAATTACTCAAAATGGACTTGATTCCTTCAACCTTCCTACTTAAAATGTCAGTAAAGCTTGCATGACCAGGGCAGAATGTACTTTTCCTTGAGTACATGTTACTTATGTACCTTATTTTGTGTTTCTTAATAGAGGAAAATTACCAGTGACTGACCTGATTGCTTTAGAAATAAAAACTCAACTTGGAATTCAAGTGGCTTTACCTCTTATTAATGCCCTTCAGAAATTAGAGCAGAAATCTCTTGAAGTTTCAGAAATGGTGCAGTCATTGGTTACTTCTATGGTTTAGAGTCAAAGTAAAAGACATATAATATTTAAATTACATTTTACTTAAAATAAGTGGGAAATTGGAATGTCATGTTAGGGTTGTTATAATCTTCTGAATATGCTTCATTGCAGTAACATTTTCATTAAATACATTTTATAGAGCAAAAAGTGTCATTAGCCTTTTTCTGATATTTTTTCCTATGCATTTTCTTTTTGTTTCAATAAGCATGGTTGACACATCCCTACAACGGTCTTACATTTTGGTGGATGAAGAAAACAAATCATTTATATATTGCATATTAGAGATATGAGCACACTCACTTTTTAATTCAGATTTTGAATACTTTTAAGTGTTGAAGAAATTTTAACATGGTCCCGTATGATACCTTGAATAAAACGACAATTTATTCCCTCCTAAAATATTAGAAAGTTCAATAAAATATCCTACTAGTTTATAATAATTTAATACTCAAGATTTAACCTTATATTAGCACGGCAATTTGAATCTTTCATGCAATATTCTGAATTTCAAATATGTTTATATGTAAAATGAAACTTTTAAGTATTCATCCAGAATTAATTAGATGGTTGTATCAGTATAATTAAGATAAACTTTTATTTATAAGAAACAGAGCCTGTTACACTGGTTTATAAGAAAGGATCTCAGCATTAATATTGAAAATAAAATGTCCACCAAAGGCTCATGTGCTAAGGTTCAGCCCTCATATGGTGTTGGTGTTTTTCAATGCTTCTGGAAGTTTACAGGAAAGGAGTTATTGAATAAAGGCAAGGTCAGTGGGTGCAGACCCTTGAAACTAATGTTTTAATTTTTCTCTGCTTTTTGTCTGCTAGGAGGTAAGCAGCTCTTCTTCCTCCTTTCAACTGTGACTTTTTGAAATTTTCTACAGTGCAAGGCAAGTAATGCCACCATTAGAAATAATAGATATCAACAAAAGTGATATGCTTCCAAATTTTGGGTTTCTGCTATTAGTTAAATTTCATAAGTTATTTTCCATATGCATGCAATTCCAATGACTAATAATGTTCTAATTTTAAATATATGTGGCAAATTCTAAGAATAGTAAACAATTAATACGTGGGAAAAATGAAAAAAATATCTGTTCAATCTCAGTGTCACTTCCCTTTAACAAAATAATACAACACAAAATCTTTCCGTTTATTGGTACAATCTGTTTAATTGAGTAAAAAATGCATATATTGGTAATCTTATTTAAACATTATAAAATAATGATAACTAATATAGGCAAAAATTGTGAAAATAATATAAAATGTAAGTTAAATGGAAATATATGGTCAAATTTTGACTCTGTGTATAATATGAACTCACTGAAAGATTTGGAGCATGCATGAATAAACTAGTTGAAATTCACACCGACTATCTTACTTGAAATGTATTATCTTAGACTAAAGCAGTCAAATCTTAGTATATTTTTAAAAAATAATTTATCAATTCTTTAAAAATTCCACAGATGTATTAGCATCATAATCACCCTCAACCCTTCCTCCTAACGCTCCATCCAGTGGCACTCCCCACCCCACAACCTATTGTCCTCTTTCTGTTAATTAATTTTAAAACCCATCAACTCCAAGTTGGTCTATTCATAAACACCTAGTTGTGAGGTTTATGCTGGCTGGTTTTATGTCAATATTCCATATTCTAGAGTCACTGCAATAAGGGAACCTGAATTAAGAAGATGCTCCCAAACGGATTGACATGTGACAAGCCTGAGGGATAGTTTGTTAATTATTAAATGATGCAGGTGTGCATCCTGCACAGGTGTTGGTGCTTCGCTGAGCGATTCTGGGTGTTACGGGAAGGTAGGCTGAGAAAACGATGAGGAGTAAGTCAGTAACCACCTTCCCTCTTCAACTTCTGCATGAGTTCCTGCCTCTAGTTTCTTACCCTGAAATCCTGGCCCGTTTTCCTTTATTAGTGGATGGTAAAGTGGAAGGAGATTGGCTGTCCACCTGAGTGTGGAAGTCCAAGTGGAAGAAGTGGAAGGGAAGCCATCCTTTCCTCAGTCAGTTGCTTTTGGTCATAGTGTTTAAAAGGAAGTTATCCAAGATCAAACCCACCTACTGGGACACGGTGAATGTATTAAGAGCTACATCCTTAAGAAAACTGACTCCCATTTGCCCTGAATCTGTCAACTGTTTAAAACATTTTGGTTAGGGACAAGGTCATAAACCTCCCACTGAAACTAAAATTTTGACTGGATTGCCCTTAGGCAAATCTTCTCCATTAAACCATATCTGAGTGTAGTGGTCATCTCAAGGCCAGAAGATAGAATTTTGCTAGTCTTTCTCGATGTCCTACTCTTTACACCATTTTTACAGCTCTATTACAGTGCTCTCTGAGACTTGGGGAACTGTAATATGATTCATCAGATTTATCTGGGTTTGGGAAGGTTTACTCTGAACTTTCATCAGCTGTATGTTTCTGTGGTAAACAGTGTCCACTGCCCA
>CM052712.1:48258226-48274894 GCA_028551405.1 Uromys caudimaculatus
AATAATTCCTATATTAATTTAAACTATTTTATTAATTTTTTAAAAAGTTAAATCATTATAATTTGATCATATTCAACACCTTTTATAACTCCCTGCCTATACTTGCCCACCTGATGAGTTTTTGTCTGGATCGATGTCGCACTTGTCTTGTGTATGTTGTCGTAAGAACTATGAGGTCATATATGCCACTGCCCCATAGTGTTCTGAAACCCAATTTCAGCTGTAGTGTTGGTGGTATTGGGATGAGCCTAATTACCTTCCATTACATTCACACACATTCTCTGGCCCTTACATTCCTTAAGCACACACACACACACACCATACATACATACAAACACATAAATACACAAACACACACACACACACACTTCCATGCTACCTAAGCATTGAGGAATATGGGTATGATACAGATGTTCTCTTTAAGATGGATTACTTTACTGTTTGCACATTAAGCAGTTATGGATCTCTGTATTAATAACCATGAATGACAAAAAAAGAAGCTTCTCTCATGTGGTTTGAAAGATGCTCCATGAGCCTAACGAGAAGTCATTATTTAGTATCCTGTCTATTTATCCAAATATAACAGTAGTATTTTTCTTCTAGATCTATGACCTGTATAGTCACAGAGTCTTGAACTCAGTAAACGTACCATCCTATGAAATAGAATTTAAATTCTATCATAAAGTAGTTGATTTCTGCCATTATATTTGTACTTCTATTGATTCACTAGGGAGACTCTTTTTGGTGGGTTTTTTATTGTAGTTCACAAGGACAATAGCAGGGTAAATTTATGACTATGATACTTCTCCAGTAACAAGCAGAGCACCTTCTAGAGTTATAACCTAAGCAGTAAGGATGAAGATTATAGGTGAATATCAGCACTACTTTCATAGTCTATGATTTCTACATATTGCATCTTCAGTATTAGGGTCTTATTGTCATGTTCTGTATGGTAACAAAAGCAACAAATTGTCACGTTTGAAGAGGGCGTCTGTGAGAATGTATTTGCTAATAAAAACAATAATAGTGCTAACAAATTTCTGGTACCGGTTTTGTTTGTTAGCTTATGTTGTCGAGTAGGGGCATTTCTGCTGCATTACAATTTCAAATCTTTTTATGTCTGTTTAAGTATTGCTTATAGAATTTTTCCTTAGTGGTGTGTATTCATATTGATCTTTCAAGTCTTTAGGATTTATATTTCCTTCCATATTTCCTCCTCTGCCTTCTCCTTTTATCCCTGCCTCACTACATCTATTTGTTCTAGTTTCCTTCTTCTCTTTCCTTATATTACTGTGTTCTCTCCTCTCTCCCTTGAGACCCCATCAAGTGACCCTCTATTAATTTACTTACCACATTGGGGATCAAGTTGAATAAATGTAAATCATCATCCATTAACTATCTATTCCTCACCTACTCTGTTCTGAATGACATCAAACCTTAAAATTACTTTTCAAAATATTTTCCTTCAAGATCAACATTTTGTAAACTCTTTTAGAAGCAAGGGCTGATAGCCAATGAATTGAAAAACTAAACAGAACATCCTTGATCTACTCGCTTAACGAATGAAGGGAAATGGGAGGTAGGGCATGCTAAAATACTGATGAGAAGAATGTGGCAGAATTGAAGGGGCAACACAGAACCAGTTTCCTAATGCTAGATTTAGTTACTTCCTTTTGCATTACTCTTGTACTAGCTTCAGTATTCTCAAAACAAATAGCTTTTCTAACATTAAACAGTTTTCTCTACTTGAAGACTTCTTTTCATGGACAGCAACAGAAAGGTAAACTGAGATCTTTGTAAATGGCATGCCCATTACCCCTCAATATTCTAGAAGTTTGGATGCTAATGCAAAATAATTGCTAATTAGGATCTCATTATTCATGTCAACTTATTTTGTTTCAAAATCTGACAATTGGCTGCCATCCTAGCTTTGATTAATATCCATCATTTACGTAGGTTTGAGGGTCATAGAATTAAAAAAGGCACACCCACATCCCTAATCCTGAATCCTAGTTGATGACTACTTTCAAAAATAAATAAATAAGTAAATAAATATTAAGTTTTCTTCAAGTGAGTCTCACTGGGAATATAATCTACTCTTAAAGGTAGAGCCAATGCTTTGCTGTAAATATCCAATCCAAAATAAAGTCAAACAAAATAAATAAAATGGCCTCTTTAAATGTTCTTTGTATCATAATATACAGTCAAGGCATTGTTCTTATTTTTTAAGCTTACAGATTCTTTGCACAGATAGTATTGCTTCTGGATTTTGGGTTCTATGGGACTTGTGTATATGCAAATATGTGTGCTTCTGTGTCTATTTGTATTTCTGGTTCTTTTCCTTTGGTTCTTTGTCATTTTTTGTCCTATTTTGATTTGTTTCTTTTCATTTTATTACATCTTATTTTTATTCTTGTTTTGTTCTTGTTATTCCTTAGATGCCTGCTAGCTTTCTAACTAGAGATAGAAAGGGAGTAGATCTGGAGGAGAGCGGATGTGGAGAAACTTGGAGGTGTAGGAGGGGAAATCTATTCAGTATATTTCAGAATATTTTGGAAGAAAAAAATTCAATTTTAAAAAAAGTAGATTTGTGTCAACATTTAACAGTTGATGATGAGCCATAATTTATGTTTGTGTGTGTATATACACACAAGTGTTACTTTGGTCTATATCTGCCCGTGTGTGTGTGTATGTGTGTGTGTGTGTGTGTGTGTGTGTGTGTGTGTGTGTTGTGCTGTGTCGTTATTTTGTTGATGGGTTTTTTTGCATGGGGGTATGGAGGGAGTGAAGGACATAGGTCCATTTGGATACTGACTAATTTAATTTTAGTGATTAACTTACATGCTGACGGAGTTAACAGAGCCAAAGGTATGTTTTGAGACCTTAAAGACAATTTCAACCCAAATGATATTAGAGTAGAGGCAGAATTATTTTTTCAAAGACTTCTACTGGTAGTATGCAATTATAATCATGATTAATATTCTTAAGAATTATTGATTATTAATGGCGATCACAACTTTAAAAATACCTTCAGAATTACGTGGAGAAGGGTATTTTAAAACGGAGCATCACATCCTACACAAGTTGCAATATTTTAACTTTAAATTGAAACTGTCCTTAATAGAGTCCCCTAGAACTTGCTTTATAAACTATGAAGATTCTTTACTTAAACATATTTGATCCCTGTCTTCCTTGAGCAGATGCTTGACTTTTCTCAACATTTGCCAAGAAAGATATGAACAAATAGTTAAATCATACCCAGATGCTCAAGATAAACACAATCCACATTATAATACCTACCATGAAAGGTAAAGGGAGGCAAAATTGTTCTATCTGTTTGAAATAAGTAGCAATAGAGCAATCCACTATTTTATCACTTTTGTGGGAAGACAACCACCTAAATAAAGTAAGTTGACTAGATTTAAAGTACCAAGTATAAATTCCCTTCTACTCTGTTGGCCTACCCTCTAATTAAACAGCTGTTAGATACTCTCAAGATAAAAATGGCACTATTACACTCTTGTGGATCTGGACCTTGTTGGTCATTATTGTAGATCACAAGCTTTACAGCTAGATAGGGTTATTATTGCTTTTCTTTCTTGCTGTCTACATGTCATTTTTTAAAAAACTTGTGAGAAGTAGTCATCGGGGAAGAGGCTTTCTGGTCAGTTCCATTTGAATTCTCCTAACTACTGTGTTTGAAATATGTGGTATCATCTGCAATAGGGACTTACCTTCAAGTTCTTCAGGGAACACAAGGGTAATAAGCAGGTAAGGTTATGAATCCTAGAGGAGAAATTATTAGATCTACTTTTCTAAACTATTATAATTTCTTTTTTTTTCCCCACATCTTGAATGTCTTATTTCCACTGCCAACTGGCACATTTCTTGTTGGTTGTAGATGGGACCTCAAGGCTCTTTTCTTTCCTCCACATTTACCTCTGAAATTGCTGTAGCTCGTTTTAAGTTTCTAACCCAGGCTTTACATTTTTTTGATCCACAGGAGGTCAATTGGAATGGTTTAATGTTCCAGCGTTTTTTGTTTTGGCTATGGTGGGTTTTATTCTTTGGATTATTTCTCTTGTGAGAACATAAAAATATTGTTGGTCTTACGGTTGTTTTATAGTTTCTTGGGCAGGTGGGTGACAATTGAAAGGCTTTTTTTCTGGGTTTCTTCCTAAGAGTTGTTTCATGTCTCACTAGTTTATCTTCGTTATTCTTCCTGATCTTTAGGTGACTGGAGTACTTTATTTCTCTTTTTCTGTTGGTATCTGGGCCTGGCTGTTCAGATGTTTCTACTGGCTGTTGATTGTTGGCATTCTCTGTTATGCAGGCTTCTTTCTTCAGGTTTACCTCTTCCAGGGGACTGTTCCAGTCACCTGTCCTCTGCAAATTTCCCCCCATGTTTAGTGTAGGACACCACCATTCAATTTGGTGTGGCTGACAAGGCGCACCCACCACCACCAGCAGCAGCCAGTAACAGCAAAAGAATGGCTTATACATCATAAAGCTCCTCTCCTCCTGACACCTCTGCAGAGGTTGAGGGTGGAGTTCTGGAGAGGCAAGGAATAAAGAAGTTGGATAAAGAGGTTGTTTTTTCAAAACTACCTGTACACCCATTCCAAAATGGTTTGTTTTTTCTTCAGTTCTTTATAGTTAAATATCTGTAGTCAAATGACAGCAAGTGAGTGATTTTTTTCAAGTCACTACCATAGGTGCTCCCCCCCACCTTCCTTTCATTGGTTCAGTCTCCACCAACTATTTTCCTTCTTACTGGGAAAAGAGATTTATTCTTCCCTTTTCCTTAAAATAGATTACTTTCTCATGCAAAATCCTGATAATAGTCTCCCCTTCCTTCTGCTTCTCCCTGTTTCTCCCCACATCTCGTCTGAATCCATTCCCTTTCTGTCTCTCATTAGAGAGGTAACAACCATACAAGACAAAAATATAAGATTAAGCAAAAACTATTAATCAAACATTGGACAAGGTAACCCATTGGGTGGAAATGAGTTCCAAAAACAGGCACAACCATCACAGACACACTCATTCCCACAGTCAGGAGGCCCATAAAACCACTAAACTAATATAATGTATACAGGGGACCTGGTGCAGAACCATGTAGGACCTGTGCTTGCTGCTTCAGTTTTTGTGAGCTCATGTGTATCTTGCTTAGTTGTTTCAGAGTGCCTTGTTCTCTTGGTGCCCTTCATTCCCTCTGCCTCTTACAATATTTGGCCTGCTCTCACACAGGGTTTTCTGAGCTCTGAGAGGAAGAATTTGATGGAAACTCCCTATTTACACTCCTCATGTAATATTTGGCTGCGGATTTCTGTATCAGTTTCTATTTATTGCCACATGAAGCTTCGCTAAGGATGGCTGAACAAGCCACCGAGCTATAAGCATAGCAGAATATCATTAGGAGGCATTTTATTGATAACTTTTTCTAGACATGTAGTGTGTGGTTCAGTCTTTACAATCTTTTTACCATGATCTGCTCCTTTTTGGATGTAGCAGAAATTCTTTTAAAATAATATGACATTAAAATCTTTCACTCCTAATCATGAATAATTTTCATAGAAAATGTGAGTGCATCATTTTTTCTGAAAATTGATTCTTAGTTTATGCTTGTGTAAGTATGGTTCTTAAACTACGAATGTTTCACTTCATGATGTTTTTGCATTTTTACATGATTAAAAGATTCTCAGGACAATATTTAATAAGGTAAAAATAACTTGAAATTTCAATGTCAACAAATACAATCAGATTAGAGATTAGATTTGAAGTTTTTGAAGATTTATTTTTAATTATGACAGAGAGTTGGAGAGTATATGCACAGGAATGCAGGTATCCAAACATTCCAGAGGTATATTGGATCTGTCTGGATTAGAGTTATACATAGTTATAAGCCAGTGTGCTCTGGAAACTAAAATCAGGACCTTTGTAAGAACAGTATGTGCTCTTAATCATTATGTCATTTCTATAGCCCTGTTTTTTTTTTTTTTTTTTTTGTTATCGTTTGTTTGTTTATGATTTGTTTGTTTTATTCACTTTATGTCCCAGTATCACCTCTCCATATCTTCCCAGTACCTCCCCCATTTCTCACACTTTTCTGCAGAGCTCCCCACTAAGTAACACTCACCCAGTACCTGCTACCTCTCCAGATACCTTAGATCACTGCAGGACTGGGGACATCCTTTCCTACTGAGGCCAGATAAACATGCCATATAAGGGAACAGGATCCACAGGTAGGCAGACAATAGCTTCAAGAACAGCTTTTGCTTGTGTTATTGGGAACTGAGCTGATCGTCTGCTACATATATGCAGGGGGCCTAGGTCTAGCCATGCTTGCTCTTTGGTTGGTGTTTCAGTATCTGGGAGCCTCCAATGGTCTATGTTATTTGACACTGTTAGTTTTCCTGTGGAGTTCCTGTCACCCAATTCTTCTCCCAACTCTTCTCTAAGATTTCTCAAACTGCATCCAATGTTTAGTTGTGGGTCTCTGCATCTCTTTCCATCGGATGGCTGGAGCCTCTCAGAGGACAGTTATACTAGGTTCCTGACTAGAAGCATTCAGAATCTCATTAGTAGTGCCAAGGATTGGTTCCTGCCCGTGGGATGGGTGTCAATTTGGGGATTCCATTGGTTGGCCATTCTGTGCTTTATCTCTGTCTCTGAACATCTTGTAACAGGACACATTTTGGGCAGATTTTGTGTGGGGGTTTCTATCCTTATACCTCCACTAGGAATCCTGCCTAGTTACAGAAAGTGGCCACTTCAGGATTCATATCCCCCATTGCTAGGGACTCAGCTAGAATCTTCATAGAAACTCTGCAACCTTGCCCCATTCCAGGTCTCTGGTATGTCCTAGTGATTGCCCTGTCTACCAACCTCAAATTTCCCTTCTCTCTCCCCCGCTTTCCTTATATAAGATTCCCCATCCCCCCACTCCTGTTCCTTTGACCTCTCCTGCCTTGCTGCACACAATTCCCTCCTTCCATAAACCTCCAATATCTGTTTTTTCCCCATATGAGAAAGATTCATACATCCTCCCTTGGGTGTTCCATGTGATTTATCTGTTTTGGGCCTGTAGATTATAGTGTGGTTATCCTTTACTTTATGGCTCATATCCACTTATAAGTGAGGATATACTTTGCATGTTCTTCTGGGGCTGGGTTACTACACTCAAGATGATATTTGTAGTTCCATCCATTTGCCTATAAAATTCATGATGCCCTTGTTTTTAATGGCTGTGTAGTATTCCATTCTATAAATGAATCACATTTTCCGTATTCATTTTTCAGTTAAGGGATATCTAGGTTATTTCCAGATTCTAGCTATTATGAGAAAAACCTCTATGAACATAAATGAGCAAATTTCATTGTGCCATTGTAGATCATCTTTTGGATATATGCCCAGGAGTATCATAGCTGGGTCTTGAGGTAGAACTATTCCCAATTTTTTGAAAAACTGTCAAGTTGATGTCTAAAGTGGTTATACAAATTTTTACTCTTACTATCAGTAGAGGAGTGTTCCTCTTGCTCCATACCATGCTGTTGGTGTAAGGGAATCTCAGAATCGTTTTGATTTGCATTTCCCTAATAACTAAGGACATCTGTTTAGATGCTTTTTGGCCATTCGAGATTCTCCCGTTAAGAGTTTTATGTTTATATTTGTACCACATTTTAACAGGGTTATTTTTAATTGGGTTGTAAATTCTAACTGGTTATTCTTAATAAAAATACAAAAGACTAGTTCTCAGTTCTATGTTAAGAAGCCTTGCCAGGCAGTGGTGGCACACACCTTTAATCCTAGCACTTGGGAGGCAGAAGCAGGTGGATTTCTGAGTTCGAGGCCAGCCTGGTCTACAGAGTGAGTTCCAGGACAGCCAGGGCTACACAGAGAAACCCTGTCTCAAAAAACCAAAAAAAAAAAAAAAAAAAAAAGAAGCCTTATTTTTTCCAGCATATAGAGATTATGAAATAATTACACTACTTTTTAAAATGCAGAGAACTAGCCTTGGTATGCCTTTGTTAGTTATGCATTCTATTCCTATAATATACCAGGAAGAAAAGAAACTTGGGAAGGAAAGTGTTTATTTTATTTTGCAGCTTATCTATGACCCAGGAAAGCCTAGGCAAGAGCTCAAACCAGGCAGAGACCTGGGGATATGAACTAAAAACAAAGTCATGGAGGAATCTGCTTCCTCATTGTTCTCCATGACTTCCTCTGCCTGCTTCTTATCCATCAAGGACTACGTTCCTAAGCATTGTACCATTCCCAATGAGCTGGGCACATCCACATCAATCATTAATTAATAAAATTCAAAGTAGACTTATATCCAGAAAAATTTTATGGAGTCCTCAATTTAGAGCCATTTTCCTCAAATATTTTTAGCCTGTGTCAAATTAAAATAAAAACCAAATCAAACATGCACAGTAACAGCACCAGCAGATATTTTATTGTGGACTGGAAAAATCTTGCTGGGTCCTACACCTAAATCAAGAGCTACATAGTAATGTATAAACAGGCACACGTGCACACATACACATACACACACACACACACAGGGAGAAAGAGAGAGAGAGAGAGAGAGAGAGAGAGAGAGAGAGAGAGAGAGAGGGCTGATCTTCACCAGGAAAGGCACTCCTAATGGGTTATACATTACTAAATGGTTAGCACTAAACACTAAATGGGCTGGTGGAAAGTAAGAATCCAAAATGATAAGAATACAGTAAGTACCCTTGTATGGAGTTTTCAAACATGAAATAAAATTAAAAATTGCACATCAGAAAGCTAGCGTTGGTTGTTTGGACCAATCATGATATCCTCTTCCCACAGTCTATTCCTCTGCCATCGTCCCTTCTTTTTCCCCATCCTCCCATGTTTGCTTTAAAATGTTCCGTTTTGTATGCATTTGTCCAGTTCACACTGTGTTCTAACTCCTCCTACAATAGAGGCTGATATCTACTTTTCCACTTTAACTAATCTAGGATTTTATCATCTTGAAAGGCTTTTGCCACTCCAAAAATTAATGGTGAGAAAATAAGAATGACTTAAAAATTAATAATGTAGCATAATTAGTCTCTGATTTCACAGTAAAACCTGAGAAAATTTAATCTTAGAAAACAGAAAACTCTGTGTGACAGTGTTACTAAGTCACTCCTGAGGAAAAAGCCTAATATCTAACTTCTCCAAAACTCTCCTTAGTCACCTCAATTACACAGTAAAAGGATGTTCGTTCACCTCACTGAAGGCTCAAAGCTCTTGCCACTTACTTCGAGTCTGTCTCACTTTGCCCAAGATTTTCCCTCTCCACACTGAGATCTGAGCTTTCTACTTCCATATCAGAGAGTAATGATGCACTTTCCCACCCCAGTCCCTTTTTGTCTGCCCTCTGTTGGGCGGAATCTGGAGTGGACTGAAGCATGATAGGTGCTACACATTCTGTCCTACACAAAATTCTGTTTGATTGCTTGTTTTTTTTATGATGGGAATCACTCTTCCATCTGATTCAGTCCAGACACAAATACATTACTCAGAACACTGCAGTGTTTACAACTGTTCCAAAATCATAAAAGGATTCCATTTCATCCCGGATATATTAATTTATAAACAATCTAACGGAACAATTAAAGATAATGACATCCATTTTTGATTGATCTGTCTTATTCATTATACTAATTAAAAGTAGAATGTTTTATATAATGTACATATATATATATACACATAATATATAATAAGTTATACTAAATATATGTTCTGTTTTACAAATTCAAAATTCACTTTCTTTCATCTTGACTGAAAACTTGCTGTATATAATCACATATATTCCAAAGCATGGAGGGACACTGAGAACATTCTTTTTTGGATTAGATGTTTTCTTTACATACATTTCAAATGATTTCCCCTCTCTAGGTCTCCCATTCAGAACCCCCATCCCATTTCCTCTCCTTCTGCTTCTATGAGGGTGCTCCCCCACCCACCCACCTCCGTCCTCCTGGTCTGACATTCTCCTACACTGGGGCATGGAGCACCTTCAGGCCCAAGAGCCTCTCCTCCCACTGATGGCCAACAAGGCCCTCCTCTGCCCCATATGTGGCCAGCACCATGGGTTGCACCATGTGTATTTGGTTGGTGGTCCAGTCCCCATGAGCTCCAGGGGAGTCTGGCTTGTTGACACTGTTGCTCCCTCCATGGGGCTGCAAACCCCCTCAGCTCCTTCAGTCCCTTCTCCAACTCTTCCATTGGGGACCCCTGAGCTAAGTCTGTCCTCTCTCTCCCCATCTATTCCATATAGTACTTAAAGTTCTAGCTGGAGCAATTAGACAAAAAACAGAGGTCAAAGGAATACAAACTAGAAAGGAAGAAGTCAAGATATCACTATTTGAAGATGATATGATCATATACATAAGTGACCCCAAAAACTGAACCAGAGAACTCCCACAGCTGATAAACAACTTCAGCAAAGTGGCCGGATATAAAATTAACTCAAACAAACCAGTAGCCTTCCTATACTCATAGGATAAACAGACGGAGAAAGAAATTAGGAAAACGACACATTTTACAATAGTCACAAACAATATAAAGTATCCTGGTGTGACACTGAGAATATTTTAATTGAACATATTCAAAGGTCTAATTTAAGTAAAATTTCACTGCCTTACATTGTAAAAGTGTTAAACTATATTGATTTGAGAAGTTCAATTTTTAATTGTACTCGTTGCCATCCATCTTCCACTCATTAATTTGATTAGGAAGTTCAAAGCAGTAACAAACAATATCAGCTTAAAAAACAAAAGAATCACTTTGAACTATGTGAACTATGTCAACGTATTTTATCACTGTTTCAAAGCTCTTTAATTAAATCCATATTCTACATGTATCCTTCATTGCCACCCTCCAGCCCCACCTACCTTATCTCTGCAAAGTAATTCATTTTAAAGTACTTTCCAAAATTAAAACATCTTTATTATCACAGAAATCCATTTTGTTAGATGTATTCAAGACCTTAAATATTCAAATAAAAGAAAGCCTACATCATTTCATTGTGATATTGTATGATGTCGACTATTCTGTTCAGAAACATTTTCGCTTTTGTTCAGTTAAATTTGGTTTTCCTTTTACTAGTAAAAGTCTATTGTTCCTAATGAAAAGATTTGGGCAAAGCATCAGATAAAGTTTTGTACTGTTAAATAATCAAAAAAAAAAAAAATCCAAAGATCACTTCCAGACACTGTAATGTTTCTATATAATTAAGCATATGTGTGTGTGTGTGTGTGTGTGTAAAACACCATAGTTTTAGAAAAGTTTATTCCCATGTCTGTAATTATCACTTTAATGGTTATTAATCAGTTATTGTCATGAAAACTATATTTCTTATTTCAAAGAGAAGAGAGGACAATGTAACTTAATTGCTGTTAAGTGAATCATTCAAGAACTGCCATTTTAAAGTGTGTTTAAGAAAGACTGTGGTGGAGATGTCAAGACTGTACTTTCTAAACTAAAAGTTGGCGATGGCTGGGGAGCATCTCAGCTTTTCAAAGCCCATACCCACATCTGAAGTAGAAGACAAGCTAGCTATGAAATCCCTATAAAATCTAACAACAGAAATTTCTGAATTTTAAACATTTGTCAGCAAAGTATCCAGAGCTGAAATTATTTCCTGGCTCTAGAATTGAAAAAACAGTTAATTAAAATTGAAAGGTTTATCTAAGATAATTATCTTTTTCTCATTAATACCTAACTGATAATTTCTGCTGTTTTGCTGTTACTATGTGGAGAGAAAAAAGGCTTCCAATATCAATATATCAAAACAACCACAAAAATATAGATAATTTCTAGAAAGTATAAAAAATTTGAAACAAATGATGGGATATTATGGACAAATGAATGCAACTATAACATAAAATTTAAAGTAATAATTAACCAAAACCCAATGCATTACAGGTATTTGAATATCATTGCTTTTAAACTACAGTGAGTCTTCAGAAAATAATGAAAATAGCTAAATCTCATAAGGTACATTTTTAACTAGAACAGTGAATTTATTTAATACTTTTGCTAGAACCTACATATATTAACAAAGAGATTCATATAATAATTTCTATTACTAGACCTTTTATATCCTGCCTATCATTTGATATATGTGATCACTTTAGAATGAAAAATGTCATAATGTTATGAAGTAACTTTAAATACTGAGTTAGTTGAGAAATTTTGGATAAATCCTATTGAATGTATGAAGAGTCTGAGACCAAATAATAGGCACTTTGGTAGTTTCCTCTTGTGTAAGATTCCTCTGCTACAAATAAGAAAGACGGAAGATACACTTCCAGATACAGTTGGAGGATCTGAACAGAAATCAGAGCAATTCAAGTTTCTTTTCTCTTAATTATGTTATTTAAAATTAAAAATAGTTTTTTCTTACCTCTAAACAAAATTAACCGTAAAACATAGTGGCCTGTGACAAATCTCCTGTCATGAAAATCCATTTCACATAAGGATCCTCAACCTTCTTTCTCTTGTTATGGGAACATTGGCAACATCAGTAGTCTTATGTATTTGCATTTACTGCAGCAATGCAATGCCTGCCCCTCTGAAATTACACTGATCAAATACCAGAGGAAGGGTTATCAACTCCTTTACTAGTCTCACATATCCTTAATGAGTCCCTTTTGATAATACTGGTGGTAAATAGAGAAGAGAACTCTATAAACATAGTCCAGGTCTCAGGAGTCTTATATAGTTACAAAGTGTGACAGTTGCAGAGTAAAGAGGACAAAGCAATTTTTGTATTCTTGAGGAATTTAGCGTATTAAAATGGAAACTAAAAACATCCTGATGAGAGGCAACTACAAAAAATAACTATGTAATAAGCAAATGAGGATCAATACATATAATGATCAAACCACAATAGAATATAAGCACAGATGAAAAGAGATGAATATTGCTCAATGAAAAGGAAATGAAATAGTCTCAAAAATGGAAAATAAGAAATAGTAGAATACAAATTTCGATCATCTTTGAACTACACTAAAAGGGAGAGGGTGGTATGAGGAATGTTTTTATCTTTAAGAAGAAGTATCTCAGCAAAATTACAGAAAGTAGAACAAACAAGCCTTGCAACAATAAATTGTTTTACATTTCATCAGATCATGCATGACCTCTGCTCATGGTTATTTAGATGCATGTGTATTTCAGAGACAAGAAGAAGATAATTGGTTCCCTAATAGTCAAGAGCAAATTTAGTTATTAGAATCTATTAAGCAATAAATAATCTGCAATTTATTTTCTAGAAATATTTTCTTTTTTATGATCCATCATCTTTTAAAATTATAATCATTCTTAAAGGAAAATAATCAGGGGAACTTTATATTGGTTCTGAAATATGGCATGTTGCTAAATAGTATCAACATAAAAATAAATACCCTATTTTGGCTTCATGGAGTTTATCTTACCACTAACATTAAGATGAAGGTAGTGAGGCAGCATAGATAAAGACACGGATATGTGCTGATATGTATCTCAGTTTGAACCATGTGTTTTACATGAGCAAGGTTCTGGGTTCAATCCTCAACACTGGAGTCAGAGGTATAGAACTGAGGATGTATGCAAGTTGCTTTTGTACATTAATAACTAAATGTATTAGCATTTATAAAACATAAATTTAATATCCAAAAAGAAACTTTTTGTAGCTATAATGTAGGTTTTGATTAAAAAAATAATCCTAGAAAAAGTATGATTTGTTCTAAGTACTGGTTATGAATTATAGGATGGTTATTAGTGTGATCACCATATGTTAATCTACAGATGTTCAAGAACTATAAAAACTTTCTATATGCACTATATAAATAACCCTATGTAACTGCCTATTACATATCTATACTTGTTACATGAATTAAAAATATTTGTAAAAGTAAGACTTTTTCTTTATCATTGTCTTTATTGTTTAACTACCTGTAAATAGGTACTCCAACCAATGAAACTTAGAAATGAAGAAATTTCATTGGTTCCTTGTTTGCAGTTTCAGAGGCTGAGTCAAGAATCGTCATGCCAGGAGTCAAGACTGCAGGAAGGCAGGCATAGTACTAGGGCAGTAGCTGAGAGAGACTGAGCCTGGCGTGAACTTTGGAGACCTCAACGCCCACGTTCAGTGACCTAGCACTTTCATCAGGTCGACACCTCCCAACCTTCCTAAACAATCCAATAACTTAAGAGTTAAGCAAACATTTCAATACATGACTCTGATGTTGTCCTGTCTCACTCAAACCACCTTGGTGTTAACCTAACTAAATTAGGAGCATTAAGGAAGGAAAGTAGTTATAACTGAATAATAGGAAAAACTACTAGACAACAAAAATATTTATAATATAAAAATTTAGAAGACTAAAATAATACAGCCAATGATACTGGTTTCTATTTCTCCTCTTACAAAAATCAACCAATAAACACAACATAAAAATAAGATAAATAATGATTCTTGAAGTTCACATTACTTTTAAATAACAAAAGACAAAATAGGAATAATAATATCTTTTCTTTAGGATCATATGATCCAAGAAAATAATTAGGTGAAATTAAAAATTTGATTCAATATACAATAGCAATTATCACAGGCAAACAAACCATTTGCTTTTACATCAGGAATTAACATTACTCAAAAGGTTTTATGCAAACTACACCTGAGAAAAACCGTAGATAATTTTGACTAGAACCATAAGATATATTCTGGATCAATAATGAATATCTATTGTTTCATAAAGAGTAGTTAAAATGTTTTAAACTGAATTATTGATTCTAAAACAAAGCACTTAAAAATTAAGTAAGGAACTACGGGAAAAAGGAAAGATTTCCCAAGCAATGGATAGAATATGTAGCTATGGAGAGGCAGGGATGGGGAAACTGGGACAGGAGAGTAAATTGGAAAGATGGAGTGAAGGAAGAGATAAGGGAAAGAATAAAAGTAAGGAAAGCTAGGCTAAAAATGATCTGGGGGTTCATATAGAAACCCACTACAGCAAAACCAGCCATAACATATGCAGAGGACCTGATGCTGGCTGCTTCCGTTTCGTTTCTTCTTCTTTTTTTTTTCATTCACCATTTTTATTGGATATTTTATTTATTTACATTACAGATGTTTTCCCCTTTCTTGGTGTCTGCTCCAGAAACTCTTATCCCATCCTCCCTCCCACTGCTTCTATGGGGGTCTTCACCCCCATCCACCCACCCCCACCTCACCGCCCTGGCTTTCCCCTAGACTGGAGCATCGAGCCTTCACAGGACCAAGGACCTCTCCTCCCACTGATGTCCAACAAGGCCATCCTCTGCTACTTATGCTGCTGGAGGCATGGGTCTCTCCATGTGTACCCTTTGGTTGGTGGTTTAGTCTTTGGGAGCATTGGGGGGTCTCGTTGGTTAATATCGTTGTTCTTTCCATGGGGTTGCAAACCCCTTCAGCTCCTTCAGTCCTTTCTCTAACTCCTCCACTGGGGTCCCTGTGCTCAATCCGATGGTTGACTGTGAGTGTCTGCCTTTGTATTTGTCAGGCTGTGACAGAGCCTTCCAGGAGACAGCTCTATCAGGCTTCTGTCAGCAAGCATTTTTTGGCATCAGCAATAGTGTGTGGCTTTGGTGTCTGTAGATGGCATGGGTCCCCAGGTGGGGCAGTCTCTGGAAGGCCTTTCCTTCATTCTCTGTCCCACACTTTGTCCCTGTATTTCCTTTAGATAGGAGCTGTTCTGGGTTAAAAATTTGGAGATGAGTGAGTGGCCCCATGCCTCAACTGGTGGCCTTGCCTAACCTCTGGATATGGTCTCTACAGTTTCTCCCTCCACTTTGTTGGTTAATCTCATTCCTGTAGGGACCTGGGAGCCTCTTGCTTTCCTGTCATCTGTGACTTGCTGGTGGCTCCCCATCTGTCATTGTTACACACCTCTCTTCACATTTCTGCCTCTGTATTTCATCCCAGTCTCCTCCCATAACTGATCCTGCCTCCCTTTTTCCCCCTCCCAGTCCTCTCTTCCTCCCATGTCTCTCCCACCTGCTACCTCCTATGAAATTTTGTTCGCCCTTCTAAGAAGAACTGAAGCATCCATACTTTTGTCTTCCTTCTTCTTGAGCTTCATATGGTCTGTGATTGTATCTTGGGTATTCTGAGCTTTTGGGCAGTCAGTTCATGTGAAGCCCACTTAGTTGATTCAGTGGGTCAGGTCCTGCTGTCTTTGATACCTTCTGAACCTAAAGTTTTTCTTCCCTCTCTTATACATGTTTCCAAATCGCTATAGAGACCTTAAATTATGATATTCTCTCTGAATAATATCTAGCTGTGACTCTCTACCTGCTCCAATCTGCTTTCTGAGTAAGTTTCTTTGATGAATACTGGACAAGGCACCTATCTATGACTATAGCAGAATATCATTAGAAATCATTTCAATTTAAATATTATTATTATTATAATTATCATTATTTTCTTTTTTTTTTTGATACTTTATTTACATTTCCGATGATTCCCCTTTTCTTTGGAAACCCCGTGTCCCCTCCCCCTCCCCGCCTCTGTGAGGGAATTCCTCCTCCCGCCTACCCGCCCACCCATTCCCATATTCCCACCTTGACATTCCCTTTTACTGGGGCCACTAGCACCCTCAGGCCCAAAGTCCTCTCCTTTCTCCC
>CM052712.1:48275394-48441628 GCA_028551405.1 Uromys caudimaculatus
ATCATCATGAGAAATGATTTTAAATCTGAGTCTTGCTTTTCTGGTGTGTTGGGGTATCCCGGGCTTGCTGTGGTGGGAGAGCTGGGTTCTGATGGTGCAGAGTACTCCTGGTTTCTGTTCTTTATGTTCTTGCCCTTGCCTTTTGCCATCTTGTTGACTCTGTTGTTAGCTGATCTTACTCTGTCTGGTTGTGGCTTGCCCCTCCTGCACGCCTCTGTGTCAGTACTCCTTGAAGACCAGCTCTCTCTGAGAGGTGTTTGGGTTTGGAGAGCTGTGGCACCAGGTCTGATATTCACTTTACATCCTATTTTCTTCCCCCTCCTGGTTACCTCCTCCCACAATTCTTCCCTCATCCCCTTCTTTTTCTTCCCTGAGCAGTTGGGTTCCCTCTTGGTATCTCCTCACCCTGGTAAATCAAGTCTCTGCAAGACTAGTCACTTCCTCTCCCACTGAGGCCAGACATGGCAGCCCAGCCAGAAAAACTTACCCCATGTGCAGGCAACAGCTTTTCGGATAGCCCTCACTCTGGTTGTTAAGGAACAAACCACCTATCTGCTACATATGTGCGGAGGCCCAATGTCCAGCCTGAGTGTTCTTTGGTTGGAGATTTAGTCCTTGAGAGCCCTAATGATCCAGGTTCCTGTGGAGTTCCTATCCCATTAGGGAACATAATCCTTCCTTCTAGTCCTCAGCTCCCAAACTCCAAGTACTGTTTGGGATTGGGTGTATGCATTATCTGGAACCTCTCAGAGGGCAGCTATGCTAGAATCCTGTCTGCAAGTATTACAGAGTATCATTAATAGAGCTAGGGATTGGTGCTTGCCCATGGGATGGATCTCAAGTTGGGCAGGTTATGGGTTGGCCATTCCCTTGGTGGTCTCTGTTCTATGCCCCATGCTTACATTTCTTGTAGACAATATAAATTTTGGGTTGGAAGTTTTCTGAGTAGGTTGATGTCCCTATTGCTCCATTGAGGTTCCTGCCTGGATAGAGGAAAGGTGGCTACTTCAGGTTCCATATCCCCAGTGTTGTGAGTCACAGGATTTTTTTTTCAGATCTGTTTGGTTCTATCTTAGGTCTCTGGACTTTCCAGTCTCAGGTTACTGGCCACCAAGAGGCAGGAGCATGGTCTCCCTCTTCTGGTGTGAGTCTCAATTTAAACTAACACTTGTTGGCTACTCCCACAAATTCTTTGCCACCATTATCCCAGGAGATTTTCAGGCTGGGCAGATTGTAGATGGAGGGTTTTGAGGCTACGTTTGTTTCCATATTTTTATTTCCGTAGCCTTCAGAGTAGCTTCTAGCATGAATGAGACTAAAACATACACATGAAGAATATATGCAGACACCAGGTCAATCTTTTTACATTTAATGAGCTATGTGGATGTTGCCCTCAACAATGGGACCTGTTATCAGTTTGCAGAGAGAAACCTTTTGTCATAGCATCTGTACAAGTTGTTTAGGGATTGTGATGGTTTGTATATGCTCCGCCAAGGTAGTGGCACTATTAGAAGATGTGGTCCAGTTGGAGTAGGTGTGGCTTTGTTTGAGTAGGTGTGTCACTGTGGGTGTGGGCTTTAAAACCCTCATCCTAGCTGCCTGGAAGCCAGTATCTGTTAGCAGCTTTCAGATGAAGATGTAGTACTCCTAGCTCCTCCTGCACCATGCCTGCCTGGATGCTGCCATGTTTCTGCCTTGATGATAATGGACTGAACCTCTGAACCTGTAAACCAGCCCCAATGAAATGTTGGCCTTATAAGAGTTGCCTTGGTCATGGCATCTGTTTAGTTGTAAAATGCTAACTAAGAAGGAGATCCCCAAGGGAACCCCTTGGCAAAAATCTCCACTGAATGCAACCTAGTCCTACGACTGGAAGGCATACCTGGCTGCAAAAGAGGGCCAGTATAGACTTTGTAAGGAACATTATCTGCAGTCCTCACTAGGGCTACACTTGTAGATTCTAAGAAGTTTCCACTGCACTAGGTTTCACCAATTTCAGCTCTCTCTCTCCTGTACTCTCTCCCTCCACCCACCCCATCTGATCTCTCCTTCTTCAGCTCCAGTACTCATCTCCACCCGGTCCCACTGCTAAATTCATTGTATTTTCCTCACCCGGGAAGATCCACGCATCTCCCTACAGGCTTCCACTTTAGCTAACATCTGTTGGGTCTACGGATTTTAGTTTGTTTTCCATTTATTTACAAAACTAATATCTACTAAGAAATGGTATATACAATATTTCTCTTTCTGCGTCTGGGTTAGTTCACATGAGAAGTTTTTCTTAGTTCCACCTATTTGCCTGAAAATTTCATAAAGTTATTTTTTTAAAGCAGAATAATACTTCATGTGTAAATGTACCACATTTTTTAAATCCATTTTGCAGTTGGGGGCATCTATGTAGTTTCAAGTTTCTGGCAATTATAAATAATGTTGCTAAGAACATGGTTAGGTAAGCATCCTTGTGACAGGATGGAGTTTCCTTTGGATATATGCATAAGAGTGAAATAGCTGAGTCTTGAGTTACATCAATTCCCATTTTTCTGAGGAACCTTCCAGAGTGGTTGTACAAGTTTTTATTCCTACCAGCAATATTAGATGTCACTTGTGTTACTGATCCTAACTATTCTGACAGGCATAAGATGCAATTTCAAATGAATTTTGATTTGCATTTCCCTTATGGCTACTGATGTTCGAACATTTCTTTAAGTGTTTCTCTGACATTATATTGAGAATTCTCTGTTTAGGTCTATACCCCATTTTTAATTTTATTATTTGAAGTCATTTTAGATTTTAGTCCTCTATCAGATGTGAAGTTGCTAAAAACTTTTTTTCCCTATTTTATAGACTACTGTTTGCCAATTGATGGTGCCCTTTTAGAAGCTTTTTCATTTTATGAAGTCCCATTTATTGCTTGCTATTCTTAATGCTAGGATGGAACAAATGGATAGTTACTGTTTTTACATCTATTAATATTTGTTTTTGTATTGGAGAGTTGAGGCCAGCAACATTGAGAGATATCAATGACCAATGATTGTTCATTCCCAGTTTTTTTATTTTCAGTGGTAGTAGTATGTATGTATTTGTATGTACAATTGTGTGTGTGCACTCTTATGTTTGTGCGCTTTTCACCTTTTAGGTCTCTTAGATAACAGGATATCTGTCCAGACCCTTCTGTCTTCAAGAGACTCTGTTGAGAAGTCAGGAGTCCTTTCAGTATGTCTGCCTCTGCATTTTACTTGGTCGTTTGCCTTTGTAGGTTTTTATATTTTTATTTGTTCTGTAAGTATAGTATTTTGATTATAATATCAAGGGGACTTTTTTCTGATATAATCCATTTGATGTTCTGTATGATTCTAAAACTTTTATAGACATCTCCTTCATTAGGAAATTTTTCTTCAATAACTTTGCTGAAATTATTTTGTGGGCTTTTGAATTCAGATTCTTCTTCTTGTCTTCCTATTATTCATAGGTTTGGTCTCTTCATAGTGTTCCAGGATTCTTGAATATTTTGTGTTAGGATTTTTTTGTTTTTTGTTTTTTTTAGATTTAACATTTTGCTCTGATTCTGTCTTCCACCTCTCACTGTTTTTGAAGCATGCCTTGTAGTTCTAACTGCATTTCTAAATTATTTATCTCCAGAATTCCCTGACTTTCTGTTTTCTCTATTGCTTCTCTTTCCATTTTCATGTCTTGAACTGTCTTACTTGTTTCCTTCAACTACTTGTTTGATTTTTCTTGGCATTTTAAAATATATTTATTCATTTAGCCCAAATATTTGTGTTTACCTGACTTTTTGAGGAACTCAGTCATTTCCTCCAATTGTTGTTATATTTTTCTGGATTTCTTTATGGAATTTATTTCCTCAATAAGGACCTCTATCATCTTTGTATAATTGGTTTTAACATATTTTTCTTTTTAGTTGTATTGGAATATTCAGAGTCTCTTAAGAAAGTTTAACTGGGTTCTAGGTTGAGACATTGCCTTGGATATTGTTGTGTTCTTAAGCTGAAATTTTGGCATTTGGATTTGTGTTCGTTATAGGTCTAGGTACTGATTTCTTGATTTGTCTTTGTTAGGTGGTTGTTTTTTCCCTTGTTTTCCCACTCTTCCCTGGATTTTCAGAGAATGTGCTGCTTGCATGTTGCCTGTTTCATTGACCTGTTTGGAAGGTGTGTTCATAGAAATGCTGGTGTTGGAGGCTTGGGGAAGGGGTGGTCAGTAAGTGATGGTCTGTGCACTGCAAGTGCAACCCTGATAATTGGATCTGGGGAATTGGAGAGAGTGCAGAAGGTCCATAGGCAGCATAACTAGTCTTCTGACAGGCATGGACTATGGTTGAGTAGTGCATGCCAAAACCAGTTGCGGACTGGTACACAGTGTAAAAGTGGTGGTGTAGGTCACAGGTCAGGGGGATAGTCTGTGCATTCACAAGAGGTATGGATGGGGAGGAGGGGAGGCTGCAGCTGAAGCTCTGTTGAAGGGATGATATGATCCTGATGATTGGATCCAGAGGAACAAAGAGTGCAGAAGGTCCACAAGTTGGTCTTTCAATATGATTTTAAATATGAATATATTATCATTATATATTATATAACAAAGTAGTTTTGAAAACAGAAAAGGATGCTTTTCTCTACAGCCTTCCTAGTCTTTATCTTCAGATCTCCTTCTTGAGATGTGTGAATATTAGGAACATAGGAATTAGCTTTATTCCTTGCTAAATAATTATTGGCAATATAGTTTCATTATATGGAAATTCCTGTATGAAAAACTGAATTCTATATTCATTTTTCACACCACTGTAAAAAGTTTTCACTAGGGGATTGTGCACTTATGAAATATTTGCTGTTAAAGCTGTAGGATCAGAGATCAGAGACTGGAATCCACAGAACCACAGAAAAGCCTGTTAGATGTAGCAGCAAACTGGCATTCCTAGAACTTGGAAGGCAGACACAGAGAGTATCAAGATTGGCTAGACGAGACCTATCAGCAAGGTTTGAGTTCAGAGATAAATCCCTCTGGAAATAACATTATTGTTAGAAGTATAGGACCTCTGGATTCCACATTACATGCAAACAACTACTTGTCTCACAAACATATGTGCCTACACATTTATACACAGGCACATACAGCACATAGAGACAGAGGGAAGGAATAAGATTTTTAAATCTTAACTATCTTGTGACTGTAATTCCAAAATGAATCTTATAGAGATAAAACAAGATCTATGCAGCCGGGCAGTGGTGGCGCATGCCTTTAATCCCAGCACTCAGGAGGCAGAGGCAGGTGGATTTCTGAGTTCGAGGCCAGCCTGGTCTACAGAGTGAGTTCCAGGACAACCAGGGCTACACAGAGAAACCATGTCTCAAAAAAAAAAAAAAAAAAAAAAAAAAAAACAAAAAACAAACAAACAAAAAAAACCAAGATCTATGCAAACCCATTTTCCTTTTGCAAGCCCCAGATGTTAAGTTTCAAACCTGGAACTGAGGTGCTTCTCTAGCATATCAAAGTGAACATTGGCCACTTGGTCCTCCCTTCAGTCCCTTAGTCCCTACCTGGAACAAGGCTCTCCTGGCCTGCCCTGCACCCTAAAATTTTCCAGTCCTGGGGCTGAGCTGCATTTTCCTTAGATGCCATTCTGTACGTAAGCCAACTATTTTGGTCACCTGGCCTTTCAGCCACCGCCGTCCCCCTCTCTTGCCTCCTCTCTCCTTTCCCCGTCAGCTCTCCCCACGTGGCCCAGCTCAGTCTGGTCCTATCTCCTCTGGACTCTTCAAGATGTCTGTGAATCTTGGTTATGCTCTTCCCTATATCTATAAATATCTAGAATAATAAACTTTCTCCTCCACCAAACCTAAGAAACAGTTCTCTCTGTCTCTCTCTCTGTCTCTCTGTCTCTCTGTCTCTCTCTCTCATGTGTGTGTGTGTGTGTGTGTGTGTGTGTGTGTGTGTGTATATTTATACATGTATGTATGTATCCCTCCTTCTCTTCCTTTATCCTTTCTTTCTTTATTATGTTCTTTCTTATTTTCTTATCTAGTGCCAAAACCTGAGACCAATCACATCCTTTCTTTTATCACAGTCCTTTAATTTTTCTTTTCTTCTATTTTCATATTCACCTGACAGAATCACCTTCCTTAAAACTTTCAGTGTTCTCAGCTTTGGGTACTTAACCCTTTGTTCTGTCTTTGAAAAATTTGATGACAATCTTTGTCACAAGAAAATAATTTCTCTTATTTCATTATGTCCCAATTAGTCATTTAGTAAATTCTAGAGAATAACTGTTTCTCCATTCTATAATCTAGAATAAGCACCCTGACCTAACAATTATCTATTCAATAACCATACAAATTCCCATTTTATGGAAAATAGTGGTAACACTGATTCTCAAGCCTGAGACATGGACATTGTGGGAGACTACTACTCCTACATATCTCATACAATTTAAAATCATATTCTCTTGGCATATAAAAAACAGCCTAATGAACTAAGATTTCCTCTTCCAGGTTTACACTTCAACAGATGTTTCTCCAAGATAGCAAAATGCAGCTTTCTTGTTCTACTTAGCATGCCCACATTGCTGTTTTCAGCTGAAATTTCTGTGTGATTTAGTCATACCTAGTGGAGATGAAGACATGCAGTGCATCAAACCTTTAAGTGGTATTTCAAAGCTGTGTGTTAGGATAATGGCATATAAAGGCCGAGCTACACACCAAATAACCATTTCTTTCCTTTCTTAGACTGTAGTGTCTCAGATCTTAGTGAACCTGCTGGGGAACTACACGCTTGGCTGGAAGCAACTGTTGACACAGGGACTTTCAGATGCCCTGGCTTTCTTCTGTATCAACTTCCTAGTTACTGCTTCTGGTTGTGTCTATTTAAGGCATCCTCTGACTCTCAGTTTTTTTTCTAGACTTTCCTATGGCAAAACCACTTTAAATTTGCTAGTTCAGTAACTCCAGGAGTTGTTGAAAGAATTCCTGCTGAGCCCTCTGGTGGTAGCCACGGGGCAAAACAGCCCTTAGAAATAAATTGCTCTGCTGCCTGGATTAGAGTCCTTTGACAGCACTTCCACAGTAAGCCATTGGCTCTGTGTGACTGTAATAGTAACTGCACTATAACCCTTAAAACCTGGAACCTACTGAGAATGATTTGATATGATCATTCCATCAATTGCTCTTACACAATAATGAACAAGTTTAATTATGCAAAAACAAGCTGTGATTTGGGTAGATATTCTATCATCTCCAAAAATCAACTTTCCTGGTTATTGTGTAGAAATAATTGCACAAACTATGTTGATATATACATTTACATAGTATATACATGCATACACACCATTATATGGTTCCGTGCTTGAAACCATTAACCTCAACTGAATTATATATAGGTAAACTATCTTAATATTTTGGTTCAGCTTTATAGATGTTCTCTTGTATGTTTTTTTTTTTTTTTAATAACTGCTCTAAAGACTTTCTTTTCAAGCGTTCAATATTGCCTGCTTTTAGCCCTCTCACTAACTAAAGTAACACTCTAAGCATCTTGAGAGGATGAGAACAGACAGTACATTATTCATCTATAGGCCATATATAATTCCTGAAATTTGACAGAAGTTAAACAATAATTGGCTAATTTAAAGAGACATTCAATCACATTGATACTTCTCAAAGAAATCTATATATGTCTGGTTTGAGGTCTAGAACCAAAGTTAGTGAAAAAAATGTGATCCAATATCAGGGAACAAACTTTTTTTTTTTAATATGAATATTGATTTTCTCACTCCTATGCAAAGATTAAAAATAAAAGAAACAACATACAAACAAAATCAAAAAGTAAATATAATATCCACTGCTGTGGATGCAAGCCAGCAATGAAGCAAACTAGTCTAATTCCACTTTATTCTTGTTTGTAGGAATTGTTCCTTGAGAACCATTCAGGCCAAATGAGGCCTCATGCAGATCCCATTACAGACGTTCACTGATTACTTGGTTCAACCTACTTGAGGCATCAGAATCTTGGCCACATGTTATTTAGTTGATTAGTTAGGTAGCTTTCTTTAATAATACCACAAGGAGTCATGGCTTTTGGCAAGAATAGAGCTAATTCTAGCTTAATCATCACACAAAGTTTTCCCAAAAGCACAGTAGCCGCTGACCTTACGCTCCTGCCTATGACACACTTTTTCACATTTCTGCTGAGGATAATAACACACCCCGAGTTTACTATTTTACAGTTTCATTCTACAGTAGATGGTCCTGTCATTGCTGCCATAATACCTTTCCTAATAAGAGAAAAATTTAAAGCACATGAGTCTATTCCTGAGACCTCTGAACCCCATTTTTTTCCTGTGTCAAACTACCCTTTAATAGCAGCTGCCATTCACCTTGTACAGAATGCAGATTGGTAGCACAAAACAGTTCAAATTCTATCTTCCTGTGAATGTTCACAGTCGTTGTCTATTTGATGAACTATTTTCCATACAATCTAGCACAGGATTCTATCCATCCATGTACCAATGTTGCCTCAATATGAATCCTTATTCTTCTTGCTGTACATGATGACAGCTATTCCATGTTAATTCTCTATTTACAGATAAAAGATTTCTTTCCCTCATTTGTTCTAAAACTTGTGTGGTAGAGAAAGCCATCAATGTAAAAGATATGATGAGACTTAATACTTCTTCAATGTATGGCCAATTCAAGAGAACAACTTTGAACTCTAGATTTTTAACAGTAATTTCTAATTTTTAAGGAATTACAAAAAGGTCCATCAAAACTTTGCATTTTTGTATTTTAAATTTTTGTATTCTAAAATTTATTCCTAATAATTCATTATCACAAATACTGTGGCTACTTTCTATAGTAACATGGATAATTGAAAGAAGGGAGTGTTGTGAACAGAAAAGGAATATATTTAATGATATAAGAAGTTTTGTGATAGGTGAGAGGAAACTTTAAAATTTATTTCACCTGAAAAATCCTCCTTCATCTCTCCCATGAACTCCCTAACTCTATGCACTGCTTCATTGGCTGTTAGTATTTAGCATATTACGGGGGAAACAAGTTTTGTCCGATATAGACATTATTTAATACAGAATTTTAGAAAAAAATGAAAGGCTGCATCATTCACGCAACAAAGTACTTTGCTTGTTAAAAATTCGTGAGAAATATGGTAACTCCAATTTTTCCCACCAAAAGTAGCCCATTTCGCTATTTAAACAACAATTCCCTATATGGAAAAGGTAGATTTTGAACTCAACGCCACAGAATTATTTTTCAGTTGGACTCAGCAATGGGCTTGTTCTTTTTCAGCCATGATCCTACTCAAAACATTCTTTTACAAAGATACGTTGTTTTTCTCACATCGCATGCCTCTCTAGAGCAGGGGAAAGTTTGGAAAATAGGCCCAGAGTTAGAGATCACAGGATTCCAAAGTACTGGAAAAGTGTTGTAAGTACAATAGTGACACTGAGAGTTTGTACTCTCTGAAGAGGTCAAATTAAAATATATGTGAATTGTCATTGTTTACCATTTCACTTCCAAAACTCTTAAATACCACAAAGTCATATAGGGAGTATAACAATAACATACATATTTAAGTCTACTCTGGAGATAAGCAATCAAAAACCAATTACAATTATTATTTATTTATACTTCATCCTTAAAGCTTTTGAGTATTCAAATGTATAAGACATATATGTGTGAATCATTGCATTTTTAGTCATAATTTCATTCAACCACCCTCTTTTAAAACATGTTGTATTTTACTGAATTATTTCTTAAGCATATAAGATCAAAATTCTTATCAACTCTAAGGGTATATTTGTTATGTAAGTGTAACATATTAGTTCCATTTTGCATATAAACTTATTACAGTTATAGATTGGCATTTGCATATCTGATCAATTGCAACCTTCAGCACACACTATAACATGATACCTCAGGTTAATTCGTTTCATATTTAATTTGTTATATATTTACATAATAATTCAGTTAAATGTGAATACACAATAGTCTACTTCAAGTGAGGAAAATTGTAGTCTATTTTTAAAACTACAGAATAAGTGTGTATCTATACACAGAATGTTTTAAAGGTTATCATACATTTCACATTCAATTTGTTTCTGCATCTTTAGGTTCCTTCAATATGATACACACTATAATAGCTTGACGCAAACTTTCAGATAATACTAAATAATAGTCTACCCTTGATCAGTTATAAAAAAAATCTTCAACAAATTTTTTCATGATCTATTATCTTTGGATAGTTGGTCTACTCAGAAAATGAAAGGATACTAAAAATACAGATAAATAAAAACAAAAACAAAAAAACAGGTATCTTTTACCACCAGCCCCACCATATTGCATAGCAAGAAGTATGCTGATGTATTTAGCAGGTCTATGAACTGGATTAAATGGTCGACTCAGGCAATGTAATACAGTTATAGTGTGTTTCCTAAAACATTACATGTAGAATAAATGTATGAACACTATGATTAAGTGGGAAGAATTGTGTTTGCTGGTTTTAATCTTTAATTTGTTTTATTAATACATGTATTAACATATTTTGGAAAAAATGAAATCTAAAGTATAGAGGGTGAAGGCAACATACATTGATACTAGTTGAGGTATTTTGAATAAATGTATCAGCTGCAGGAATCTTTCCTAAGTTCTATGGCTCTGTCTCTTTTATTTACAAAATGAAATTCTATCTTTGCCGAGTGCCTAGATTGCTATATTTTCCTTCCTACTTCATATCACTTATATCAAGAAATAAATATTGCCTATGCTGATTTTATCTTAATCATGTTCTTAATTTTGACGACTGATGAATAATAGTGTTTTGGCATATACATTCAATATATAAGTATGATAATAGCCAATAGCATCTTCTTCAGAGATCAAGTCATAATATTAAATAAGCTAATGTCGAACACTGATTTTTCTGTACTCTTCAGCAAGAATATTAAACCATGTCTATTTTGTGACATCTATATATATGCATGTATGTATATTTTTCCTTCTGAATTAATTCCCATTTTGTGATGACTCCCAGAAATTTATTCTGTGTAGCTTAAAATAGAATTTCCTGGGAAACAGGAAAAAAATATTTTGGCACTGAAGTACACTGGTTTAAAATTGTACATACATATAGAATTAGGTCACTAGTTTTAGTAGGATAGTTAAAGATTTCAGAAGGTTGCATACTCTGTATTTTTAAGCATCAAATTAAAAGTCCTTGGAAGCATATCTCTAGTTGATAAGGTTATGGCAGCCATAACAAATACAAACCAAAAGTAAAATTTGAAGGATAAAATTCATTTTAAATTTGAGTCCCAAAATGGAACAGAATATAATTAGTAGCTTTTCTTTTTTGATTTTTACTTTTTAATCTAAAAATTTTTTATGAGTAAATAGAAATATATTGCTTTCATGCTTTCTCTCCTCCATTCGGCTACCCTCTGTCTAACCTCTTGTCCATCTACTTTTTAAAGAGTGATAGCCTGCTTTACTTTGATTTTTTAACATATTTTTATATGCAGTTGTATGCACACCACATATATAAATACAACAATTGAGTTAATTTTTGTTCTTTGTATGTATAGTCTCAGGGCTGACCACTCTACATCAGGCAAGCAAGGGCAGGTTCAGTCCTAGACGAGGCTCATTTTCCTTCTCACAGAGTTGTTAGTTGCTTGTGGTTCTTTGACTACAGGTGGGATGCCACAGAAACTTTCTCCTTCTACATTAGCATGGTCTATAGATTTTACCATTTTAATGTCTTTTTTACACAACCATTCTAGAAGAAACTCTTTCACAGAAATGATTCTGATATTCTATTTTTTCCAACTTCATTAGCATGGTCTATGGATATCACCATTTTAATGTCTTCTTTACACAACCATTCTCGAAGAAACACTTTCACAGAGTGATTTTGATATTCTATTTTTTCCAGCTTCTCTAAGATGCTGTGCCCTTAGCCACAAATACAGGAGCTGTGATGTACAAGTAGCCATTTGGGCTGGGCTTCAAATGATCTGCTAACAACTTCTTTGTATTCCACTGACGTTTTCTGTGATGATCTCCATTTGCTATAACAAACAGACTCTATGAGGAATGGTGGTGGCTACACTTACTAGTGGGAATAAGAAAAAAGATTTACAGTGTTATAAGTGATATTACTGGTCTAGCAGGAAGGCAGAAGTAGATTCATTTCTAAGGTCCACTAATGATTCTGTTAGCAGATATGTCAAACAATATATACAAAATAAGTTTTTAATTATAGACAAATTTTATATTTTTTCAAAATCTAAATGTTTCTATTACATTTAATATAAAATTACATTTATAGTCTCTATTTGAAGCTGTTTCATGAATCATAATCATTTTTTCACTGATACATTTGTCTTTCAGAAGGGTAAGATATAAGAAATAGCCTTATTTGCACTATAAAAGTATTGTAGGTATATATTTCAGCTAAATTATCTTAATGTAGAAAGCCTTAAAAACAATGAATAGATTTATCTTTTAATTACCTCCTGGTCATCATCAAAATTTTACCATTCAATTTTTCCATATACTTCACCATCCATTTGTGTTTCTAAGATGACCTGTATGATTTTATGCTAAGGGAAGATAATTTAGGATATTTGAATGTAATAGTGTAGGTTTTTTTAAATTCAGTATAAGGTTTATATTCTATGAATTAAAATGCATTACATTACAGAATCCAAATAGATCTTACATAACTTTAAATATTAATCATACCTATTTATATATGCCCCTTATTTAAATGTTTTGCTTTTATTTGATATTTCACACTAAATTACTAAGATCTATTTCTACAAACTTACCTTCAATTACAAAATGATATCTCTAATAATTTTCATGCAAATGACTTTCAGATATTAATTGTTTTCTGCACTGTAACATTAGTCTTTTTTTCATTTTGTTAGCGTCTCTTTCTTTTAATTACTCAAGTAAGTAATTTTACTCGTTCACTTTACATTCTGCTTACAGCCTCACTCCTGGTCATCCCATCCCACAATCCTTTCCCCATGTTCCCTCCCGTTCTCCTCTGAGCAGGACCCTGGCACTTCAAGTCTCTGTAAGGCTAGTCACTAAAATACTAGGATCTATTTCTACAAACTGGCCTTCAAGTACAACTGGACATCTCTAACAATTTTCATGCAAATGATTTTCTTTCAGATATAAAGTGTTTTCTGCATTGTAACTTTAGTCAATTTTTTTCATGTTGTTCGCATTTCTTTCCTCTCCTATTGAGGCCAGGCAAGGCAGCCCAAATACAAGAACATATCCCACATATAGGAAATAGCATTTGGGGTATCCCCTGTTCCAGTTGTCAGGCCCCTCGTCAAAATCAAGCTGCATATCTGCTACATAAGTGCGGGGAGGCCTAGTTTCAACCAGCATCTGTTCTTTGGTTGGTGGTTCAGACTCTAACTGCCAAAGAGGCACGGTTATTTGATTCTGATCGTCTTCCTGTGGAGTTCCTATCCCCTTTGGGTAGCCGTCCTTCTTCCTATTCTACCATAAGAGTCGTCAAGCTCCATCCACTTTTGGATGTGAGTATCTGCATCTGTCTGAGTCAGATGCTTGATTGATCATCTCAGAGTGCAACATGCTCCTGTCTGCAAGCATAACAGAGTATCATTAATAGTGTTAGGGACTGGTGCTTGACCATAGGATGGGTCCCAAGTTGGACCTGTTATTGCTTGGTCATTCACTCCCTCAGTATCTGCTCCATTCCCCTTGCCTCCACTTCTTATAGAGAAAATACATTTTAGGCTGCAAGTTTCATGGCTGGATTGGTATCTTTATAGCTCCACAGGCATTCCTACCTGGCTAAAGGAAGCATCTTCTTCAAGTTCCTTATCCCCAATGTTGTGAGTCACAGCTAAGGTCAACCCCATTGATTCTTAAGCAACTCCCTTATTTCAGGTCTCTGTCTTATTTGAAAGATGTCCCCACGTCCTCACCCTTATCACTTGCAGATTTCCATTCATTTTCTTGGCTATCTAGCCATCTCTCATTGCCCTCCCCCACATCCAATGCTGAAACCCCATCCCCCTCCCTGTCCCCACTCCCTCACATTTCCTTCTCTTCATCTGACTCTTATGATGATTTTATTCCTCCTTCTAAGTGAGATTCAAGCTTTGTTGCTTGTGCCTTCCTTCTTGTTTAGTTTCTTTGGATTTGTGGAATATATAACATGGTACCTCTATTTTATGGCTAATATTCAAGTGAGTACATACCATACATGTCCTTTTGGGACTGGGTTACTACACTCTGGATGATATTCTCAAGTTCCACCCATAAGCCTGAATAATACGTCATGTCTTTGTTTTTAATAGCTGAATATGATTCCATTGTGTAGATTTTCTTTATCAAAGTTTCAGTTGAGGAATATTTAGGCAGTTTCCAGTTTCTGGCTATTATGAATAAAGCTGCTATGAACACAGTTGAGCAAGTGTCTTTGTTGGATTGTGGAGCATATTTTTGGTATATGCCCACTGGTGGTATAGCAGTGTCTTGAGGTAGAACTATTACCAGTTTTCTGAAAATACGCAAAATTGATTTCCAAAGTGCTTGTACAAGTTTGCACTCCCACCAGCAATGAAGGAGTGTTCTCCTTGCTCCACATCCTCACCAGCATGTGCTATCTCTTGAAGATTTTGTTTTGTTTTGTTTTGTTTTGTTTTGTTTGTTTTATCTTAGCTATTCTAAAGGGTATATTTCCCTGATGACTGAGGACTTTGAACATTTTGTTAAGTGCTTCTTGGTCATTTAAGATTCCTCTGTTGAGCATTCATTGTTTAGCTGTGTACCCCCCCCCCTTTTTTTTTTAAATTTGAGACAATGTTTATTTCATATATTTGTTACATTTGATCAGGAGATATGTTTGTTTTTTGTTTTGTTTTGTTTTTTTGAGACTGTTTATTTCATATATTTGTTAGATCCCATCAGGAGATTTTATTTTTGGGGGGGGGGGGTTTCTTTTTTGTTTTTGTTTTTGTTTTTTATTTTTAGATACTTTATTTACATTTCCAATGTTTCCCCCTTTCCAGGTCTCCTCTTTGGAAA
Organism: Uromys caudimaculatus; assembly: GCA_028551405.1. Taxonomy (NCBI): domain Eukaryota; kingdom Metazoa; phylum Chordata; class Mammalia; order Rodentia; family Muridae; genus Uromys; species Uromys caudimaculatus. The sequence goes on from CM052712.1 coordinate 48,290,496, forward strand.
CCCCCTATCCTCTCCCCCTCCCTGCCTCTATGTGGGTATTCCACCTCCCACCCACCCACCCACCCACTCCCGTATTCCCACCTTGACATTCCCCTTTACTGGGTCCTCTAACACCCTCAGTCCCAAGGGCCTCTCCTCCCCATGATGGCCAGCAAGGCCATCCTCTGCCACAAATGTGGTTCGAACCATGGGTCCTTCCCTCCACCCCCCCCCCCGTCCTCTTGGAGTCTAACTTTTTGAATTCTTTGTAAATTTTGTTCATTAGCCCACTTTCAGATGTAAACTTGATGAAGATTCTTTTCCAATGTATAGGTTGCAGTTTGGACTTACTGACAGTGTCTTTGCCTTACAGAATTCTCAGTTTCTTTTTTTTTTTTGAATTCTCAGTTTCATGGGGTCCCATTTATCAATGGTTGATCATAGAGCCTGAGCCATTGATGCTCAGGAAATTGTCTCCTGTAACAATGTGTTCAAGTGTGTTTCCCACTTTCTCTTCTATAGGATTTCGTGTGTCTGTTGTTATGTGAGGTCCTTCATCTACTTGGAATTGAGTTTTGTACACGGTGATAAACAGGGATCTATTTGCATTTTTCTACATGGAGACATCCAGTTATACCAGCGCCATTGTATCGCTTTGGTTTCTTTACCAAAAATTAAGTATTAATACATATGTGGGTTTATTTCTGTGTCTTTGATTCTACTCTATCGATTAACAAGTCTGATTTTTTTACTATTGCTCTATAGCACTGCTTGAGGTCAGTGATGGTGATTTCCCAAAGTTATTTTATTGGTCAGGATTATTTTGGTGATCCTGTTTTGTTTTGTTTTGTTTTTCATATGAAATTGAGAATCACTTTTCTATAAAAAATTGTATTGGAATTCTGATGGAGATTGCATTGAATCTGTAGATTTCTATTGGTAAGATGGCCATTTTCACTATATTAGTCCTACCTATCCCTGAGCATTGGATATCTTTCAATTGTCTGATATCTTCTTTACTTTTGTTATTGAGGGACATGAAGTTTTCGTTATATAGATCTTTCTCTTGCTTGATTAGAGTTACGGCAAGATATTTTATATTATTTGTGGCTTTTGTAGCACTTCTTAATAATATAAAATGTTGGGTGTTATTATATATATATATATATATATATATATATATATATATATATATATATATATATATATATATATATATCAGAGAGAGAGAGAGAGAGAGAGAGAGAGAGAGATCATAGTTCTCTATTATTTTACCTTTCTCCCACTTCTAATGTTCCCCTTCCTCTACCTCCAAGCCCACTTTATACTTTCTTGTCTTATCTCTGTTGTGGGTTGGATGAGACTAGCCCTCAAAGGACCACATGCTTAGCCTGCAGTTATTCGGACCATTTGGGAAAGTTTAATATGTGTGGCATTTTTGGAAGAGGTATATTTTAGGGGTCAGGCTTAAAGTTTTAAAAGCCCACATTACTATACTTATTTATCTCTCTTCCTTGTGGTTGTTCATCCAAATTTTAGTTCTCAGCTACGGCTGCATGCCGTGAATCTTGCCATGACGGTTTGGACTCATCTTTTCTGAGACTGTAAGCACTCCTCCAATAAACTCTTCTGTAAGTTATCTTGGTCATAATGTTTTTTCTTGCCAATATTAAAAATTACATGATATCTAGGTTTTAAATTCAGTTCATTATTCTTGAGCAGCCAGAGCATCACTTGCTGTGTCATTTCACTATCCCTGTTTTGTTTACTTTGGTTTTTATCAACAATTTTGTACCTAGTGTGTTCTGATTAAACACAATCCCCATTTTCTCCCTTCAGACTCTTTAATTCCTCCTCCCACTTTTACCTTTAACTACCTATGCTCTTTGTTTAAAATATTCTGTTCATTTAGGGATAATGGTATGTACATAATTTGAAATACATCAACTAGGGCAAGGAATGTCTGTCACATGTATCCTGAAAGAAAATGGACTCTCCCTATTCTTTCAGCTGTCAGTTGACTATAGGTTCTTAGTTACTGGTGGGGCCTTATGAGCCTGTCCTGTCTGTTGAGATTGTGTTTGGTGGCTTGATTTGTTCAGGTCTTAGGCATTCAGTCCTGCTCCCTGTATACATTCATTTGTGAAACAGACATGTCATGTCTGGCAAATTAGTTTTGCTATAGGTATTACTACTTCTGGCTCTTGTATCTTTCTGTCCCATCTTAGAGATGATTCTGAAACCTAGAGGAAAGGGATATATATTGAGTTTCTATTATTATAACAAAACACCATGACCATAAACAATTTAGGGATTAGAACGTTCACTTAGCTTCCACTTCTACTTCTTAGTCTCTAGCAAAGGCAAGTGAGGGCAGGAACTCAACTAGAGCAGAAGAATAGAGTTAAGAGCTCAAGCAGAGACAATGGAGAGATGCTACCTACTGGCTTGTTTTTCCTATCTCAGCTTGTTTTCTTATCATAGCACCGTGTGCCTAGGAGTGAGACCATCCATAATGAGCTGGACTTTCCCACATCAATCTAGAAAATACCCTATAGCACAGTCTTATGCAGGTAATCTCAATTAAAATATCTCCTTTTCATGTGCTACTAGCTTATTTCGTGTTGACATAAAACTAAGCATCAAAGGGTATAATATAAATGTTCCTCTTGCAGATGACCATTCAAACAATCTTTTATTCTCTGCACACTATGTATGGATATCTGCATGAATTTTCATATCCTGAAAATTTTTTCTCTGATGTGGATTGAGAGAAGCACTAATTTATGTGTATAGAGATAAGATCCTGAAAAACTTTATTATTATGTCTATTTAGCCAACTGATATTATGTTCTTCTATGAGGTCTGGGGCTAGACCACAATTTTTTTTTCCTTTTCATTGTTAGTTGTTGGGTTGCTTGTTTGTTGTTATTGTTATTTTTCAATTATTGGGTAACAGGCATATGTTTTGTGGGGGGTGCTTCAAATACAATCACAACGTAATTGGTAATACTGCAAATGCTAGCCAATAACTTTGAAGTTTCCGGATGGATACCAGCATGTCTTTTCCATTTCTGGCAGCTAAAATATGAATATCAATAGGATTTTAATATCAATTTCCATGCAATAACTACCATTAGCAAACACTATAGTTCTTGGAGTGTCTGTGAAACTTCATTAACAATTCGAAACAATGCAACCTATGCTGGGCAAAGGGAATATTATTAGATAGTCAATGGTGTCTTAGAGAGTCACTGTGCTCCCATTACAGGGTAATTCTCTTTAAAGCCCAATCATTTACGTGCATGCTTATGTATTAAGAAACTTCTGTATTATTAGATATCCATAAGAAATTTGAAATATCTCATTCATCTCCATATTCCTCATTTTATCTTGCCTTTCCACCTCAAACTCAAATAATTCTTTCTATTATTGTATACACATTCTCTCCTTTATATCATCTGTTTCTTTCCCATTCGATTAAAATCCCTCCCCAGACCCCTATGTAGTGATTGGTCTTTTATTTTAGATATAATAGTATCATTTTTTTTTTTAAGTTGCTTGCTCCTGTATTTGGTGTATATACATTTAGAATTGTAATGTTTGTTTGGTAGATGACCATTTAATGAGTACAAAATCATATTCATTATATCTTTTTATTAGTCTTTATTTGTAATGTGTTTTTGTCAGAAATTAACAATTATAACTTCTTGTTCCATAGCTTGGCATATCCTTTCCTTCTCTGATACCTATGGTCCTAGCGATTACTGAGGAAAAGTTGTATCTTTTGGAGGCAATGATAAAAATGTTATTTTTAATGCGATTTGATAATTTACTTTTCTGTTTTAGCAGATTGAGCCTACTAATATTGAGAGTTATTATTAAAATATATATTACTTCATGTCATTTCATGTTTTGTTTGTTGAAATAGTCAATATTGAAAGTTATGTTTTTTCAGTAACTGGATAAATTTGCTGTGCTGTACTAGATTTAAAATTTTTCTATTAAGTAGTCAGGAGTTATTCTGATGGTGGACTTGTATTTATAAATTTATAAATGATTTGACCTTTTTTCCTTTGCTGGTTTTAATATTCCTTTTTTTATTCTGTATTTTAAATATTTTAATTACTACATGCCAAAGAGAGTTTCTTTACTAATCTGTATTTTGGCATTCTATAGGCCATTGTACCTAGATAATCATCTCTTTATCTAAGCTTAAGAAACTATCTTCTGTGATTTGTGGAAATATTTTCTATGCTCTCATTATAGTATAATTCTACTCCCTGCTTCATAATCTGACTCTTAGATTTTTCATGGTGCTCAGGGCTTCTTCCACGTGCTGGTAGTTGATAATTGGATCACTGACTGAATTTTTCTACCTTGTCTTTCAAATGAGATTATAATATACATTATCCTGAGGTTATCATTTAGCTTATTTAGTTTTCATTCCCAACAACAGTTTAGATTGGGTTTTCATCAGCATTTTCATATCATTGATAAATTATACTTTCATATCTTATATTGATTTCTTTATTTTATTTATTTATTTTTAATCTTAAAGTATATTTGTGTATTCTTCTGTTTGAAAAATACATCAGTCATTCTTTTGAATTCTTTATCTTAAAGTTCTACAAGGTAGTTTTTATTAGAGGCCATTATTAGGTTGATAAACTTATGGAAGAACACATGCTTTCATGGCTTTTCATGTTGTTTCTACTCTTATGGTTTTACTGAACAAGAAAAAAGTGTAATTTTTGTCAACTTTTGGTTAAATTTTTCTTTATTTTTTCTTTTATTTGTAGATTTCATCTGTCTCCTTTTATAAACTTTTTTGTAATGTTCAGGACAGGACTAAAGTTAGTAGGGTTGAAGGGCCTGATTTCTTTCTGTGGGGTTGATATGAAAAGTTCCTGTGAGCTTTAAGTAGATCAGGCAAAGGAGACACTGGTGGCAGTTGTCTGGATCAGAGTTCCTTGCCAGTGTATGTGGGCATAGGTTGTGTAAATAGGGGTCAGGAGGCCCAATTATCTGAGCTCTTGCTGTAGGAGTTTTCTTGTGTGGTTGAGGCTCAGGTGAGGAATGCAGGCTTCCTGACTTTTAGGAGCAGCCATGGGGGCGGGGATCTTAAAGCAAACTGTTTCCAAACTCTAGTAGTTCATGGTGTTAAGTACTGATAGTGAAAAATTGGAACTTGTCTCTCAGATGGTAGACATGCCTTGCCTGAGGAAACTGATGGCATAGTGTTTTGTGATTTGAGACACTGAAGAAGAAAGTTGCAGTGGGGAATAAATAAACCTAAGCAAGGGAAGCTATTGTCTTCTACAATGATGAGAACAGAACAACTTACATCATTAGGACTACCATGTTTCTTGTTTGCGTTATCAAAAATTCTCATTGACCAAAGTACTAGGCTTCATGTTGACTTTATCATACATGGACAAAATCACTGATCATATATATATAGATATTCCTTCATTACCTTAACTGAACCCCAATGATGCTAAGCCTTAAGCTCTCAAATCCTAGTTGTTCGTTGCTACAGGGCTTCACATCTCTGCATTTTTGTTTTTTGTTTTGTTTTGTTTTGTTTGTTTTGCAATGGTCCCTGTCTTTTACAAAGAAAAGTTTCGTTGATGAAAGGTATACTTTTCAGTAAATATAAAGTAAATGCTTACATTGCTGATAGGGATTATGTAAATTCAGTAAATTTGTTGTTATATGTTCACATCCAATATCCATGGCCTCACTAATACTGCATAGTTGGCTAAGTTTCTCGCACCAGGAATGGTTTTATTCTTGTTGAGCAAGTCTTAAGTCTAATGAGAGAGCTATTGGCTAGGTACCAATAAAAACACCAAATTGGACTGCAAAATCCCTAGAGGCCTGAACTTTCCACAGAGAAGTCTAGGCAATGAAGTAATACTGAGAAATGGAGTAGTCATAGGGAAAGCATACCATTTGTTTACCCAATACCAAAAGTTTAATCCTGAAAACATATGTACAGTAACATTTTATAGAACAAACAGATTACATTTAGGAATATATACATATATATGTGTATATATATAATACTGAAAACATATGTACAGCAATATTTTATAGAACAAACAGATTACATTTAGGAATGTATACATATATATATATATATATATGTATATACATGAATATACATATGCATGTAATTTCAACTATTGAAAGAGACTTCATTAATTTAAAGGAAAGCAAGGAGAGGTATATGAAAAGAAAGGGAAGCAAGAAATGTTGTGACTGTATTATAATGTCAAAAATTAGTTAAAAGATAAAGCTAGTAGTCATTTAAATACTTAAAAAACTAACCTACAGTAGAGAGCTGGGTTATAGGCTTGAAGACTATAAGTACATTAAGTGACTGAGGAAATGCAATAATTATCATGATCATCATCACCATAAGTTCAATAAACTACATATGGGAAATTACCTTAAAACCATCTGCTCAGTGAGAAAATAAACACAAAATAGGATTAATATGATGTCAATCTACTCAGAAATCAGAAAATATGATCTGATTACAATGGTTATATTATTAGGAAAAAAGAAACGCTCTCCTTGAATATTTTAGCAAACTCCTAACAGATACTACACTTTCTCACATCAATAATGTTAATGGTGAAGACGTTGTGATGTTTATGGATGTGGTTTGCTTCTATTTTTATAAATATATTTATTCAACCACCAGGATTTAGTCAAACACACCTTCTCACCGAGATCTCCTGGTTACAACAGCAACTGTTCATAGTGAACTCTGAACTGTTTTAGCTTTTCCCCTCATTTGAGCCCACTATTACTTGCTCTGGTATAATTGAGTTACTAACATTCATAATATAATATATTTTAATGACTCTATCTTTCTTTCATTATTCCTAGCACAGTATTGCAAGAAAGCAGTGACCAACTTTCATCAGTTTATTCTACATACTGACAAAATATCTCGTGTTTAAAAAAATTTGTTGAATTATGGAAATACTAAATTTTAATGTTCAAATAACCAAAAGATATGTCTTTATTACAGATTAGTTATTTTGTATCCATCATATAGTACAGTAACTTTGAAAGTTAAATGTGTGCTTTCTGGAATCTCTGGTACCTTTGATAAAGCATAGACTGCTTTATCTCCATAATAAGCATAGCCTATGCCAAAAGATGTTTTCAACTTCCCTAATACTGTAGATATTAGATATACAAAGCTTTTCTTAAGTTAACCTAGAAGATATTCTTGGTAAAAGAGAAAATTGACATTTTGTGGCCAGTAAAATTATACAGATGTGTAAAATGTACAAGACACTTTCCATTATATCTCATTGATATATTTGATGCAATTTTGATGAAGTGTGTTTTCATAAAATACATAAACGAAACTGGTTTTAATATAATTGCGGATTTGTAATATTGGCTTTTATGGACAAAACCGTCAACTTTGGAGTTTTATTTAAAAATGAAAATGAAGATCATAAAACAAAGAATATAAGAATGCAAATAGAGATAGAATCAAACCCTATGCATACCAGCTCTTCTTACCTAGCCAAAGTCATAAGTCCAGGAAAAAGTCAATAGTTACTAATATTTGAAAAAAATTTACATCAACATTATTTCTGGTAATGTCTACATACAACACAGTTTTACAATACCTTTGAATTGAACTATTATATTGTTTTCTCCATTAACTTAGTGATATTACAGTAGATAAGAACTTGTTATTTATAAGTGTATGAGAACTTTTAATCCTTATATTAATTTATCAGCTTGTTTTGTCATCAGCAGATGAACACACGTTCTGTATTTTGCTTCAAATATAGGACCTGGACTATGAAACAAAATACTCAGGACAGAAGCGTAAATGCTTTTTTTTTTTTTTTTTTTTTTTTTTTTTTTTTTTTTGAGACAGGGTTTCTCTGTGTAGCCCTGGCTGTCCTGGAACTCACTCTGTAGACCAGGCTGGCCTCGAACTCAGAAATCTGCCTGCCTCTGCCTCCCAAGTGCTGGGATTAAAGGCGTGCGCCACCACCACCTGGCTGCGTAAATGCTTATTAACTATCAGCCTCTAGTGACCCAACTCTGCCATCAAGACTTCCATTTTAATGGTTTCAGAAGTTTTAAACAGTCTTATATCTAACGATGAATTCAAGACAAACAGTGGGAGATATTTCACATTCAAACTATAGTATTGCTCTGGTAGCTTCCGCAAGGTCATAACCTCTCATAATGGCAAAAATTACTGTGTTCAACTTTCATAAAGTTCATAGACTAACAATCCCAAATAGTATTTAAAAATTCAAAATCTCCTGAGTTTCAAGCCATGTTTTAAATTGTGAATGCTAGCAAAATCTGCATTCAATAATACGTGCAATACAAATAAAATAAAGTACACATTAACTATGCCCAAAGGGATGGTAGTGAGATAAGAAGGAGCTAAATAAGCACAAAAAAATAATGATAAATATTCAAAATCTAGGCCCATCTTCCAAGGAATGTGCTGATAGTATCTGAGTTTACAATGTCTTCGGTATCCCTTTGCAACCAGCCTGCATCATGCAATACACACACACACACACACACACACACACACACACACACACACACACACACACACACACACACACATATATATATATATATATATATATATATATATATATATATATATATATCTTTACTTATACCAACTTACTCTTCAGTCTCAAATTTCCAAAGAAGATGTTCTGCATTCTTGGAACTCCATACCACAGCATTCTTAAAGTACATCACAGTTTCCAAATCTATTATATACTAGACGAATGCTTTGATTTTATTGTGTTTTGTTCTCAAAAGTCTTAGCCAAACTCTCAAAACTCTGTAGTCCTGGCTTCTTTCATGATTCAAAAATCAATCACTGCAGAGATAATGCAATATTCTTGTGCCACATGGGAATGTAAACTATTGCCTTGGACAGTATTCTTTAAATGACCACCTAGGTGAATTTGGAGAAAGTTGTTCATACACAATCCTGTAATAACAAGGTTTCCTTAAGGTTGAATCAACTCAAGTACTATTTAAAGGAAAGAAACATGGATTCTCATTGTTGTATAATTGATCTGCCCAAGGACAAAGGGCTCTATTAAGCATAATTTTGTACTTTAAAGTGTTAAGCATACTATTACTTCTAAAAGCTGCATTCTTCTTTATTAATGTCCTCTTCTCTCACCTATTTTGAGGTCACATTCATAATTTCCATGTCTTTTTCCCCATATTCTTTTATCTGAAACCTTACCCTACACTGACTAAAAGAAAAATTTGATGACTATGGCATACCCAGCATATCATGCCGTCATGGAATCTTTGATTGGGAAAAAAATGAAAATTATTCCATTTCTACTCAAAATGAAATACAGCCTTACTTAAAATTTCAGGATATGGTTAAAATTTAGGCAGATTCTACACAAGAATGTAACTCAAATGACCTGAGGTCCATTTTCCCTGGAGGAAAGGCCCCTCTGAAATGACATAACCAAAGTCTTTTTTGTCAGCAATTCTTTAGGTCTTCAGCTTCCCACAGTCCACTAGAATAGTCCATTAGTCTCTGCTTTAAGCCTTCTAGGGCATCTTTTATCCATAGCTCCTAACTCTTCTATTTCTTCTAAAAACAAATTTGAAGGTCTACTAGGTGTAATGTCAAAGTTTTAATACCAATGCCTCCATTTATTGGCACTAGTTTTCCATAGTTATTTATGTTCCTGCAGTAGAGGTTTAATGGAGACAGGTTTTTGGGTGACCGATTCATCTAGTTCTTCATGGTAAGACAGCAGGACAAAGCAGCTCCATGGCAGCAAAGGGTGTACCAGAGTGTTGATCATACGGATGTATGTGCAAGCAAAAATTTTATATCTGAGCCAGAAGGGGGCATAATTTTCAAGGCTCAGCCCAGTTCCTCATGCCTGCCAGGTACCCCCTACATCACAAAGCTTCTACAGTTTTAAAAAATAATGTCACAATCTGGAGAACCATGTGTTCAAACTCATGAGCTCTCAGGGAATATTTCATATCTAACCATAATATTCTTAATAGAATAATAATTTACAGCACCACATTCTTGTTCCTACATGAATGGTTTGGCAATATGTCTAGAATGTTTTCATCCTGAAGGGCTGAAAATCTAGACCAATATGTCAAAAGTATTGTGACTACATCAAGTTCCATATAATAACCTTAATTTTATAAGTTCAACTATGGCTTCTAACATAGTCATATTAGTAAAACTCCAACCAACTTCTCAGTTCCAGCCATGTTTTAAGCAAAGACACTTATGAGACTTTCTTGGAATTTTAATAAAGAAAAATGAAAAGGATTCACAAATATCATAGTATATATACTCCCTTTCAATGAAAACCAGGCCATCATTTATTTTTCATGTATATTTTAAAACTTATGTTAAATAGACAAAATAAGAAGAATGGAAACTGACATATAATTTTGCCACAAGTACTTTACATTTGTGCTTCACTAACACACTGACTGTACATTTAATATAATATCACCAAGGATGGAGAAATGGCAAGGTAGTTAAGATCATTTGCTGCTCTCACAGAGGACAGGAAGTCAGTTTCCAGAAACTACTTCAGGTAACACACAACTGTCTGAATCTCTAGCCTCAGGGAGTCTAATGCCTTCTCTTACCTCTGGAGGCCTCCACACATGAAATTATATATAATTACATAGGCACACATATGTACATATAACTCAATAAATCCTAAAATTTCTTTTAATACTTTTCTTATTTGTGTGTGCATATGTACATGTGAATGCTACAGCAGTTGTGTAGAATTTATGGTACAACTTTAGGCAACTATTCTTGTTCTCCCACAATGTGGGTAATAAGGAACGAACTCAGCATTACAGAATTGGTGAGGAATGCTGAGTTCACCCTGAGATATCTTGGCACCTCTACCATTTTCATTATTACTATTTTATAGGGGCAGGGATATAACTTATAGACTTTAATTAACCCATTTACAAGTTTTATCACTGACAAGCTATATATCCATAATCAAGCCAGATTCCCAATGAATTATTCTTTACTTTGCACAGAATTATTTGTTGTAAACCATTTATTCTTCCTGGAAGGATTGCTTGTGCTGAACATTACAGGGTAAATGAGCCTTAAGACTTATAACTCTCAGTTGCAGATGATAAGAATATTAAAACAGAAATATCGGCCAAGATAAAGTGAATTGATTACTTAGACCTCTGAGGCAACAAAGGAACAAAATGGAAGAGTTAAGAAGAAAATGATTTCTGTCTAGACCTCTCGCCTCGAGAGTGATCCATCACTCTTTTGGACGTTCTCTAGTTACCGAAGCTATGAAAATTAGGCTTTTCCATTTGATAAGCACCCAGAAACCTGTTCTGACCTACTTAGCTCCCTAAGTAAGTGACTCTGTTGTATGCCAGTTTTTACATCAGGAGTGAAATGCAGGACTCCTCCATTTCCTTCAATCAGCTACTGCCTATAACACTTGGCTTCTAAAAAAGTATGTGCATTTTCCCTTCTTATCCTTTTTTAAAGTAAGTTGACCATTACAATGGAGCTTCATTAGCAGAGCACCAAGCAAATGAGGTGTCACTTCATGAAGATCCTTAGGGAGATTGGAAGAGCTTGAGATAACATAAACCCTGCTTCAGGATGGGAATATTTAATAAAAATCTTTTCCCTCTGGCATTTTTCTTCTAAGTTAAAGGAATTTACAACTCGGGAACTAGATGGCCTTAATATATTGCTTGCCACATCCTGTACAAGGAATCTCAATGATGGTCTCTAGAATAATTCTGCCTCAGAAGGATTTTTCAACAAAACAGGTTATGCAGTACTGATTTTTGGGTATTGGTCAACAGAGCAAGAATGTTCTGTGTTTCAGGCCCATAGCCATGTGGCCTCAAGATATCTTACACAGAGTTCTTCTCTTCCCTCTGAGTGTGTTTCTCATCAGCATTTTTCAAGTTTTTAAATTAATTTAATTTTGTTGACTTTAGGATTTAAGAAGGTATATTACATTGCTCTCACAATTATCATGGTATTAGTTTTAACTTTTGTGGATGCAGTTACCTGTATTTTTTAAGTATATTTTCCAAAGAAGACATAGTTTTTTTCATCCTACACTAAATCATTAATTACTCAGTTTTTGTCAAAAAGTAAGAAACACTCAGTTTATTTTTTTCTTGTTATATTTATGTGGTATGAGCATGAACCAATGTCAGGAATTTGAAATTCTCCTGGTCCTCACAACAACAAACAAGTTAAGATGCTTGAAAATGAGTTTCTTTGAAAATTTGATTGAATCAATTCTACAACCTTTAAATATTCAGTCATTCATTATCCTTTGGCTATGTACACATTTATGTTTATAGCAGCAGCAATAACAACAACAACAACAATAACAACCCTATATCTTTTTCATTTACAATGTGAGAATAAAATAGAAAAGTTCTCCAATCTACAAGACATGATAAATTTATATCGATTTTATTACTGATTACAAATTTACGTCTAGGTAGACTTGTGCCCTTATACCAGTCACTTAATCTTTCTGAAAACTTATTTAAAAATTAAGCAAGTTTACTGAGATCTCAAAATGCTTTGATGTTTCCAAGGAAATGGAAGATATTATTGGTAGAATATGGAAAATTAAAATCTCATTAAAAGATTTGCTTACAAGCTCAGGAAAGTTTCTGACAATCAGAACTGTTGTGGTTCTTTCAGGCTACTATGCCTTCTGCTCTAACATGAGAAATTCATATGAATCCATTTTCTCAACATGTTAGCATAAGAAGTCTACTCCTATACTATGACTGATGTTATTCCTAACTCACAGCCAAACACACATTGTGTAATGAAATTATGACATAAATTGCTACATAGCAGTATATTGTATAGCTACCTTTACAGAGGTAATATATAACACTAGTCATAAATCTTTTTTCCATATGAGGATGTCTAATGTGAATTTTGTAATGGAATTCTTAGGAAAAAAATATTGCTTAAGAGTTTTGATGGGTTTTCATAAAATCAAGCACTTTCAGTGCCTTGTTAAGAAAGAGAAGTTTCTCAACATGGAAATTATGTTCCCACCTTTGATTTGCTTATTTCACCAGATTCAAGCAAGATGTGGCATGTTTACAGACCTTGCTTCACTCTATTATTTTCACATGTGCCAATCTCAAATCTATTTTGGAAACTTTTCAGATAAGCATTCACAAGAATTTGAGACTGCACCTTTAGAAGGCTATAATTGGATTATGAAAATTAAGAAATCATATGTTCTAGAATCCTTATTGGTCAGTAATGTAATTGACACTCAAGAAACATTAATATTTTTACTGCTAGTCTGCATGACAATATAAATTTTGTAAAATAAATTAGCCTGAAATTTAAGTCTTAACGGAATAAGTTACACACAGTAGGACAATGTTCTGAACCTTCCTAATACTGCAGTTTTTTAATACCATTCCTCATGTTCTGGTGACACTGAACCACGAAACTATTTTAATTGCTACTTCATAACTACAATTTTGTTTCTGTTATGAATTGTAATGTAAATATCTTTGTTCTCTAGTGGACTTAGGCAGCTCCTGGAAAAGTGTCATTCTACCCTCAGAGGGGTCACAACCCACACATTGAGAACTGCTGCAGTGGAAGAAGTCACCCCGCTTGCATTTGGCCTGAGAATCTTTCCAATAATAGACCGACAATTTGCACACTTCATGCTAAGATCCCACAGAAGTCGTCTGTCTCTTCAATATGATGACCTTGAACTAACCTGATGCTTTTTTCTATTCCCTCCTTTCACATTTTTCAAGTTCTATTCCTTTCCATCTCTCATGTTGAATGATTCTTGTCAGTTACACACTTTCATCTCACTGGAAAGAATCTGTGTGATCCTGGAATATAATATTCATATCAGTATTAATATTATACCAAATGCCATTGCCACCGTACTGTTTCCTCTGCCCACTCCTTGACAACAGACTCTACCTTCCCTGCATCTTGTGTTTCTGTGATATCAGAGGATATGAAAGCTTGTAATTGCTTAAGACAGTTGGCAGAAGGGTGAGATAATCAAGAAATCAAAACTTGCTTTAGCGTATTTCCCAAATCACAAACTGCATTTTATGTTGTAGCCTGCCAACTCTTCAGGACAAGAGATAGACATCAATATTTATTTGTTACACCAGGGACATTCCCTGTCCATAGTAAGATGTTAAGTAGTCAGGAGAAGTAGTTTTAAAGAAGTCTTTAACAACAAATAACAAACAAAAAACAGCTGTTGATCAGAAAATGGGTAGCATTTAACCTACGCTCTTGGTACAATATGCCTACTAGTGACCTAGCCAGTTGTATTGCTCTCTGTATCTGAATACCATACCCACATCTGCACAGCAGTCATCTGAACTCATAAATAGACACATTTTCCCAAACTGTCGAAATTGCGGATTTCAAGGCTGCACACCAATTTACCTTTTCAAGGTGTTTTGCTCATCATGCTCACTGACCTTATTTCCACAGTGTTAGTTTCTATTGCTCTCTGCTTGAGGAGTTTAATGAGTGTTGAATTCCACCGGGCATTCTGATTACAATATTCCTGCATATGTGCAACTTTTTAGGAGAAAACAGATTACTGTGTTTCTAAAAAAAAAAAAAAAAAAAAAAAAAGTGTTATATTGGAGACTTCAATATGGATTTTATAGTTCTTATTCGGTTATGGATTTCTCAATCCAAATTAAAATATTTGTAGCAAGTAATCTGTGATGCAGAGAACAAATTCAGACATTCATTTTGTTCAAGTCAGGAGAGAATATAACTAGAAATTAAGTGAAGAACTAGTTTCTACTCCACTAGTCTATTTTATTAGATGATGGGAAAGTCACAAACCTTACCCTTCAGTTCTTCTGCTAAATGTGGATTCTAATTAGACACAGGTAACTGTCAGTATCAACAGAGTGGATAGATGTAAATGTGCCTTTTTATATTCAAGGATATATATAAATTTTACAACATAAAATTATATATGCACATTGTCATCACTGCTGGTAAGCCTCTTCAGATATTGACCCACTGACTTTGAAAGCAGCCTCAGAATTTAATTAAGCTCATCTGACATCTAGTTTTGCGTCTTTTGTTAAGGAGCCCTTGTGGGTGACATTGGAGAGTTCACACTAACCTCAGAGGAATAGGCCTCTTAGCTTCAGAATGAAGGCTCCGGGAAACAACAATGCTTCAGAGTAACTTGGTGAATGCATGCTATTTTCCTTTATCACTCATAGTTTTATTTTGATTTGGTCTGATTCCATCCATCACTCTAATGTCAACGCATCTCTTACTACTGCCTATGATCTATCATTTGTCATTTTCTGAAGAATCTGTCATTACCCTTATAATATGATACTCAATTGGAAAACTTGTAAAAATGCTGAGCCAATCCTATGGTATAAAATCCTGCAGCCCAATACAAAGATCACTCACCTATGTGCCAGACATTCCAAATTGATTTGGCCATCTATCAAAACATATTTGCCCTAGTAAAGAGCACAAATAATCAACTGTCCACCACAATTTATGCTTCTGATGTACACATGTGAATCTGAGTGATGGTTATAAATGAAAACGCATCCTTCCACATTCCTTGATATTAAATGTCACATCCCTATCTCTTTAGTTGCCAATGTCACATGATTATTTGCCAAGCCATATATTACCATCTTAGCAATTCCTTTATTCTCTGTAATCTTTCTGATTTCTGGGTTATTTGAAGTTATTGTTTGGTTGGTTTGTTGTGGGTCCCCCCCTTGGTTTTGTTCTGTTTTCATTTTCTGGTTAGATCTTTGGATTGATACTTAGTCCTTTCTGTTGAATCCATTCTAACTTCATTCAAAGTGTTCTTCTCCAGGAATATTTTACATGTTCAAATTTGATCATGTTAATCTCCAAATTAACAACAACAACAAAATATTCAATGACTATTCGTGACTTTAAATTGTATACAGTTTAGCATCCAGAGACATTTCAACATTCTCATCAGCAATTTTCCATGCTTTTCTTTTAATTAATGAATATATTTATTAAATAATGCTCATGTGTATGTCTGTGTGGGAGTATGTACATGTGGATTTGAATACCCAGCGAGGCAAGGAGAGGACATCAGAATGTCTGGAAATGAAATACTAGGCAGTGGTGAGCTGTCCTACACATGTATGGGTGCTATGAACTGAACCCTGGTTGCCTATTTGGGCAGTAAGTATTTTTTAATTCTTCATTACATTATTCTATTATTTTAATGATTTCATGGTGATTTTTGTTTGTTTGAAATAACAGAGCTATTTCCCACAGTTGATCAATTCTTCAGAACCTGGAGTCATACATAAATCTTGGAACCTTTTCTACTTGCTCATCCTTTAGTCATGTCTCCCAGAGTTTCAAGAATCATGATTAGAGCTTACTCACTTTTTCTTGCACTGTTCACTTGCAAATATGCCATCTCATTTATGTCAGGCATTATTCATGGACGGTAGACATGCTTTGCTTTTTTTTTTTTTTTTTTCAACATTACCCAACTGTAGTCATATTTGGGAAAAAGAACTTCATTTGAAAAACATTACAGTAATTCACTTGACTATAAACAAGCTCATGGGGAATTTTCCTGGTTAGCAATTGAAATGAGAAAGCCAAGCTCACTATGAGCAGTCCAAAACCTATGCAGGTGGTCTTGGATTGTACAAGGATGCAGAATGAGAAACCCATTGGAAGCAAGTCAGTAAGCCGAATTCTTCCATGTCCTCTGCTTCAGTTCCTGTCCCCAGGTTCCTGTCCTGACTTCCCTCACTGGTAGCATGTCTTCTAAAATTTTTAAGATAAAGTAACTTTTCTCGGGCTCAGTTTGCTTTTGGTCACAGTGTTTTCTTACAACAGAAACCTAATGAGGATGAACACCTTTCAATCAAGAAAAAAAACCTTTCAAGTGGAACTTAAACTCCATTTTAATAATATAAAATAAACAATATGCCATTCTTATAGTATATTTAACTCAATACCTGATAAACTTACCATGGATTAAAATGCATATAAGGGGAAAAGAGGAAAATTACATATATAAAGAGCTGTGTAGGGTGGTAAGAGTTGGTAAAGGAACTAACTCTGAACTCTATAGATAAGAACATGAAATCTTCAAACATTAAAGTTGTATGACCTACACTTTCCAGAAAAGCTAAGACTAAGGGAAATTAGAATTATAATGCTGGGAAAAAACTCATAAAGTTTTACAGAAGGCTTTACAGTTTTATATAAGTTAGATTTTTGTTGTTGCTCTTATAAAGTGGTTCACATTTGTGGATAAAGTTGAGCACTGTTTAGTCATCTCTGAACTCAGGTTTATAACGACAGTCATAGGTCAATGACAAGTTAAATGGGAATGTGTTATTGTGGTATATGCCTAGCCTTACTGCATCTCATTATGCAATGTTCAGTTGCTATCACTATAAGGTTTGCTCTTTTCAGAAGGGAAAGTGAGTAACAGTGGTTCTGGGGTAGAGGGTACGTGGGGGAGGCACTGGGAGGCAGTGAAGGAGAGTCAGGATGCATTGCATGAGATAAGAATAAAGTAAAAGAAAACAATTGTACTTAGATTCATTTGTTTTACTTAATGTCTTTGCGTACTTTCTGTATATGTAACTGCAATTATGTATACTACACGCATATCTGGTATCCCGCCTCCATTGGGGAAAAACTCCCTTCTTTTAAGCTGGGTTAAAAAATCCCATGAAGAGTTTCAGTAAAATAATTTTTTAATGTAAGTATGACATGTTCCTTCCTGATTATTACTGATTGTACTGAACACAAAACATTCAGTATGAGAACAAATATACAATGACTGCTATTGATGTGTTTACATAGGCTATCCCAGTGATTTCAGTATTTATTCACACAACAGGAGATTTTAGTCTTTCATTTGGAAAGTTATTGTAGCTCCTGTCATTTAACTTTCTTGTCCTAGAGTAGCTTTACTTCTCTCATTGATTCTTTTGAACAAGACAATACACAATCCCAAGCTTGTTTTCTCTCGTGCGTGATCATTGTCACTTTAAGGAAAATACACTTATCATGTCCTGAGCAATTCTCACACAGAATAGGCATAATTGTTCAGCATTTCCCTTTGACTATCCCAATACTTATTAATTGTCAGTTCACAATAACCTACATATACAGGAAATCATCAGGCTTTCTAAAACAAATCAAATGTGTAATCTGCAGAAGAGTTATAAGTCTCAAGAACTCTGCTTTTAAGACAAACAAACAGAGCATATCCATATGGTCTGATTTAGCAACTCAAATAAGAAAATTTCTATTGCACATCTTTCAGATGTCAGTTCAAGAAAAGTGGGCTATAGTCATTGGATAATTTGCTTATCATGGATGCTTTTTTTAAATATTTACTTTCTAGAACTGTATGTTATATTTCATAGCATCCATGGTCACTATAAAGCACAAAAGCAGTCCCTCTCTGTCTCTGTCTCTCTGTCTCTCCCCCCCCTCCAATGACAGCAAAGTCTGCTTGACATAATGACCCTTCATTATAGACATTTCTCCACCTTAGCCTTGCTAAAACCTAGACAGTCATGGTGAGATGGAATATATTTAAACTTATTCTGTTTTCTTCATATGCCTGCCCAAGACCATTGCTATTTTAGATAAAGGTGGAAAATAAACAAGAAATGGCAAAATTTTGATAGTGGATGATTTACTATTCAATTTGTAAAAGTCTGATTTACTATTCAATTTGTAAAAGTCTGTCAGACATGAACACACACATACACACACACACACATACTCACATGTACTACAGGTTTTCCTGGTAATAGCTATGTAGTTGTAAATGACCTTGAGCTTTTAATACTTTTCTTATTGCCTGTCACTTGCTGGGATTTCAGGCATGTACAACTGAACCAACTTTGACACATGACTGTAGTACATATTACATATTAATCATTTTGTGTGTGTATATCACTGTACACTATCTCTAAATGTGTGTGTCCATGAATATACATACCAAATTTATATCTTTGCAGTTACTCTAAAAGATAAATTACTGGGATTCACTTTTGAAATTTTGGTCCATGTATACACAATTAAAGCAAGAACAAAAAAACAAACAAACAAGTCTTCCTTTCCATATTTGCTGAACTCTGGCTTTCCTTGTGGTCCTTGGAATTCAGGGCTATACTCTACAGGGAATCTAACACCCAATCACTGTGAAGGAAATATAGGTCAGGAAATGGAATAGTAGCAGTGGGGCATAGGGAATTGGGGAAAGTCCCAGACTCCAGAGAATCTAGAGGCTCCCAGGACCCAATGGCGATGACTTTAGCTAAAATGTCCAACAAAGGAGAGATAGAACCTGTAGAAACCACCTCCAGTAGATAGCCACAGTCCCTAGTTGAGGGATGGGGCCACCATTGCATCTCAAAACTTTTAACCCAGAAATGTTTCTGTCCAAAGGAAAGCAGGGACAAAAAAATGGAAAAGAGACTGAAGAAAAGGCTATCCAGAGACTGCCTCACTTAGGCATCTATCCAATCTGAAGACACTAAACCCCCACACTATTGCTGATGCCAAGAAGCTCTTACTGACAGGAGCATGATATGGCTATTCTTTGAGAGGTTCTACAAATACCTGACCAATACAGATGCAGATACTCTCAGCCAACCATTAGACTGGGCCCAGGGACCACAATGGAAGAGATAGGGGAAGGACTGAAGGAGCTGAAGAGGATTGCAAGCCCAAAGAAAGAATAGTATCAAGTAACTGGACCACCCAGAGCTCCCAGGAGCTAAACCACCAAGGAAAGAGCACACATGGAGGGAGTCAGGGCTCTAGATACATATGTAGCAGAGGATGGCCTTATCTGACATCAATGGGAGGGGAGGGAGGCTTGATGCCCCAGGGTAGGGGATGCACAGCGGTGTGGCAATAGTGGGTAAGTAGGTGAAGGAGCACCCTCATAGAGGCAAAGGAGGGGGGGGAGAGGGGTATGGGATAGGAGTCTTGTGGAAGGGCAACCAGGAAGGGGGATATCATTTGAAATGTAAATGAATAAAATGATTAATAAAAAAATAAAAATAAAAATCAATTTAAAAAAAGAAAGTTCTATTTACACGGAGGACTTGGGTCCTACATCTACCCTACAATGATCAGTTAAATTGATCTTCATTAGGGGAATGTGAGCTGTTCTAACTCCCTTTTTCTTTCTTGTAGAATTACTCTAGATTCATAATTCTTTTTAGTGTGCTCTAAATGCTTTTACTTGTTAACAAACTGTTAAATCTGTCAAATAATACAAATATAAGTATTTTTAAAAAGGGGGGCTAGTCTATGACACTTTCAAGCTCTGAGAATTCTTGGAGATGGAATATACAAAATAGATAAGGATGGCGGAGAAATAGATGAATAGGAAGACAGACTAGAGTGTAAACCTCATTTGACATTTTAAGTAAATGAAGCAGTCATATAAACCTAGATTTTAGTTTTATGTTGTAAATATAGGGATAAATTCATTTTGGACAGATAATTCTTATAATTAAGCATTTCATTGTAACCCAATAGCTTTAAGAGTACAATAATTAACATAAATATTTGAAGCCTAAAATCTAATACCTATTTTTAGTAGACATCCATTTTATAATAGCTTAAAATAATATACTTTTTTTTTTTTTAGCGTATCTTCTGTATCATAGGGCACGCATTTCTTGAGGTTCTTTTTTAAAAATAATATACTTTAAAGGAAATAGCCCTGGAGCCATATTTTGTTTCACTCATACATATAAAAAAATTATGAGTATTCACTGAATTTCCCCAAAATATTATGAGATCAAAAATTCTATTTTGTCCATTTTATATTAGAGTTTAGTATCATCTACAATGTATCATTCAAAAGAATAAATGCAGATATTATGAAACAAGTTTCCTCAAATGTTAAACATCAGTAGAAGTATCAATACATTGTATTAAATGAGAAATTTATAACTTGTAAACAATAAATAGACAAAATCCTTAACATTTGAATAAAGGAGAAATTCTACTAGAAAAAGATGAGGACATACAATTGTACTTCTCTGGGTTAGAGCTATAATGTTGGGAATCCAAGCAAACAAACATGATAGAATGGATATGTAGCTGATAGCAGTCGCTCAGTGATAGAGTTAAGGAGGAAAACATCATGTGTGTCAAAATAGTTTTGTTAATATTGATGATTAAGTAAAACTAGTTCATAAAATTTTGGTCTTAAAGATTTGACTCAAAACCAAACCAATACTCCTATTAACATACACTAGAGAATTGACAAGTATATTTTTAAAATAACTATATACTTTTGGGTTTTTGTTAATTTTTGTTTTAAGACTATCTGAGCAATGAGTCTATTTTTTTCTAATTCTTTTTATTAAATTAAAATATAATAAGATATAATGAAAAGTGTCACATTGAAAATGGACAAGGCAAACAACAGAAGAAAGAGTGCCCTCAAGAGAAGGAACAAGAATCATAAACCCCCTCATTCACAAACTCAGGAGTCCCATAGGAATACCGAACCGAGAACCTGGTGCATGACCTGTGCTTTCTACATCACTCACATGAACTTTGCTCAGTTGATTTTCAGGATCCTGCTCTCCTGGTGTCCTCCATGCCCTCTAGCTATTATACTCTGTCTAATCCCTCTTTCACAGGATTCTCTGAACTCTAAGAAGAACTTGATGGAGACATTCAATTAGGAACTAAATGTCAAAGCTCTCTCTCTCTCTCTCTCTCTCTCTCTCTCTCTCTCTCTCTCTCTCTCCTCCTTCTCCTCCTTCTCCTCCTTCTCCTCCTCCTCCTCCTTCTCCTCCTCCTCCTCCTCCTTCTTCTTCTTCTTTCTCTCTCTCTCTCTCTCTCTCTCTCTCTCTCTCTCTCTCTCTCTCTCTCTCTCTCTCTCCCCCCCCCTTGTGTGTGTGTGTGTGTTCCTATCTTTATATAATGTTTGGTTGAGAGTTTTGTATTTGTTTTCATATGCTATAGGAGGAAACTTCTCTGTGATGGATGACTAAGGCACTGATCTACGATCTATGAGTACAGCAGACTATCATTAGGAGTCATTTATCACTACTTGTTTTTGGTTTTGTTTTTTTTCTTTAACCAGAAATATTTGGTTTTACCCTAGGTCCCTCAGTTATCTAGTTTCTGGTTCTAAGTCACCCAAGGCATGTCCAGTATCAGTTCCATCTCAAGTAGTGAGCCTTAAGTCAAATCAGATCTCAATTGCTTACTGCCACAGGCTTTGTTCAACCATTCACTTAGCATAGTTTGCCTGCTGGACAGCATTGTATATCAAAGGTTTTATGTTGGGGATAGTCTTTACATTTCTCTTTTGGTAACCTACAGAATATTTTTCTGTACCAAAATGACTAGAACATAGAACATTCTATATAGTTACAAGCCTGACCTCTCCATGTTCAATGAGTTCTGGGGGCATCATCTTCAGCATTGTCACCTTGTTGTAAGTTTGTGGAGAGCAAACTATTATCTTGACAACAGTCTGGATTATTTGAGAATTTTCTTTTTTGTTTGTTTGTTTGTTTTTTGTTATTTTATTTATTTACATTTCAGATGTTATCCTGGATTCCCCTTCACAAACTCCCTACACCTTCCCCTCCCCCTGCTTCTATGACAGTGCTCACCCACCCAACCACACATCTATTCCTGCCTCATTGCCCTAGCATTCCCCTACACTGGGGCATTGAGCCTTCACAGGACCAAGGGCCTCCCCTCCCACTGATGCCAAATAAGGCCATCTTCTGCTACATATGGAGCTGGAGCCATGGGTCCATACATGGGTATTCTTTGTTTTGGTGATTTAGTCCCTGGGAGCTCTGAGTGTCTGGTTGGTTGATATTGTTGTTCTTCCTATTGGGATTGCAAACTCCTTCAGAACCTTCAGTCCTTCCTCTAATTCCTCCTTTAGGGTCCCCATGCTCAGTCAGATGGTTGGCTGGAAGCATCTGCGTCTATACTTGTCAAGCTCTGGCAGAGCCTCTCAGTAGACAGCTGTATCAGGCTCCTGTCAACAAGCACTTCTTGGCATTCTCAATAGTGTCAAGGTTGGTTGTCTGCATGTGGGATGGATCCCCAGGAGGGGAAATCTCTGGATGGTCTTTCTTTCAGTCTCTGCTCCTCTCTTTGTGCCTGTATTTCCTTTAGATAGGAGCAATTCTGGGTTAAAATTTTTGAGATGTGTGAGTGGCCCCATCCCTCAATTAAGGGGAGTGCCTAACCTCTGGATATGGTCTATGCAGGTTCTCCCTCACCTTTGTTTGGTATTTCAGCTAATGTCATCCCTGTAGGATCCTGGTAGCCTCTTACTTTCCTGGAATCTGGGAGTTTCTGGTGTCTATCCCCAGTTCCCCATCCTCCTTTGCTACATACCTCTGTTCAATTTCCTGACCCTCTGTATATCTCCCCTGTCTCCTCCCATACCTGATCCTGCCCCCCCTTTCCCCTCCCTCTCCTCTCTTCCTCCCAAGTCCCTCCCACCCTCTACTCCCCTTGATTATTTTGTTCCCCCTTCTAAGTAGGACTGAAGCATCAACACGTTGGTCTTCCTTGTTTTTATGCTTTATATGGTCTGTGAGTTGTATTGTGGGTATTCCTAGCTTTATTCCTAATATCCAACAGGTGGAAATAAAATATTACAAAATGACCAAGACACTAAAATTTTCCTTCGGTTCCCATGGCTGGAAAAATCATGCCCCTCTGTAGTCTGGTCATCATTAGGGAACATTGTGTTAGTCAAATATTTTCTAATGATAAAGCTTTTGAGGTTTTTATAAATAGGCACCTCCAGAAGAGTTTCTTGTAAATTTGTGTAAAAATATTTCCATAACCCTGGAAGCTTAAGTTCTCATGTAGCTGACAAGAAAATGACAGGGACAATTTTAAGTTGCTAAAAGGCTTTCCTAGATCAGATCTCTACTAGCGCTGATTTCAGCAAAGCAGGGGAGTGTTCCTTATGTCAAACAGAAGTAAAACACAAAACATGAAGCCAGACTTGGAGACTTTCTCATGCAAATATTCTCCTAGGAAATGACAGGAATATGTCAAAAGCAGAGGGAAGGGACTGGGGAGAGTAAATGCTAGTTGATTTCAAACTAAGAAAGTAGGCAGTGTTAACAGGTCCTGCAATTTCACAAAACCTTCTTAATGTATACTAATGCACATGATTTTGCATTAGCCAGAAAAATGACAGGAAAAGAAGTGATTGGTACTGAAAAAAGGAAGGTCTTTTCTTAGATGGAGTAGGTTTTACTCTTCGGTTTTCCGTTTGATTGTGTGCTCAGTATATTGAAGGCAGGACAGCAAATAGAATGTATTCCCACTTCCAGGAAAGCTCACTTTGTGAGTTTTCTTTTTCTTGAATAGTGATCAATAATTTTAGCTGTTCACAAACGAGGTTAGGTAGTAAATATTAAACTATTTTTTATATTAATAACAGAATAAAAGGGTTAAGTTAAAATAGCATTGCAGAAAAACAAAACAAAAAACTACCAGTTACAGAAATTACAAGTTTAGCCAAAATAGACAATTAGTAACAAATGACAGGAAGCAGAATACACTAATTGAAAATAAGATAGAACATTTTCCCATTTCCTTCCCTTTTAGAGAAAACATTTAAAATGCTTAATTAGTACACAACACCATATCTACTGCATCCTGGGAATCTTTAATCTTGCAGTTCTGTCTTTTTTTTCCAGAGAAGCAGAATATTTTATGAAAGCATCAATATGTTATAAAACATAATGATATATATTATTGACAGTTGAGCATCTACTCCAAACAGTCTTTTATAAACTTTGTGTATTTCTAGTCCTTATCTATTACTTTACATTCACTAAATACTTAATTTTTTTGAAAATTCTAAAGCCTACACTGATATGGATCCACATGGTAGAGGCAGAAGATTCCAAGTGCAGGACATTGGTAGCATCTGTGGGAGGCTGCTGGAGGCAGGTGGTAACTCGAATGACTCTTCAGGCAGACTAGTAGCACACTCAGGAAGGCCTGGAACAGGGACAGGGGCAGTTGAGGCCGCAGGGCTGGTGTACTGCTTCTTAGGCCACCCCTGTTATGGCATTTGCCACTCCAAACATAGGCTGCTTCCTGTACTCAAAGCAGCCAGCCTAGCCGCTGCAAGCTGCACTGGGGAGGGCGACCTGTGCTCAGGAAGATGCCCCAGCTAGAGCTGCTGCTGACAGAGGAGGCACAAAAGCAAGGTCTACTACACAGACCACAGGAACTGCAAAATCAGCTGGATTGACCATTGGGATAAATCAAGAATAATTCTGCATTCCTGCATCCCGTTCGAAGTGTCATGACAGCAGTCAGTCCTCAAGCTACTGGGTGGAACCAAGATGTTGAATTTTTTTGTCCCCTAAGCAGTAGAGTTTCAAGGACTCTGCTTGCTCAGAGCACAGTCCACAAAAAGGGTCGTAGGACTGGAGTTAAAGACAGGGATGTTATGGAAGTGGAGTTAATATACTTGATAGTTGAAGGAAGATAAACACTCAGCTGCCTCTCTAAAGCCATGTCTGCTTGCTTGCTTTCAAAGCTTCCTGCCATGATGATAATAGACCAAACCTCTGACCTACCATAGGCTTCAGCACAGCTCGGGGCAGCCAGAAGAAAGACACCAAACAGAGCACCAAGGCCCTGCAGTGTATGCCACTGCAATGAATGAGTATGTGATGGAGAAATGGGAAAGATGGAGTATGTGATAGAAAGATTGGAGAGAAAGGCACTGTGGAGAGACATGGGGCTGAAGACGGAAGGACAGTGAGAAACCGCTGCTCTGAGGAGCCTGTGCAATCACCTGAGACCATGGTGATGTCCTGGCCCAGGCTGCCAAGAAAGGCTATGTCTGAGTCCTCAGCCCTACTAAAGCCTAGTTTCTGTTGCCACTGAAGGCCATCTGGAAGTCAGTGGTCTCAGCTGCTGCCTACGACCATGTTGATGGCTGGGGACGTATTAAAGCCTATGGCCAAACTGATCTGAGTGGCCTAAGCTGCTACTTGAGATCATGCTGATACTCTGGCTTCAGCTGATGCTGAGGTCCATGTCTGGATCCATGTCCTGCTGTAGCTGGGGTCTAGGTCTATATCAGAGGCCTGTATTACCACTAAAAGGAACACAAGTTGTCCTTGGTCTCGGGTGCTGCCTGAGGCGATACTGATATCCAGCACAGTGCTGAGCTGACCCACCCCTCACCAGCTGTAGCACTCAGGAAAACAGGCACATACCTCGACTGGGCATCACAGTAGAGCTGGCTAAGGTGGCAGCCTGTGTGTTTGGAAGAGCTGATCAACTCATCCTGCACCCAGGCCCAGATCCAGGGCTTTGATTTGGCCAACCCCAACATCTACCTGATCTATGAACTTCTGGAGCATGCCAAAGGACCAGTCCTGCAGATCACAGCTAACCAGATCTCCACGACACAAGACAACAGCAGAATTTCGGAGACAAGCCTTGCTGAATATACAGTGTGGATGGTGTAGCAGAAGCCAGAGGCCTCAAACCAGTCCAATGACTCATTTCAATGAGTCTGCACGTAAAGCTGCTTGAAAAAAAGCCTGTACTGTGTGACACACAGCAACATACTGCAGTTTCAATAGAGAAATGTGTCGTTTTTGTTTTTTTTTTTTTACTTTTTAAAATTTAATTTTTTGTTTTAATGGGGAGGTTGCAAGGGCAATGGCCAGATATGAAGGAATGGACAAAGAAGTGAAATTGGGTACATGATGTGAAATTCACAAAGAATTAATAAAATGTTAAAACATAAAAGTAAATAAATAAATAAAATTCTAATACAAAAAAATTTTCAAGGGGAAATATGCCGAGTATCCATGGCTATTAGAAGACATAAGGGTAAGATTTTTCATTACCAATTATGCATACTTTTTATATTATTTAATACCAATTATTTCTAATGAGTTATATAAATCATGCCATGTGATATAAAAATATATTGTAAGTTTCCCATACCTTAATAAACTTTCTGATTCATGAACTTTTTGCGGGGTGAGTTGGAACCTAGAGTTTGTGCTGAACATGTGAGGCCTTGGGTTTAACTTCGAAAATTCTTTAAAAATAATTTGTTGATTTCCCACTATATTGTTCTAGTTGAATATCTAACTTTTTTTTAGCACACATTTGCACATTTAAAATTTAACACTTAATGATCTAGGGAAGGAATAGCTACATATGAGTGAGTCACAGCAACAAGAAAAAGTGAAGTGAATGTGCTTCAGGGGGTACAAGTTAACTATGCTTATGAAGTGGTTTCCTTCATTGTCAGGTAACTTTTTAAGGCAATAATAATGCCCCTTCAAGTAATAAGAGGGGAAATCTGAGTCATAGAGGGTCTAAATAATTCATTCAATATTAACTAGTGAAGCAGAGCCTGGATTAGCATTCAAAGAGACTTTTTCCAAATTCAATATTTTTTAGTATACCACAAGTTCTCTTTAACACTTAAGAGACTTGAAATGCCTCATATAGTGACAACTGAAACCTGTTTTCCTTCAGCCATGCTGGTCTCACTTCAATTTTAATAAAGGCCCAAACAGATTCAGCGTTTTAGATTAAGTGGAAAGAACCACCCACAACCTTCTCTTTCCACAGGGATTCACCACACATCCTTTAGCTGATAAGGCACCTGAGCACTAATGACAACAGCATAAATAAAATAAAATAAAATGATCAAAGCAGAACTATTTAAGCTTCTTTAGATAGCCAGGAGGGCAGCTGTTTCTGTGATGAGCAGATTCTCTGGGGAGACCTTGGCTGTGACTGCCCATATGATTATGATTTCAGCCTCGGTCTGGCAGAGAGAAAGCATATTCTGACCAGGGCATGTGAAGAACAGAGGGTCATGCAGTCAGAGGACTGGCGAATTATAAAATTTTAGAGTCGGAAGAGTTTTGAAAGGTTAACGTCCTCCATGTCAACAGTGTCTGACCCAACCCAAGAAAATCATTAGTCACTCCATCACAGCTGAAAGAGAAGAAAAGCCATTTTCACTGAACTGTTGAGATTATATGATTGTGTTAACTGCAATACTTATTTTTTTCTTTTGTAGTCTAAGCTTAAAGCATTGGAAATGTTGAAAGTACAATTACCTTTCATTGTAAAGGTAGGTATTATTACTTTTGACACTAGGAGTGAATGAGACATAAATTGCAGTTGAAACTGGACCAGACTTTCTTTTTCATTAAAACCTGGTGAAATACTTACTCCTTAATGATTCCAGTATGGGTTCTTTCTCAATACTGATAAAAATTGGCTACAATATTTTGAGTTCCCCAGTATTTTATGAAGTTAGATTATCACAGCATTGGTCATATTGGTGTTCATAGTTACTTATAGCCTACCAGAATCTTAGTGTCAAGGATACACTCTAGTCTTACCTTTATAGGTTCATTTACTGTTACCCTCAGGACTTGGTGTGGCTTCCATTACTCTTGGTGTTGTCTTCCACCAAAAGATTAATTTAGTTCCTGACACTGGCATATCATGACATAGCCAAATAAGTTCTGGATGTCGAATTTCAGGGTTTGTTTGTTTGTTTGTTTGTTTATTGTGCTCCAGTCACTTGCCCTGGTAGATTTAACTTAGAAAATCTCAATATTTCCTTCTTTTCCCATCTAACTTAAGTTGTCATGCCTGCAATTATATTCCATTTGAAAGTTGGAGACTGTGCATTGTGAAGTAGATAAAATAGAGCAATAGAATCCCCTTGGTCATTGACTTAATGTTCATCTGCTTTAGAGGCCTTTTGTGTGGGAATGCCAACCTCCAGCACCAAGTCCTTCTGTTTCCTTTAAAGTCATCAATTCTGGTTTCATTGTGTTCCATGGTTATAGCATTTCTACACACACACACACACACACACACACACACACACACACACACACACACACATATATAATTAAGAGTAATTAAGAATTCAAGTAATTAAGAGTAATTAAGAGTAATTTAAGAGTATTCAACCAATAATACATGTTGAAGTTAGGTACATAGACATTTTGATTGCAATAAGTCTTTCATTTTAAAATGTCTTCAGTTTTTTTCAATAACCTTCTTTCTATTCTAAGGAATATTCTCAGTCTTATCAGCTAAGAGGATATAGTAGATGCCTGTATGTTCTCTCAGCACAATCTGTTATACAAACCGTAATCTCTTTAGGAATAAAAGTGGGATTTGAAATCTGTGGCAATGGCTTTGACTAGATTTTCCATCCTATATCCATCTTTCTCTGTACACTTAAAGAAATGAACTGACTTTAAATAGCCTAATGGCTTTTGGAGGCACTCAAATAAAATAGCTGTTTATTTTTCTTCAGTTATTTGGTGTACTAAATTTATTTCTGCTCCAGTAGTTTAATGTTGAGTGCTACCTTTCTCCTAAATTGTTTTTATATTTGCATATATAACTTTATAGGTATCAATAAAATGTATTTTGTATAATTAAAGGAGTGGTTCAGATTTAGTTTCCAGAAACATTTAAACATGTTTTATTATCTTTCCTCTAAGTCAAAGTTTTTATTTATATTAAATGACATTTATTTTAATTATTTGTACTTTTGGCTTGTATGAATTAGACCCTGCTATCTATTAATGCACTTATTATCACAATTAATATGTCCTGAGAAGTCCTTGCTTTAATTTTCCTTGTGTAGAATGACTCAAGGACTAAGAACTTCCCATATTCCTACATGCTCAGAACTTTGTCCCTATCTGCCTCTCTCACTGCCTGGACTCTGGTTTCATAATTTATGTCCCCAGTACTTCAGGCTCAGGATGCTCCTGAAACTTCTGGGCCTATTTTTCAAGAAATATCTCAAATTCTGGGAAGCAAATGTTATTATTGGCCTGTTTGAAGGGAAGGAAAGCATCTTCAGAAATGAATGACAGTCTGATGTTCTGCACCCTGAACTGGAGACATTAGGAATAGCTGGATTGCTGACATATCATTCCTGGACAACATGCTCAAGGCCTTGGGCACCTGCAGGTGGAGATCACCTAGCAATAAAATGAATTATCTAATTTGTGCCAGGCCACAAGGGAGAGATAGCTCATTCTCTCAGAAGGAAACTTGCTCATATTTGTGTGATCGTGAAAGGCAGCCAGGTTCTTGGTCGAGCACAGGCTTAAACCCCGGCGACCCAGTAGGGGGTAAAAACCCTACAAGGGGCAGAAGATGTTTGGCCATGCTCCTGGAAACCAGGCTCTTGACAGGAGACCGCTGCTCTCCATAGGTCTGTGACTACCAGTCACATAGCCTCAAGACATCCCATTTTAATGAGGCACCTAGAGACTTAGCCAGTCCCCTTCCCAGTCACTACTTCAACCTCCCTTCTCCCTGAGGTCGAGGGGTATGGATTCACTCATGCCACTCTCCCCCATGACAATAATGCCCAGAAACCCAGGAATGTCTCTCTTCTTCATGATACACCCGTGGAGAGCAATGGAACAGGCCTTCATCTAAAGAGCCCCATCTAGTCTCCCACAGAAGATCTCCCAGCGCTCCCATCCACAGCTGCCACCAAACCAAACCAAGTGAGCTAGCCAGCAACAAGCTGTGATGGTCCCGAGGAACACTGCCTGCTCCTACCTGCCTTCCTCTTCTCCGCCCCGGGCTAGATTCAAGTCTGAGGGCCCTTACTTTGTTCTCAGCTCTACTGAGGCATCCAGACGTGCCTCTGATGCCCAAGAGCATGGAAACCTGAGGGAGCTGGCCTCCAGGTGGTCCCTGGGACCACAGGCCATGTTCTACCACCCCTGGGCGGTGTCTCCAAGGTGGCTCAACACCCGCCTAAAGGTGCCATGGGATGAGTGCAGTCAAACTTCCTGCTTCTTGTATCCTCCAGAGGCCCCAGCCCTGGGAGCAGATGCAGGACATCCCCACCACTATTTAATCCAACACATATCCAGTTTTTTTTTACAGAGACTTGAGCCAGGCAGTTGCTCATCAGCCTTCTGCATAGCACCATCCTGGCATGTTCAGCTTCTCACTCACTGCCTGGCATCCTGGACTATGTTATATTCTGCACTAGTTCTTGTGTCTGAGACTTTTCCTCCAATTATGCCCTTATAGTTTCTGGTCACATTTCTAGGTTATACTCATTTACCTCCTCACTTGGTGTCTTTAATCCTGATGATGCTTAGTTTATTCTTTTTGCTTTTGTGTGCTGCAGGCTTAAGTAAATTTAATGTTGCCCTTGGATGGACTGTGATGTTTCACTAGAATCAACTGTAACAGTGTATAGGTTGACATAGATTATTAGCAGACTTAATAAAAGTTTGAGAGCCAGTGCCTTGCTAGGGATGGACTATAGTACAGAGAGATTGCTGAAACTTCAGGACCCACATCCCATATCCTGTGACCATCTGGTATCAGCATAACACTAAGTTTTTAAAAATTACTTTGGTCATTCATCATTTTATAATACCATTTTGGTATTTCCCTATTGTCAATATCATCGCCAAACGAAGAATCACTACTGAGAAAAAATGCTAAGTAACAGTTTTTCTATATTTTGCCTTTTGAAACTAACATATAATTACATATTTTTCCACTTTCACATTTTCCACCTCAAGACATCATATATTTCTATATTTGAGACAGCAATCCTTTTACTTTGCTTCCTCAAATTCATGACACCTGTATTCTTTTCTTAATTATTGATTGTTTATGCTCAGATTGTTACAAACACACACACACACACATGTAAACCTTAGTGTGTGTGTGTGTGTGTGTGTGTGTGTGTGTGTGTGTGTGTGTGTATTACATATATATGTTTTGAGAGCTGACCACTTAATAATGCGGAGCTAATTAGAGAGTTCTTCCCTTGTGTAATTTATTTTTCCCACTTGCATCTTTACTGAGTGGCATGAAGTCCACACTGGTGATGTAGTCCCATGGGATTTCTAGCCTCTCCATTAGGATTATTTTTTGTTTATAGGAATTGCTTAAAATCATGTGGTTGAGACCTGGTAGGTGTAGTATCCTGAACACTTTTGGAGATGCAATTTCTCTTCCGACTCCCTGATACTATGGCTCTTACAAGCTGTCTGTCCCACTCTTCAGCAGTGTTTCCTGAGCTTTGAGTGCATGAGTTTAGTTGTAGATGAATAACTTAGAACCGAGTAAAAGAATTACTTGTTCTCTGTATTTTAATCAGTTGTAGTTTTCTGCTTCCTTTCTGGTCCTCTTGTGTTGAGAAATGTCTTTGTTAATGAGTGAAACCTATACTTATATATAGAGATACAAGAGTAAATATTTAGCTCTCTAGTGATGGAAGCAACCAAGTGTTCCACATATGACTACTATGGCAAAATAACCCTAAATATGCAACAGTGGCACTTACAACTTGTTAAC
The DNA here is from genome assembly GCA_028551405.1 of Uromys caudimaculatus. Taxonomy (NCBI): domain Eukaryota; kingdom Metazoa; phylum Chordata; class Mammalia; order Rodentia; family Muridae; genus Uromys; species Uromys caudimaculatus. The sequence goes on from CM052712.1 coordinate 48,322,987, forward strand.
CAGAAGCTCCAGTATTAGACTTCAAACCAGCTCAATGAGGGGGAATCATCCATAGCACTTGAAACCTAGCCAATAACTCAGGGTAGTAAAGTTATGAATTTTGGAAAAGAAACTATAAACATTATTTTGCCAAAAGAGCAGGATTCCTCTGCATTCTAAACATGTATCTTTATACCACCATTTTCTTAATAAAGAACACTCAAATAAATAGAAGTATATTGGAAAGGGAAGGATCCACACTCCTATTTTTCTTTTTAGCTTGTAGACTCTGGATTGAGAGCTTTTTGTTTTGTTTGTCTGTTTTGGTGATTAAATAACATGGGCACTTGAAGCATTAAAATGGTGGTAGACTATCTTTAGCTTTAGATGTAATGAAGAGAAAAGGTATCTGAAAAACAAAAGCATTATATCTTGTTTATTTCCAAAGTAGACCTTTGCTTTGTACTAGGAGCAAACTCTGGTATCTGTTGGCTACACACACGAGGCATGTATAACATTACTGTATTTTAGTTAAATGTCTGGAATTATTTAGCATTACCATTAGTGCTGAGGTTAGAAAATAAGAAACATAAAAGAATGGTTTTATTCTGCTTTCATTTGTTGAGTTTCAAAGTAAAACTCCTACCAGAGTGCAGAGTGTAGAAGGTCCAAGTCAGCAGTATAAGAGTCCCATCAGTCTGGTTTCATTCACTGTTTTAATGTACCAATAAAAAAGCTTGTCAAAGATCAGAGAAAAAACATTCTTGCAATGTGACTACATCTATAAGAGTTTCAGTCGTGCTTCATATCTATAGGAGCTTTAGATTAAATACAGGAAGAATTGAGACACTGGGTACCAGATGTCTATAATTAAGCACTGTTGTTAAAACTATGTCCTCATCACTGCTGTCTAAGTTCTAGATCTTCAAACATCCAAAGAAAGTCTTATGGCTGTTAACCTTAAGAGGTTCAATCTGGTACCTACAAAATATTCACTTCTGCTCCAGAGTATCCTCACAAACATGGATAAGTACTCTTGTCCACATGAGTTCTCTGTTGTGAGGTTTCCTTCTTCTGGAATCCAGGGAAACTATAGGCTTAGAAAACCAACTAAAGCCTGTGTTATCTTTCAAAGTAAAGCTACAGTAAGAAGCTCTATATAAGAAGCTATTAAGAAATCACTTTGCTTTTACTTCGTGGTACATTTAACACAGGCAGCTTCTACATATCTTTTGATTTTGGATGTAGCTATACTGGCGCTGATAAAGGACAGCCAGAAATGGCATATTAGATAGTAAACCTTATGTCTGCTGGCCACATGAGTGTATTTTGTTCTGATTTCTTCTTTTATCTCCATTGTATTATTGTATACCTTGGACATCAGACATCTAATGAGCAACAGAATTATTTACATAATATTACTTTCTAATTTTTTTCTTAGAGATTTCTTCTGTATTCTAAGCCTATGCTTTCACTTTTAAACCAAAAAGCCAACTTTGCTCTCTAGCTCTTGTCTTAATTTTCCATAGTTTTTCCATTCATACCTTAAGCTTTCATATGATTAAAGTAAAAAGCAATCCACCTTTTTCAGTTCCTTAATTTGAAAAAATATCACTAATCTAGATAAATTTGCTATTCACTTTTCCATCTACTTTCCCTAAGACACTCTATAAATTATGTTTAATACTTTTCTAAACAAGCTAAAAGCTGAATAGATTTAATTTATTCTAAAAAACAACTCTACTAATCAAAACTTATCAAAGTCAGCATAAAAAAGTGAGATCATTGTAGTATAAAAATAACTATCTCACCAATACAGATTGTTAATAAGTGGCTGAGCTATAATGTCAACACTATGATTTACAATCTGATTCTCTTAAACACTTCACTCTAGTGCTTCCAGGAAGCATTATAGAGCTTTCTACAATACTCTTACTGCTGCATCTATTCACCATGGAACATTCCAGAAAAATACATAAGAATAAATGGTGTCAACCTTAAGCTTAAGAATTAGAAAGGAAGCCAGGCAGTGGTGGTGCATGCCTTTAATCCCAGCACTTGGGAGGCAGAGGGAGGTGGATTTCTGAGTTCGAGGCCAGCTTGGTCTACAGAGTGAGTTCCAGGACAGCCAGGGCTACACAGAGAAACACTGTCTCAAAAAAAAAAGAAAAAGAAAAAAAAAAAAAAGAAAAAAAAAAAAAAAGAATTAGAAAGGGGCCTTTTCAAAGGATGAGGAATTCAGTGTGAAAAGGTCACCTTGATAATAGTACCAAACAGAGGAATAAGACATCCCAGGATGACAGGACAGAATAAAGGCACACATGAAGCATACTGCAGAGCAAGAACTGCATTAATAATAGCACTACCTGAGCATAAAATGTCAAATAATATGCTGTTCATGTGGCAGATGATATGAAAATGGAGAGGAATTTCAGTCAGAGTTCTATTGCAAGGTGAATATTTCTGGATTTCATTGAGAAAGGTAGACCTGTGAGCTTGAATTTGTCGGAGGGTGAGTTGGAAAGGAAGGGTAATAGAAGTAAGGAGATGATATAACAACTCACATGGTGGTGAATTTGGCTGAATGCACAAAGATATTAGAACAACAAATTAGGTCCCTTGTTGGCTTTACCATCCAAGGCAAAGGAACATTTGTGCACTGTCATCAATTACTGCATAATGTCTGTCATCTGGAAGGCACGCCTACCAATGGGCTTTTGTTTTATTTTGTTTTTTTTGTTGTTGTTGTTGTTGGGTTATTTGTTTTGTTTTTTGTTTTTGTTTTGTTTTATGTTTTTAATTTTTTTTTTTTTTTTTTGGAAGACAGGAGTGCTAACTCTTGTCAAGGTGACCTTTTCACAATCCCTAAGAATGTTTCTAAAGGAGATTTAACAATTATCCCTAAGATGGACCCTATACCTTATGTTTCTGTCGTTGTCTTCTTCCAGTTACCTAACTGTTTAAAGACCAGATTTTCAGGCACATCTCATGGATCATATAAATAGGTCCGGTTCATCTCTCCTGGGCACCAGGAGATAATGGAAAGATATACGAATACTACATAATTGACATCTAAGTAAGACATGAGATAAACATAAAATGTTCAAGGCAACCTTCACCAACCAAACTACCTGAACTGACAAGTGTTGAACAGTTTAGATTAATCCATAAACAGAAAAAACACAAAGGTCTTTGAAGCCGATTTTTTTGACATGTTCTTATCAGTGTGAAATCTTTACAAGTAACCTGTATCAGCACAACAGAATAGTACACATGAGTAAACTTGAATAGCATAGCAATGGAAATTTGAAAGATTTTTGAGTTGGATAATTATTTTTATTACTTATAAGTTAAAATATAATTTGCTAATAGGGAGCCTACTGCATAAAGAGTAAAATTTTGTAAGTATATAACAATGTATGGGTCACTATTGGTAAAACATGGTTATAGCTGCCTTATTAACTCAAATTACTATTGGAAATATTAAGAAAATAAAAGAATAAAAAGAAACATCAAGGCATAAAGTACAAAGGCTTGATGTATGTTGATTAATTTACAATTTCTGAATCAAGTATCTGTACCATTGAACCATTAATATGCATAGCTTCCAAAAGTATACTTTGCATGTATTTGACCACATATTTGTGTGAAGATCAATGGAGATGTGTGTTTGGGAGGCCATATGGGTTTTCTTCCATTACTCATAGTTGTAGACAAACAAATGGACTTACAAGATGTTTTATGTCCTAACCTCCAACATTAGTTTCTATAGAAGCAGGAGTTATGGTTCTGGAAAAAATTCCGTTTCCTCTTTAATATTTAGAAACAAAGATTTTTAAAATACTGATCATAAGGATGGTTTAACGGATGGTACAACGCCTCAGCAAATGTGCAATAGAAATATGGAGGGTTTGTATCACAGTCTTGAGCAGGGTGAGATTCAACTGACTTTTGCTGGCTTTGAAGACATGGTGGTTGTGAACCACAAAGTCCAAAAAAAACGCAAACATATGAAAACAAAACCAGACTAAATCCTAGACTGTTCTCTTTAATGCGAGAAAGAGCAGAATAGTGTCAATATTTTCATTTTAGCTCAAAAGAAGATTTTTACTATATAAAATTTATAACATTAAACAATATATTCACAATTTTATTCCACTATTTTTGTATTATCTGATGTAGTATCAAAAGGCAAGTAATACAGAAATAGATACAATGTACAGTTAAATTAAAAGAACATAATGGTAAAATGGTTATATTTTATCATCAGTTTTCTTCATTATGAAGAAGAACATTTAAGAGTTTAACATCTACAGTGGCAAAAGTAACTGAACCAATAGTGGATTAAATATAGGAGATATACTCTCACCTCAAGCATTTGGATATATTGTAATGATTATTTTATTACTTGTAGAAAGAAGCGATATATTTCTGCGGAAAAAACTCATATATTTTATTAGGTCATTTACATCTATACTCCCCAAGTGGCTTTGTAAGGAAAATACAAAGGTACATTGATTGCTAGATCCTGAAATGATGTACAATGGAGACTGCTGGTAAAAAGAGAGGATTAAATGCATTAGGGCACAAAAGAGAAAAAGACAAAGTTCAGAAACACATTTTTTCGTTTTGGTTTACATGCTAATATCATACCCAACTGGGATGCATTTTGATAGTCTTAATGTAGTCTTCCAAGAGAATTAACATTTCCAGGAACAATGAAATTGTCATGACTGTGGAGGTGGGAATAGGAGAGTGGAAGGCAGGAGAGAGAGGGACTGAGAACAACGGGCTATGGCACCATCTGTCAGTTGTTAATAGCTGCTCTAGCAGCAGCAGGTTCAAGTCAAGAAAATCAGGCACTTGGATGACTCACCATCCGATCAGCTGTTGCCTTTTGCATTTCACTCTTGCTCATTATCTTTATTAGGTAAAGGCATTGAAAATCATGTTGTTTATTCAAAGCCAGTATTGAAGAAAAAAAAAAATCACTGGCAAATATGCATACAAAATTTAAGAGACCAGAAATGGGTTTTCAAAAGCAAACGAAGGGAAGATGTTGTATCTTTATTTTGGTATAGTTTAGAATTACTTAAGATTTTGGAAATAATATAATTTGAACATTAAATTTGTCTCTTAAAAACTGATTAATAATTGCCTGGCCTCACTGTATATTTATGCTTAAAAATAATGGAATATAAATTTTATTCTGTGTTATCAGCATCCCTCGACCCATGATTGTTATTGTTTTCATAATATGAGTCCTACTTTGACAGAATTAAAGTTATGTCCATTCAGTTATACCTGTCTGAAGCTTCTAGCTCTATAATATTTATGATTGATACATAGGCCTCCTGAAAAACTTCTTTTAAAGCTTACTTTTTCTGTAAAATTATACTGGCATAAAAGATTTGTAATTGTACATGAATATTTTTGAAAATATAATCTCAATTTAACTAATTTAATCTTAATGTCATGTGAGTGAAAGTCCAAAGCTTGCACTCCGATTTTCAACTTGGTATCATTACAATTACATTTGTAGTTTTTTTTATTCATTAATATATGAAGCATAAATTTGGGACAATCACTTCAACTAAATAGTTGTTTTAGTTGGGAGATTTTATTATTATGAAATATGCTAAACTCTTAAAAATAATAAATGACAGATTGAGTAAATTAAAGTGAAATTATACTTGTATTTAGATACTACTATATTCTCTTGATTAATAATGAAGAACAAAATTTTGAGTGGACTTTCAAAACAGGAGGATGATATACTACATTATGATGAAATATAACAATTCCTAGGACCTATGATACTTCTAGCATTTAAACTATATTTACTTATAAATTAACATACACAAAAATCCATCATCTGTGATCCTTAATTCTCATTATTAAAGGAAAAAAATATGTGTTATCAGAGAATGAACACTGACATGGAAAAAAAGCCAAGAAATATAAATATATTTAACTTTTGCATCTATATTAGATATTAAATATATCAGAGAATCAAGTAACTTTCAAGTCTTCCAAGTAGCAAGAAACATATTTCTAAATATAAAAAAAAAAAACAGAAAGTGTTGTATATACAATTTTACCATCATAAATCCAAAAGTTTGATATACAAATGAATATTAGAGTCTCTGCGTAAATGAATAAATTTCTGTGCAAACATTATACAATTTGAAACACTCTGACATCTGAAGTACTTCTAGAGACAAGCATTTCTGATAACTGATTCTCAACTCACACATGTTCAAGTAGATACAGCAAATGAGTCTGTGCTGTTGTTCTATGAAATGTGTTCAAGAAAGCTAGTAAAATAAGTAATTCATTTTTATGTATATTCCTGGGCAATTATCAAAAAGTGTAAACAACAACAACAGCAAAATAGAAGGAAAGCTACTGTTTCTCATATATGTCTATAATCTTTAATACCTGCATTTGGTTAAATGTTTTATTTTCATAGCACCCCCCAATGTAGCTATCAATGGCTTTACATTCCCTGTTCTATCCAACCTCTAAAATTTTATTAATAAAGTAGCCTCTTAGCTTAATTAATCAGTTATACATTTTTGCCAACAATGGTTATTCTCATTTTACCTCCAGACACACTGGAGAACTGTTCATCCAAAGTTTTCTGACATCTCTTTGAAAATTGTTGAACTGTGTGCAGCAGCGAAAAATTAGGCCAGGTAAATGACACTTTATTTTTGTTTAACTCTAACAATCAATAATATTATTTCTATGCAACTCATAATATATGCAATACAGGCCCATAAATGCATATACAAATATATACTTAATTTCTTATGCATATATATTCTTTTGCATATATATAGATATTGATATACACATAGACATTTGTTTATGCATGTATTACTTGTGTATCTTTATTGTACATCTAAGTATACATCCAAATATAAGATTGAAAGCAAGTCAAGTTTTTATACTAGCCATGGCTGTATTCCTTTTTATTATATTTATTTCATAGGATCACCTGAATGATGCTGTCACTTTGGATTGGTTTTGGGTTTGGTCATGTTAGCCATAGGATCAGATTAATCCTCCGAGTTACTGTCCTTCTGTAATTTTCACCTGAAAGCTCTTCTACTTTGCTTTTACTTTCTGTTGATCCCTCTAAAGGGATTATAAAACAATGAGTCACGACCCCATTCTTTATCCTGTGAAAACCTCACCACCAACACAAACCCTGTTTTTTTGCAGTGTATGGGTGCCACATGTCAGATGTATCTCTAAAACAAGTCTATCATCTCTTGGCTTTTTAAGATCATCAACTCTCCCTTTCAGTGTTAACAGTAATGTTCTCTAGTGACTGGCCCATGAGGAGATACAATATTTTCTTAGGTTAGTCTTAAGACATGTCAGATAAGGGAAGAACTTTCCCTGCAAATTGTGTGCAAGGTATGGAGTGATGATGTCAATATTAAAGAAAACCATAATCTAGAGTTCAATGTTTATTTTTCAGACATTTTAAAAGTTACCCAGGCTTAAGAATATGAATTTCTATTTATAAGCCAAAACTTCCATTCAAATAATGTACCATGTTGCATCATGACAAGAGTAAAGATATAATTATCCACATATATAAGATCTATACTGCTTAAAAATGAGGTAATCTCAAAAAATAAATTTTTTGTAATGAGACATAAAAAATACGAATATAATTAGATAATAAATAAGAAACAAACAAACAACCAAACAACAAAAACTGGCTTTCTGGACCAAAAGAGAAACACTGCTTTGAAATATCTTATTTGATTCAATTTACTTTTTTTTATTTATTTGATTAATATTTACCTACTATTCTTATGCTTTATTGACAAGTACTGACTCTCATATCTGACCATGAGCTTTAAATGCACTTTTTATTATGTATTTTTTATATACTTAGGGCCCAAAAATATACCTAGCCAAGGTTTTTCATTCCTTACTGAGCCTTCACCTAGAATATTTATTGCCTTTGGTGACTAGTCCTTTTATGTTTTATTGCTTATGTACTTGTTTCTTGATTAACAATACTTCCAATCTCTAGCTAGTTACTGTGTCAATGACACATTTAGCTGAAACATTAAAGTAGCAAACTTTATTAATAAAGTGTAGAGGAAATGAGGGGGTGGAGAATATCCTAAGACATTGTTTTAAAATGGCATAACAGCATCTGCTACTATGTATGATAATTTAATACCTAACTATATAAAATATAGTATACTTATGGATAGGAAATCCATAAGACGGAGACTTAGAGAGAAGATTCTCTGTTTTGTTCTGTTGCTGTGATAAATACTAAAGTCACCTTGGGAGAGAAATAGGTAAAAGCTTATAGCTTTTACTTTCTGTTATCACCAATAATGTAAAAATTCTTTTATCAATCAGCTATTTTTAAATATTCCCCAAACTTGGCTCTGTCTTTAAATTGGGGATGGGTGAAGTAAAACAGAGAGAGAGAGAGAGAGAGAGAGAGAGAGAGAGAGAGAAGAAGGAGAAGAGGAAGAGGAGAGAAGAGAATGGAAGAGAGGAGAGGAGAGGAGAGGAGAGGAGAGGAGAGGAGAGGAGAGGAGAAGAGAAGAGAAGAGAAGAGAAGAGAAGAGAAGAGAAGAGAAGAGAAGAGAAGAGAAGAGAAGAGAAAGAGAAAGAAAGAAATAGACTGTAGTTTTCAGTAGTTTTCAGGGGCAGGTTACTGAGACATGAAAGACTCAAGAAATACAATCGCACTATTTTTTTTTTTTTTTTTTCAGAAGAGTTAGGAATCAATGGAGAGATGAAAAATGAGAAGACAGAGATAAATATGTCATCTTTTCTTCTCAGTAAAAGGTTACTAATTCTAACTTCAGAATCAGGAAGCATTATTGATCCAGTTGCAGGGAGATAGTCACACGCAATCTCCCAACATGGCAACATGGAATGGCTTATCTATATAGTATAGGGACACTCTACAAAGCAAGCAAAGTACAAAATGAGTTGCACAAACTGACACCTTGATCCAATTCACACACTGCTCCCGGGGCCTCGTGGTTCCCCTTGAGGGATCAGTAGTGACAGGAAGATTACTATTTGATGATGTTCTGAGTGATTTCAAAGCTCTATAGATAAAATTTTGAAGGAAGCATGAGTATCTAAGCTCAAATGCCTGAAACTGAACACACATACATACACACACACACAGAGCACACACACACACACACACACACACACACACACACACACACACAAATTTCTTAAAGAACTACACCAATGTAGTTGTTTTAAAAGGCTTATCTGTGACGAATGACTTTCTAAAACAAATATGAATATGTAACTTACAACAGAGCTCACTGGCAGAAAATGTTGAGGGAAAAGAATAACAGTTTTTAAATCATCATATTCAAATGATGTATCAATAAAAATAGATGAAGAAATAGTCCTAAACAAAGTCATATGAGAGAACCAAGAAGAAAAGGAAAATTAAATCCCAGGGATGACGGCACATCCTTTAATCCTTATACGAGAAAGTCTGTTGTAGCTAAAACTGATTACTTAAGATCAATTCCCAGAACTCACAAAGCAGAAAGAGCTAAGGACTTCAGCAAATTGTCCATTGGTCTCTACATATATGTCCTAGCATGTAGCCTACTCTAAATAAATCAACATAATAAAAATATTGTAACATCTCTCAGTAATTAAAAAAGATTATCCCCCTCCCTTCCATTGGATGAATTGGATAGTATTGTGCAAAAAATTGCACATAAGTGCTAGTGTTTGCATTCCATAGAACAACCTGAATAAGTAATCAATGAGCTATAGGAAATATGACAAAAAGTCTAAGAAATCTATCAATGCCCTGCACCATATAATTAAAACTGCAATAACCCTAAAATACAAGTGAAAATTTATCTGATGTGCTCAAATCTGCAAAGAGGAAAAAAAGAATTAGTCAAAATTATGCCTTTTTCTGCACCTCTGTGCACCTCCTGTCAGCAGCTTGCTAGTAAAAAGAATCATCAGCATTGCAATTGTGGTTCAACAAAGAATAATTACCTAGAAAATACATTAAATGATTTTGTTCCACTGAAAATGCTTTTCTTTTCAAGGAAAGCTATTTTTTTTTTTTTATCCATGATTGAGAATTTTAGTGATTGTCTTTGAAAGCTTTGCAATCCTAATAGTGCCATTGAAATAAATCACTGCACATCTGGTTATGATCTTTTGATTCCTTTATAATAATCTTAGGTCTTATATTCAAATGGCCACATTATGGGATATAAGTTCTAAAAGGGAACACAGTACAATACTGTCATCAAATGCAACACAACATGAATGAGCATGAATTATTGATAATGAGGTCATCCTTCAGTTTTTATAGGTTGCGCTTACATAAAATGAGAAACATAAGAGAATTTATTATAGTTATGAGCAGAAATACAATCACTGAGAATTGTTATATTGGAGAATTGAAAAATATATCATCAGCTAAAATAATTTGTTGTCCATGTTATCATAATATCACCATAATGATGAAAAATTTACTTAGATAAAAACCTCTAACCGTAGATACCTATGCAGAACCATGGAGACAACTCATTTTTTTAGAATCCATCCACAGGGTGAATGATTTATCAAATCGCATTGTAGTGATGGTCTATGCATTGTGATGCCTAATCCCTTAATTTTTATTAAATTATGAGCAATATCCATTCAATAATTGCTAATAGTAAAGTACAAATCAGTGCAAGTTAATATTAGTTCAGCAATATCTTGGATTTGAATTTTTAGCTACATTCTCTTTAAAGATGAATTTTATGTTATGACGCCTAACTTCATGCTGATGCATTTAAGAAAATGAAAAAGCAAAAATGGACTTCCACATCCTAAGGACTGTTAAGAGTTATTTTTTGTAATTGACTTGTCCTGTTTTTTAAAAAATATTTTTACAAGGTAATAGATCATAAAGTCAACTGTTGTTTGTGCTTCTGTAAAGAAAACCTGTTTTGCAATAGAAGATTTACTAATTGCGGGACATTAGAAAGTAACTTTGTGTTCTTTGATTATAATCACCTTACTGAGGTGTCTGAGCACCACACCAGATAATCCTGAGTCCCATGTATAGATCTGCCATAATTTATGAGTAAAAACATCTTTTTAATTATTCATTTTGTCAGACTGGAGGAATCTCTGTACGATTCCCTATCCATATTGGTTTGTATGATAGTTTTTCTTGGAAACACTCATTTATATTATACATATTCTAGTACAGGCGGAGGCTATATGAGGGAGTCTAACATCCTAAAAAGAGTTTATAAACCACTATATGGTTGCCAGGAACTAAACATGGGTCCTCTGCAAGAGGAGCAAGAATGGTCAGCACTGAGCATTCTCTCTGACTCTTCTAACTGCATTAAAATAAAAAAAGAAGTCCCAATCACATAAAAAATTATGAGGACAAACATAAATAAGGTAAACCATTAACTCTTTGTAAGAGCAAAGAATCTAAATGCCAAACATTAAATCAGGTGCTTCTGCTAATGAAAATGATAGGATACCATTCGCGAAAGAAATAGTCACTCCTTTGGCTTGGCTTTGCTGTTTTCTGTTTTATTTTTGTTTGTTTATTATTAGGTGAGTTTAATGTTTTCCCCTTATTTATTGAGATTATAATTACAAGATCTGCTGCAAGCCCCCTAGCTGCCCAGCAAGACAATTACTTGAAACTCTGGTCCTCTTCTTCCCACTTTCCACTATGTATGTAAAATCATTGTGTAAAATCCCACAATGGGTGCCAGTATTCTGGGTTTATGCTATCCTAAGGCTAGAATACAGCGGTATTTGAATGGTCTCTATACACACTACCAGCTGAGATTTATACCACCCCCTGGCTTTCTTGTAGTATTCCATTTGGTGCGGGTAAAATACACATCTGGAGAGTTGATTTTCTGTCTTTACAATATATTTTACATACACTGAAAGGATTATAGATAATTCATCCTGAAAATATCATTATTGACATATAGCCTTGAATAACAAATTCTCAGCACAAAGTTATATTTGCCCCAGAGGTTGAAAGGGCAGAAAATAAGAGGAAAAGTCAGGAGACAGAGGGTGAGAGAAAAGAAGAAAGGATCAAAGGAAATGTGAAAGGAAAAATTTGTCTTGGGGCCAGAGTAGGGGGGACACAAATGATTGTCTCTGGATAGAGAAAAGACAGACATGGCCTGGGGTTGGCCATACAGCATCTGCAGGGTACAGAATGTGAGACCTTCACTGATGGGATTTTACTGTGGCAAGGCCCATGGAAACCCTTGAAAAAGACCTGTTGCGAATTTGATTAACCTAATGCTTATGACTTAGATTGCATGTGCTACTAGCCCTTCTTACTTTTGCTTTGTTGGCAACACACAAGATTGGGATCACACAGGCTGAAAACCCTGTAGATGATGTTTTTTGTCTCAATACTCTTCTGAGGGATGGAACCCTCCTTTCTTCTTTCTGCTTCTATCTATCCTCCAGATGTGCCCTTAATCCTGAATATTTTTGAATATGTAATACAGCTACAGTCACAGCGAGTAAGCCTGTCACAGTTGTGGAGAGTGGTAGGTGCTACTTGCATAAGTGTTCTGAGGAAGGTCTGTTTGATCCACCGAGACCTAAAATGATGAAGCTATGTCTGCTCAACAGAGACTTAGAAAATGGGAAAGTTATGTCTGATCAATAGAGACTTAAAAATACTTCGTAGAAAAATGAGATCAGGAATCGATAGACACATGTCAGGAAAGGTTGCTTGGTACGATGAACAGGTCTCTGTCTGCAATTAAAACAGTATTATTACTGGGGATGCTATCTGGTCACTGGACATATACCAATAAATGTTTAATTATGTCTCTCATCTTACATAAATATGTAACTGTGTTTGCTACCAGCTGGGTATGTGCTCATGTCTACAGGACATGCCTGGCTAGACATTTATTTTTGGCTTGCTGAAATTGTGCTTTGTAGTGTACAGTAAGGTGAGGGGTGATTGTCCCAGCAGGAGGCGAGGAGGAAAAAGAGAAACTATTGGGAGCTTTTTGTAATGATGGAGCTGTTTTAATGCTGATGTTATGATTTCCTTTTTAAAAATAACCAATGATATCCCTGTGCAGGGGAGCAGAATTGTGATTGTATAAATAAAGACTGCATGAGCTATTCTGGGCCACTTGCTTGAAAATCAGCAGGTAATCAGTGTCTTTATTTTTGCCTACTCCTGTTTCCCTGTCTCAGGACCAGAACACTGCAGCTGGAGCTGGTTTCAGATAATGGTCCATAGGAAAATGGTGGTTTATACATGGAAAAGGGAGAAGTCCGTGGGAATTTTTATTTTAAATGGGCATGTTAATTAGATGAACCAAAAGGAGCTTTTGATTGCTGATCTTCAATACTTTGGTAGCTGGATCTTGGTAGTAGACCTCAGGAGGAGGAAGTATCTAAATAAGGGAACAGACCTAGGTGGCCAGCTTCAGGAATGTAATCTAAGGATTTTTGGCAAGGTAGAGGGAATGGATAAGAAGAGCAATGCCGACCACAACCACATTTGATATGCTAGAGCTGGCTAGAGTACCTTCTCTTCCAGTGTTTAGTATTATAGTTTTTATTAGTTTCTACATCCTATTTTAGTACAAATAATTAGCTACTTTGATTAAAGAGAAGCCCAGCTTCTCCTTATTTTGAGACATTGGGTTACCTACAAATATGTTTTGGTTTTTTGTTTTTGTTTTTTGTTTTGTTTTTGTTTTTTGTTTTTGTTTTGTTGTTTTGTTTTTTTTCGAGACAGGATTTCTCTGTGTAACCCTGGCTGTCCTGGAACTCTGTAGACCAGGCTGGCCTCGAACTCAGAAATCCACCTGCCTCTGCCTCCCAAGTGCTGGGATTAAAGGCGTGTGCCACCACTGCCCGACTACAATACAAATATGTTTTGTAACAAGAATTTTATATAAAGAGTTCTGACTTATTTATCTTCAATTTTACATTTTTAAATACCCTACTTCTGTGAATCAGTTAAAAAATGGAGGAAGGGACATGTGATGGATGCAAATGGCCACCTACCCTACCTCTTCTCTAACTCTTTCTCCTCCTTCTAAAAGGAAAGATATAAGAAACATTTCAGCACTAGCAAGCCATCGGACTTCTCAGGTTTCACAGTTAAGGGAGAAAGGTCACGAAGGCAGCTTTCTCTCTCCTCCGCCAGCATCCCTTTAATATAACCTCTTCCTATCTCCTGTTCTCTTACTTCTTTAGGATTAAAATGCTGTGTGAGTATTTGTAGTGAAGCTGATAGACAACAAAATATGCAACCAGGCTTCCATTGTTGTTTGTTTGTTTTTTCCCCCTTTAGTCCTTAGGATATGCAGAATGAATTATAATTCCAGGAAAGTAAGGGTTGCCCTATTCAGGTTTAAAAAATGCTGGGAAGATTTTATTCATGGTACTGAAATGGGCAAAAAAGTGTGAACCTTACTGAAGCACTAAGGAAGGTAGTTTTTAAGTGTTGAATTGATCTATTGCCTAAAGCGGTGGAAGGTGCTCAGAAAAGGCACTGGTCAGTGTGGTTACCCAAGCCGTGCTTGCTTCTTGAAGAATATGGGAACAAGGCTCAGATTCTCCAATGTGACTGACAGAAGCATCCTCTGTGCTGTTAGGTCTCTTTCAAAAGGATGTTAAATAGACACCTCAGGAAAACATTCCTCAGGCATAAAGGCAAGAGTCTGGAAGATTTAAATTGCAACAGAACAAAAGCAGAATTTATAATTATTAATTTTCTAAAGTAAATATTCTAAGTACAGAGAGCAGGGGCATCTATATTCAAGCAAAATGCCTGTCTAATAAGTGGCTAAGCTGTTGAATATTGTAGCAGCCACCCTGGACTCTTAAAATTAGACACCATGAGGGAAACTAAGGGTGGGAAAATAAACTGGGTTATAAAAGCAATTCTTTTAATAGTTATCTAGAAATATACTAAAGACAGTCTCTTCTATTTTTTTTCTTTTTTATTGGATATTTTATTTATTTATATTTCAAATGTTATCCCTTTCCCGGTTACCACTCCAGTAACCCACTATCTATCCTCTCTCCCCCTGCTTCTATGAGGGTGCTCCCACACCCACCCACACTCTCCTGCCTAACTGCCCTGGCATTCCCCTCACTGGGCATCTCAATTTGCCTTTGGTCTGGCTACAAAAACAAAGACAGGAACCCAACAAATACTAATCATGGACAGATCCACTGCTGGGATTTTATGAAACCTGCTTATGTCTCTATCAAACAGCAAATCACCATGTCTGAGAAGACAAAGAGAGAGAAAAGATGGGAGGGACAATAAAGTCATGGTTGATTATTACTTAATCGTGACTAAAAATAAATAAATAAATAAATAAATAAGAGATTTAAAATCCAGAAGTGCTTGGGTTAGATAAAATGATAACAAAGAAATTTTTTTCATTGCTGTTGTTTTTGTTGTTGCTGTTATTATTTTATTGTTTTCTTTTTAATGGGTTTCTATGTACTAGAAATATGTATCTTGGTACAATACAGATAGTGTTTTACAGGTTTATACCAAGCGCTGTCTGTTCCCACTATGGATTTATGGTCATGCCTACAAGCTTCTCAATGGATAAGAAACTAGCCCCTGAAAATTTATTTTTAAAGCTTCAAGACCACCTAGTGCTTCCTCAACAGAAACTACAAAAAAATCAAGTAGAAATTATTATTTCAATTTTTTCATCACAAATGAAACTGCTAATACTGTTCAAAATTCATCACCGTTCCAAATGACCTATTAGGACTAAGGAAGGAATTATAATTTTTGTTTGTTTGTTTTTGTTTTGTTTTAATGACAAAACATTCAAATCTAGGTGTAGTGACACGTGTCTTTATTCCCAAACTCAGTTCAGTTGAGGCAGAGATACACAGACTCAGGGAGTTTAAGTTAACCTGTTCTACACAACAAACCCCTGGACTGCCGGAGAGACAAACTGAGACCCTGTCTCAAAAGGAATCCAGCATTATTCAGATATTCAATGAATAGGGCAATATCTTTATTTTGTGTGATGGTTTATATATGCTCGGCCCAGGGAGTGGCACTATTAGAAGGTGTGGCCCTGTTGGAGTAGGTGCGTCACTGTGGGTGTGGGCTTTAAGACCCTCATCCTAGCTGCCTGGAAGCCAGTCTTCTGCTAGCAGCCTTCAGATGAAGACGTAGATCTCTCAGCTCCTTCTGCACCATGTCTGCTTGGATGCTGCCATGCTCCCACCTTGATGATAATGGACTGAACCTCTGAACCTGTAAGTCAGCTCCAATTAAATGTTGTTCTTATACGAATTGTCTTGGTCGTCATATCTGTTCAAAGCAGTAAAACCCTAACTAAGACATTGTGTAGTAAGTTAAATGTAATTAATTTATTCAGTGTCCAAAAAAGTAAACAAGAGTTTATTGAGTTCAATATAAAAAGATTGTTAGTGTGCACAACAGAACTATCAGAGGCAATAGATGGAAAAACATTTTAGACTTGAGTCAAGGAACAAACAGAGAGTAACATCAGCTCAAGACAGAAATACTAAAGTATGATGAACAGCATCAGAACCTTCTAGTAGAAATAAAACAAAAGGTACAGTAGCAAAGCTCTTGAAAGAAAGACAATGCTTAAATTGTGTATGCTACACATGAGTAACTAACAGTTTCAGTACTGACTAACGGTTACATCTACTTGATAACCATATTAATACTGAGGCAGGTCTTGTTCTAAGGTTTGGACAGAATACATTGACCTTAATTATTTGGAAGAAAGGATCTAAAATAGCTACATATTAGGACAATGAACATTTAACTTATAGAGTTAAGAAACAATTAGTTCTTAGTATCTTCAGTCAGGATTTTGTTTATTGGTTGATTTTAGTTTTATTGAAACAGGATTCCACCTTATTTTCCAGACTAACCTTAAATTAGAATACCTCTCAACTTTGCTCCTCCATGCTCAAATTACATGTGTGGGCCCCTGGATTTCATCAGTGCTCTAGTCTTTCTGACCTCCACAGAAAGAATCCAGAAGAGATGAGTAGAACACATTGTGAAAGTCAGAGATTATTTCAGCGTATGGGGGCTGGCAATCTCAAGATAAAAGATCAGGTAATGCCAACAAGACCATTGCTTTGTCTATGTTCATGCAAACTTTATATTCTTCCTGAAGTGTATATAACAGTAAGCTCTTCTTAAGAAGCCCCTTTCTATCAAGGACCATGACAGGCCATTTTTGATCGAAGGCTACAAAAGGGGACAATGGTATGACCTTGTTACTTACCATAATTTCACTGTAATCTTTACAAGCTTTAGGACTTCAGGAAGCAGCATTAGGTAATTTTCTATTGATGATCTTTTGGGTAGCTCCATGTGTCATGCCTCTTCCCAGGGCCAGAGATCAGACCTGTATTTCTTTCATTTAGGAACTAATTACAGTCTTTCTTGTCCAGTCCTTGGCTGTACAAGCTATCGACTGTGAAGTAGGAATCTAATCCGAACACACATCAGCCTACTTATATTGATCTAGCTCCTTAACACTATCATGCTTGGTTAAGAAATCAATTTTATTTTGTCATTGTCAGTGGTTAACATTTTAAAATAATGTGTTGTTATTATAATAACAACAATAAAATGTAAAAACAAAGTCCTAATTAAAGGAGTACAGAATATCCATTTGAAACTAAGTGTATCCCAGTAATACTGGGTAAATGCAAGAATGTGTGTGTTTAAAACACACTGTAATTATTCATTATATTCTATTATTAAAACAGAGGTGAGTTGTTAATCATAAACAACTAAAATAGAAAAGAATAAGACAAAAGGTAGACATCACTGATATACTTGATATAACATGTCTTACCTACTTTTTAATTGGACATAACATAAATTTACTCATAAGGGACCACATGACATTTTAATGTTTTTATAACAAAGGAAAAACCTTCCTTTTTATATTATTTCTAAAAGTGATATATCTAAAACTAGTATTCTTAATTCTGTGACTTTAAATATAAGAATATGTATGATCACCAGGGAGAAAAGAGAAGACACTACAAACAGTTCTTAAACTTCCTTAAGCAGGGCTCGAAGAGGTTCACAGAGACCCAAGTAACATCCTGAAGCCTGTATGGTTCTGACCTAGGTCCTCTGCTTATATGTTATGGATGTATACCTTGGCCTTCTTCTGGGACTCCTAACAGTAGAGACAGTGTGTCTTATATTCTTTTGCCTGCTTCTGTAAGACTTTTGCTTCTACTGAGTTGCCTGGTCCAGCCCTGATTTGAGAGTTTGTGCCTAGTCTTACTGTAACTTATGAGTCCATGTTTGGTTGATATCCCTGGGAGATATCTGAAGGGAAATGGAGAAGTGAATCTACAGCAGACAGTAGATGAGAGGTGGAGGACTGGAAGGGGTAGACGGAGGGAAAATACATCTGGGAAGAAATGAAAAGTAAGGTGTGTGTGTGTGTATGTGTGTGTGTGTGTGTGTACACAAATGAAAAAGTTCTACAGTGTGAGAAAACAGTATCAGGTGGTTACATACACATCATGCAAAAACAACCTATAAACTCCTGCCTTCTTCAAAGTAACTAATGAATTCAGAGGTGCAGATATCTTAAAATTTCATTGTACTCCTTGTTTTAGAAATCACGCCTGTTTTATTTCGGTAATGGGCTTCATGTTCCATTTAACTGTTTGCTACATTAGAATCAACTTTTCTTTTCTTTTTTTTTTTTTTTTTCTTTTTCTTTTTTTTTTTTTCTTTTTTTAATTGGATATTTTCTTTATTTACATTTTAAATGTTTTCCCCTTTCTGGGTCTCCCCTTTCTGAAACCCCCTATCCCACCCTCCTCCCCCTACTTCTATGAGAGTGCTTCCCCCACCTACCCACTCCTGTCTTCCCTCCCTGTCATTCCCCTAAACTGCGATATAGAACATCCTCAGGCCCAGAGCCGCTCCTCCCACTGATGTCCAACAACGCCATCTTCTGCCACATATGCGGCAGGAGCCATGGGTTCCCCCATGTGTATTCTTTGGTTTGTGGTCCAGTGCCTGGCAGCTCCGGGGGGTCTGGCCCGTTGACACTGTTGCTCCCTCCATAGGGCTGCAAACCTCCTCAGCTCCTTCAGTCCACTTAAGTGTTGGGACGTCAAGACTGTTCTCCTTAACTATCTGTTGACTATGAAATGTATTGACATTTCAAACACTCTTCCTAACATATGTCTGTATCTACACTCTTTACTGATCTTAAGTAATTATTTTTTCTTTTAAATTTTTTCAGTGCTTAAAATGACATGTATATATCTATAGAGACTGGAGGCTTATGGCAAAATGTTCTGTAAGCAGGCTTGACTTCTATTTATTTGTTGGGCTGTCTCACAAAAATCCTCATGTAGACATGACTCTCTACCCTATTTTAAGTGTAAGTGTATCTTATATTACTTGTATAAAATTATGCACAAATTAAATGGTAATTCTCATATTTGTATTTCTTAGTATTAAGTAGCAAAGCATATAAGAATAGGACATGAAAAATGCATTTGCACTTCTCTAGAGAAATTTTTACACAGACTTCCTTCTATCAGAAATATTTATTGCTAAATAGAAATGATACAAACTTCTAAAAGCTCTCCAGAATAAATTATTCTCAAATGAGTACATTAATGGTTCAAATATGAAGCCAGCTATAAAGATAGAATACCAATTTGTAAACTATTTTTCAAAGGTAGAAACATCCTTCTTAATATAGAGACTATTAAAATTTAAAGTTCTCATTAAGTATTAAAAAGTCATAAAGTGAAAAAAATTCTCTAAGTCTTTTAGCATATCAAAGAACTAGCATAGATAACTGTAGGAATCAAGTAAATTGAGAAATTATAAAGAGTTAAATAATTCATAAATATTACAGAATCTTAAAAATTGTAAATTTTCATAATACATTATTTAATGAATTTTAATGACTTTTGTGTACTTTCAAAAGTCTATGAAATTTATTAGAATGAACATATCTATAAAACCAAAACTGTCCTATATTTAATAAGATAAAATTATGAGATAAAAAATATAAGTTGCTTAGAGTTTAGAGTGGGAATGGGTTCATGGTTTCAGATATTTGAACAGTCAGTATCTGACCAATGGTACTGTTTGGGGCAGTTATGCAGACTTACTTGAAAGAAATATGTCACTAGGAGTGGCCTATAAAAGCAAAATAAACATGTCCATAAGATGCTTTTGATCATTCTCTTTTGTTTTATCACAGCAACAGAATAGTTACTAATACAGGCACAAAAGAAAAATCACATCATTTCCTCATATCCAAATGAGATTTATTTGTCTCCTTCATAAATTCATGCACAATAATAATAATTTGCAACATGCATGTAACATGCAACAGACAAAACAGCACAAATGAAAGTCAATATTGTGCCAGCCAGGACAATAAAATGGCCACATCTCTTTTGACCAAAATACTATTGTGGAAAACATGGTAGGTGTTACTTTTGCAGAAACAGAGTGGCTATTAGAAATGTAGAACTTTTTCAGCTTTTAATACATGTATCTTTATCTAAAGAATTAAGAGATTAATATTCTTTATGCTCATTCTTGTACATGTATGAATACATTTTGTGTGCTGCTGTGGAGAACACAAGATAACCTTATTGTTGTTTTTTGGGAAAACATTGTACTGCTTTTTGTTGTTATTGTTTTTATTGTTTGTGGTAGTGGTGATAGTAGTATTGTGTTTTGTTTATTTGTTTTTGTCATTTTTTGATTTTGTTTTTGTTTTTTGTTTTTTTGAGGCAAAGTCTCTCATAAGCTTATGGTTTGGTGCATTTGCTGATTGTGCTGGGCTTGTAGCCACTGATTGCCATGAAATCCTTCTGTCACTTCTGAGTACATACTACTTACCTTTTATTATATTTTCTCTGTGGGTTCTGGGGATGGAACTCAGATCCTTATGAAAAGAACTCTATTCACTTAAATCTCTCCAACCATGAAAATAATACATTTTTATGGACTCACATGATTAAAAAGCAGATTATTTAAAATGACATCTGTAATTTAAAGTTGCTCTTCATTCAAATGGAATTTGTGTGTGTGTGTGTGTCTGTGTGTGTGTCTGTGTGTCTGTGTGTCTGTGTGTCTGTGTGTGTGAAGTGAAGTCCAAAATATTATGTTAACTTAAAAAGTGCTGATGGTACACATAATAGAAGACAACATAGTGATAAAATAAATCCAGACCCATATCTAAAACATTCTTTGAGGTTACCCTAGGAAAGCTGACTTTATTCTCTTCCTCAGTGTGTTTAATAATAAGAATTCAGAGTGGCACATAAGAGAGTAATGTGTAGATATACCAGTAAAAGAAATAGAAATCTTATAGTACAGAACATTGGTTTTGTTTCTTATGTGTTGAGTACAAAAGCCTTAAAATACAATATAGACATTGGTATACATGTTTCCAATATCCAAAATTGGACTTAATACATTTTCCACCTTAGAAAATAAATTTTGATGTGTTTAATGAAATGACATGTACAGATTAAGCATGAGATATAAATGTTTCTGTAGTGTTAACTCTGTAACACCTCTCAACAATTATTGAACATTCATAAACATTTAAATTTTTATTATATCTTTGTTTTCACAAATATTTGATGCTCATCTTGGCCCATACACTTGGACATGTTACTAGCTTTGCGTATGTGGGCTGCTACTTAAAATTAGACCTTCAGGGTCAGCATGTGACTTTGCAAAATTCTCTTACTCCTGCTGTAACAACGGTGTTCCAATCAGAAATAACTTCTTTTTCTGGTTCTAGGGGCAAAGCCGGCATGGGACAAAAAGTATGGGATCCCAGACTGTATATGTATAAATAACCCTTAATAGAACACCTTTGTTTGTGTATGAGCACTTGGTTTTTGGTCTTGCCTCAGCACTTTCTTTTTCTTCTTCTTCTTCTTCTTCTTCTTCTTCTTCTTCTTCTTCTTCTTCTTCTTCTTCTTCTTCTTCTTCTTTTATAAATTTTTATTTATTTTTTGATATGTTATTTACATTTCACAGTTTGGAAACTGCCCAACACCTCCCCAGTCCCCTGCCTCTATGAGGGTATTCCCCCACCCACCCACCCACTCACCCACTCCCGTCTTCCCTCCTTGGCATTCCTCTATACTGGGGCTTCTAACACCCTCAGGCCCAAGGACCTCTCCTAACCTTGATGGCCAACAAGACCCTCCTCTGCCACATATGTGGTCCGAACCATGGGTCCCTCCATGTGTATTCTTTGGTTGGTGGTCCAGTCTCTGAGAGAACCGGGGGGTCAGGCCAGTTGACTGTTGCTCCCTCCATGGGATTGCAAACTCCCTCAGCTCCTTCAGTCCCTTCTCCAACTCCTCCATCTGGGACCTCAGGCTCAGTTCAATGGTTGCTGTGAAGTGAAACTTGGGTATTACTTTCTTCTTTCTAATTATTTCATGCTGGCATCCACTGAAGTTTTCGTACATGTTGTATTTGTTTGACTCTACCTACTATACCTAATTTTCCTGCCCCTCTTTCTTTGCTGTACCTTTCACACTTCATACTTTCATCTTCTACTTTGCTGTATTGTCGTCTCCAACTTCCTATCTTAGAGATACTTTTCTTCCTGGCCACATGAGGTCATTTCTATTTTCCCTACATTTTCTCTCATCAGTATACACATATTTAATCCTTAGATGTAGGACCTACATATTAGAGAGAATATATAATATTTTGTTTTTTGGAGACTAGGCAATCTGGTCTAAAATAATATTTCCAATACCAACCAATTTTCTGAATTTTCATGGTTTTGTTTTTTTTTTTTTAACAGATGAATAGGAATGTCATTGTATACTATCATAATTTTATCATCAATCCATTTGTATCATATACAGGCTGTTTGCCAAAATAACAAACCCCACACAGGAGTCATAGCAGAATAGCAGTCCTTTGGATACATGCCCAAGAATGGTGGACATAGTGACACAGTAACTGTGATCTTAGTTTTTTGATAAGCCTCCCCACCGTTCCATGTAATAAGTGTACTATCATAAACTCTATCCTCCTGCAGTATTAATGGTTCATTCTCTTTTGGTACAGCCTTAGCAACAGTTGTTTTCTTGATTGTAAGAGAAACAAATAATCACAGAGTCTAGCTACTTATTACAGAAACAGTAAAAATGACCATTCCCTTTTACCACTTCTCATTATTTTTCTAATTTTATAAAAGTATCTTGATGTTATTAGTTAGGAGTAGTGGAGGAATGACAGAATAACAGACAGAGGCGTTTCATCTCAAAGTACCTCATGAAAATCAAAGGTGGTATTTCCACAGTTGACTTTAGATGGCACTCTTCAGCTCTGCCTTTGTATGGTGACCTCAACTCAGACAAACTTGTAGACAGAAGGCATATCATCACATCAGAATTTCTTCTTGTCTATTATGAAAGGCAAACAAATCATCTAGAACACAGAATTTCTAAACTAACGGTAGGGCCTAATCAGTAGCAGATTTGGGAAAAAGGTGGCTGGAAATGCAGGAATGACCACCACATCTTGGTTTCTCCTCTTTTATAATCAGCATTTAAAGTAAAGATCATGTTACTCACAAATATCGTAAGTGATCTAATATAGAATATATAATATTATAGTTAACATTATAGAATGTAGATTATAACAAACATTAACATTATTTATTCTCCTTTGGAGATATTTATGATCCTTATTAATACTATAACATAACTAATTGTTTTATTTAGTTTTTCTCTAAGAACATATTTGTTTTTAATCTATTTTTAATTGGCATAGTGACAGGTGAAAACTATACGTTTTATATGTCATCAAATACTCCTGCAATAATTGTTTTTGTTTTTAAAGTCTTCTTCCATCTTGCCTTGCACAAACCCTTAAAAAAGGTGGAAAACCTTGCAGGGTCTCTATTTTCTTTACAAGGCACCCCAAAGTTCAGCTTAAGTATTCTTCTATGCAAACATTTCCTGAACTATCAGCACTGGCTTGCTTCAGATACAGTGTGTATACTCTCCACTGTTGCAAATCATGCATGTTTATATCTTTCTGCTTTATATATGGATTTTTTTCTTGAAATTTCTATCTCTGAAGTAATGCTAATTCTAGCCTATCTTTATTTTAAAAAATTAAGCAGCACTTCTGATCAGTTATGGCAGAGTTCACAAGATTTTGTAACTAACTTATATCAATCGCATTTCTAAAAGAATGTGTCTAAATATGGAATATCCCTTTCACACAATTTGAACTAACTGTCTGGATGCTGCAAGAAGGAGTTCTCAAATGCTCTGTAGAGGCTATGCTTTATAGAGCTTAGATGTTTTGTACAGAAGAATACTGCATGTCACACTGATGAAATGAATTCATTAGAAGCACACCAAAATAATTTGAATAGTCAAGCAATGAATTTACTGATTTATATGAACAGTTTAAAAAGTAACAAGTATATTCCATAGCCTGTCATTAATGTATAAAAAGAGAATGAGGGAAAATATCATCTTTGAAATTTGTTAATATGCTAAATAGAGCTGCATAGGCACCTACAGAAAGATCAGCAAAGCACATGGAATGTTTCATTCCCTTTCTAATGCTGACAAAGGTTATTTTCATCATTGTTAATTTCGTTCTTTTAGTGTCCTTTGTGTAGATGAATATTACATATTAACTAATATCTTAGCTGCTCTTCAGGCTTCTGTAAGGGAATTCTGGGATTGGGTAAGTTACTTTAAAAGGAAATTTGTTAACTCACAGTGCTGAGTGCTCAAAGGCCAAGTTCAAGGTACCAGTGGATATATGATATGAGGAAGGTCCCAGTAACTTCTTTTAAGGTCGTCTGAAATAGATGTCTTATCATGCCAGGAAATAATAGGAAGCTTACTAATCCTCTCTAATACTTGCTTCAAGACACAAATCTGTTTATGAAGATACCAATTTCATAACAGTATCACTTCCCTTTCATTCCTACTTCTTAATAATACCAAACTGAGATTTAAGTTCCAAGGCAGATATTGGGTGGGAAACAATCAAACCATCATACTTTTGAGTGTGTGGGCTGCAGAAATTGATTAGCAATTAAGAACACTTTCAATTTTTCTAAAGGACTACCATTGATTTCTAGATCCCACAAGGTAGCTCACAACCCTCTGCAGCTTAAGTTTCAGTGGATTCATTTTTCTCTTCTGGGCTCAGTGAGCACCAAGCCTTCGCATTGTGCATAGATATATATGCAGGCAAAATACAGTTTTATCATCTTTGATAATATTAGTGAACATCAAAGTTTAAGTCATCTTTAAATATCCCTAGGAAAAAAATATGTCTGAGTGGTTTAAGGATACAGATTAATATTAGCATACTTATTTAGTATGTGCAAGGCATGGGTTTGAACCTAATATAAAAAAAAAAAATTACAAAGAGACTTTGAAGTAGACTTTTGTATGGATTAAGGTTGCCTTTTCCATACTGATCATTTAGGGGGTAGATGGAGATGGATTAGATGCCCCAGGCCAATCATAGCTGTTCAACAAACTCAAGGCTGTAGACTGCATGAGCCCCTGTCTACAAAATACAGAACAATAAACATTCCCAGGAACAGCTGAGGATACCTGCTACTGAGTTGTTGGTAATGAAAGCCCTAGAGGTTTCCAGAGCAATAGACACTTCTGCTACTCATTCTAGTTTGATTTCTGTTGCTGTGATTAAACATTCTGAAACAAATGGAAGAAACTCAGGAGAGGACAGGATTTGTTTGACTTACACCTCCAAGTGACAATCCATCATTGAGGAAAGAAAAGCATGGGAGGATGTCAAGACAGAACTGCAACAGAATCCCCTAAGCAACGCTGCTTACTTGTTGGGTCATGATCTTATGCTCTAGGTTTTTTTATACACCTACTTTCCCAGGGATGGCACAGCCCACAGTGTGCTGGGACCTCCTATGTCAGTTTGCAATCAAGAAAATGATCCCAGTTGAACAAAGGCCAAGCTGATTGAGTCAGTTCTTCAGTTGAGGTTCTCTCTCTTTCCCCTCAGTTGCATCAGATAATAAAAGTAACTAAACTAGCATTTTGGGAATGTTTTGTTGTTGTTGTTGTTTCTTTGTTTGTATCAAAAGTAGTTTCTAAGACTATTACTGAAGACCCTGGACATTTTATAGAGAAATAACCTTGGAACAGGAATAGAAACTTGTTCCACTATGGCTACATTTCACAATTCCAAAGGGGCCTATACAGGGTATTGAGGAAGAAAGGGCATTGGTGCCATTAATAGGTTGTGAACACTATGAAATGCAACACTGATCATTGAGTGTCCACCACTTCAACGGTGACAGGATTGCTACTGGGAACTCCAACTGGGCCCTGATTAGATTTGGGGATCAATACCTGAGGGAATTCAGGCCTGTTACTTCAAACCTAGTCATAAAAACATAGCTGAAAAGAACTTAAACCCTAAGAAAGAACTTACCATTATTTTGTGGCCAACTGTAATGGTCTCAAACTACATACTAAATATTTATGTTTATATCCATAGATAAATGCTTCCCTTAGCCTTAATCAGAAAAGTTTCTCATTACAATAAAACTCAGTGATTTAATGGACATATGACTGCTCTGGTTGCCGATAGTGAATGCCACTTAACTGTTTAGCCTTAATCAGAACATGTAGACCCCACCCATTATGATTCAATGGATAATATGTAAGAGGAAATATTAAAACTAGAAAATAGCTGGAAGCATGCAAAATAACATTTCCTGGCTATAGTAAGCTATTGTGATCATGAACCCACAGCTGCATTGCTTCTACATTGCCTGAACAGAGCTTGACCTGTCACCAATTGGTCATGGATCAGGGGGAAGGCCAACGGATCCCTTCTTCTTTTAACTAAACTTTGCTGTGGTAGGTTAATGCAGAAAACCCACTTATTATCTTCAGTTATATAAACCATTACTGAGCCCATTAGGCTCTTACAGACCATGAAAAGTCATGTCACACAGATGGCCTGGATTAAACTCAGTACGTCACACAATAATATAAGAAGACATGATTATAGGGAAGATACATATAGCAAAGGGGCATATAGGAAAAAGCAGATATTGATAAGGTGTCAGGGGAATAGGAAAGGATAGGGATAACCTGATTACTGACATCTTTGAAATTTTCAAAGAATAAATTTAATGATAATTTTGATTAAAAAAAAAAAAAGGAAAAGAGAAAAGTAGGGTTCTTAGCTCTATGCCAAACTCCTGAATTAGAATCTACTGAAATAAAGTGATCTAGGTATCAGGAAGCTACTTTGTAAAACTATTTTATTACAATGTGTAGTAAACAAAGAGTTAGTAAACACAAGGACCTTAAAAATTGAAAATGGCAATTTAATGTTGAATAAATTTCTAATAATTATTCAAAATAGCAATTATTTTTATTTAAAGAATGAAGAGATGAATGATTAAAGGTCAATATCTCATAGACAATAATTGGATTAAAAGAATCAACAAGAAAAAAAAAAACTGAGAAAACATAACATAATAAGTAAACATAGAGAAGCCAAGATCTACAGAATTCTAAAGTTTTAACTTCACGAATTAAACACTAATTGAACAATCACTCCATAAAACACACATACACACACACACACACACACACACACACACTGACACACTGACACACACACACACACATTTCCAGTTTATAACAAAATAAACCAATAGCAAGTAAGAATTTAGAACACTCATTTCCAGCATAAGCAGAGATTTTATCTGCTACTTACATATCCAACTTTTATTCATTTTATTATCTTCATTTTATTAATAATATTTAGTTTTATTTTGAGTATAACTGAGATAAACTTTGTAACCCTAAACTATGTATGACTACATATGATAATGGTGCTTAGGAATTACTCCAGTTCACAAAATTTGAAAATATTCCTGCTTTCAAATATAGCTATGTTTTTAAGCACATAACACGCTGAGATGTGCCATTCTGGCTGCCATCACAATTACTCCTATCCCACTCTATGCACAGATGCTGAATGTGGATAACCATTCCTGGCAGGTTATACTGGCAGCTCATACAAATGGGTAATCATTGGCTCATGATCACCTCGACTCCCTAGATCAATGGAATGGCCCAGCTGGGCAAGACTGAAATCTAGCTAAGGAGGGGGATGCGTGTGTGTGTTTGTGTGTGTCTCAGTGTGTGTGTGTGTGTGTGTGTGTGTGTGTGTGTGTGTGTGTGTGTGTGTGTGTGTATGTGTTTCTTGTTTTTCCAGCTAGCTGTGACACAGTGCCTACAGCATTTCATACACCTGTCTTTTTAAAAATGTATTCTAAATGTATTAAATTTAGTGAAATCTTTGCTCTTATCTGACTAATATAAATAAAATGGAGCTGTTCACACAGCATGAAAGGGCACCATTCAGTGTAGAAGTTAAGACTTGGAAACCCATGCTTAGAGGAAGCATCACCCACTCCTATGATATGCTGTAACTACTGCTAATGAATACCATCAGTCCAGCTGCTTACTGTGAAATAGCCACTCTTGCACCATGCCTACAATAAACTAAGAAACACAAAGACGGTCATTAAAGCTGAACAGAAATTCTATTTTTGATTGATCCAATCTATCTAATAGCAGCTATGTAGCAACGTAAACATCATTAGTGAGCTTTTCAAACTATATTTCCATTTTGCTACCTTTTCTCTATCCCCTTTCATAGTTTCTGAGGACCAGTTTACTCTTATATTTAAATCGTCAATCTATGAATCACTAGCCATTAACGTCAAAAGGGCATTGCAAGGCATTTTGCAATTGCTTTCACACTCTAAATTCACAGTGAGAGAGAAATGGGAAAGGGAGATGGTTCAATCAGAAGTAATGCAATGTTCCTAGAACCTTTGGATTATGGGGAACAATTAGTAATAAGATACATGTAACCATATGAATTAAGCAAGACAGAGCCCAGTGATTTTCAAAATCTGCTCATTAATCCAATGAGTTTAGTTTTTGAAAACTTTTAGTGTTTTAATTTTGAGGTGGCTCTAAAAATATAATGCAAGAAATCTCTTAATGTCTCTCTTTTTTTTTTTTTTTTTTTTTTTTTTTTTTGAGACAGGGTTTCTCTGTGTAGCCCTGGCTGTCCTGGAACTCACTCTGTAGACCAGGCTGGCCTCGAACTCAGAAATCCACCTGCCTCTGCCTCCCAAGTGCTGGGATTAAATAAATTGAATGTCAAGTAATCGTTACATGATTTTCTTCTTTTTTTCCACACCAGAGTTTTGTTCTGCATAAATGTTAATGCACTATTCAAAGCTCTATTTTTTGGTCTTATTTTTCTCATTTCTATGTATGTTGGGTATGCAATCATTTCTAAGATTGAGCAGTACACAGTGTGTATGCATGTGGTGGTAGACTGTATTTTTTGGGTGTATGAGTGAAGGTGCATTTGTCATAACAGGGGTATGAAAGTCAGAGAACTGGTTATATGACCACTTTGTTGTAGGACTGTCCACAGGGATAGATGGCCTAGGGGCTTCTGATGAATCTTCCAGGTCTACTTCCCACCTCACACTAGGAGCACTTTGATTACTGAGACTTTCTCCCATGTCTGGCTTTTGCATAGGTTCTGAGGATTCTATATAAAGCCTCAGGCTTATATGTCAAGGACCTTACTTACTGAGCCCTCTTGCCTGTCATGATACTGTTTATATATATACACCCCAACTGTTGTTAGCATTCTTCTATTTTTACTTCTTACATTTCAGAAGCTATTCTGTTTGATTAATACTATAAACATCAATATAACAATTTTGATCTATATTCGTAGTCTTTCAGTTTTAGTTTTAAATAGTCAGCTGAGAACCCATTAAGAAATGTCACACACACACACACACACACACACACACACACACAGACACACACACACACACAGACACACAGACACACACACACACACACCCTAACACACTCCTCCATTACCCTCCCATCTTTATTTATTCTCATGTTCATGATCATTCAGAAGCATTGTCAAGCATCCAAGACTATTAGGAAACCTAGGGCACATTATTGATTCTTCCTTCTTCGCGATTCTCTCAATCTACATGCCAAGTCAGTCACTCAATAAGAATCTTCTGTGTTACTCCATACATTCCAGAAACCCATTTACCCCTCATCTGATAAACATCAGCCACTACTTAGTACCTGATGACAGTGGAAGAGCAAACCCGCTGCCTTGGTCCCAACAGCCTGTATTTCAAGCCATAGCAAATACCACAGACTTCCTGTTACTTTGATATTGTTATTTTACTACAAGAGTTCAGGACCTTCCTATCTTTCAATATTTTTAGGATGTAATTCTAATAAATTCCTATAGATGTACAAGGCCTGCAGAGATTTACCTTTTAATTTATTGCTAATTTTATTTTTATAGTTTACCATTCAGAAATAATTTGATTTCTACAAGAAACCCACATATTCTATGGTGTGGTATTTGTTACACTAACATTAACATAGTCAAGTGGAACAGTTGGGACTTTTTTACCTTTTAATTTTCTTCATGTTTAGATGCTTGTTTAATAAGACATCCTACAAAGTCCCAATAAGATATAAGGAGTAAATAAATATGTTTTCTATATATCTGTTTCCCAAGCCTCTTCTTTTTTTTTTTTTTTTTTTTTTTTTTTTTTTATTAGTACAACATACAACAAATTTTCTGAACTTTTTTAGGTTAGTTGGAGCGACAGATAATCACAATTGTCATCTTCATGGGATTTAGAATCAGTATGGAATTGAATCACTGGGCAAATCTATGAGGGAGTATGTAGATTGTGTTAGTTTTTATAAAAGGAAGCTTTGTAATTCTGGACAATAACATGTGTCACAGACTAAAAAATAAAACCAATAAAACACACCAACAAACAGAAACAAAATGTGCTCAGAACACA
This sequence comes from Uromys caudimaculatus, assembly GCA_028551405.1. Classification (NCBI taxonomy): domain Eukaryota; kingdom Metazoa; phylum Chordata; class Mammalia; order Rodentia; family Muridae; genus Uromys; species Uromys caudimaculatus. Next base: position 48,353,994 of record CM052712.1, read on the forward strand.
AACATTCAGCACTTCCTGTTTCCTGACTACAGATGTGTTATGACCAGCTACCTACTGTTCTAATTACCATAACTTATTTGCCATGATGGACTCTGTGCCCCATAACTGGAAGATAAAATAAAGCCCTTTTTTTATATTGCTTACTCAGGAATAATACCATGGAAATGAAAAAAAAAAAAAAAAAAAAACGTAACTTATACATATTCATGCTCCATTCGTTGGCTTATCATTTCATGGCAGGATCTATCTGTGGATCTTCATATTGGTCATATATATATATATATATATATATATATATATATATATATATATATATATATATATATATGTTTAAGTTTATTTTATTAAAGATTTATTTATTTTATGTGTTCATACACTGTAGCTGTCTTCAGCCACACCAGAAGAGGGCATCAGATCCCATTACAGATAGTTGTGAGCCACAATGTGGTTGTGGGGATTGAACTCAAGACCTCTGGAAGAGCAGTCAGTGCTCTTAACTACTGAGTCATCTCTCCAGCCCTATGTTTACGTTTATATGTGTATATATCAAATATATGACACATGTATATACATATATATGATATATTGCATATAGTACAAATATATGAAGATATATATAATATATATCTATTATATCTATCTACATATTTATCAATGTGATGTAAAAATCAGAAGAAATCCCGTTTTTCTTTCATTCGAGAAGTAAAGATATGGTGCTGGATTGTCTTTGAAGATCCCTGTTATGCCAGAGATAATGCATTTAAGTTCAATTGGCATGGATTACCAATCTTAGCATTAATTTAATATATAACACAGGAAATTAATATATAACACAGGAAATATTGTTACTAGCATTAGTATATGAATAATTATATTGAAACAAAGGATCAAATCTTAAAATATGGCACAATCTATAGAGTCAAGATTGATTGCCAGAGCTACCATTCCTAGTTCTTGGTCACAGATTTATAAGCATAGAGTGAGTTCAAAGGGAATAGAGATTGAGTAATACCTTTTTTTGAAGAAGACAATTATTGATTGTCTTCACTGATTTTTCATACATCAAAGTCCAGTTTTGTATGAAATATTATATGTAGTGCATCTAAAACATTTCTACTAAATTCAGAGAGTAAGATTATTTTGTTATTCTAGATCAATGATCACTTATAAATAAGTCTGTCCATATATATATATATATATATATATATATATATATATGTGTGTGTGTGTATGTGTGTGTGTGTGTGTATGATAAATTTTTCAGTCTGGGATATACTGAACTTCTGTAAAATTTAGCAAAGAGATGGTACTCTATAGCAGTAACTCCATAATAAATATTCCTTCTCAACAACAGGGTTAGATATATAACATAGGATTCTTCTATAAACCATAGTAAAATCACTCAACAGCTGACAATATATATGATCATTTATGATCAGGACAATCACTGTAACTTATTCAACATTTTCCTCTATATTGTTTTCAATACAGGAGTGTTTTGCTCAAAGTAGGAGGTTTAAAAGCATATTGGTCTATTTTCATTTTTCAAAAGTGTTAAGAATAAGGTACTGAAATATCTTCAATTTAAATAACATCCTCACAACAAAGAACTATCAGATTCAAAATACCAATCTTGCCAAGGATCAGAAACCTATGCACATTTTAAAGATATATCAGTTCCTTTAGACTTCAGTGCCTGTTATATACCTGGCCACAAGATAAAGTCATAATTACCAAACTTATCAGGTATATTCTTTAATAATTTAGTCTCTGTTGACAACTTTCCATTAATTTTTATATTGTGACTTCTTTATTTTGAATTATTTCCCCAATATATATGCTATGTTTGCATCCATCAACAAAAGCTAAGACATAAGAGTGAACATCTTTCAATTAAAATGAGCTTTCTGATTGAAATGGATCAATTAGTAATGTATTTGTCACATAATCATGAGGACATGATATTGGATTTTGACCAGCGTGTAAAATGTTGAGTATAAACTATACTAATTTTTGTAGTGCTGGGAAAGCACTCATAGTGATCCGTGATTAGTCAAGTTAAATACATCACTGATCTCCACATTCAGGAAGAGATCATGCTTCAGAAAATAAGATGAAGTATGATAGAGAAAGGTCCTTGACATCACTCTCTACCCTCCATATGCATGCAAAATATGTGTGTACTCTCACACTTGTGGACACAGGTACACACAGAAATGTCAATAAATATTAAATATAAAGGATCAAGAGAGATATATCATGCTTACTAATCTGGTATGCCTTTATCACCTAGGGAAAATAGTGTTCTCTCTCTTCTCATTATATTCACCAGGGACTTGAGAAAGTGGAGGCTCTCCCATCATATGGTGCTCCAATCTATAGGAGTCCTTTGTCACTGTGTCTATAAAGAGAATGTGAAGTAATGTATGACTATATATGATTTCCTCTGTCCACTAATAAGACATGTATCTTCATCTGCATTGATCACATATGCCTGGCCAAACAAATCAGTTATTTTCCTTTAAGTCCAAAGGCATGGTTTTCTTTAAGAAAGAGGAAAAAGTCTCATCAACAGTCCTAGCTTTCTTTTCCTGATTTCTAGTTCAAACTCATGTTTAACATTTTAGACTTCTTTGATGAATCCCATCATAGACCAAGCCATTTGGGTTCAATTACCCTGGTTCTTGGTTGATTGTCCTTCCTTTGAGTTCATGTTACAATTTTAATAATGATTTCACAATATTAGCATACTATGGAAGTCTGTTGAAGCTCTTGTCTCTTCTGAATTATCGCCTATAAAACAGATGAGGTTTTACTGTAGTTATGTAATTATGAGTCATTTAACTAATGTATTTTTCTCAAGACAGAAAATTTGAAGTATCTATATTATCTAATAAAGTATAAGATTATTTGATTGTTTTTTTTTAAAAATCAAACTAAATCCCATCTTTCATTTATTCATCCATTTATTCAGTCATTAATTTATAGAAAGGTAAGATAGTACTACTTAGCCCTAGGTGGCCTGTATTCTAGAATGGCCTTAAACTCTTGATAATTTTCCTGCTTCAGTTTCAAACGTGGTTAGATTACAACTTTTGTAATCTAACTACAAATTAATTTTGTAATCTAATTACAAGTTTTTGTAATCTAACCATACTACTCTTCTCAAAGATGACTTCAACTTTTATCTGTACCTCCTTATACTGTGTAGAACTGGAATCCCTTTCTTCATAACATCTTGGATTGGAGTACCACATAAAATCATGCAAATCATTCTACATAGATTATTTCCATTTTAAGTTCCTGATGCCATATTGTTTCTTTAAAAATTCTATTGCAGCTATAGATATAGATATAGATATATTGCTTTTTTATCTAGTTAATTAATATTTTTTACATATTTTCTCATCCTACTCACTACCCTCTCCCAATCATCTCTTCCTATAATCTATCCCCCATCCTTTGCTCCCTGTTTGCTTTGAGTGAGTAGGGTCCTACTGAGTATTTTTCCCCACTCTGGCACTTCAAGTCTCTCCAAAGCTAAGCACTTCCTCTCCCTCTGAGGCCAGGCAAGGCAGCCCAGATGGAAGAACATATCCCACATAGAGGCAACAGCTCTGGGATAGCCAGCTTCAGTTGTTTGGGACCCATATGAAGACCAAGATGCACATCTGTGCAGTGAGGCCTAGGCCTAGCCCTTGTAAATTCTGATTGGTATTTCAGACTCTGAGAACCCCAAGGGTTCAGATTCATTGGCTCTGTTAGTCTTCCTGTGGAGTTCCTATCCCTTTCTTGGCTCTCAATCCTTCTTCCTATTTTTCCATAAGAGTTCCAGGCTCCATTTATTATTTGGTTGTATGTCTGTATATGTCTGAGTCAGCTGCAGGGTAGAGCCTTTCAGAGGACAACTTACTCCTGTCTGCAAGCATAACAGAATATCATTAATAGTGTTAGGGACTGGTGCTTGCCCATGGAATAGGTCTCAAGTTGGGCCCTTTACTAATTGGTCATTCCCTCAGTCTCTGCTCTATGCCCCATGCCTGCATTTCTTATAGCCAGGATAAATTTGGGTTGGAAATTTTGTGGGTAGGTTGGGGTCTCTATAACTCCACTGAGGTTCCTTCCTGACTACAGGAGATGGCTTCTTTAGGTTACGCATCCCATTGCAGTGAGTCACAGTTAAAGTCACTCCCATTGATTCTTGGGTACCTCCTTTATCCCTGGCCTCAGTCTCTTTCTGGAGATGCCTTCCACCTCCTCACCCCTGACAGTTGCAGATTTCCTTCGTTTTCATGACCATCTAGCCGTCTCTGCTCTCCTTCCTCAGACATGATTCTGAATCCCCATTTCTCTCCCCATAACCCTTCCCCCCGAGCTATGTCCCTCCATCTGCTTCTTTTGACTATTGCATTTCCCCTTGTGAGTTTCATGCTTCCTCACTTGAGCCTTCCTTCTTGCTTAACTTCTTTGAGTCTGTGGAGTGTAACATGATCTGTATTCCATGGCTAATGTCATTTACTAGTGAGTACACACCATGCAAGTGCTTTTGGGTCTGGGTTACATCTTCACGATGATATTCTTAAGTTCTATACATTCACCTGCAAAATTCATAATGTCTTGGTTTTTAATGGCTGAATAGTATTCCATTGTGTAGATGTACCACATTTTGTTCATCCAATCTTCAGTTGAGTGACATCTTGGTTGTTTCCAATTTTGAGCTATTACAAATAAAGTAAGTATGAACACAGTGAGTGAGTGTCCTTGTGGGATGGTGGAGCATCTTTTGGGTATATGCCCAGGAATGGTATAGCTGGGTCTTGAGGTAGAACTATTCCCAATTTTCTGACTCCATGTCAGACTGCAAAGTAGCATGAAAGAGTATTTCTCACTTTTTCTTCTATGAGATTTACTGTATCCAGTTTTGTGTTGAGGGCCTTGATCCACTTAAACTTGAGTTTCATGCAGGGTAAAAATTATGGATCTATTTTCATTCTTCTACATGTAAAAATCCAGTTAGTCCAACACCACCTTTTGAAGATGCTTTCATTTTTCCAAATCCCATACCTTTATGTTAAAGGTATTAGAAAAATCTGTGATACAAGACACATTAGAAATATCATCTAAGCCTTATACAGCAAGCCAATAGCCAACATCAAAGCAAATAGATAGAAATTTAAAGCATTTCCTCTAAAATCAGGGACAAGACAAGGTTGCCACTCTCTATACCTATTCAGTATAGTACTTGAACCTCTGTCCAGAGCAATAAGAACTAAGAGAGATCAGGGCGATACAAATTGGAAAGGAAGAAGTCAAAGTATTGCTATTTGTGTATGATAGAACTGTATACACAAGTTACCCCAAACTTCTACCAGAGAACTACTACAGCAGATAAACACCTTAAACAAAGTGGATGGATTAAAAATTAACTCAAAGAAATCAGTAGACCTCCTTTACACAAATGATAAAGTGGCTGAGAAAGAAAGTATGGGAACAACATTCTTCCTTTACACTAACAATGAATAATATAAAAATCTTGGTGTAACTCCAACCAAGCAAGATCTGTATGACAAGAACTTCAGGTTGCTGAAAAAAGTAATTGAAAAAGATGTCAGAAGATGGAATGATCTCCCATGCTCCTGAATAGGCAGGACTAACAGAGTGAAAATGACCATCTTACCAAAAGCAATTTACAGATTCAATGCAATCCCCATCAAAATTCTAATACACTTTTTGTAGACCTTGAAAAAGAAATTCTCAACTTCAAGTGGAAAACAAAAAACTCAGGATAGTCAAAACAATACTGAACAATAAAATAACTTGGGGAGGAATCACCATATCAGACCTCAAGCTGTACTACAGAGCAATAGTGATTTAAAAAATTATATGGTATTGGTACAGAAACAGACACATTGATCAATAGAATTTAATTGAAGACCCCAAAATAAACATACACACCTATGAACACTTGATTTTTTTTTTATACAGAATCCAAAACCACTCAATGAATATGTATTGTTAAGGATAAGCACATTCTTGTTCAGCTTCCATACCTTTAAGTACATTTGGGCATCCATTTCTAAGTGTAGCCATCTTACATCATCATCTAAAGAAAATAAATTTTAAAAAAATGATTATTAGTTGAATCTGAAAGTAGTGAATTGGCCTGAGTCAGGCTGACTCCATGACAAGCTGCAAAGCAGAGGTTCAGGAGAACGGGCCTGAGTTTCTACTTGCCAGAACTGAGCAAGTCAATTACTCAAACAAGTTCAGGGTTAGGTCAATTCCTCCCCAGCTTGAGAAAGTACAGTCAGCCCAGTTTGTGGCCAAGAGGTCAAGAGGTACCCCTCCTTGGTATGAAGCAAGAATAGTTAGTCTGGTGTCAGACAGTGGTGGTGCACACCTTTAATCCCAGCACTTGGGAGGCAGAGGCAGGCAGATTTCTGAGTTCGAGGCCAGCCTGGTCTACAGAGTGAGTTCCAGGACAGCCAGGGCTACACAGAGAAACCCTGTCTCGAAAAAACAAAAAAACAAAAACAAAAACAAAAAAAGAATAGTCTGAATCATATCATCAACTAGACACCCAGAGATAGAACACATCAACCAAGATATACATCACCTACCCCTCCATAATGTTCTCCTTTTTGGCTTGAAAACTGAATCTTCGAATTCTGTTGAGGTCTTTCCACACCAATGGAATTGAGCAGCTACATGCAGGAATAAATACTCTTTGCTTTTGCGTACTATTTGAGTCTGAAGTGTCATTTTTCAGAAATTCAGAAGCCCTAACAATTCTAATCAAGAAAACTAAAACTGAATGAAGACTCTCAATTCTTCCTGTAAAAGTGAAGCATATTTTTACATAATCTAGAAAAATATTTACTTTATCAGTAGGACAGAAGTAGACTGAATTTTTTGCACAAACCAAAGCTCTCTATTCAATAAGTGTAGTCTTAAACATAATTTAGAGCAAAGTTCACTAAACTCAAGGGAAATGAGGTCTTAATCAAATCCTGCCATATTTGATCAAGTGACTCTAACTTACTGAGTCTTTTTTCATCATTGCTTTGTTTCTCGTGTTTGCCACAAAGGCAAAATGTAAAATAATAATTCTCAGATTCAACTCTGTTACCAGGAACAAATAAGTATTTGATCTAATATTTTATATTGTTCAAACTTAAAACAAAGGACATTCAAATATTATTATTGATAATGAAACATAGGAATTATAATTTCTAAAAATAAAATGTAGGTAACCACTGAAAATTATTAATAAAATATGATAGTGGACAATTTTTGGGAAAAATTATAAATATTTATAAAGTAAGCCATACTATATATCAAAAGTAGTAAATATTTTAGAAGAATGACTCATTTTAAATATAGTAATAAAATTTCTAAAAAGATAATTTGAATAAATTTTTTGAGGGGTAATTAAATCCAAGTACAGTTAACATTTTCTAAATCTAAATAGGAACAACAGATAATAATATAGTTTCATAGCCTTAAAACTCAGAATATATTTTCTGGAGCACTTACATTGTTCCTGATTAGTTTACAAATAGTACTATTTCAATATATTTAAAAACATAAGAGAAAAATCTAGGGATTTTAAAATTATTTGATATTTATGTAATTCAACAAATCCTGTTGGTCCCTACTCATAATAGATTGAAACAATATTTTTGTAAAGTTGTTTGTTAACTAATAGAGATTAAATTTTATATTTTATCTATATTTTTACAACAGCAACATGTTATCAAATGTAGGCCTCAAACTGCAGATTTTCCTGTCTTAGCTCCTAATTTCTGAGATTATAATACATCTAACTTCTAAATATTGAATTTTAATCTGACTCCTGATGAGTGATATTCCCTTCATTCTTCTCTTAGGAATTCATGGCTGCTACAATGAACAATTGTTTCTCATAAGCCATAGTAGGAGGAGGAGAAAAACTGACGAGTACAGTATGTTCTACTGTTTAGAAGGCTCCATAGGTTAGAAGAATTCAGAGTATTTCACTTTTTTCCATAATAATTTTGTTGATTATTTGGGAATTTCACATCATGAAATCTAATCGCACCCACTGTCCAGGTCTCCCAGGTTGATTCCTCTACCTTTATGACTTTCCCCATTAGAAGAAGAAGGATGTGGGAGTAGGAGGAAGAAATAAATGTTCAATTTGTGTTGCCCATTCACTCACTGGAGTAAGGTGAAGCTTCCAGTGGCCAACCACTTAACAAAAGCTGTAAAATATCCAGAAGTCATCATCATTTGTGGAGAGCTACAAGTTAGCCTCCTTATCATAATTTTTAAAAGTTCTCTACAAGAACAAGACAAGAGATTTCTGTCTAGGCTGTTACTTTTTTTGGGAGGGGTTGACCACGGTGAGGGCAAGGGCTGTCACAGAAGCATTCTATATTATGCCCCTCTTGGTCAACTGCTAGTTTATATTCATCCATTCTAGAAAATTAGCCACCTTGCCCTTTACACTCAAGAGGAACACAGATCATGGACTTCCAGATGGTTTCTGGTAATAATATGGACAAAGGACATCCACATGGTCTTTGGAGTCAGCATATGCCATAAACTTCAGTGTGATCTTTGGCATCAGTACAGGCCGAGTTCATTAACACATTCTTCTGACATAAAACAGTCTGTGGACATTATTTTATTTTTTATTTTTACTTTTTTTCTTTTATTGGATATTTTCTTTATTTACATTTCAAATGTTATCCCTTTTCAGGTCTCCCCTCCAGAAACCTCCTACCCATCCCCCATTCCCCTGCCCCTATGAGGGTTCTCCCCTACCCATCCACCAACTCCTGTCTTCCCACCGTGGCATTCCCCTACACTGGGGCAACCAACACCCTCAGACTCAAGAGCTGCCCCTCCCACTGATGTCCAAGAAGGCCCTCCTCTGCCACATACAATCTTGAACCATGGGTCCCTCCATGTGTACTCTTTGGCTGGCCATCCAGTTCCTGGGAGCTTGGGTGGGTGTTCTGGGCAGTTGACACTGTGGCTCCCCCCATGGGGTTGAAAACCTCCTCAGCTCCTTCAGTCCCTTCTCCAGCTCTTCTCCTTCTCCAACTCTGCGTCAGTCCGTGGACATTATTATTGTTGCAGCATAAATCTAAGACAGCTGTACAGACCAAAAACATCCACATTAAGATCCATAATACCATATTTTCATTTTCCAATGATTTTAGGATCCTTTACTGTAAAAAATCAAAGGACATCTAACTGCAACTCAAAGGCAACAGTGAACAGAAACCTCTACAACTAGTTGTGCCTCCAAACTTTGCTGAAATAAGTAAAGGAAATTTTATAAATATACTCATATCAATATTTTTGTAAAACTTATCAATTTTTGAGACCCCCAAATAATTTACAGACAAGAGATTTCTGCTGTATCCTCTTAAGGCCTTGGCAAAGGAACGAAACAGATTTTTTTGTTCCCTAACCTTGATGAGTGTCACAAGGACCGACAGCAGGAGGCAGAGTTTGGAGTGGGATTTCAAAATCTTTTGTATTAAATACAATGCTTGTAAAACAAATCCGTCATGATTGTAACATCTCAGCAAATATTAAAGAATCAAATAAAGTTTTAACTCGTCCTCTTCTCCCTCCTATGACTAAAATGGAAGAGTTCCTTGAAGCATGTTCTCAAATCCCAGAAGTTTGAACTCTCTCTTCATTTTGGAAGACTTTGCCAACTATGTTGTATCAAAAGCTGAAGAACATAAAGAAATGCATGTGTGAATTCCCAATTTTTTTTTTACGACAATCTAAATATCAAATACTGTTATTTACCTTAAGATTTCTCTGGATTAGCTCTCTGTCCTTGGTGTTCCCAGTATATAAATATCAAATTATAGAGAATTTATCATCTTATATGATTGTTATGATCATATATATGCTGTTAGGGAAGCTAAAATATGAGAACTGGATGGATTATTATTTTTTCAAATTTGTGTCACTTGGAATAAAATTGTAATTGAGAAAAATGGTAGTTTATCTTATACAATACCATTTTAATTTTAAAATGAAATGTTTTTTATATTTAACTGTAGATTTTTTTCATATTCTATTAAACATGCATTTATATTTTACTTTTACTTCTCCTTCTTTAATATATTAGATTAGCATAGGCAATTTTTCTATGTAAAACTAAAGAGTAAATATTGTAATCTTTGTTTGTTACCTACAGTCATTGCCATTATTTATTCTTTTTTGTTTTGTTTTTGTTTTAAACCCTTTAAAAATGTAATTACTATATTAACCAGTAGGCCACACAGAAATAGATGGCAATGGAATACAGCTCTAGGGACACACTTTGATAACTCTTATAGAAGCTGCAAGTAATTTAGTGTAATCCTGCTCAGAGTGACAATGTAGAGAAATTGATATCTTAGGAGGACATAAATTACATTTTACCTTTTTGTATATTGACAATAATAAAGAATAGTGTTTGATGTAGGACATTGCATTTCTTGACATTGATTTTTACACATACTAGAATATGGAATTTCCACCAGTTCCCCAATGATAGTTTGCAGCCTGACATCAAGTTCAATGACGACCCATTTCCTATAATGTGGACTTATTTCCTGGACTCTTTTTCCAGTTTACAAAGAGGCATAAAAAGATCGATGCCAAGTCTGACATTAGGCTACACAGAAAAGGACGATGGGTTCTGCTATAGCTATTTTCTGTTTTCTCCATGAGTTGGTGGGCACCAGCTGCCATCCTCTAGACTCCAGGAGGCCTGCATAGTGAAACTGTAACTTCAGCTAAAAGTTAACAGAGATTTGCTTTGCCCAAACACATGAGTGCATACTTGGCAGTTACCATTTCCACATCAGCCCCTGGACTGGTGGCAGCACGGTGATATTTAATTTCATGTGTTGCCTTCACTGGTCCATGATGCCGAGATGTTCAAACATCCTCAGTGTTTCGGAGACTGATTCCCCTCTTCTTTAGTTTGTTTATTTAGCACCTTTTTAAAAACATGTTAACATTTAAATCAATTTACTACAAGAAAAAAAAATTGCTCAGTTTTTCTGTTAAAGGCCTTGAAAGAATAAATTCTGTTTTCCTGAAGTGAAAAGGAATTCTTCCAGAATTTGAATTTGTGAAATCAGTTAGTGCATGGTTGTCCAACTCAATCAAACAAAAGTCTTTATTTCTGTTTGTATGTATATGAATAGTTGACTTATCCTATCTATATATTCAAAGAGTCTTGGATTAAAAACAATTTAGTCAGGCATCAGTAGCGAACATGTGATCTCTGCTTGACCTCCTGGTAGAATGCAAATTCAGTAGTGAATATGTGAAAGTTTTCATCTCATTAATCCTCCAATTGGCATATGTTTTACCTACCTAGTATTTACATTTCTTAGATAGCATGCAACAAGTAATATAGAAATGATACCAGTGGGATATATTTAGGGTATATGCAAAGACAACACAGTATAAATCCGGAGGATTTACTAAATTGGAGGAGATTTAAGATCAGTCATAAATAGTTCACAGAGAGAGAGAGAGAGAGAGAGAGAGAGAGAGAGAGAGAGAGAGAGAGTTCTCTTAGTTTATTTTTAATTTCTCTAGAAAACCTCAATGAATAGAGATCTCTTCTGATAAATTAACAGGCTGTTGAAATCATAAAGTTAACAGCAGCCAGCAAAGTCGCACCTGGATTCCTCATCCAAAGAAAATGTGATATCCTAAGTGTTTTCAGCTTTATCTGCCAACTTCTATACTAATGTGTTACATGGAGATAGATAGTTAACACATCTATGCTTATATAAAGGTGTAATTCCAGATTACTTTCATAACTGTTTAATTTTTATTTATTTTTAAAAATTAAAGTATAATTACATAAATTTTCTCCTTCTAAACCTTCATGATCCCTGATCTTGCATACTTTCAAATTTACAGTCTGACAATATTTTTATTCTTTATCTTAAATTTCTATCCTGACAAATATTGTATTCTTTTTAATTGAGAAACTATAGTATCAAAATATACATTCCTTTAGTGTCTAGAATTTGTATCAAAACCTAGAGATATAGATGGTCAGTTTAGATTGTTTATTTTCTCATACAGGTAACAATTGGAAATAGAAGCAGCTTGTCTGGCATCAGTGGGAGGAGAAGCCCTTGGTCTGGTGAAGGCTTGATGCTCCAGTGGAAAGGAATGTGAGGACAGGGAGGTGGGAGTGGGTGGATGGGGGAATATCCTCATAGAAGCAGCGGGAAGATTGGGATAGAGGGTTCTGAGGGAGGGACCAGGGGGATAACATTTGAAATGTAAATAAAGAATATATCAAAAAAAATTTCAGAATCAAAAAAAAAAAAAAAAAGAAAGAAAGAAAGTGACACAAGTTGTCTTATTAGATATGGCTTTGAACATTGGTTTCTTTGTAGCACTCTGTTCATACTTTTTGGTGCACATCTATGTATTTCCTTTGTAATCAGAACAGAAGCAGCCTCAAGTAAAAAGACTCAATGCATCTAAATTCATAAAGAAGGTTCAGAGTCACCACTTCTACAATAATGCATTCATTCAGTCAATATCTTTGTATTGAACCCATAAGTGATATTAAATATAGAGATATAAGAAGTTATTTAGAAGATATTTTTCATTCAGTTAAGCATCTTGTACTTTAAAGTAGTGTTAGATACAAGATATAGAGGATTGAGCAGGACTTTGCCTGGAATTCTTGAAGAACCTCAAGTGAAAAAACATGCTGTTTGCGTGCTTCACATAGAGTCATAGATTTACAACTACTCTCCTATCTTAACATTGCAATGAAAGAAAAATATTATGTATCCAATAATTGCAGATTGAATTTTTATCCATTACTAGAATGGTAACATGGGATCAGATATACTTTTGTAATGTTGGATGGTGTCATTGAGCAGCTACAGCTCTAAGAGACCAATAGGTATCAACAACTCAGATCAATCAATTGCTTGCTGCAAACTGTGTTTCTAGGCATCACATATTTTCAATAGGTTAAGTGTATTAAGATCAACTTTGTATTTATAACAAATTTCAATTTATAATAAGTTTATTGGGTTGTAATCCTATGGAGAGTACATAAGTATCTGTGTTATAAAATATCTGTAAGCAATTAAGTCTAGAATTTCTCTTGCAGCTCACTTAGAAATACATTAACTTTTCTAGTCCTATCATTCACACCATTGTTCTTCTTGACTTATAGAAATAAACATTTAGGATTGTGAGAGTAAAAGTAGAAATCTTGATATGCTAGTCTCACATATACTAAAACAAACCATATATATATAGAGAGAGACAGAGACAGAGACAGAGACACAGAGAGAGACAGAGACAGAGAGAAGAGAGAAGAGAGAGGGAGGGAGATTAGATAGATGACAGATAGATGCATAGATACATAGATAAATAGATAGGGATGAATTCAAAACTTATGGTGGATGTTTTCACCTAAACTATAACACATATGAAGATACTGCAGTATGTTTGTTTAGTTCTGCAGTTCATTATTTGCCACTATGCTTGTTTAATATACAAAGTCATATCTTCCAGCCTGTCCTGTATCAGTTATCAGTAGAATTTCTTATCATCTCTTATGTTTTATGCATTAAATGCTTTAGAACCCAAGCAGAGAAAACAGATATCATCTAGAAGAAACCTGTCAAAAATACCATAATTTGCATGACTACTCTGTAATGTGGATGTCAGCTCTACTTTCCTTGTTTTCTCCCTGCTCTGTATTTCATATATCCTTTCAGTTGGTGTTTTCTGAGGGCATTGACTGCTGTAATTTTCTGCTGGTGAACTGGCTTATGTTGGAACATGTCTGGCAGCTGTGTCTATTTTTCCTGAGACCCTGGAGGATTTGATTCATTAGTATTTTGATCATTCTGCTTGACATGTAATACCAAAGGAGATATACCAATAGTTTTGGGTACAACTGGATCACCACTATTAGGATAGAATAAAATCAATTATTATTTCATTAAAAAGATTTAGCCAGCTACTTTATTTTACAGTGTTTAGCAAATGAGAGCATCTTAGTGAGATATGTAGATTGTTTCTTTCAGTATATCAGCTTTATTCTTCTGAAAAACTTTAGATGACTTAAATTTAGTGTATTTTGAAAATAAACAATTCAAGAACATATTTCACCCAAAACCACTAAAAGTACAGAGAGTTGCTACTGGGAAATATTTGCAGAAAGTATTGCAGTAAGAATTGGTACACAGACATTGTTTCTTTGGTTACATCTTAGAGTTTGCTTTTCAGTCACATCGGAGCCATTTGCAACTCATGACTGACTGAAAGCTTAGTTGTGGTTCCACTACTGTGCTGGTTAGTTTAATGTCAATTTGGCTCAAGTTAGAATCAGCTGAGAGTAGGGGTTTTCAATTTAGAAAATTCTCCATAAGGTCAGATTATAATCAGACCAGTAGGTCATTTTCTTAATATAACTGAATAACTGAATGGGGCACTAGAGGCCAGAAGTTCAGTTCACTTTAGGTAGTGCCACTTCTAGGTTGGAGGTCCTGGATTCTATAAGAAAACTGGCTAAGGAAGTCAAATAGTAGCAGTCTTGCATTGCCTCTGAATCAGCTCCTGCCTCCATGTTCCTGTCCTGCTGGAGTTTCTGCCCTGCTGGAGTTCCTGCCCTTACTGCTTTTGATGAAGAACTGTTATTTGGAAGTGTTAGTGAAATAAACCCTTATACTTCTCAGGTTGTTTTGGCTATGATTTTCATCACAGCAATAAAAGTCAACCACTTAGTACAAGAATATATTCTAGAGATTGAAGAGATAGCTCAGCAATTGAATGCTTGTTGTGCAATAACAAAATATGAAGACAGCAGTATGTACATAAAAAACTGGCTTCCTGCCAATGACTGCAAATATATCTCTGGGGGTTGCAATGCCCTCTTCTGTTTCCTAGAAATATACAGTAGTGCACATATTCCTGAAAATACATACCTACACATAGACACACAGACAAACACAGAGACACACAAAAAAAACACATATACATACACATTATTGTAAAATTGAAACAAATTCTTTTAAAAATGAGCATATATTTTCCATAGGTTACAGGTTAGATTTAATCATCTATCATATATGTATATCATCCATTTATCTCAAATATAAATGCATATATATATATATCATATATCCATTTATCATCTATTGATTTTCTATCTATTATCATACATAGAGACATTCTCAAACACACATAATGTCAAGACTCATAATTACTGTTGTATACTTACCCATAAGACATCGATTTGTGGCATTATCATATATAAATAACATTTTATCTTGGAGAAGGCATACCTTAAATTAGATACAAGTGGCATTAAATTCATGGTGCTTTTTCCTCATCTTTCAAAGAATACTGATTAAATAAGTAGACTGTAATGTCAGTTGATATTACATTCTAATGTTTCCTTTATATGCTGTATTCGCATTATCTCTCATGCCCCAAGCCATTCTGCTGACCTTCACAGTAAATCTCCCACTTATCATCATTTTTACCTTTAGCATAGAGCACACAGTGCACCCTCAGAGGGCACTAGAACAATGGAAGATACAATATTAAGCCCCAGTTTACTTTATACACAGCTGGCATTGGACTTCTGGCTCTGATATGTGACCCTTATTCTAGTTATAACCCAAAGACATGAGCTGTTAAGCTGTTGAGCTTGCTCTAAAATATATACTGCTATTAAGACCGACTTTAATGTATTAGGAACAAATATGCAGCCTGTAGCCCTAGAGAAATGTTCATCTTAAGACTTAGTGATATGTTATCTTGGCTTTCATTCTGTCTCTTCTATTAGCCTAACTAAAGGAACTCAACAATCTCACTTGCTGAGTTTCATCATGTAGTTTCCTTTTTGGTTTCTCAGAAATGATTAGTAGAAAGCTATAGCATAATTAAAGGTACAGCATGAGTGTTGGTAACCTCAAAAGGTTAAACATAACAGAGGTTAGCAATGCATCTCAATTGATGAAGATTAAAAGATATATTGCTGAGGAATATATACCACATACCTTATTCTGAAAAGAACTTAGGAAAAATAGTTTGCCATTATGTACTATATTTTTACTCTTTATCTGTATTTTTCTGATTAATTTATAAACTAAGAGGTAAATTTCATGGGAATGGTGTAGTTACATAATAAACAAATTTTGTAAATGTATTTATTTATTTATTTGGGTATTCTCTGTGTAATTTCCATTCAAATATCCCAATGATAGTGAACTCCAAAATGTTGAATTATCCTATACCTTAACCAACTATAAAGTCATCTTAAGTACATCTATAAAAAGCATTATGTCTTTCTGTTCTCACATGCGTGGTTTCTGGATAAGCATGAATTTTTGTTGGGTTCGCTTTAACATAACTGAAATGGTATATATAAACACTAACATTATTAGAATTCCACATGACAATTCTAATGTTTTAAATATTTCTGGTGTTTCCTATAAAAGTCGAGGTCTGAAAGATGACCATTTTTCATACCTTAGCACAATGTCTTGGATTACAATAGACAAGCATAGTGTATTTCTTCGAATCCATCCTGAAAATTACCTCAAGCAGGAAAATGAAATTTGACAAGGTTTCACAGGAGTATATTGTTCTCTGAAGCGAGGGAGGGAGAGAAGGAAGGAGGAAGGGAGGGAGGGAGGGCAGGAGGGAGGGAGGGAAAGAGAGAGAGAGAGAGAGAGAGACAGAGAGAGAGAGAGAGAGAGAGAGAGAGAGAGCGCTGTTTTCTCAGGGTGACACAATAGTGTCAAATGATGTAAAAATCACCATTCAGAACCTTGCAAAAATATCAATTTGATTTAGGATGAAAGTAGACAAAGATGAAGCTACCTGTCTAGCGAAAGCTGGTAGAATATATTAACATGCTGCTATAAAAAGAAAACAATGGGTCATCATAAGACCAAGACCAGTCCTGCCCAAGGAGGCTGGAAGAAAGACACCCAAGTGACCACCAAAGCAAGGCTGGCCCTAGTAACTCAAAGAAAGGCTCCCATGTGCTCACCATGGGTGCCTCTATGATGAGCTATGGAGAAATGAGAAAACCAGAGTAAGTGGTGGAGAGATTGGATGGAATCCAGTGGGTTTGTACACCATGGAGAAAGGTGACACTGGATACTGAACAGTGATGAAGAACAGGCAAATATGAGGATCCTGGGTAACTATTTGAAGCCTGATGATGTCCTGGCCTGTGCTGCTGCCAAGGGCCATATCTGGGTCCATGGTCCTACTGCAGCTGGGATCTGTGGTGATTTCTATGTTACCACCAAAAAACATGAAGATATCCATGATCTGGGCTGGCACCTGAGATCATGTGGATATCCAAGGGCTGGGCTGCTGCAGGGAGACATGCTGATCTGAGTGGCCTGCACTGCCACCTGAGTCTATGGTGACATCAATGGGCATGCTACTGCTGGTTGGCCACGTTTGTGTCTTTGGTGCTGATGCAGCTGGGGTTTGTGTTAACATGGCAACCATTTGGCCTGAGTTACCAAAGGCCATGCAGAAGTCCAAGATGGGCTGGCACCTGAAGCCATGTTGCTGGGAGCACTATGTTGGACTAGCCTAGTCCCCAACCCTCACTGGCCAGCAAATTCAGGAGAGAAATATATGTCCCTTGCTTGGGCAGCATGAGCTCTCAGGTAGCTTGAGTTTGGGAGAACTGTCCCTGACAGTCTGAGTGCTGGAGAGTTGACCCCACATCTCATCTGTCTTGAGGAGGTGTGGGTGAAGAAGACATGCCCCTGTCCTTCATACCTGAATCAGGAAGGAAAGCTAGCCATGTACATCACCTAGGTACCACAATTGAGCTGACCCTGGTGGTAGGGGTACAGGTGAGCCAGCCCTGAGCATCTGGGCATGGGAGATCTGGCCTTGCTACAACTCTTCTATGAAGTGATGTTTATGAAAGAGAGGCCCTCTTTCCTACCCTTGTCCCTTGCCACCTTCAGCAGGTGGAAGAGGTATCCAGAGGTCATGAAAGCAAGACAGCTGTACCAGGTGCAACACTAAGGAGAGTAGACCCTGTTTCTTGCCTGGACAAGTACAGTACTGCTGGTAGCACTGGTGGCAAAGACCTAAGTTAGCCATCTCGAAGGCAAGAGAGTAGGAGAGCAAGCCCTTGTCCTTGCCAACTCCTTCACTGGGTCAGCTACCTGAGGCAGTGATGGATAGCTTACTCTGGTGGTGTAGGTTTAAAAGAGCTGGTGGGCTGACCAATTCAACTACCACCTAGGCCCAGATCCAAGGCATTCACATGTCAACTCCAACATCTATCCCATTTATAAACTGCCAGAGAGCAAGAAGGGGCCAGTCCTTCAGAATCAATGGTCCATGACACAGGGCAAGAACAGATTATCTTAGCAGAGTCCCAGTAAGAATCCAGTACTGCCAGTGTAGTAGAAGCCAGAGGTATACCATAGCTGCCACAATGAGATGTTTTTGCTTTGTTTTGTGGGTAGAGGTTGTAAGTAAAGAGGGTGGATAGATAAGAGGGGTCGTGCAACACTGAGGTACATGTGAAATTCACAAAGAATCAAGAAAAGTTTAAAAGTATGTCCTCAAGATGTATTAACTCATTTATTATATTTAATAATAATTAATATTTAATAATTTAATGATTAAATATAATAAATAAAATATTTATTTATTTCAAAGAATACTTTAGAGGATTTAATATAGAAATATTTTGCATGTGTTAGCAGTACTCTTCCCTAAAGTCATGGGTTACTAAATAAGAGTGACAGTCAAGCTATGGAATACTTCAAAAAGAGTTATTGATTACAGAGACTGCTAAGATCTTTAAAGAAGTGCAGAGAACTGCCATTGTGTTTGTTTACCCATCGTAAGAATATTTCAACTTTACTCCTGGGCTGGAGAGATGGCTCAGAGGTTAAGAGCACCAACAGTCTCAATTAATCTGGACCCTGATATCTCTCTGACACTGAACCACCAACCAGGCAGCATACACCAGCTAATATGAGGGCGCCAACACATATACAGCAGAGGACTGCTGGGTCTGGGTTCAGTCAGAGAAGATGTACCTAACCCTTAAGAGCCTGGAGGTCCCAGGGAGTGGGGAGGTCTGGTGGGATTGGGAGGGAACATCATCATGGAGATGGGGGCTAGGAGGTATGGGATGTGGAACAGTCAGAGGGTGGACCAGGAGGAGGATAAAATCTAGAGTATTACAAAAGAAAAAAAAAAAAAAAGATCAAATAAAATTAAAAAAAAAAGAAAAAAGAAAAAAAAAAAAGAGCACTGACTGCTCTTCCAGAGTTCCTGAGTTCAATTCCCAGCAACCACATGGTGTCTCACAACCATCTGTAATGGGGTCTATTGCCCTCTTCTGCTCTGTCTGAGGACAGCTAAAGTGTTGCTCATGAAATATATATATATATATATATATATATATATATATATATATATATATATATATATATATAATGACTTTACTGCTGAAGACACCACAATAGAGTGATTTCTCATGGAAAAACTAAATTGGTACTCAGTATCAGCTAGCCTTCATAGAGCTGGATGGTTCTATTTACTATTACGGAAATAAACAGAAACACTGATTTCAAAATTACTGGATACTTTCTCCCTGTTACCTAGCTGTCATAGTGCTCAATGATTGATTGATTGATTGATTGATTGATTGATATCCTGAATGCTGCTCCCTACTGGTTACCCCTCACAGAGTTCCTCCCCTTTGCCTCTGAAAGGGGCAGCCCCTACTCCCTGAAGTATTCCCCCACCCTGGTACAACAAATCTCTGGAGGATTAGTATCATTCTCTCCAACTGAGGCCAGACAAGGCAGTCTTCTGCTACATGTGTGCTGTGGGGGTGGGGCATGGACCAACCCACATATGCTCTTTGGTTCATGGCTGAGTCTCTGGAATCTCGCAGGTGTCCAGGTGAGTTGACACTGTTGGTCTCTTGTACCATTTTCATCTCCTTGATGGCTTTCAATCCTTCCCTTAACTTTTCCATAGGGGTCCCCACCCTTCGTCCAACATTTGTCAGTGAGTATCTTCATTTGTCTTAGTCAGTTGCTGGGTAGAGCCTCTCAGAGCTCTGCTATGTTAATAGTGTGAGGGATTGTTTCCTGTTCATGGGATGGGTCTCAAAATGGGCCAGTCAATGGTCAGCCATTTCTCCAGTCTCTACTCCATCTTTGTCCTTGAATTTCTTTTAGATAGGACCAATTTTTGTTCAAAAGTTTTGAGGTAGGTTGGTGTCCCTGTGCCTCCACTGAGAGTCCTCTCTGGCTACTGGAGGTGGCCTCTTCAGGTTTCATATCCCCACTGTTGGGCATTTTGGCTAAGTCACCTGCATTGACTCCTGGGATCCTCCCCCATCCCAAGTCTTTGGGACTTCCTAGAGGTCCCCCTACCTCCCAACCCCAGTAGCTGCATATTTCCATTCAGTCTCTTGGCCTTCTGCCACTCTCTCCTGAGTTCTCATGCCTAATCCTGCCCCTCTATTCTCTTTGTCCTGCCCTCTCACACCCAGTTTCCTTCTTCCCATTGCCTCCATGACTATTTTGTTTCCCCTTCTAAGTGAGATTCAGTCAATTTTAAGATGAATAGGTAACCCCATCCCTCTACTTGGGGCCATGTCTATCTATTGGAGGCAGGCTCTTCAAGTTCTATCTCCTCTTTGTTGGATATTTTGGCTAATGTCATCCCCATTGGGTCCAGGGAGTCTCTTGAATCCCTGGTGTCTAGGACTTTCTAGTGATTCCCCAATTTCCCCAGCTCTTATTGCTACTTATTACTATTTGCTCTCCTGAACCTCTGGACTTCTCTCCTGTCTCTTCCCATAGATGGTCCTACTCCCCCATTTTCCATCCTGCACCCTCTCCAACCCAGGTCTCTCCCTTCCTCTGAATGCAATAATAGAAAAGTATGTATTTCAGTCATCGAATTATCTTTGGTTGAGAAAATCTTAGTCACTTGTACTGAGTTTTAAATATCCAATACTTAAGTACTGATTATATAAGGACTAATCATTTATTTTGGGGCCAGACATCAGCTAATGTGATATGGAATATATAAAATTATCTAAACCTAAGATGAAGAAGTAAAGGTTCAGATTTCAGTACATTTTTATGTAGTAGACATTGTGGGGACAAACAGGCGCGGTAGAAAGTGAAGGTCCGTGTGACATGCGGAGAATGGCCATGCACCTCTGCCCACAGTCGAACGATCAGGTGGGGGCTATGGTAAGCAGCCAGGACACTGCCCGTGGGTGGGGGAGGGGCGGCCGTTCCTGGGGAACACATGGCAGCCATCTCCGTGGGTTCTCTAGCCCGGGGCACCGCAGATGCCACTGAGCTAGCAGAAGCACAGCTGGGGTTCCTGCTGGTTTGGCAGCTTGGGTCCTCAGCAAGAGATTAGACTCAGCTCCTTAGTCCAAGGCCCGATCCCTTGCTTCCCACAGCAGATCAAGATGAATAGAGACAGCCCTTAATTTTAAGGCATTTATTGGAAACATGATGAGATGGTACTCTGTGATCTCTGGGAGGGGCGAGGCAGATATAGTAACTGGGAAGGGGCATGACTAAGTCTCAAGGAGTCTCATTAACATGGGGATGGCTTGGGGCTGCATGGCCACGCCTCTACCAGTGGCAGGGCTTGTGGGCGTGGCCACGCCTTTACCTGAGGAGGGGCTTGGTCTGAGAGTTTAAGGAAACCTTATCTGCATGTGGGAGGAGGGCTTGGTGTTGCTCATTTGTTACAGACCTCATATGACAAACTTCTCTATAGAGGGTTCTGGGGGTTGAGCTATTTGACAAAAGCCAAGGGCCTCCCGGGAGCATTGGCAAAACGTTTTTCTGGTCCCTTGTAGGGTAAACCCTACTGGGTCACCCATGGTTAAGCCTTTGCTCAACCAGAGGGCCAGGCTGTCTGTCATAGTCCACCACCCCACAAGACATAATATATTGTATATTAATATGTATCTTAGCATATACATATGTTTATATACACACATACTTCTATTCACATATTCATATATAAATTATATACTTATATATTTACATAACTATATAAAGATAGTATAACTTTATATAAATATCTAAATATATCTAAATATATATCTTTGTCTTTTGAAATATATATATATATTTATATTTATTTGAAAAGATAAAGATATATTACTTCAATTCAAACGACAACATACTGACCAAACATGAAAAAGAAACAACTATGTTTTGTGTTCAAATTAATCCTTATTTAATTCTAAAAGATAGTAAAAATTAAAATAAGTTTCATACAATTGCTTATGAAAGGCATGTGTAAGTCAATATAATGGGAATATATAAAGGTTATGCTTAAGTTTTATGAAGCCTTATATTTCAAAAGTGCTATAAAATATATTTGATTTTAATATAAACTCTCCCTTGCTATATTTTCAGAAAGTAC
The DNA here is from genome assembly GCA_028551405.1 of Uromys caudimaculatus. NCBI lineage: Eukaryota > Metazoa > Chordata > Mammalia > Rodentia > Muridae > Uromys > Uromys caudimaculatus. Next base: position 48,376,485 of record CM052712.1, read on the forward strand.
TAAATCTGTAGTATAAGAGTTTTAAAAACATTTTTCACACTTTATTCTGTATCTATTTTCTTGCTCTGTGAAATTGCTAACAAATAGCAGTGTTCTCACTTTCAGAGTAACTTCAGAAACAATTTGTTCTTAAGAATTATCACATTCAGCTCAGAAGGCATATTTCTACACAATTCCTTCTTTGAAATTTGATTTATATGATAGTGGATTCCCTTTTCGTTAAAATGTAGTGCGAAATTTTAATGGTGAAAGTGGTTGACTTGTACATACACAAGTCTTTAAGAAGTAGATTATAAAAGTACAAATACTAGAGAAATACCGATCTTTTAATTCTGGAAACAGTAATAATAGCAGAAGTGGGGGCACAAAATTAATGGAAACAGTACAAAATGCAATTAGTATGAAGAAGGAAATTGGAATATAGAAAAGGAAGCATTTACATGGAGTGAGAGATGAGTGAGAAGGATACAAGGGAAAATATGGGAGAGATAACAAGTACCAAAGGCCTTAGAAAATGCCATATGAAAGCCTCCTACTACAGAAACGTTAATATATACATACCAAAGTCCATTTTAAATATATATGTATTTTAGATGAAGTTACCCAATAATATTGACTAGCAAATAAAAACCTGGCATTAGTTATCTGTTATCACTTTTCAACATGTTGGTCTATGGAAGCGATTCTCAATCCTGCATATATAATATTTAAAATGTAATTCATAATGGTAGTAAAATTACAGCTATGAAGTAACATTGAAATGATTTTATGGTTGGAGAACACCACAACATGAGAAACTGTACTAACAGGCCACAGCATTAGGAAGATTGAGAACAACTGGTCCCTGGGTTCCCATAGCTACCAAAAACTTCACAGGCTCCTGCTATTTCTCTTGATTACCTCTGGAGCTTCATGATGAGATTCTGTGGTAGCCATTATCATTGAAACTACTAAAGTAGGTCTTTTAGAAAATTGTTAATTTGAATAAAATTTACTAGAGAAGCACAAATTAGTATAAGATATTTGACACTCCAGATGTTATATATTATAGTTATGTGATTTAATGGATGTTTTTACTCAATTTATTGTTCTTTAGGAATTAATTTATCAGTGTATAAATTAAATATCACTGTCTAAATGGCATAATGTTCTATAAGAGTGTCTCTTTATCTTTTTTGTCTTTTTCTCCTTCTTGTGAATTAGTTTTCTATTGTTCAATAAGTTTCACCACAAATAAAGCACATTTAATATTATCAAGTCAGAATTCCTGAGTCTAAAGGTGGGTTTGTCTGTCACTATCTCAAAAGGAGGAGAAGACAGGTAAGTCCAGCCTACAGACCATTAGAGAATAACATGCTTATATAGCACTGGCACTCAACCGTCTTAATACTGCAGTCCTTAAATATGGTTCAGCAGGTCATGGTGAACCGAACCATAGCATTATTTTCATTGCTACTTCATAGATGCAATTTTACTACTTTTATGAATTGTAATGTAAATATATGTGATATGCATATATCCTGATATCTGATATGCAACCTATTTAAAGACTCCATGACCAATCAGCTAGGAATCACTGTTCTATAGGCTTCTGTAATTGATCATTTTTTAGTTTACTTAACAAAATTTTGAAGTTCCACTTTCTTGTTACCCATGGTTGGAGGATATCTCTGGGCTCCTAAAACTTTTCTCAGTTATATTATGGCCACAGCACTGTCCTCACAAACATTACAGCCATTTCATAAAAGCTAGTAAAAGAATTCTACCTACACTCTGTTAAGAAAGAATCTTTCAAATATGTATGTGTGTGTGTGTGTATATATATATATATATATATATATATATATATATATATATATATATATATATATATATATGGCAAGTTAGGGCTGACTACTTGTACACAAAACTTAAAAGTTTGTTTCATACAATTGAAAAATGTGAATCTACTACATTTGTTAATATGAATAAATCAGTTGTAAATCTATGGCTTTTAAAAATATATGTAACACCTAGTCCTAAAGTAAGAGCCATTTTATCAGTCAGGGTTATGGTTCCCATAATACACATGTATATATTTACCAATATATCTAAAAGTTTGGGGTGTAAAAGTGAGAAGAGTAGGGACAGAAGGGGACAGCTGGTTTAGAGAGAAGATAAATAAACTGAGGAGAAATTTTAATCTATCAACATGGCTGCTGTGGCAAGGGATCACATCAAAAGGTCTAGGTCTGTATAATGCAGCTGGAATATAGATATACCACACGTCTTTAATCTCTCTGGCTGGAATACAGACACACTCTTAGTATACATCTTTAAGGTAAATTTGTAGCCATATTGAAAGTGACATTTAATTGAGGGCCAAAGTGATGAATCAGATAAAGATTTTACAGAATGAGTCAGAGATAGCATACCTGCAACTCTCAAAAAAAAAAAAAAAAAAAAAAAAAAAAACAGCACAGAAAAGCTAAGCTATTTATAAGCAGCACAGGAAGAGTTAAGGCTGTTTCATCAGTTTGGTCTGTCAGTTAGGAGTCAGTATAGTGAAGTGGAGTTCACTTCCTTAGTGATTTCATACAGGTCAGTGCAGGTAAGCAGAGGCAGCTGAAGCTAGAGAATAAAAAGGGACCTGGAAATTAGAACAAATTGCCAGAGATAGTGTGAGGTCAAGCAGAACAATTCAGTGAGAATCTGAGAGAAGCTAGATTGAATCAGTCAGCTTGGAAAGGATTTTGATCCATAACAGCTGAGTTGAACCAGCCAGCCAGAGTTTAGAAAGAACTAGAAAAGTAAAAGTTACATTTAAAAATAATAAGAGAAGAGGAGAGGAGAGGAGAGAGGAGAGAGAGAGAGAGAGAGAGAGAGAGAGAGAGAGAGAGAGAGAGAAAGAGAGAGAGAGAGAACGAGCAAGAGTGAGCACTTTAGTATAGTCTGAAGGTGATCTATAGGGGCATTCAACTTTCCTCTTGAGATATTCAGTGGATTTCGCACAGTTCATTTATACTACAAAAAATAGTATGCTTCACCAAATACCTAAGAATTGAGATGTTAATCATATATAACAAATAATTTTTCAGAAAAATCTCCCTTGAATTTTACTCAACATCTAAGTAGCAGAAAGTTGATCCTTAAAATTACAATCAAAACTGTTAAGGAAATTCCTCCATCATGTATGCATATGTCTGGATGGCTAGCATCTTGGCCTACATTATACAGGGCAGAAGAAAACAAATGAAATTACTAACTAACCTACTAAATGAATTATGGTCTGTGCTAGCTATTCTAGTACTAGTACTTCATGCAGATCTGGGTGGTAATTCACTTTTACTACTGGGTGATTTCTAACTCAGTTCTCTCCTATTGACAACAAAAATGAAAAATATTTTCAGTAAAATTTTTGAAAAGTATTTACCAAGAAAATGTCCTGGTAAAGTATATATACATCAAGACCTCTTGGCAAAAAAGAATAGTAGCCTCAGATGGGTGAGTCCGCATTGTTTAAATACCATTGTCAATGGGAAATTATGGTATTTCATCAAGTGGCTGCTTCCTTAGAGGAGTTAGTTTCATTTTTCACCTCTTCAAATAAATTTAATATAATAAAAGATGATAAAATTCCATTATTATAATACACACCTGCATTATAAATAGGTATATGTAATACTCACTACACAGATCTTGACAACTCTGAGGAATTTTCAGTCTTTATTACCTGATCTAAGGCAAATTGTGCAATTTGTATATAAATTCTGAGCTGTCTCTAAGTTCTTCTTTCTCAAAAGGTTCTACAATTATAAGAAATTGAAACTCCATATAGACATAAGTTGATATATACATGAAACATATACTCCCCTATATTCTAAGTATTCAAATTTAAAATAAGGTGTTATGAAATATCTCATATTAGGCTTGGGCTAAATTTATGAAATTTTAGGAAAGACATGCATTTTATTATTTTCACCACTACCTATCTTTCTTTAAAGAATAAAATAAACTGATTCCTGGCTTCAGGAATAACTCTAATGCAGGTATTTAAAGTGTGTTATTTGGTCAATAATTATGTAATTTTCATAAAATAATTATCTTTACTTTTTATAATATATCAGATATAATTGTAGAGAAATTTTAATCCAGCAGCATAGCTGCTCTGGCAAGGGATCACATCCTAAAATTTGATCCAGCTCGAATGCAGACATGTCACACACCTGTAATACCTCTTTCTTTTTGATCCTTCAGGCTAAAATACTGCACACCTTTAGAACACACCTTTAATAGTCCAAAAATGCTATCTAATTGAAAACCAGATAAAGTGAAGTGTTAGAGAAATATTTGACAAGAATGAATCAGAGTTAGGACACACACAACTCTTAAGAGAAGAGAGTGGAAAGAAAATTTAGTTAAAGAGCGGTGAGCAAGAGATGATTCAACTGAATTCAGTTCAGTTGCTTCACTTCAGTTCAGTTCAATTGAGTTCACTTCAGAGAGTTCAGTTCCCAGCAGTTTAGATCAGTTCAGTAGTGCAGTTCACAGGGAGCTTTTTTAAGCAGAACAATTCAATCAGAAGCCAATAGAAGCCAATTTGAATCAGTCAGATTGGAGAGGAATTTGAGTCAGAATAGCTAAATTGAACCAGCCAGTCAGAGATCAGAAAGAACTAGAAAGAATGAGTCTATTTTGCAGTAAGTCTCAGAGGCTGAAATATTCTAGTCCTAGGTAGCAGACATAGGCTGCAAGCTGAAGCCTTCAGGGTCCAGGCTTTCAGAAAATTATATTGTATTGAGGTCAGAAGCTTCCTATCATAGGCCTAGGGATAGTTAGAACAGAAAAGAAAAAACCATGGGCTCTGCCCAAGGTGTGTGTGTGTGTGTGTGTGTGTGTGTGTGTGTGTGTGTATTCATAAAGCTTGGGTATGGCTCTCATCACTTTCTCTGAGGAAATAAAAGTAACATGAATATTTATATATAGGCCTAACTCGTTTGGAAGTTCCATTATATATGTGTTCTAAGAGTTGTCATTATGCACACTAAATCCTGAAGTACATACAACTTGTATTCAGAAGAAACAATATAATTGTCATAGCATCTGACACAGACTCAACATGAGGCATTTTTACAGTGTTAGTCAGTACTGACTATCCACACAGAAGGTCTTAATTGGAACAACAACCTGAGCTAAAGAGAAAGATGAAACTTTGAGAATTAAGAATATCACTATTTCAGCCTTAGGAGTTGAAAAGGCTTTGGGAAGAAAGTGATTTGGCGGTAGATGGAGATCGTGGGAAACTTATTGGGAACTTGAGAAAAACATAAAGGAGAATTGTTTCAATGGTGTGACAGAGAAACATCCTAGAAAAACAGTGACTCCAGCAATATATAGGTGCTAACAAGCTTAACCATGATCTATGCTTCAGTATATCAGATGAGAGTGCACAGAATAAAAATCTTGCTACTTGTACAAAAATCCTAGGAAGAAGTAGCGTTCCTGTAAGACAAAACACTGCATGACTACAATAAAACGACTTGGCAATAAACATTCTCAGGGCTGGTAAAAGTTGGAACTAGTAGGGGATTAATGCCCTGTGAAAGAGATCTAGAGAGATAGACATGGATTTGCCAGGATTCAAAGTTGTTTGCTGAAAGAGTGGAAATGCTATGGCAGTCTTCACAAACACTAAAGACTGGACCACCAACCTAAGAATACACATGCAGGGACCCATGGTGTTGACAGAATATGTGGCAGAGGAGGGCCTTGTTGGCCTCAGTGGGAGGAGAGGCCTTTGGGGCTGTGGGTGTTAGATGCCCCAGTGTAGGGGATTGCCAAGAAGGGAAGATGGGAGTGGGTGGGTGGGTGCAGGAATACCTTCATAGAAGCAGGGGGAGGGGAACAGAATAGGGGGTTTCTAAATGGAAAAACATTTGAAATGTAAATAAAGTATACATCCAAAAATAAAAATAAAAAATAAATTAAAAAATAAAAAGATAAATACCCACAGCAAAGCAATCAGGACAGGTAATGAGAAAAATTCTTTGCATTAGTATTCGCTCTGACTACTTGAAAAATGACCTTATAGAGTTTAAATTCTTAGATTTTAATATGCAATTATACCACTTGTTATGGGCTTAGTAGATATGAAAAGCAGAACATGTCCTGAGTGAATGTGTATTGTTAACATAACCATGACCATGTCAAAAACCCAAAAGTTACATATCCATAGGAACTGTCAATGCTTTCCTGAGGTCAGGCTCACAGAATGCACGTGTGCAAATGTTGACAGTGTGTCCATAAACTAGCACAGAAGTTTTCTCTTCCAGGATGACTGATAACTGAAACTCCTTCTTTAGACCTTCAACCAAGACTAGTTAACCTGCCTTGTGCTTTAGATAATAAACAGTAGGTGGTCTCCATCACAGAAGGTACAAACAACCTAATCCTAGCCTTCCTGTAGGGGCATCTGTCTTCTTTCAGTGTATATCTGTTCTTCATTCCCTCATTCCCCAACTGGGTCAATCCAAAAGCTTTTTTCACTTTGTTTTGTTTTGTTTTTTTATCTGTTTTTGAGACAGAATTCCTCCGTGTAGTTCAGACTGTCCTAGAACTCAACTGTTAGAGCAGTCTGGCTTTATACTCAATAGAACTGACTGGCTCTGCCGGCTTTGTATTGGAATTAACACTCCACAACTTTTTAGGACAAAAAAAGAAAATAATAATACCTTCCTCTTATGATCATTATCACATTGTTAAAAAATATTGCTAGACTGTGTAACCTTAGATATGTAACGGACATAAATATAACAGCATCAAACTAAACTATAGTAATGGATAAAATGTATATGCCATGTTTCCTTAAATATTTTTCTTATTTATCTTTGTTAGTCACAGGTAAATTTTCTCGTTATTCTCAACGTGCTCTTTACTGACAGAGAAATACAACTAACCTGTATTATTGAACATATAAAATACTGGTCAAATCAGAAATAGAAATGTGATTGGATTTGGCAAAACAGTAAATGTTTGCTTTCGATAGCAAGCACCTCAGCGCCTTTTGAGGTTTCTTTATTTTCTTCTGGTTTTATTTGTTTGTTTGTTTGTTTTGCTTTTGGTTTTTGTTTTTTTTGTTTTGTTTTTCTTTTTTGTCCTGCTTTGTTTTCATCTCACTATAATCAGCTGTCAGTGTGTTTAGTTATACATATCTGAGTCTTTGCCTACTAATATTTAAAATTCTTATAAGCCTATGGTTTATTTTGGCTATGTGTTGTAAATGTGAATGATATTTTGATTTCCTCGGAGGAAGGAATGAGATGAGAGCTGTACCTAAGCTTTACGAATGCATGACTAGGGATGAGCTCAGATCATTTCTATCTATTATCCTTCGGCCTGGAAGCTTCTAGCCTCCCTACAGCCTAATCTTCTGCAGGCCTGGACCTTGACGGCTTCAGCTTCCAGAGTCTGTCTGCTAATCTAGGTCTGGAATCTTTCAGCCTCCAATACTTAACTGCTGAATAAACTTTCTTACTCCTGCCAGCTCTTTCTGAACTCTGAATGGTTCAACTCAATTTATCTGGTTCAAACTCCTCTTCAATCTGACTGATTCCAATCGCCTTCTTTTGGTTTTTGACTGAATTGCTCTGCTTGGAAAGGCAGCCTCTGAACTTGAAGAACTGAACTGCCCTGAGCACAAGTGTACTCAAATGAACTTCACCAAAATTAATTCTCTGAACTGAAGTGAGCACAATGGAATTCTCTTGTATTTTCTCTCTGTCAGTACTTTTTAAGGAGCCCCTTTTTCCTGTCTGTTCTCATGGGAGATGGGAGTATCCTATCTTTGACTCATTCTCTCAAATTGTTCTCTAAATGTCATTTTGCCTATCCCTCAATTATTGTTTGGATTTAAAGGTGTGTAGTAAGGCATGTCTGTTCCAGCCAGTGGGATGAAGGGTGTGTGGTATGTCTCTATTGCAGCCAGATCATATCTTTGTATATGATCCCTTGCCAGAGCAGCCATGTTTCTGGATTAAAATTCATCTACATTGTTTCCCTTTCTTTTAAGCTAAAAACCATACACAGTTTAACTATTACAGCAGAAACCATTATCAATCCCAGAGTTGTAACTGTCTGAATGTCCTTATTAAGGTCCGTTGATGTGATGATCCTTTATAACTTCAGTCCTGATTATGCGTCCTTTAGCAACTGTCCATTTCAGCATTAAGGCTTTACAATCTATCAGTTTGTTCAATGGTCTGTCCTGTTTCAGCTAGTTTGTTAAGTTACTCCCAAGCAGGGAGTCAGCTTTCCGGGTCATCTGCACTGCTGTCATTCTGCATCTTTTCCCTCCTTGAGTCGTGCTTTCCATTCTGATGTTCAAACATCTTTAAAGTGTACAGGTTGATCTAATTCAGCAAATTTTCACCTATAATCCAGTTTCTTTCAGCTAATCTTATTGCCTCCTTCTCTTTATTGAGGTACCATTATATCTTTATATTCTACACAACTAGATACCTAGGCATTTCCACTGAATGGCCAGCTCCATGCTAACAGATCTGGCTTCTCAGTCATTTAAACACAGAAACAATCAAGCTATATTGCATAAGATGTAAATATACAGTGTCAATTAAAAGAGATATTCATTTTCTCAGATTGAAGGAATATTATTCAGATTTCTTGCTGTAGTAGATTTCTTCCACATAACTTTATGACTATATCTGCCACATAAGACTTTAGTCTTCCTATTTGACCTTTGGTCCTACACATTTAATTCCTCTTACACTATGTACTTGGGATAATGCTCCAATCCCGATAAATTTTATAGATACATTTTGAAGGGGCCAATGACGATACCACAATTCTTCTGATATCCTCCACGATTCTCCTGATATCCTCCATGATTCCAAGATTCTCCTGAGGTTTGCCAAAGAACCTGTCTTCCAGTTCTTCTAAATCCTCCTGTTCTTTCAAACTGGAGATGTTTTTCCTTTGGCATATAGAAGCAGTAGAAGCTGTCCCCTGTCTCTCACTTTAAACTGTGCATTTTTCTGTACAATATAATTTCAGTCTCTCTCTTCAAGTCTCCATCCATAATTCCTGGATGCATAATGAATACTTAATATATTAGGCTACTTTTACCATAAATTATTTCTACTGATTTTCAGGGTAGAGGATCATGAACTCTGGTGGTTCTTTCCTAGCACTGAATGCGTGGTAATAGTGTGGGATTTTAACTTCTAAGTCTAGGCCAGAGCTTCCTTCTGTGGCATGCATTAGGTCTCCACTACCTAATTTAATTTTTTTCTAGTTGTTCTGTGGATTGATGACAGGAAACACCTGGCTATAAGCAAACTTACAGTTAAGGTGCTTTGAAAAGGTATGGCTCCCATAGACTCCTGTGTTTGAATGCTTGGCCCATGAGGAGTGGCACTATTAGGAGGTGTGGCCTTAGTGGGAGAATTGTGGCCTTATTAGAGAAAGGATGTCAGTGTGGGATGTGGCTTTGAAGTAATATATATGATCAAGCTCTGTCCAGTGTGAGACACAGTAGTCTTCTCCTGGATGCCTTCAGAACAAAATACAGAACTCTTGATTGCTCCAGAACCAAGTCTGCCAGCATGATGTCATGCTTCCCACCATGATGAAAATGGACTTAATGTCTGAAACTGTAAGCCAGCCCCAAGTAAATGATTGCCTTTATATGACCTGCCTTGGTCATAGTGTCTCTTCATAGCAATAAAACCATAACTAAGACAACAGCATTATTTCAAAGGGAGTTACCCATTGGGAAAGAATTATCTCGCATACCTCTAGCTGATGAGCCTTCGTTAGTTCAACAACTACCCCTACTATACCTACTACAAATCCCAGAAAGTAAATGTATTTTTAAAGATAGAAGGTTTTCTCTATTCCTTGGTAGCTCCAAAATAATTGAGACTGAGACTAAAATTAATTTACAACCCAGTAACTGAGCAGTCATTGATTCTAATTATGTAAGCTAATCTGGCTACCTCTCAGGCAAACCCCTTGAGATACTTGCATTTTACTATCTATCTGTCTCTCTAGGCTTCAGGTGTTTTTCTATGTTGTCACTCCAGACCCCTTCCTTGTTGTTTAACACTTCTCCCTCCACTATTTCTCTCCTTACTCTGGCTGGCAGGAGCCCAGCCCTATTGTCTCTCCTTCCCAGTCATTGGCTGATCAACTTTTCTTGACAAATCAGAGAATAAATAACAACAATGTTTACACAAACTTGAAACAGGAGATATTTTGAATAAGCATTACAAGGTCATGTCCAGATAGCAACAAGATATGGAAGCAGAGAAAGTGGCATTTGAATAAAGTATAATCTTTACATAGCATGTAAAAAACACTATGCCTACACCAGAAGTCTGCTGTTTTCTGGAGAAGTCTCTATAATATGTATCTGAAAATATGAACTCCATGGAATACTGTTATTTTGGTCATGAAATGTTCTGAGAAACAGGTCATTCTGGTGGAAGAAGCAATCATAGATCCTACATATTTACTTAACAAATCATATTACTCCATCTCCCTGATATAATATTTTGTTCGTGGATATATATGTTCTACATGTACAATGAAGGTGGAGATCTGCCTAAACCTGATTTTCTTGCAAGGCTACTAAAGATAAGTGGGAGGACTTCATGCCTCATCTTTCCACTGATAGATGATAGTTTGTGATGCTGAAAGAAAGAGGCTCTAATGATGTCATTCAAATACTGAGATCAGCAATAGTAGAGACCAAAATTTTTACATGATTTGAACTAATGAATTTATTCTGTGCTTAGGCCAAACTAGTGATATCTCATTAAAAGTACTAGATGGTGTGATTCTAATTATTGATACATTAACAAATGCAAATTTGTCTCCTTGTACTTTCTTCCAATTGGGCCAGTTTTAAAAGTGTTGTTGATTTTTTCTTTTTACATTCATTTCTGTCTGCTAGAGCTATCTTTAATTAGCTTGCCAAGTAAAATGCACACCTAGTAAAGTTTGTCAGTTTCTCACATGATGGAAATGAAAGAAAAGAAAATGCTGGGAAGTAATCCATGATATGGGTAGAAAGACGACATGGAAAATAGAGATTTTGAAGATAACATAGCTAAGGTACTTACTGAAAGCGAAGTTATCCACAGAAATTAAATTGCAAGCAGTGATCAGTCAATGAAAGAGATCTAAATATTACTAGGTGGAAGTAATTCTATGTTAAGGCAACAACTCTCAGCTATGTAAGTAATCTGAGATATTACAGGATCTTTTTGATTTTCTGTCTTGAGAAGTTATATGACCTCAGGTGTGAGTTTAACTCTGTAATAAACCAAGCACATTATTTGATTGGAATAAATTTTTTTTAATTGGTCAGAATAAAAATATATAGTACAACATTTTTATCCATGCTTCCTTTTGGGATCTGTCTCTTGTACACATGCCAACAGTGAATGCCTTAGTTTCTGATTTTACAAAGTAGTGCCTCACCTACACAGCATTTCCTGCTGGAAAATTAATGAGTGAATAAGGTTCCCTTACATGCTCAGCACAACTTACAGGCTGTGAAGCAGGTTTTGTCAGTGGTTTTGCTGGAGTGAGAACAATTTTCAAAGGCCTAGTACGTGTGAGACGGATGAGTGACTACATCAGGGAGATGTGAAAAGATGTATAAAAAAAAAAAAAAAGAAATAAGAACTAAATATATCTAGACCACACTTGCTTTCCCCCCTTTCTTTTGACAAGGCAGATGGGGGAAGAATATAGTTCAGGACACAGTGCACTGATAACTGTTACGTTTCTTGAAATACATCAAAGAGTGTGAGAGAAAGCAAGAAACTCCAAATAGACTTCAAGAGAGTCTCTTTTCCCTATTACAGGTATCTTAAGTTACTATTGTAAATCTTATTATAGACACCAGTGTCACAAAGGAACAGCTCCATTGGACCTAAGTGCTCCCAGAAAATGTCAGAAGAATTGACTGGTAAATGAGCATTCCAGCCCTATTGTATCATTTTCTTTTTGTGGTGAGAGAAAGCAGAGAAAGAAGTGATTTTTAACCCCATTAATGGGGACCTACAAAACTGCATTGTTTACTGTATGAAAAGAATGTATTTTATGCCTTTAATTTTGTAATTGTAAATCAATAGGAAAAAAAATAGCTGACTCCATTCAAATGGCATTCACTGCATGCCAACACTGCTCTAGGCATTATCTGAGAGTAAATTACAATGAAGTCCCTCAGGCTGATGGGTATCAAAACTAAATCTAGACTATCTAGGTCCAGGAAATAAATATTCAAGTAACACACCTTTTTCTAAGTATATATTTAATTAATTTATTTAAATTGTATGATATAAGTCAAATTTACCAGTAAGAGGTTTAGTAATTAGTTTTTTTAAAAAGTCTTCATAATTTTAGTGACGCATTGTATCTGGAAAATAATTTACTGTGATATTCCTTTTGGGTTCCACATCCTCCACTTCCTCCCCCTCAGGGCGTCCAGATGCTGCTGCACACCAGGCTGGAAGGATGAAGTGGAGTTCAGAACGGGTGGGTTTCCTCAGGATCCCAGTCAGGTTGACAGTGAGTGGTCCAGAGAGAGAGAGACAAGCCCTTCTCTGAGGATCTTAGAGATATAGCTCTTTTTTAAAAAATTATTTTTAATTTATTTTAAATTTTTTATTGGATATTGTCTTTATTTACATTTCAAATGTTATCCCCTTTCCCATTTCCCCCCTCTGGGAAACCCTCTATCCCTATCCCCTATACCTTCCCTCCTCCCCTTTCTTCTATGACGGTTTTCCTCCACACACACACCCACACCTGCCTCCACACCCTCGAATTCCACTACACTGGGTCATCCATTAAGCCTTCACAGGACCAAGGGCCTCTCCTCCCATTGATGCCTGACAAGGCCATCCTCTGCTACATATGTAGCTGGAGCCATGGGTCCCTCCATATGTACTCTTTGGTTGGTAGCTTAGTCGCTAGAAGCTCTGGTTGATTGATATTGTTGTTCTTCCTATGGGGTTGCGAACCTCATCAGCTCCTTCACTCCTTTCTCTAACTCCTCCATTGAGGACCCCATGCTCAGTACAATGGTTGGCTTTGAGCATCTGCCTCTGTATTTGTCAGGCTCTGGCAGAACCCTCATACCAGTCAGAATGGCTAAGATCAAAAACTCAGGTGACAGCAGATACTGGCAAGGATGTGGAGAAAGAGGAACATATTTATTCAATAAAATACTACACTGGGCATAGCTTGAGTATATGTGACATTAAAGATTCCCTCCATTTTTGGTAGTTTTGAAAGCTGGTACAACAACTTTGGAAATCAGTGTGGCTGTTCCTGAGAAAACTGGACATAGTACTACCTGAGGACCCAGCTATACCACTCACTCCTGGACATATACCCAAAAGATTCTCCAATATATAACAAGGACACATGTTCCACTATGTTCATAGCAGCCTTATTTCTAATAGCCAGAAGCTGGAAAGAACCCAGATGTCCTTTATCAGAGGAATGGATACAGAAAATACGGTACATATTCACAATGGAATACTACTCAGTTATTAAAAACAATGAATTCATGAAATTCTTAGGCAAATGGCTGGATCTAGAAAATATCATCTTGAGTGAGGTAACCCAATCACAAGAGAACACACATGGTATGTACTCACTGATAAGTGGATATTAGCCCAAAAGCTCTGAATACCCAATGTATAATTCATAGACCACGTGAAGCTCAAGAAGAAGGAAGACCAAAGTGTGGGTGCTTTGGTCCTTCTTAGAAGGAGGAACAAAATACTCACGGGAGCAAATACAGAGACAAAGTGGACAAAAGTGGAAAAAGCAGAGACTGAAGGAAAGGCCATCCAGAGACTGCCCCACTGGTGATCCATCCCATATACAGTCACCAAACCCAGACACTATTGTGGATGCCAAGAAGTGCTTGCTGAAAGGAGCCGGATATTGCTGTCTCCTGAGATACAGCTCTTTTAGAAGGCCTTCTCTGACTATTTTCAATGAAACAGTCCTCTTACACTATCTTAGTGTGTGTACATATGTTTATTCAGGGTAGGCTTGTAAGCATACACTTATTGGGGGTGAACCAAAGCTATATATGAACCTTGGAGAGTGGGAAGAAGTTTTCAGTGTAAACAAAAATCATTAGTTAGAGTTTGAAACTTCTGTGAATACATCATTAACATGGAGAGACATTTCACTAATCACAGGTACTTGCTGGGCAGTTCTTAGGGGTGGGTGAACACAGGGGCTTGGGAAGAGGAAGGGGATAAGAGGAAATTGAACTCATATCTCTGCCAAGGACTATGTGACCTACCCCAGATAGAGGATGTGGGGGTTCATGTTTCTGAGACAGTTTCAGAAAAGGGGAAGCCCAGCTGGTAAGAGAGTTCTCCATTGTCCTCTGAGCTCTGAGAAGCTATCCAGTCGTGGTAGAATTTGACCTTAATTAGCAAGGTTTTCCAAGAATTTACTAGTTGAGATGTATTTTACTTAGTCTCACACCTTATATTAGGGGCTACTAATATGATATTGCCATAGGCACTCTGGAAGTACAGGGGTTTTTGAATTTGCTCTTTGATCTCCTCTATTCAAACCTAAATGAAAATTATATATGTAAAATAAAGTAATTACAGACTTGATTTCTGTGTACCTGGTATTATGGTAGAATAAATTATAAAGGCCTTCAGTGTGCATACATATCTGGAGGGTCAAAACTGACCAGTGTTACACTAACTCTGGGAAGGTGGTTAGAAATCACGGTTTAGAGTTACACCAAGATATTTTATATTGTTTTTAACTATTGTGAAGGGTTTTGTTTTCCTAATTTCTTTCTCAGTCCATTTATCCTTTGAGTAGAGGAAAGCTACTTATTTGTTTGAGTTAATTTTATGCATCTGCAGACACCAAATCCAGATACTATCACTGATGCCAAAAGCACTTGCTAACAGGAGCCTGGTATAGCTGTCCCCTGAGAGGCTCTGCCAAAGCCTGACAAATACGGATGCAGAAGCATGCAGCCAACCATCAGACTGAGCATGGGGACCCCAATGGCGGAATTAAGGGAAGGACTGTAGGACCTGAAGGGGTTGGCAACCCCATATGAAGAACACCAATACCAACCAACCAGACCCCCCAAAACCTTCCAAGAACTAAACCACCAACCAAAGAGTACACATGGAGGGACCCATGGCTTCAGCTGCATATATAGCAGACGATTGTTTTATCTGGCATCAATGGGAAGGGATGCCTTTGGTCCTGTGGAGGCTTGATGCCCCAGTGTAGGGGAATGCTAGGACTCTGAGGCAGGAATGGGTGGGTGGGTGAGGGAGCACCCTCATAGAAGCAGGGGAGACAGGGGAGGGGAAACTGGGAAGGAAGTTAACATTTGAATTGTAAATAAAATAACCAATTATAAATATATATATATATATATATATGCCTATATATATATGTATATATATATATATATATATACACACATATACATATTTCTGGAAAGAAATCACTGTATAATACAAGATGCTCTGTAGAAATTCTCTGAAGCTTCTAGCTCTGAATGATGGCTAGGTGGTAATATAATTTTCTTTATCATCAAGATTGTTAGAATTTCATGAATAATACCTATCTCCAGATGCTTTTCTGTATGCACAGTATCATGAAATACATGTCATAGTTTTTTTTCACTGGATACTATTCTTTCTGCACATGAAAGAAATTATTTAAAACAAATATTCTATCCATCATTTTACTTATCAAAATTTAAGATCAAATTAGGTTGGTTTCATGAATGAGAGAATATAGTAATGATATTCATAATATGAAAACAATGGAAATATATTTTATTTATTTAAAATTATTAAAATTAGAAAAATCAAATAATGTGTGCTTTGCGCATGAAAGAATGTCTGGAATGATACTTATTATAAGGAGAAAAACATATATTTCTGTTAATTTTTTACTAATACAAATGTTTGCATCAAATATGACATTGTTTATTAGCAGAAAATTTCACATACTGCCTAGTACTCTTAATGCAAATGTATAGAGCTTTTCAAATTTTAAGTCATGAACCAAAATTCTACATATCTATGCCAAAATCATAAAACAAATTTATTTTGTTGCATTTGTTATATTGGTTATAGAATGAATCTAAAATAGTTGTTACAAACTATTAGACCCACATTTGATTTTGTATCTCATCTGTTTTTTGTTTGTTTGTTTGCTTGTTTTGTTTTGTTTTTTCGGTTTGTTGATTGTTTTTTTGTTTTATTTTTTGTTTGCTTGTTTTTTTTTTTTGAATGTTCCCCTAACCTCCTTGCTTCTCTGTATGTCTGTGGACAAGGGATATGTTACATTGTCTGTTTTCCCTTATCTATTGAACTGCAGGCATATGTTTTGTCTGATGAGGAGTGAGTCCTTATCTGAAGCAGCAATCAGATTCTGTGACCTAAAAACCTATGAAGAGAATTACAGTGATGCCATCAGTCTTCAGTTTGCTATAGAAATGAACATCTCAAACAGGGCTTCAATTTGTTCTTACTCTGGTGGAAACAACTAAACACCCATCTGTAAAGAGCAAGTAAACACTTATTGATCAATGCTGAGGAATCAGCTACTTCTGAAGTGCCTTCTTGTTCTTGACTCTGGATCCACATAAACATGGCTTTTTTCTAATTTCTTCATTATTTTGAATATTATGTCAACAACCATAATTATTTTTCTTTAACATATTTTCAGCCCTTGTTTTTAAACCCAAGGTCTGATGAATATTAACCAATTTCTTGGTTGTTATTTTATCAAGTTAATTTGTTCAGTATTCAAGTGTTAAACAGACTTGAAAACCACTTTCTAAATTTAAGTCCAGAATTTGAGAGCTATCAGTTGAGAATCGACTGTGGTATATACTATAGAAAACTCTAGGTGTTGATAAAAGAAAAAGGCCTTCAAATACCTCCAAAGCTGTGAAAAATAGTTCACATTTATCTTGACAAATGCACTATTACATAGCATATTATCATAAGTTATGTAAATATTTATATTGCTAAATATTAATGTTCTTATTAAAATTTGAGTTGTGGAAGGAAACTAGTGGGACTTAAAGAATATAGATGATGTATGAGAGTATTGAGGGTAACAGCTAGACTGAATCAGTGAAAGTGTAACAGAGGATTGTATGTTAAGAAGCTGTTACAGAAGTAAGGGCCTGGTGATTTGATTATCAAATTCTTTCATTCATTTTATATATATGATCAAATATAATACCTAAGTATAAATAACATATAAATAAAAATTCTAATGTGTATGTATATACATTTATCAACATATATTATATATATATATATAAGCATAAACTTCTAAAGGCAATAAATATAGTGTACTATAGAGCAGTTCTGAAAGCTTAGCTTGCATCAGAATCACTTGAAAGATTTGTTGTCATAAACCACTACACTCAAGATGCTGAGTTTCACTACATCGGGGGACTGCAGGTTGTTTTTTGTTTGTTTTTTAGGAATAAAAATTTACTGGTCAGGGTGTTGCTGATAACCTGGCTATTGTAGATTGATAACTACATGCAGTAAATTAGATAACAGTAACTTCCACAGAGACTTCAACTCAGGAGGTTTGAACAAAATTGCAGTGTATAACTGCATGGCCAGCCAGCATTCCTCCTGCTAAGAGGAACCCTGTCCCAGCTATGAGGATAACATACGTAATATAAAGTGGTGGAACGTGAAGCAATTTCAATGCTTTCTTTAGACATAGCTTCTTTAGATACTTTACTAAGGGCAAATGGCAGGGGAAGGAGATGTGTAAAGGAGAGTAGTTAGAGGGGTGGTCTAATAACCAAATTAGTACAAATGATGAATTTCTACATGGGGCACTGTAGTGTATAATGAAAACGCACTAGAGTGGCAAACAGAGTTTGATGGTGGAGCCATTATATAATATAATGATTAGATATAGGTGCAAAAAAAAATGTCAAAAGAAGCTTAGATATTGGAAGAGGAGTATAGGATTTCCATATGTGAGTGTTAGAAAAATTGTGTGGGTGAAGTTTAAGGAGAAAGATCAGGTGCAGTTAGGTCTTGTTTACATATGTGTGAACAGCAGAGAACCATACAGATGTCTGGAATCTAAAACAGGAATGTAGCTTAATGGAATAGACTTGAATCCTCAGAGGATCGAGTTGTTCATTAATAGAAAATAGACTTGGTCTAAGAGCATAGAGGCAGGAACGTAAGAGGGCAGTGTGCTGAGGAGACTATGTAATGATGAAGTCAGTGAAAGCCTGTGTTCTTCAGAATGCAGAAGCAGATACCATCCTAGAAGCTAAATCATGTGATTCAAAGCAAAGAGATTAGCAATGCCGACTGGCATCTGAATGCATATGATAAGGAGAAGTTAAAAGCAAAACATAATCAGTCTTATGACATAGTTGGGTTTTGACTTGATTGGGAAAACATTAAAAAAGGACACTCTTACACATTATATGCAGATATTATCTGCTGAAGAGAAGAATGTCACTGCATCAGAGGCAAAACCAAAGAGCTGCTATGTGATTCCCTTCAGAAACCATCTGCTTACTCTGATGAAACTAAATCTCTTTAGTTCTGTGATTATTATTTATTTAATGCCCAGAAAGAACATAATGCTTTGAGTACAGGTGCTAAACACAACTACAGGAAATAGCTTATTTTCTGAGATAAGTGGAATAATTATAGACACTTCTTTTTTAACAACTAAAAAGCCAGTTCCGACACTGATTCTTGAAAACAACAATGTAGTTAGCATTTTTTTTTAAAGGAAGATAATGATCCACTTGGTAGCTGACCTCAAAATTAGCTGTCTTTAATGGAAAGTCATTATGTAGCTCTGCATAATGTGAGAGCAAATGCTGACTGATATTTCCAACTGGGAAAAGTTAAATAGTATCCTATCAGCTGGCAAATAGCAAGTGATTCTTGATGATGAAAACAATTATGACATATTATCTATAATGTGTAGATCTTTACAGAAAGGTAATTTACTTGGAACCCATCACAAGAGAAGAACATTTGAGGATTCAAATAGCTCTTTTCTAAGATGACTGTTTATGCCACAATATTACATTTGCATTTGTTGTAAGTGGTAAAGCAGATGGCTAAGGAGAAATATTTTGTCAAGTTTGTTAGGTAAGCTACCTCATTGGATAAAATGCTCCTTTCTCATTACTGGAAGGAAGAAGAGAGAAATAAATATAAACAGGTTGAATTTTTCAGGATTGATTTTTGGTGGGGATTTCAGACACCATTAATTTAAATAACTCTGTACAGTTAACCAACCATGCACACATCCAGAGATATTTCTTGACCTTCTAATATGTTCAGGGATTGTTTTTGTTGATGGATAGAGACAGAAAGTAATGGGGAAGAATTCTGAAAGTGAAATTCTGACTATGCAAATTTAAAATCAGTGCTTAAATTCTTTCAACACCAAGTATTTATTAACTGCCTATTTTGTTTGCTGGAAATACCAGTATAAATAATACATAGGGACACAAACTTCTAACTTAATGTGTGAATTGTATGTAATATTAATATTTAATTAATCTTATTAATTAATATTTATTAGTTTTATACTGACCAATGTATAATGTATGACTTTTGCATGCATACATATGAACTTTTAACAAAACATATGAATTATTTTAATACTTTATCATTGTCATAAGACATGATGGGACTAGTGTATTTTTTCTGTAATTTTAATACATATATTCATTAAATTGTATATTTAGATGTATATATGCATATATATTTTAATTGTCAAAATAATTCTTGATGAAAGTATTTGTAGTAAGCCCAATTGATAAATACATCAGCTAAGATTCCAGAAAGATAATTACCTCTCTAGAGTATCATCTAGTGGTACAGTCGCGTTTTAATCCTTCTCATTTGACTTCAACACTTTATATTCTATTACCCACATGGGCAAAATAAGCATGTGAAGTAAACAAAGTTTATTTGGGGTGTGGGCTGCCCCTGTATAGCCCTGACTGTCCTGGTACTCGCTCTGTAGATCATACTGGCCTTCGAACTCACAGAGATCTGCCTACCTTTTTGCCTCCCAAGTGCTTGGATTAAAGGCATGTGCCACCATACCTGGCAAGTAAAAAGGATTTTTTTAATAGATAATACTTTAGCAGAAAGTCAAGATATTAATCAAACTGCTCTGACTGTAGACTGTGAAATAAATGGTCTAAATGATTTAGCGAGTGATTGAGAGAGTAGTTACAGGCATATTAGTGTTCTCTAATTTAAATATGTATAGGAATTTTATGCAGATGTTTTTAAGTTAATATTTCGATTCAGTAAATCAGTTTGAAATGTTAGGCCTTCCTTGAATGGTAAGCATTCAAGTAATTCTTTTTGTTACTGGCTTAGTACTATTAAATACTTATATGAATGTGTATGTATGTATAATAGAAATACAGATAAAGATATGCCAGCCAAGTGTGGTCCACTTTCACCAACATTTTCCCCTCCTCCAACAACTGTTTTTTTTTTTTTTTTTTTTTTGTCATAAAATGAAGATGTAAAACCTATAGTGTTTTCAGTTCAGTAAGGTTGCCTAAAGCATGGGGATGGTGGTTGACTCTACAATGCACAGAGTAAGTGGCTCCCACAGCAAATAACTATTCATAAATATTAGCTTCATGTTCAAAGTCTGCACATAAATCTCATCATTCGCAGTGACTCGGAGCTATACTCTTCTCAGTAAAGTGTTTGAAAGGACTGCAAAATGAACACATGCTTTCCCACATGAATGGAGACAGCCTTATAGTGATAGAGAGGGAGACATGACTTTTAAACTCTGTTCACTTGAATAAAACGCAAAATGCTTTTACTTACATTATCAAAGATTAGCTTTAAGATGTTTCACACAATTCTTCTAATAAAAAATATTTTCACCCATGCTTAGGTGAGATCTTCCTTTGGTAGCTTCTATCCCTTTTATATTAATGCAAATCCAAAACATTGAATTGAAAACATAGCTATGAGTATTATTGTTTTTTTCCAGAGGACCTAAGTTTAATTCTTAATATCCACATTTTGGATCACAACAGTTTGTAACTCTGATCCCAGGGAACATGATGGCTTCCTCTACCCCTACAAGCATAGCACAGACATACCTGAAGGCAAAATATCCATTTATAAAAATAAAACACAAAATATTTAAGTTGAAAACAGGTGATGGAAGCTTTCAAAAGTTCTTTTCACTGATAACTTGGTGAGCATTTGTAACTTCCACATCTGCTTACTTCCTATCTCAGAGAAAAATCTCACCAATTCCATTAAAATTTTTATATTTGCTCCAAAATGTTATGTCCACTAGAGCTTTGATTATTTTCTACCCATCATTCTTCCTTCTTGCTAACACATTGCATAAATGTGATCCTAAATGTCCCAAGCTTATTTTCACAGTTGCCTTTCACAGTGTTATTGGCTCTTCTGTCCAAGACTTTGCTTATATACATGGCCAGTTCTGATTAGTCCCACTTAATGTGACATCTCCTGGAATAGTCTCAGGAGAGTTTATTCCATTCCCTGAGTAACACAGCAGACAGGTGTAGCTCTGTCCTTTGCCCATCCTTGATCAAAAGTGATGGCTACAGAGTCAGTGAGCATCTCTCTACGCCCAGGACAGATACAGGTCCTTGTTTTACAGAGCCACTAAATAAGAGCTTAGGTCCACTAGAGAAACTCTTACATAAGAGGAAAAAATCTCTTTGAAAATAACCTACCAGACATATGTTTCCTAGTTTTGTAACAAAATGATTGAGCTTATGTCTGTACTCTCCATGTCTTCAGGATCTCCTCAACATGACTTTCCACTTAACTGCACAGTTCTTAACTGTACTATATCTATCTTCCGTTCACAAAAATAACAGAGTAAACCAATGTCTATAAATGTGTACTCTGGGAAGAGTGTGAGCTGGTCAGTCAGTCATTTCAGCCACGACCTACTCATGTGTCTCTCCTCAGTTTCAGCCAAACGAGCAATTTTGGAAAGAAGCAAAATAAACAGGAACCATAACTCTGTTCTGGCACTATTGGTATCCACCAGAAATGTTCTGACAACTAGTGTCATCTACCTGACAGATTCTACCTCTCACTCCAATTAATAGTTTTACTTTGTTCTAAATTTTTACTTGAAAATAGGCTTCATGAAATCCCTACAGCCTTTTATATTTCAATCTTGCCATCTGCATAACAATAGACTGACCAGTTTAGGAGAATTCATACATTTCAGCTTTTTTCTTTATATTCCTATTGAATTTTATTTTTTAAAATGCACATAGCTTCCAAATATCAAGAAGCTATTCACAAATTTCCTTGCAGTTATCTTTAAAAACAGTGTATTATGAAGAATAAAAAAGGATTATGAATCCTTTTCATTTTGATTTCCCCTTCAAAACTATTTTTCTTCAAATTTATCTTGTCATCATTTCTTAAAATTACATAACAATGCTGAGGTGATTGATAAAGCACTTTCAGAATGCCAGTGGTAAATGTGAAATATTCTCTCAGATCCAAAATAGAATAACAAGCCTAGTTCCCCCCTGTTGAGAAGCTTACTAATACAGGAATCTTGCAAACTCTCACAGATGCTGAGATTCCCACTGGGACAGAACCAGAACTGCTGCCTTTTTACTTGTGGCATCTCACATAATTAAGAAAATTACAGTTACACACTTTTCGCCGAGACAGGGAGCAGAAACTTCACTTGGATATTTTCCAAACATAAATGGACAGTGTAACTTTTAAAGTTTTCTTCTTCTCTCCTCTGCCTCCTCTTCCTCCTCCTTCTCTCTTCCTTCATTTCTTCTCTTTCTTTCTTTCCTTCCTTCCTTTTTTCTTCTTTCTTTTTCCTGGTAAATAATTACTTAGAGAATATGGAATATGTAAGACATTATTTGAAGACATTAAAAATAGAAGGTTAACTTAATTTATGACTTTTATTTGTAAAGGTACAGAAATAAATATATATTAACTTATGTTAACTAAGGTGAACTTGAAAATGCATGTGGAATAAACAAAACATTTTTTTAGGATCTGAATATATAAAATACTCCATGTGCTTAAAATGTATGTGCTGATATGTACAAGACTTGAGACTCATTTCTCAATATACACACAAACACACACTTAGACACACACACTCACACACACACAAACACAAACATACAGGCACACACATCAATACAAAACCAACAAACATAGCATGTTTCACTTATTGATATGAGCTTTTACCTTTAAAATAAGACAAATAAGGCACAAACATTAAAATTCTGAAGCTCTGACACCATATGTCCCATCCTTTGTTTCTTACATTGAAAGACCCGAGCCCATTATAGGGAAGTTAGACCCCCCTTAGCAAATTAAAGCCAGAGATAACATAGCCATATTCCACCGCCTAATGGCTAACATACATCCTTTTGTCCTGGGCAAATAGTTAACAGCAGGGTTGATATCGCAACAATCCATATCTTTGTCCTAGGAAGTAGCTAATCTATACCTTTTGTCTCAGGGAATAGCTGACTGCAGGAATGAATGGCTAATCTACACCTTTTGTCTCAGGAAACAGCTAACCGTGGGAGTAATGAACCTAGGACATTCTATACCTTCCCATGACACATAGAATTTCCTTGCTTCATGGCTTTTTCTTTAAATACCCCTGACTTCAGCTGCTCAGGGCTGAACTCCTCTGCCTCTGTGTAGGCCACGAGCTCGGCCCCAGTGCACTGGTCGTTTCCCCCAATAAACCTCATGTGATTGCAGCAAGGATGGTCTTTTGTGAGTTCTTGGGGGGTCGCGCCATCCCGAGACTTGAGTGAAGGTCTCCCCAGCTCGGAGGTCTTTCAACATGTTTACTTATTTCTCCATTTGTCTTGTAATATTACAGTTTTACACTGAGTTTCAGTTTATTAGATCCAATTAATTACATTGATTACAGATAATTCTGAATATCTATGTTTAAAATCAATCAGTGTTTTCAAGTTCTGGTCTTTGTTACATTTCCATACCAATAGTCAATTCCTTACATTTCAACAATTTCAGAAACATATTTAATTCTTTCTGACTCTAAAGGAACACATTTCTCATGTGACATGCCCTGGTCAGGAGCTATCTATTCCTTTCTACCACAGAACTTTGTATTATGTTTGGTGTATTGGAATGAAAAACATGTTTTCTTTTCAAGAATGACCATAGTTACCATGTGGAGTGCGGGGGAAAATCAGGCACTCTTTATTGAGCTATTGCTGATGATTAGAAGCTCATGGCTCCTCCCGTCAAAACACCTCAGCTTAATAATGTCCTCTATCAGTCTTGCCATACATATCTGATGAAGCAAGCATGCCTAATAAATGTAGGATGAATTATCACTGTATTCCATAATTTATATGCTGATTTACAAGATGAAAAAGGTTGGTACACTAAATTGATAATCCAAAATGTGTTTCCCTTCAGTTCAAATTAAGGAACCTTTGAGACCAGCAAATACAGGGAATGTGTTTGCTCAGAGGTTGCTTTTATCTGCCTAAGAACCAGACCTGCCCAAAGACTACACACTTTCTTTCCATTCCCTTCTTGCTATAAAAACGTTATCAGCCATAGAAGGATAAACATATCACAGGGTATTGACAGTCAAATAAAACAATTCTATCTTGTTGAATTTTTGTCTCAGGTTGGTGTCTGTTTTGTCCTATTTATTTTCCCTAAGGATCATTTATTGTCTACCTAAACTTGTCTGCATAATGACTTGCTTTTCTACTGGAAAGGAT
The DNA here is from genome assembly GCA_028551405.1 of Uromys caudimaculatus. NCBI lineage: Eukaryota > Metazoa > Chordata > Mammalia > Rodentia > Muridae > Uromys > Uromys caudimaculatus. Next base: position 48,401,332 of record CM052712.1, read on the forward strand.
ATTTAAGCAACTATCTTACTCTTTTTAAAACTTGTTATTTTGCATAATGCATATGACCTCACATACTTATTAGAGTTTATATACATTTTACTGTTATTATTTTAATTGTCAATTTGTTTTATCCATGTGTTATAGGAAGTTGAACACACAGAAAGAAAAATTCTTTTGCCACACAAAAAATAATCTTTTACAAAGACAATAATATTTGGTTAAATAACAAATTACATGAAACTAAAAATATCACATGGAACTAAGGTACTTACATATATTTATAATGACTGTGTGAGTATGTGTGTGTGTGTGTGTGTGTGTGTGTGTGTGTGTATGTGTGTGTGTTCTATAGACATTGTTCTTTCTCAGATACATGCCAATATGCTAATAAAAATTTGAGAAGTCTTTGAATCCTCCTTTCCTTCTCAACCAGATAAATATATTATACACATGAAAATATTGTTCCTTGGAGCAGGAAAAAGCCTTACAGAACACTTTGCTTCTCATAATTTAAATTGCAGCTGCTTCATGGATGTGGAAATCAATGCCCAGGGGAGTACAACCAGCATTGAATCTATTAATTTACTGAAATGTAAAAAAGTCATACAGAGCCTTGACACAATGAAGAAGCTGACATAAAGGGGGTTTGCATGATACAATGAGCATTCAAGTCATGTTAAAAACAGTATGCAATATTTAGATTAATAACACTGGCCAATGGAATAATACTATCTCTGACTAGGAGCTTCCTTCAGTAGTGTCTGAAATTTATATGAAGTAAAAATGGCCACATTTAATTGTGAGTGGTATAAATTATGTTAAATGAAATCATCTACATTCTATGTATAAAGATTGTTTTCTAACAAATAGCATCTCATAATTCATAAAATTAATTTCAGGTAGTATTTTATATGGTAATTCAATCTGATTATTTATTGGTATAAATGTTCTTTTAAGGGGGCCATATTAGATGATTTTGCAGGAAGCTTATACATTATATTTTCTATTGTTTCATATGTAAGTTTCGTAAATGTAACAATGAACAGTTTGATGAATGTTTCTTATTTTTTAATTCACATTAAATTCTATTAAAGGATTCAACATTAGGTTAAGCATTCCATATAAGCTTTTTTAGTGATTTTTCTGCTATAACTTTGTTTGAGCAGAATATTGAGCCTGAATCTGATAAAGCAATTGGGAACTGATCACTGTTTGCTGTAAATATTGTTCTTCCTTTATATAGGTTTCTTTCTGAAGCTTACTCCAATTCTAAAGTCAAAGTCAATAGCTCATATTCCATAAAATTTTAGTGTAAGAAATATTTCAAATCAAAGATAATGAAGTGATAAATATTTCATTTATTCAGAATACTATAATTATGCATCATTCACTTTTTTTTAACACTGAAATTTTCTCCTTCTCTTTCTGGAGATCCATTCATTTGTGTGATCAAGGAATTCTATCTTCAACTTCTCTTTAGCTTTACTTTATTTTTCCTTTAGTTCTTCAAGGGTTTTAGGAATTTTAAATAACAAAAATTATTCAGGAATATTATTATATACCTATAGCCAACTGAGTTTGGATGAAGATAAGAAAAGTACACATTTGAGACAAATGGAATCTCTGACAAATAGTGCCAAGGAAAATAGATAACTATATGTAAAAGAATACATCTTGGTTCCTCTCTTTCCTTCCCTGTTTATGAACCAATTCTAAATGTTGTTTTTTAATCTAAATGTTAATATGGGGGTCTATAACTCTGTGACCATGGTTAAGGATACGCCACTGTATCTTTGTGTGTATATTTTATATAATTTATATACTATGTGTTAATAGGAACTATAATTTTAAAATGATAAACATTAAGCTCTGTTTATGACTAGCGTATTAACTAAAACTATGGAAAAAAAGTTTATCGGGGTCATAGAGTAGCAAAAAAATGTATAAATCTATAAGCAATAAGGAAAGAAAAAGTAATGACAGAATTTCTTGGAAGTTTTTGGATAGGAATTGAACCAAAATGTAGCAGTTTAGTTGAACCAGCTGATTTTAAAATTGTATTTAAAAGAACAGTATTATATTACAGATATATTTAGCACCATAAATATAGTCTTCCGAACTAGAAATATGTGTATTGTTGATTTGACCTTTGGTCTAATTCTTAAATTAAACTTTGTATGAATTTACTACTTTATTTTTCACTTTCCTTGTGTCAGGTATTACTTATGTCAAACCATTTTTAATAAAAATTTAAAAATTGATCTTAAAATTGAAACCCACTCTGTATTCTATCAAAAGTAAATTAAATGTGTGTGGCTTCAGCTATTTCATGTTGATCATATGCAAAGAGTTTTCAGTGACCTTAGACTAAGGACACATTCCCTAAGGTAGTGGTAACTGCGGAGTACTGCTCTATACTATAAGACTATCTTTTTTCTGTAATCCTTTCCATGTGGCATTCACACAAAGACTTTAGTGTTCAGGGACAGAGTTTTGCCTATACTAGTAAAGTCTATGCTTCTCCTTTATAGGTTACCTTTATCCTGAATGTCTTTGATCAAAAATCCTCCTGCTTTCAGAATGTCTCAGGCAAGGTGAGTCTGACAGCCATCAATGTTTTCCTAACACTACTTGTCTCCTCTCCCTCTTTTGAAGCCATAACTTATTGTGTCTGTATAGTAAGTCCCTTTTGTCTGCCCTCTCTTTTGGTCCTTGCTCCTTTGCTTGAGCCACACAGCTAGCAGAATGTCACACTTAGCATCTGGAAGAGTGTCAGCATTATTTTTGCTATTTTCATCCTGGTGAGGTGAGACTGTCACATCAATGAGATGTGTAGTGAATCACAATAGGAGCAGAATAAAGTTCTAGGCAAGAATCAGAAAAAGTGTAGTGCAGTTTCCTTATTTAGGGGAAGGCTTTAGGAAGCTCTCATTGTTGGAAGATGGCATGGTATCAGAGAAACTAACTTGCTGTGAAATTCTAACCCACACAGGTCCATATAGAATAGATGCACCTCAAAATAAAACCAAGGTAGTCTACTCTCAGAGACCAATGAAGTCATATAGGCCCAGTGTAAAATAATTTTGTATGCCACCTTAGCAACTTATGTTTCATGACAGTATTGAGTTTTAAAGAGAACCCTATACTTCACATGAATTTGGTGCCTCCAATGCACAGAACACTCTCCTATTATTTCGTCTGTGTTGTCTCCTTGACTCCTGCCATAAAAGTTATTTTAATCATAAAGTCCAAATGAGTCAGTTTTATCATTTGAAAACTGAAGCATAAATTGAAGCTAAAGTTTATGTATCAAAGTAGACAGAAGTACGTTTTGAAATCAGGAATGACATTCTGGCAAAGTTGACTTGCATTTAGCATGGTTGAGTTTGAGGAGCCTCTGGATTAATAAGGAAAGAGCAATGTATGAAGACTTGCTCCTAAAACAAGGTTATAAGACAGAAAATGAGAATCAACCATCCCTACGTGCCAATGTCAATATCAAAATTCATGGGTGCTTCCATACCTTGTAGAAAACTATTTCCCTGGCATCAGTACTGACTTCCTTCTATATTTTGAGTCAATCCTAGTTTACTTCTCATACCTGATGCATTGCAAATTATGCATGATCAATTATGTGTAAAATTGCCCCATGCTCAGTTGAGTCTCAATACATAGGTTTCTGTCATTTTCTTAAACTACTATTTACATATATAATATAAATAAAAATTTCTCATCTGAGTTTAAACTATTCCCTCCAAGAATCAAAGACTACCAAAGAACACTACAACACCACGCCTGAGTAGCTCTATTTTGAGTTGTTGATCAGAGTAGTCCATGAAAACCCCTAAAATATTCGAGGGTATTGCTAGTGTATTTGGTTGTCTTCAAGATGTGAAAGATACATCAGCAATCATTTCATACATAGAGTCAAAGTTCCCTGAGCTGGAAATAACCTAAATGCCTCCTTGTGAAGATTAGCTTTCATGGTACCAAAGGCACCATGAAAGTTTCCAAAGGAGGAACGCAACCAGGATTTATACTCAGCTGTAATGCAATGAACCACCATAACAATCAGCAAGTATAGCACGGTGAACCTCTTGGTACAATACTGTAACATATATCTTAAGAGAAAACAATAGCTCTCAAATTGGACTTAAGATCAGCTCAATAAGAGCAAAATCATACTTTGTATGAGAAACCTAACCATCTACCCAGAGCTAGTAAAGTTGCAGACCTTTTAATAGAATCTACAAATTAGCACTTTTTTTAAAAAGCAGCCTAATCCCTGACTACCCACTAAATATTGTCCTTATACTCACAAATAGGTGCAATCCTCACCTATCATAAAGGAAACTTCTCTTTCCAATAGATAGAGACCACTATAGGAAGGCACTGTAAATCTTTCTTTTTAAAAATGTGTTGTTGGTTGAGTCTATAATGAGACCAGAGATAGAGACGTGATGTTATTTTGCTAGAAAAAGATCCTCCTCCTTTTTATATTACTTTGCAAATGAAGAGCATTGTGTAATAAATGAAGATCAAAAGGCAGGCCATGGCCCTGGGCTTTGTTAGATTAAATCCAGGATCTAAGTACATGGATTTTTTTCTCCAATTTCCTATACCTGTTTCTTGTAACTACAAACTGGAGGTCTTTAAACAATAAAAATAATTCTCACAGTTTTGTTGCTAGACACAGAAATGTAGGATGTATCATTCATCCCTTGAAACTCATTAGGGAATCCTTCATTTAATCCAAGCTCAGCTGATGTTCTGACATCTTTTGCATACTTTTTTTTACAGCTGCATCTACATCTTTGATGGCCTGTTGTGTTATTTTTGTGTCTCTGCTCATCTTTATTTCTGTAAGTGCCATCCTTGTTCCAATAGCACTTCAACATAACTAATTAAATTAGAAATGACTCATGACTCTATTTCCCAATATAGTTGTATTTGTAGTCACTGAAAGTTAAGGTTGCAACATACATGTTTGGGGCTAAGAAAGTATGTATTTCAACCCATGGCTTTGCCATGTGAATCATAATATCTTAGTATATACAAATCTTACCTTATTGGTTTAACTTGCTCATTTTTCACCTGATTTTGGAGATTAAAAAAAAAAAAAAAAGATTCAACTTATATTCTATTTGCCTTTGCCTATGTTTTATAATATATCACAACTTTTGATATTAACATGTCCTTTAGTAAGTAGTTAACTAACTTTGGTTCACACTTTTATTAGGTACATATTGTTTAATAACAATTTTTTTATATTCTTAATAGCTTAAAACATGGACTTAGCATCTCACAGCTTATCAGGTAAGGAATCAGTATGCATTTATATTAGGCTTATCTTTCTTCTCATCATTTTATTTTACACCATTTTATTTAATGCTTACTGTGGTATCTAAATATCAGCCTAATAAGTTATTTAAGATTTTGAGGAGAAATAAAATAATTATCTTATGTTGTAGCTGAATAAAGAAGAGACTATATTTACATGTAGATTATAAATAAACTTTATTTATTTAATTTATTGTCAGCATTTCTTAGCAGAATAGAACTATCAAAGAGAACTCACACAAGAAAAGCATTATCTCAATTTTAAAGAGTATTAAAGTTCCCCCAAGTATAAAAGAAATGAAATAACTAAATGACATAAGTGTCAATAGTTAGAATGCTAATTTTATTAGCATTGTTAGAGTCCAATCATACTAATTGTCTGGTTAATTTTGGTATCTATCCTAGAAAAATTTTTAAACCACACTTGAAAAATCATTTAAGTTCCTAAATGCCAATGGGTGTCTGAATATATTTTAACTCTTAGGTAATTTTTCATATTTTGTATTAAATCAGCTATGGTTTCAAAATATTAATATATGATATGTGCTAAATAATACTAAGTACAAATGAAATTGCCTCAAACTCCCAATAGGCAGTCCCTAATTGTTTCCTACAAATCTACAAAGAACTTGTATTCTCACTGAAATTTACTTCATGAAATACCATTTTTAGATGAATACAAGATAATTTTTATATTACAGATATATTTACTTTCCTCTAATCTCAACTTCTTTATACTTTGCTTGAGAATTCTCTATAACCCTATGTTTCTGTGTACATGATCAGATTATTAAATGATTGGCATGGATTGGGTAAAAAGCTTAGCCAGAAGCAATAAAATCAATTCTTCCTTCCAAGATTGCATATGAATTGGAAGAGTGAGGTAAACAAAATGACAACAGCTGGCAATAGGATATAAGGACAATAAAGAAAGAAACTAAACATTCAAAATTGGTCATACACTAATAGAAAGTTTTTAAGTGTGCTACTGTATAAAAGTAGGGGAAAGACAATTACAGAAAATTTTAATTTTACATAAAACATCCTGTCGGCTGTAAATATTTAACTAAAGAAAATTGGCTACAAAAGTTCGGAAGTACACATTGCTAGCTTTTATGAAAAAGCATGTATTCTTATTTTGCGGGTTATTTGCATAGTAACATGTAGAAGGCATATAAAATTCCAGTATATTTTAATGAATATGTATTGTGTTCTGTTTAAATTTAAATGTGCACATTTATTTAGTGCACTAAAATATCTATGACCTTCTTAGTCATGGATAGCTCATTAGTCCCAGACATGAACTCTTTCCTATAAATTGTACCTTAAATACAATTAAACAGCTGCTATTTTCCCCAGTATAAGTAGCACTATTTTATCTTTATGCATGTTTCATCTGTATCATTTCACTCATTATCTTGGTATCAATATAGAATAAATGTTAATTTTTTTATTTAACAACATAAAAGATAATTATAAAAGGTATTCCATTAATTCAAAGAGTAACACGAGAAGGAAATTATGGTTTTCATATATACACTAGAGAAATATATATATATTTATATATAACACTTATATGTATATACACATCATTTTTATTAAAGACACATATAAGATACATAATCATGGAACAGCATTTGGAGCTATATGTAGCAGTGAAGCTATTCTGCAAACATTTTCTTCTTTTGCCTGTTATTTTTGTTTCATTTTTTTGCTGACATTTATTATCTCAAAAATGCCAAAGTCCATCAAATTGCAAGCTTGTTCATTTTGAAATCCATTCCAATAAGTGCTTTACACATTTTATTCAGTAGCTAGAGCATTTTGGTTCTCAAATTGAATCTATGTCATTATTGATTTCTTTCTCCTTTCTTAAGAGGAAATCAACTTTCCCACTTGTGTTTATTTTTAGAGATTAATAATCAGATTGAGTAGTTAACAGGATGTTTGCTTCTTGTGGTTTCTATGCACAGTGCTGAAGCTTCCGGCCATTCAGGAAGATATCACACACGAGGGCATGCTATTTCCTATTTTGAGGGTAAGAAATGAGCACACAATAATAAGGAGATAAATAATTTGAGAATATTTATAGTAGCTACAATGTTCAATTTTGACCTAAGACATTTCCCAGAACAACTGCTCACCGCCACACTAAGGATTTATAAAAGTTCAGTTTGGCCTCTTAAAACCACAAATCTATGACATTTATATCTTTAATTTCCTTTCTCTCTATCCTAGGTCAATCCTGTTATTGTCAAGTACCTATTCGTAATGGTGCCAGAAAGGGAGGTGGGAACTTTCATTAGCACTAAAATTATTATTAGAGATAGCTTCTTGTTTCAATTTATTCTGGGAAGTCTCCTTTAAATGAAGGCTTTGTCTTCTAATTGGGTAATGGGAAAGATCTCTTAAAATTCATACTGGGACACAATTCATCTTTAGTCTTTTGTGACACAATGGGCTTTGATTAATTAATAAGTGAAAGAGCCACAATCATTTTTGTTCATTTTGATAATCAATCCAGGGCCTCCTTACTTTGATTTGAATGGCTTTTCACCCAAATATGCAATTTTGTATTTAGACAGTTCTTTTGATTTAGAATTGTCGTGTTTTATGCATTTTACGTCTTAATGTCTCATACTCCTTCAGAAGTTTTGGGAGCATTTACATGCATTTTCAATTTCAGAGTCAAAACTTTCTTACCTAAGTCTAAATAGTCATTTCTTATATATTTTATTGTGATTAAAGGTAAAATTATAATTTAACGGTGTTACAATTTTGGGTGTGGAGCTCTTGTTTTGTTCCTTTTTGAGAAAAAATCTCTTCCCCAGACTGACCTCAATCCTCATAATTCAGCCTCCTCAGTGTCAAGATTGAAGGTATGAACAACCATGCCTGAATCATATGACAGTTTTAAGAACAATAGTTTGACAATATTTCTATGATGACCCTAAATTATACTGGCATATATATTTGTAAATATAACCTATAGATGATAAAAAAAAAACTACTCCTGTAATAATATTACTACTGTACAATATATGTTTTCCTTGCCTATATTTATTTATTGAAATCCTTCTACAACTCTGTAAGCTGACACATTCAAGAGGAACAATGATGTACAAGGAAGAATAGCTCCCCCCAGATATCATATCTGCTACATCTTTTGCCACCTCAATTATGGGTTAGAACAGGGAGAAGCAAATTCATATTGTTTGCAATCCAGCTTGGCTGTAGTAATCTGTACAAACTAAGAGAGCTCCCCACCATTAGCAAAGTGATTTGAAAATATAATTCATTTCTCAAATTGATTGACCAAGCTTGGGTTTGCTTGACCTTTCAACTTGGCTGTGGGGTTCCAACATAGAAGAACATGGAAATTCAAAGCAGGAGAATGATTTGAAATACCTTTGTTGACTTGAAGTAATATGGTACAAAGAGTGCAGCCAGCTTGAGAGCTAAGAATGCCTGGCTGAATGCTAGGTAGCAAATGATGACCACACAGTTTTCTCACTTCAAGAACTCAGTTTTGCCACCAGGAAGTGTTTTTATTGAGAATTATTCCAAGATTCAAGATCCACTGGAATGACAGCTTGATTGAATGATTGCCTGTTGATAGAGGCAAAGAGGATAAAATGCATTTACAAGATGTTGGATTCCTAACCTACAAAATTGCTACTTGGTCATTATTTTAGGTTGCTAAATTCATTGTAGAATAATTTTAATCCATCAACATGACTACTCTGTCTAGAATATAGACAGAGTATCAGGAATCAGAGGCAAACAGATCTCTGAGTTCAAGGCCAGTCTAGTATAGAGCAAGTTTCAGGTAAATAAAGACTTAGGTCCAGGCATAGTGGTACATGCCTTCAATCCCCAAACTCAGGAGGAAGAGACATGGAGTCTTGTAAAGTTTAGTCAGTAAGTTCTGTTGAGTCAATTAGTTGAGAAGTAGTGCAGCGAAGTAGAATTCATGGCAGTTCAGTTCATGGAGTTCAGAGGCGGGTTATATAGGGACAATTTTACAGAGACAGAGAAAACAAAGTAGACTCAGGTAAGAATGAGCCAGAGAATAAGAAGGAGCAAGAAGATTAGAAAAGATTGCCAGAGCTACTTTGAGGTTAAGTGAGCAATTCAGTGAGAAGCTGAGAGAAGCCAAATTGAATAAGTCAGCTTGGAGAGGAGTTTGGGACAGAACAGCTGAGTTGAACCACCCAGCCAGAATTCAGAAAGAACTAGAACGGGTTAGCTAAGGTGACAATTACTTCAGGGAAAGAAAAGTTATTTTTACAGTTCTTTATAAATTATAACATGTCAATAGAAAGCTAAGGTATTAATATTATACTGTGTTATACTGAATATTTATTCCCATCATTTTTTTTTTGGAATACTATTGATACAAATGTCCTATTTACATGGAAATGTACTTAGTTAAAACAAATAACTTTCATTGAGTTACTTAAATTTCTACTAATAAGTCAAAATATATTTCTTATTAGGATACATAAAATGTAATATTTAGCATAATTTGCATACTATTACTATACACAATGAAATAAACAATTCTAACTTATTAAAAATGAACAAAAAATAAAACTAAGATGTTCAAAAGTAAGATGATATTTTTATATATTTGCAAAGGAAAATAAAGAACCATGCAACAGTCATGGACTAAAGTGACTAGTTCCTAAATGTGCTCTTTTTAAGAATCATAAAGAAAATCAGCTTAGAAGTGATTTATTTGGTGAATGATTTTTCAGAGTTGGTAGCTTTAGTTACTGTGTTTTGTGCATTGCTATAACCGTGAGATTAAACCTGGCCAACAATAGTTCCTGTACCATAGAATGAATTAGGGAGTGTTCCTTCTGTTTCTATTTTGTGGAATAGTTTGAAGTTTATTGGTATTAGGTCTTCTTTGAAGGTCCCATTGAATTCTACACTAAATCCATCTGGTCCTAAGATTTTTTTTTTTTTTTGGCTTTTAGGGTTTTTTTTGTTTTTGTTTTTGTTTGGGAGACATTTTGTTTGTTTGTTTGTTTGTTTGTTTGTTTTTGAGACAGAGTTTCTCTGTGTAGCCCTGGCTGTCCTGGAACTCACTCTCTAGACCAGGCTGGCCTCGAACTCAGAAATCCACCTTCCTGTGCCTCCCAAGTGTTGGGATTAAAACATGCGCCACCACTGCCCAGCAGTTGGGAGACTTTTAAGGACTGCTTCTATTTCTTTAGGGGTTATGGGACTGTTTAGTCTGATCCTGACTTAACTTTGGTGCTTGGTATCTGTGTAGAAAATTGTCCATCTCATCCAGAATTTCCTATTTTGTGGGGTATAGGTTTTTTTAGTAGGATCTGATGATTTTTTTAATTTCCTGAGATTCTGTTGTTATATCTCCCTTTTTATTTCTGATTTTGTTAATTTGGATACTGTCCCTGTGCCCTATGGTTAGTCTGACTAAGGGTTTATGTATCTTGTTGATTTTGTCAAAGAACCAGCTCCTGGTTTTGTTGATTCTTTGTATAGTTATTTTTGTTTCTACTTGGTTGATTTCAGCCCTGACTTTGACTATTTCTTGCCTTCTACTCTTCTTGGGTGTATTAGCTTCTTTTTGCTCTAGAGCTTTCAGGTGTGTTGTTAAGCTGCTAGTGTATGCTCTCTCCAGTTTCTTTTTGGAGGCACTCAGAGCTATGAGTTTCCCTCTTAACACTGCTTTCACTGTGTCCCATAAGTTTTGGGGATGTTGTACTTTCATTTTCACTAAACTCTAGGAAGTTTTTAATTTCTTTCTTTATTTCCTCCTTGACCAAGTTATCACTGAGTAGAGCATTGTTCAGCTTCCATGTGTATGTGGGCTTTCTGGTTTTTTATTGCCATTGAAGACCAGCCTTAATCCATAGCGATCTGATAGGAGGCATGTTGGGCTGGGTTTGTGGAAACATATTGTATAAATTTGGTTTTGTCATGGAATATCTTGGTTTTACCATCTATAGTAATTGAGAGTTTTGCTGGGTATAGCAGCCTGGGCTGGCACTTGTGTTCTCTTAGTGTATGTTTGATTTATTCCCAGGATCTTTTAGCTTTCGTAGTCTCTGGTGAGAAGTCTGGTGTAATTTTGATAGGTCTGCTTTTATATGTTACTTGACCTTTTTCTGCTTTTAATATTCTTTCCTTGTTTTGTGCATTTGGTGTTTTGACTATTATGTGATGTTAGGAATTTCTATTCTGGTCCAATCTATTTGGAGTTCTGTAGGCTTCTTGAATGTTTATGTTTATCTCTTTCTTCAAGTTAGGGAAGTTTTCTTCTATAATTTTGTTGAAGATATTTACTGGCCCTTTAAATTGGGAATCTATTTATTTATTTATTTTGTTTTTTTGAGACAAGGTTTAAGTTGGGAATCTTCACTTTCTTCTATACCTATTATCCTTAGGTTTGGTCTTCTCATTGTGTCCTGGATTTCCTGAATATTTTGGGTTAGGAGCTTTTTGCATTTTGCATTTTCTTTGACTGTTGTGTCAATGTTTTCTATGATATATTCTGCACCTGAGATTCTCTCTTCTATCACTTGTATTCTGTTGGTGATGCTTGCATCTGTGACTCCTGATCTCTTTCCTAGGGTTCCTATCTCCAGGGTTGTCTCCCTTTGTGATTTCTTTATTATTTCTATTTCCAATTTTAGATCCTGGATGGTTTTGTTCATTTCCTTTGTCTGTTTGATTGTGTTTTCCTGTATTTCCTCTTTAAGGGCTTCTAGTTGTTTACCTGAGTTCTCTTGAATTTCTTTGAGGGAGTTATTTATTTCCTTCTTAAAGCCTTCTATCATCATCATGAGAAGTGATTTTAAATCTGAGTCTTGCTTTTCTGGTATGTTGGGGTATCCAGAACTTGCTGTGGTGGGAGAGCTGGGTTCTGATGATGCCAAGTTGCCTTGGTTTCTGTTCCTTATATTCCTGCCCTTGCCTTTCGCCATATGGTTATATCTGGTGTTAGCTGGCCTTCTTTTCTCTGACTGTGGCTTGTTCCTCCTGCAGGCCTTTTTGTCAGTACTCCTTGGAGACCAGCTCTCTCTGAGAGGAATTTGGGTTTGCGGAGCTGTGGTACAGGGTCAACTCTGGAGTGCAGACAGAAACCAGAAGGATCTTGTCCCAGCTGTTCCTTGGTTCCTGTGTCCTGATGGCTCAGCGAGGGTCCCTCTTGATTGAGGATTTTGAACAAAAGTAGTGGTCTTCCTGTGCCCAAAGGTGTTTCAGCACTCCTGAGAGATCAGTTATCTCCTGGCACTGAATATGGAGTCCTGTGTCATGAGATAAGCTCCCAGGCCTCATAAGGAAACCAGAAGGCCACTCCTCAGTCCCTGTGTCCTGAGGGTTCTGGGTGGGTCTCTCTGAGCAGCGGTGCTGGCATTACCCCTGATCATAGGCTTGTTCAACTATGGTTTTTCTTAAACAAAACACAAAAAATAAATTTATCTTTGGTTTAAAGATTTACTGTTGATTTAAAACATTACTGTAAACATTGCTGTAGCTTAAAGATCAACTGTCTAAATAACTTTGTTACCTGTTGTGTTCATGGAGTGGAAGGAGATCATTTCAGGAGACTTTAAAATCACACCACAGGTTAGACCATTTCCTCTAAGTGTCTCCTCCTTTAGCTTTGCTCTCCTAAAATTTTAACGCTCAGCCTTTATTTTTCTCTATTCAATTTGGTTGCATTTTCAAGTAAGTTTTTGCTCCACTGACAGTAATATTAGCCAGCGATATTTGTCCTACTTCTCTTTTTAAGTGTGGATAATACCACTGGCCCTCATTTTTAACAAATTAATTTCAGAATCATGCACATTTCTCAAATTGATATTGAATAAAAAGTCTTCAACTATCAAAATAAGCCATCAAAATCATTTTGTCATAGCCTAAGACTATCTTTAACTTATGTGATTGTACAGTGCTCTAAACATAATGATGTAAATATTTTTGTTGAACAAATAATTTAAACAAAACTTTAATATATATTGTTATGCTATTAATATCAAATACCTTCTAACATTCATGTATGGACATTGTTCTGCATTAGTGGCACTTTTCAGAGTGATTCCAAACGTTTTAGGACTTTGATTATACCAGGAAGAAGTAGGTCAAATATAGTAGCCTTTTGAAAGTTGAGAGTCTGGTCTCCAGCTATAGTCCATTGTTCTACCATAGTTTACCTCCTTGTGTGAATTCTTTAACAGATTTCAATTGCAGAAACTCTGCCATGCCTTCTTTGCCAAGATGGAGTAAATCCTGAAACCATGAGCTAAAATAATCTTTCTTAGTTACATATGACCTATGAAAATTACGTCAAGAACTTCTGAACAGCTCCTATGTCCATTCAATAAGTAATGAAATAAAAATTTCACTTGAAAGTCTACTGGAACAGAAAAGCACAGGACAAGATGAATGCATGGCTGAATTATACCAAGCATAAACATTGAGGTGACACCAATGTTTTCAAACTCTAAAGGAAAAAGGGATGGGCTATAACCAACCCAACTTTGTAATACTGAGATTACATTGATTTCTGGGCAAAATGGTGAAATAATTAACATCAGATCATTCATTGTCTTCAGGTTTTCAAATATTCAGGATCAAACCATTATTTTGTCTGTTTCCCCAAAATGTCTATTTCTCTTCCATTTATTTATCTTATTATTAAATATTTATTGATCAGCATATATGAGTGAGGACAAGAAAACTAGGCAATGTAATGACTATGAAAACCAATACTATGTACAATACATATGTGCCAGTAAAAAATACATTGATTGTATGCTAACTTAAAAAAAGTTATAGTAAAAATAACATGGTTAAGACATAGCAATTTAAACCACATTAGCAACCATATATTAGCTTTATAAAACTATAAAATAGGAAAAATATAAAAATATATAAATTAATAGAATTATGTTTTGTTCACATTTCTTCATGAATTTAGGTTCTGTGATGATTTTCAGTTCCATATATTTATATGGAATCTTCACTTGAATCTCCTTTTAGAATCAGTTAATATATTTATGCCAACTACCATACTTTTACAAGTGCATATGTCATACTTCTAAAGCTATAAAAATTTCCAACTTTCTATAAAATACCAATTTGAAAGATATTTAAATATATTTCATTGATATCCTTTTTATTGTGTATATATGTGTGCTATATGTGTATGTATTTTTGTGTATTCACATTTGTATGTGTTTATGTGTGTGTTCCTTACATGTGTATAAAGACCTTGTTTCTGGCCAGGATATTTCACTAAACATGAAGGTAATCAATTCAAATATATTGGCTCACCATCAAGCTACCGAGCTCCAAAGTTTAGCTGTCTTTACTCACACATGCACTCTGATTACAAATATTTGTAAGGTTTTTATGTTGACAATGGATATTAAAATTCATGTCAACATTCCATTGGACAAAAAACATTACCCACTGTGTCCTTGCCCCAGTCGAACTCTATAGATGATAAAACAAAACAAAAACAAAACAATCAACTAACCAAACAACCAACCAACCAAAACAAAACAATGACATGGCACAAAATTGATTAGATATGTGAAATAATTCTTGAATTAGATATATTTATATCATCGGTGTTTTATTTCTGTTGCGTGCAGTTTTATGCTACCCTGCCTTGCCCAGGAGCTGCTGCACTCTCTCCACTCCCAGCTCCCTTTTGTCCCACCTGTTTTAGCTCTGGGATTGATCACAAATCACAATCAGCCCCAACCTGGCTTCCTTTTCTTTCTTTTTCTTTTTTCTTTCTTTCTTTCTTTCTTTCTTTCTTTCTTTCTTTCTTTCTTTCTTTCTTTCCTTCCTTCTTTCCTTCCTTCCTTCCTTCCTTCCTTCCTTCCTTCCTTCCTTCCTTCCTTCCTTCCTTCCTTCCTTCCTTCCTTCCTTCCTTCCTTTCTTTCTTTCTTTCTTTCTTTCTTTCTTTCTTTCTTCTTTTTCTTTTTCTTTTTATTTTTTTCTTTTTATTTTTTATTAGATATTTTCTTTAGACAGCCAACCATAAGACTGAGCACACGGTCCCCAAAGGAGGACTTAGAGAAAGGTCTGAAGGAGCTGAAGGGGATTGCAACCCCATAGGAAGAACAACAATATCAACCAACTAGACACCACTGGGCTCCCAGGGACTAAATCACCAACCACAGAGTACACATGGAGGGACCCATGGCTCCATCCGCATATATAGCACAGGATGGCCTTGTTGGCCATAAATGGGAGGAGAGGCCCTTGGTTCTGGCTTCCTTTTCTAACCACCTTTGCTCTGGCTTGGCTCCAGGATGGGCAGCTGCCAGCCCCAACCCAGCCCCTCTCTCTCTTCTGGCCTTTGCTCTGGGAGTTAACTGCTCCACCAGTGAACTTCCAAGACTCTTGCTCCAGGAGGGGTCACATAATCAACTTCACCCTAGACCCTTGTATCTGCAGATAAAGGACACACACTCAGCTTGTTACTTTACAGCTTGCCTTTCCTGGCACAATTGCTGGGCATAGATACCTACCACCTGGAAAGGCATACCCTTATCAATCTCTATCTCTCCTCCCACCCTAAGCTTAATGACTTTTCCCAATAAGCACCTGCCAGACATCTTTGGCTCCCCTGCCAGTAGCAGAGGCTGCAGGCCATAGCTGCATAATTGTTGTATGCTACTCATTTGAAAGCATGGCAAAAAAAAAAAAAAAAAAAAAAAAAAAAAGCCCTTCTCTCTGTCCCTGCATATGCCTTTTCCTCCTGGGACCCGGAAGTACCAACTTTACCTTCCTCCCAGCAATTAGCTCCAGGCCTTCTTTATTGGTAAATCAAGAATCAACTATGGAACTAGAACTTAGTATCAACATCTCCCCTTACATATTTCAACTTCTACTGAACATAATTTTTTTCTACAGTTTTATTAAATATATTCAGTTTATTCTCTTTTAGTATTTAGCTTGTATGGATTACATGCATGACATGCAGGTTTGCTGCTAATGACAGTTGGAAGAGGACATTACATCTCTTGGAACTGGAGTTAGGGATTGTAGTAAAGCAACATGTAGGTGCTAGGGATCTCACCTGTGTCTTTTGCAAGAACAGCAATGTGCTCTTAACCTCGGAACCAATTTATTACACAGACCATACTTTACTGTTTTCCAAAGTTCAATAAAGCCTTTTTGCAGTAGAGTGCTGAAATGCAAGAATACAGCTATTAGAAAAACAGAATCTTGGCAGTTACGGCTTCTTTCTATGTCCTGGAAGGAGAGAAAACATGTAAGCCAATATTCCTAATAGAATATTGTGAAGCTCTAAGGGTGGACAGAAAATAATTTTAGGAAAACAAACTTTATTAGGCTGAAACTTATTTAATTTAAATTGCATTCCTTTCAGAGATCCAATTTCAGAGATATAATTTAAAACCAATTTTTGTAAGACTTTGTCCTTATATATTCTGTTTTATTTATGTTATTTAGAGGTATAAAACCCTTTTGTTGTTGTTCATATACAGTAAATTATATTTTTTGAATACCTCATAATACCTCTGCTATGTTCTGAAAAAGTTGTAGCCAATTAGTTAAGCTTTTCTCCTCTTATAATTCCATTTTATTAAGTTGGACAAAGCTCTCTTCAAGACTTATGAAATGGTCCTGCACCTTAGAAACGTAAGTATAATTCCAAAAGAGCATGTGAGGGCTTGAAGAGATGTATCAATTAGTTTACAGAAGCCACATGAGACCACACCCTTCTATATTTCCAGTTTCTTTAGTCTGAGTTGGCAGAACACATGTAGGAGCCTGCATACATATAAACATATAAACAATTAGATTCATAAAATAAAAAGAAACCTTGAGCTGTAGAGATGACTCAATAATTAAGAGAGTACTGATTACTCTTTCAGAGAATGCAATTCAAATCTCAACACCCATATGAAGGCCTAACAATCATCTGTAATTCCAGTTTCTAGGAATCCAACATTTTGTTTGAGCTTGCACAAATACTGCATACACAAGATGCACATGATACAAAATAAGTCTTTTTATAAATATATAAATCTTAAAATATATAAGTATTGACAGTGTGATATCCAAATTCTTCAGATTCACAACAGACAGGAAATAAAATCTCCAAAAGAGACAATCAGAGAAAGACAGAAGACAGGAAAATTCAAAACTATGAATTTAAGGAAGGAGACAAGTTTTATATTTAGATCAATTATGTCAACAACAGACATAGGACAGAATATCTTAAATTCATTTATAATCAGGTAAATGCTTGAATTGAACATAGATTTTTCCATAAGATCTATGTCTAATTCATCAAATCTTGTTGGAGCTATCTTACTTTGTGAATATTTGAAAACTATTTGAGGAATAACAATTCTTCTATTTTCTTACTATTAAAAATACTACATGTGACATAACTGTTTCAATTCTACATTAATCAGGTATTCTGAACAAATATGTAATGTTTAGGTTTAAGCTCACATCTTTCAACACATAAAATATATTTCTTCTTTTTCTAGATAAAACCCAGAAATTTTCTGTTCTTTCTATTTTCTGTGATATAATTTTTTTACAAGATTTTTCTATCTCTATGATATTTTACACAATGTGTTTATTTCACTAAATTATTTAATATAATTTAATACTTTTACTTTATTTCTAGTTGTTCAACTTGTACATAATTCTTAGCATTCTTCTCTGTCTATAAACACTGTGTATGTGGTTGAATTTATTTTCCATTCCTTAAATAATACAATTATTAAATAAAACATCTTTTAAGTTTTTTAAAATATGAATGGATAACTTTTTCAAAAATGCTTTGATAGATATGTAGTAAATGGCAGAAACTGGATTTTGCCCCTATATAATTAAATCTAAAACACATTCTTCCTAACTGAATGTGGTGCGTGGGCATGTGCGTGGGCATGGGAGTCTCTCTCTCCCTTTCTCTCTCTCTCTCTCTCTCTCTCTCTCTCTCTCTCTCTCTCTCTCTCTTTCTCTCTGCATATGTGTTTAATATACTGAAAATTACTTGAGTCACATCACTAGATACAGTTTATCTCTGAAGATTATTATGGGTAAGATAGAAATGAATGTATGTCACTATGCCTTTAAGGAGTTGTTAACAAGGTTATAATCTGGAGTGTATTCCAGTGACATCACCATTGAAATGACTTGGTGTTACACGTGAATATATATATTATACAGCCACCATTGCAATGGGAAAGAACTTGAATTTAGAAAGATTAAGCAGATCACATGTCTTTTATATCATCTTTCTCAAGCTTAGTTTCCACAAGTCAATTTTTAGAAGAAAACAGTAAATAACTTGGGGTTAATTTCTTTGAACAGTGCAAAAGTAATGACTATTTATTTCTAAAAGATTTTATAGATTTACAGTTAGAACAACTCCTGACTCATAACTGATATCTGATAAATATTTAACAAGTGCAGGATAAATACATAGGAAGATGAATACGCCTTTTGTGAAACTGGCATGGCAATGGTTTAATGTGAATATTTGAAAGCCTTATGGGAGTGGTTGTTTTGATGTAGAATCATTTAACTATCATGTCCAGAAAAGGTTGCACGCTGCTTGTGAATAAAGCAATCTTCACATCAGAAATATGCAAATGGATGCAAAGTTCACTCTTTTATTTGGGTAGTGATAGAAAGCAGAACTGGAGTTGTACACTGCTTTTTAGTTGAATTTACCTTCACAGGAATGAAAACACACTAAAGCTAAAATGATATTTATGCTGGCTAGACATTGTGCATTCCTGAGAATTTTACAGCACTTTCACTTTTTTCCATAGTTGGGTGTTTTGAGAATATCTAAAGGTTTATTATACACACACACACACACACACACACACACACACACACACACACATTCAGGTGTGTTTGTACCTTATTTAATACTTCATGATTTAATATTTCATTTACACTTGGACTCTTTATTTACTTTTCATGTCATTACATGTGCTTCTAAACTGTTTGCTAAGAAAAAATTATTGGAAAATTATTGTTAAACTATATTATTCACAATAACAGGAAAACATAAAATTGGAATAAATTTCAAAATTACAGCTCATTTTTTTTTTTTATAAAAGCAATTCTGTCAAGATAATTTTTAAATTTAAGTGTTTTAGTAAATTTGTTTGAACTTATTTCTGGCATGAATTGAAAGGTTTTATTTTGAAAACTTCATCCATTATTGTATTTTGATTAAACCATTCTTTTATTCTTTCCCACTGTCTCAGTTAAGGAAGGTTATTATTGCTGTAATGAAGCACTATGTCATGTCCAAAGCAATTTGGTGGTGGTGGTGGTCGGAATTTATTTGGCTTCTATTTTTCATATCTCATTTCATCATCAAAGGAAGTCATGGCAAGAACTCAATCTATGCCAAGGAAGTGTGCTGCTTACTGGCTCATGACTTGCTTAATCTGGTTCCATATAGAAATCAGGACCACAGGACCAGGGATGTCACTATCCACAATAGGTTGAGCCCTGGGCCAGGAAACATTGATTAAGAAAATGCCGTGCTCTGCGTTCAGTCAAAGAAGATGCACCTAACCCTCAAGTGACTGGAAGCCCCAGGGAGGTTAGAGGGCTGGTGGAATGGGGAATGGGATGAGAACATCCTCATGGAGATAGGGGCTGGGGAGAAGGTATGGGTTGTGGAACAGTCAGAGGGTGATCCAGCAGGGGAATAAAATCTGGAGAAGCTGCTGACCCCTGTGGTTGAATCAGGGAAAACCTGGAAGAAGCTGAGGAGGAGGGCGATCCTGTAGGAGGGCCAGCAGTCTCAATTAACCTGGACCACTGAGATCTCTCAAACACTGGACCACCAACCATTTAGCATAAAACAGCTGATATGAGGCCCCCAACACATATACAGTAAAGGACTTCTGAGTCTGGGTTCGGTCAGAGAAGATGCACCTAACCCTCAAGAGAATGAGAGGACTGCCAGGAAGTTTAGAGGTCTAGTTGGGTGGGGGTTGGAGGGTGGGGACATACTCATTGAGACATGGGGGTGGGGAGGAGGTATGGGATGTGAAACAGTCGGAGGGTAGACCGGGAGGAGATAAAATCTGGAGTGTAAAAAAATAAATAAATAAAAGATAAAAATAAAAAAATTAATATAATAATAATAATAATAATAATAATAATAATAAAGAAAATTCTCTACAGATTTGCTTACAACCTGATCTTATGGAGACATTTTCTTAACAGATGTTCTCTTATCTTTGATGACATTAGCTTGTGTCAAGCAGGCATAAAACCATCGAAGACACTAATCCAACTCCATTCTATCCCTCTGCTACCATTTTCTCCTTGGAAATGTGTGCGCTTATTTTTGAAATCTTCTGAATCCCATGAGTGCTGTCAATATATGTATGATTGTAGCATCATCTACTTGAGCCTGAGAAGACTATAAAGCTTCATATATCCCAAAGAAGGCTAGGTCTATCTTCCCTATATAACCATCAATTGTCAATATGTCTCACAAGTTGTATGAGTTCAGGAGCCAAACACCTGCTTTGCCCCATTCATCCACCACTTTTTATAGTCTTCCTGCCCCTTTTTCCACAGTGATTTTTAGACCCTTTGGCAAATGCTGTGATATGTCTTGAATCAAGCTTTCCATAGCACTGTTATTTTACTGTTGACCAGTTGCATACCAATGCATAAGTCACATTCTAGTGTTAAAAGAAGCTGCTCTGCTAAGGAACAACAAGTATGATATTCTATGGGTATAAAGACAAAAGCTTAGAGGTATATTCAATATTATTGGCTATAAGCAAACGAGAGTATTTTGTGTTACCAAATTAACTGTTTATTCTACCTGTTAATAGTAGAAGGCATTAGTCCTATAATGTGTATCACACCTTAAATTCAATGAGAGTGTAATTTGATACACTATACCATTTGTGCCAGTATTGTATCAACAGGCATATCTTGCCAGTCTAGTTGTTATTGTAGCTCACAGGGTCAATATGATGACCAATTACTTTTCTCACTATGTAGTATGTTAAAACAACTTAAAACACCAGGAAAACCATCAGGGATGAAGCTCCCTAGCTAGTATCTTTAGCAAGAAGGGATTACTACCAATTTTTGAATAGTAACTCTGGAGGTTTGAATGAGAAATTTCCCCACAAGGAGGCTCAGGTATTGAAACCATTGGTCCCTAGTGTGATGCACTGTTTGAGCTAATGATACAGCCTGTTTTGAATGAGAACATCACTGGTAGCAGAGTGTGAGAGTTTAAAGCTTTCTAGCTGTCTTACTGCTTCGTGTTTGTGCTTCAAGAACTGACCATTTATAATAATTTTAGTAAGCTGATTTCATAGATTTCAGAAATTAAATTAAATCCATAAAATTCAAAATGATGCTAGTAAACAAAAATGAAATTTTATTAGCCTATGTATAAGGTTAGGGTCCACAATTTTGGAAATTATTCTAAGTTTAACAATTGACACATTGGATCTCATAAAATTGAAAAGCTTCTGTAGGCAAAGGACACTGTCAATAGGACAAAATCGCACCCCACAGGTTGGGAAAAGACCTTTATCAACTCTGTATTCAATAGAGGGCTAATATACAAAATATTCAAGAAGTTACACTTCAGAGAAACAAATAATCCTAGTACAAATGGGGTACAGAGCTAAACATAAAATTCTCAACTGAGGAATCTCTAAAGCTGAGAAGCACTTAAAGAATTATTCAACATCCGTAGTCATCAGGGAAATACAAATCAAAACGACCCTGAGATTTCACCTCACATCAGTCAGAATGGTTAGGATTAAAAACTCAGGTGTCAGCAGATGCTGGTGAGGATGTGGAGAAAAAGGAACACTCCTCCATTGTTGGTAGGATTGCAAGCTGCTACTGCCACTCTGGAAATCAGTCTGGCAGTTCTTCAGAATATTGGACATAATACTACCTGAGGATCCAGCTATACCAGTCCTGGGCATATACCCAGAAGATGCTCCAACAAGGACATATTCTCCACTATGTTGATATTTATATTATTTATAATAGCCAGAAGCTGGAAACAACCCGGATGTCCCCAAGAGAGAAATAGATACAGAAAATATGGTACATTTACACAATGGAATACTACTCAGCTATTAAAAATAATGGCTTTATGAAATTCTAAGGCAAATGGATTAAACTAGAAAATATCATCCTGAGTATGGTAACCTAGTCACAAAAGAATACACATGGTATATGCTCACTGATAAGTGGATATTAGCCAAAACAATAGCTCAGAATACCCATAATACACTCACAGACCATATGAAACCTAAGAAGAGGGAAGAGCAAAGTGTGAATGTTTCAGTCCTACTCAGAAGAGGGAAGAAAATCACTGGAGGTAAAGGGAGGGAGAGATCTGGGAGGGGGAGAGGAGGTGGGTAAAATGTGGGGTAGGATCAGGTGTGGGAGGAGTCTTGAGAAAAGTACAGAGAATCAGGAAATTGAATGGAGGTGTGTAGCAGTGGGTGATGGGGTACTGGGAGTAGCCACTAGAAAGTCCCAGATTCCAGGGACACAAGAGGTTCCCAGGACCCAACAGGGAGGACATAAGCTGGCATACACAATGAAAGGGAGAGAGAACCAGTAGAGACCATATCCAGTGGATAGGATAGGCACAGAACTAGGTTGAGGGATGGGGCCAAACACCTATCTCAAAAATATCAATCCAGAATTACTCTTGTCAAAAAGTAATGCAGGTACAAAGAGTGGAGCAGAGACTGAAGAAAGGCTAGCCAGAGACTGCCCCACCTAGGGATCCATTCCATCTGCAGTCACCAAATCCAGATGTTTTGTTGATGCCAGTAAGTGCTTGCTCACAGGAGCCTGAGATATCTGTTCCCTAGTGGCTATGCCAGAGCCTGACCAATACAGATGCTGATGCAAGCAGCCAACCATGGGAATAAGTGTGGGGACCCCAATGGAGGAGTTAAGGGAAGAACTGACTGAGCTGAAGGGGTTTGCAACTGGACAGGAAGAACAATAGGAACCAACCAGACACCCCAAAGCTCCCAGGGACTAAAGCACCAATCAAAGAGTACAACACATGGAGGGACCTATGGCTCCAGCTGCATGTGTAGCAGAGGATGGCTTTGTTGGGCATCAATGGGATGGGAACCCCTTTGTCCTGTGGAGGATTGACGACCCAGAATAGGGAATGTTGGGCCACTGAGGCTGGAGGGGCTGGGTGGGTGAGCACCTTCATAGAAGCATGGGGGATAGGGCAGGGCTAGGGGTTTTAACTGCGAAGGGGGGTGCCATTTGAAATGTAAATAAATAAAATAACCAATAAGATAAGCAAAAAAATTAATCACATGTTTTACAAAGTTGGTGAAATTGTACTGGTTTTCAATTTCAAAGTCTTTCTCTTTTTCTTTTTTTCTATACAGGGCTTCTCTTTGTAGCCTTGACTGTCCTGCTACTTGCTATACACATCAGGCTGGCCTTCAACTCAGAGATCAGCATGTCTCTGTCACCTGAGGACTGAGGATTAAAGGAGTGATCCACCACTATCTAGCTCATATTAAAACTCTTTAAAAGTGAACAATCAATTTAAAAGACCATATTCTATCTTTTTAAAGTAAGAAAACATTAAAACACACTCAGTGTTAGTCATATCCTGTATGAGAATCAGTTATTAATGCTTGTTTTTCAATTACTACTGAAGTATCTACTATGTTTTCACTGAACATGTTAAAACTGTTCCAAGTTTCATTTCCAGAAAAATTCTCAATGAATATTACATATGCTTCTCTTAACTAAAATAAAGACAACATCAGAGTAGTAGTGTTAATATTATTAGTCTTATCAAAATATTGAGGTAGAAATATAAAACTAAAGTTTCTCAATATCTAATATTTGGAGTATGATGAAGAACTGAGAAATAGTTGAATTTATAAGCCACAATGTAGGCATTAAGTTATAACCATCCATTTCTTTTAGGTTGTACAAAGATTTCTACTTTGTGATATTCACTCCGTGTAAACATTTAACCTTAGTTACATGCCCTGTGGCCAGTTCTATGTTATAACTCAGAGTCCATCATTTCACCATCCCTAATAAAAGAGCATCTAAACACAATAGTTGACTGCGAACTAAATCCTGCTGAAATTATAGGGAATGAATCCAGAAAAAAACTTCACCCAGTACTATCAGCAGATAAATCCAGAGCATGGCAAAACTCGGTTCAAAGTCTTTAGGAACACGTAATCTCTAGCTAAACATGATCTACATAGCCATGATTTGTTGTACAGGAATGATAAATTTAAAAATGATTTCTTAGGCAGTATTAGATTAAATTATAACAGAAATTGATGTTCAAATAGTAAAAATGGATATAAAACATATTTTATTATAAAAGATGGGGCAAACTGGGGCCGAACCATGATATAGCAGATTAATAGACAACCTGAAAACAAACAAACAAAAAAAAAGGTGTCAGACAGAACCATCATTTTATTGCTTTCATTTCTTTCTAATCGCTTCCCATCTTTTATATCATCAAGTCTTGTCTGAGCCCTGAAAGCAAATGAATTTTTCCAAAGCCTCCATACTATTACAATATAAACAGTGATGAAAGCAATTATACTTCATTTTCAGAGGGGCAAAATAAAGCAATAGGTTCTTTACTGATGTTCATATGTTTATTGTCAGTGTCTGTCTAATAGAGGTGGTGGATGTGGACTCTACTTACCTC
Organism: Uromys caudimaculatus; assembly: GCA_028551405.1. NCBI lineage: Eukaryota > Metazoa > Chordata > Mammalia > Rodentia > Muridae > Uromys > Uromys caudimaculatus. The sequence continues at coordinate 48,426,407 of CM052712.1, forward strand.
TCAATTCCTTATATATTTCTACCTCAATATTTTAATAACATTAATAATGCTAACATTCATACCATAGTATGATCATTATTTATCAGCTTAATATAATCCAGAATCACTTGGGAATAGAATACAAATGGGGGACTTTCTAATCAGGGAAAACCTGTGGGTCTATCTGCAAGAAAGTAATTAAGGTAATTGATGACAGAGGATCCATCCAGTCCACTGTGGGCAACACCATCCTTAGGTAGGTGGTCGAAAGTAGGCAGAGTTGTACAAAAGGAAGGATATCAAATGGAGTGCAAATAAACAAGCAAATAAATATGACCATTGCTTTCTTTCTGTGATTAATCATGAATGTGATATGACTAACAGTTAGAAATTCCTGCAATGACACAATTTCACAATATGTCTTGGAACTGGGAGGTGAAGTAACCTGCTTTCCTTCCTTAGTGGATATTTATTAGGGCATTTCAGAAATGAAACTAGAATACATACTAAATGCCAAATGGATAGATTAAAAAGTATGATTCTTTTTTAATTTTATTTTTAATTTTATTTAATCTAATACTAAGATTCATATCTTTTATTATTGCTATATTCATATAAGTATAAAAGGAATAATAACAGATCATGACAAGAAAATTAACAATGAAATGCTTATGATGTTTATTATTTTTTCAATTAACTGTACTGTAGAAATAGACCCATAATAATTTTGGTAAGCTGATTTCTTACATTTGGAAAAGACAATTAGACTCATAAAATTTAAAATGATGCTAATAAATGAAAATGAAAATTTCTATGCCTATGTGTTGTTAGGGTCCACTATTCTAGGAAATACTATCATTAATTAAAAATAACTTTTCTAAAGTTGATCAAGTTATGTTTTCTGATTTTCAATGTTTTTTTTTTTTCTAGACAGCATTTCTCTTTATAAGATTGGCTGTCTTGAAGTTTGCTCTATAAACCAGTCTGGCCTTGAACTCACAGAGATCTGTCTGTTCCTGTCTCCTGAGTGCTGTGACTAAAGCATGCATCACCACTGTCATTCAAACTCTTTTAAAGTAAATGGACAATGAGTTTAAAAGAACTTATTCTATCTTTTTAAAATAGGAAAACAGCAAAACACTATTAAGGCGCACTCAGTTTTAGTTATGTTGTGTATGAGAATCAGTTATTATTGTGTTTTTCAATTACTACTAAAGCATCCATTACATTTTCAATGAATATGTTTAAATTGTTCTAGATTTTGTTTCCAGAAAAATTCTCAATCAATATCACATACCCCTTTGAAAACATGATGAATGAGTTTTCATCAATGAATCTTCAAATATATTATTTTGCATTGAAACACATAACTTCATTAGGATATTTAAGTATAATTGACTCAATAAGAATTATCTTAAATTTTTTCTACAGTTTTACTTGGATCTCCATTGCCTATTCAAAGGATATAGGTGCATATAATATGTTGACATGTGGATTCTTCATATTATTTAACATACAGGCTTAATATACAGTGTTAATGAATTGGAGAATTTTTGTTTTGTACCTCTCAAAGCACTCACTCATAATTAATCTTTCTATTATCCATAAAAAGAAAATCTTTGATTTGGTCATTTGAGTCTAAGCTATAGAATATGACATAATTGAGACTAAGTACATTTAAGGTACACATTTTTGTGAACTTAGATCAAATTCCTAGAAATCTTTTATAAATCTGATTCAAATGATTATATTACATGAAAATCTTAATTTATATATTCCAGAAAATATAATGGCAGTGAGAATTAAGAAGGAATTTTCATGTTATTCATCTTCTGCAATATGAATAAGACTTCAGTGTTGGTGGATGGTTTTGTGTACTGTGTATTCAGATGCTGATTTCTATGTCCAGACATCTGGTTGCAATTTGGACTACAGCATGGTCAAGATAAGGTATTTCCCCATTTTTATGGTGATCCCCAGACTGTTCTTATGGGGGGGGTATAACCTTGTTTCTGGATTTTATGTTCTGTTTCTGGAGCTCACACCCTATGGCTTAGTTCCTGGGACTTATGGTCAGTTACTGGAGCTGGTGTTTTGTGGCCTTTTCAAAATCAAGCCTGGTTTGTAAATGGAGACAAATAGTGGTTATGTCATTCTTTCATTTATTAAATAAAAGTGGCTACAGAGATTGTTGGTGAGAATACAGATAGGTAGAGATTCAGTTACCTAGCTGAGGGTCATAGGGATTGACCACAAGGAGAGAGGGAAAAGAAAGACGAAGGACAGAAGAAAAGAGGGAAGATGGTGACTTCTGAGTAGAGGCAGACCAAGAGCATGTGGCCAGGAGAAGTGCACCCTGAGGACAGAATGATGGAGCAGAAATAACTCTGGGTAAGACCTAAATAGGAAGTACCTGGGGAGCACACCTGGGAAAACAACAATCTAGCATATAGAAAAAATAGAGTAGGGATAATTCGCCCAGTGATTGTGCTAAAACGGATTAAATATTTCATAGGACTCTGTCTCTATTATTGGGGGGGGGCTGGTCAGGTCTTATTAATAACTAAGAGGGCTTATTAAAGTCCATTTACAACCATGTGCAGCTGGGACTGTGGTACTGAAGATGTGGTTTTGCTCTCAGGACACCATCCCTATTAATATAAGTTTCAATAGAAATTTTTCTGTGGTGTTAGTGTCTTTTAAAATAGCAGATTCTAAAAAAACATGGATGTTTTCTGTCTTGAAATTTCTTCTGCCCATTTCTTTTTCTGTCCCATGCATCAGTCACTTTGGAAACGTTGACTAGAATACTCAGATTTTTGGCTTACTAATTAAAATACACAGATATTTTTTGTTAATTGATTTTTTCTTAAATTTTCAGTAGCCTTTAGTTGACTAAAGCACCAGAATACACAAAAGAAAAATGAAAGTGAGGACCACTGGTATGAGTATGCAAAGTTATTATAAGGTTCAATTATCCACATGAAGACATAAAATACAAACCTCACAGAGAATTATTCCCACTTTGTTTTTGAGCTCTGTAGTTGGATGTCCTCAATGTTGAGAAGGCTTATGTGATGCTCTGGTAAACATCACAGAAAAATTGCATGGAAAATTATTAATGACACAGCAAAGCAACTATTCAGCTTTATCTTTTGTATGTATTGAGATCATACAACATTAGTAACTCCTCTTTTACCAAAAGAAACGTTTTCTAGTAAATAATGATTAAGATTTAAAAGTGTATCAATAAATTTTCATTCTCATTTTCTACCCATTGTTTCTTTTCTTTTGTTAATTTGTAATTGGTTTCCTCTAATTTTCTTCATTTTTAAATAAGTTGATGAAACTATACTTGCTATACTAAATATTTATGTTTTTAAAAATTTATTTCCTACTTTTATGATAGATTGCATAAACATGAAAAACTCACATAAATATCTACATCATGCTTTTTCAACTTTAAGGGCCATAATTTTGGAGATTTTTTTTTACCTCACTTGATCATAAAAATGGACGTCTTGATATTCCTAGTTGTGCTGATTCTACATGTTGTTCCATGAAATTATTCTCAAGTATTTTATAAATTAGTTGTCATTCTGAGTAGACGGGGTTTGCAGCTCCATGGAGGGAGCAATAGTGTCAACAAGCCAGATGCCCCGGAGCTCCTGGGGACTGGACCACCAACCAAATAATACACATGGAGGGACCCATGGCACTGGCCACATATGTGGCAGAGGAGGGCCTTGTTGGACATCAGGGGGAGGAGAGGCCGTTGGGCCTGAGGGTGTTCAATGACCCAGTGTAGAAGAATGCCTGGGAGGGAAGACAGGAGTGGGTGGGTTTAAGGGGGAGCACCCTCATAGAGGCAGGGGAAGGGGGGATGGAATAGGGGGTTTCCGAAGGGGAGACCTGGAAAATAGTTTTTGTTTGTTTGGTTGTTTTTTGTTTTTTGTTTTGTTTTGTTTTTTCGAGACAGGGTTTCTCTGTGTAGCCCTGGCTGTCCTGGAACTCATTCTGTAGACCAGGCTGGCCTTGAACTCAGAAATCCACCTACCTCTGCCTCCCAAATGCTGGGATTAAAGGCGTGCGCCATCACTGCCTGGCAAAAATAGGTTTTTTAAAAATAAAAGAAAAACAACAACAAAAAGATATAGCAAAAAGAAAAGAAAGAAGAAAAAAGAAAAGTACATTTTCCTGCTGAGATTGTTTGATTGCCATATAATTTTAAAAGCTCTTCTTGTGTTGTCTGTAGATCCTTTAATTTTTGAGGATTAAGAGTAAAATATATTTTATTTGAAATTACCATAGAATTTCTCAGTTTTTATTCAATTAGATTGCATTATTGTGAAATTGATATTAACTATTAATGATAGTAACCCTCAAGACACGGAGTAGATCAGTGTGGCAGCGCACGCCTATGACTACAGCTCCTGAGTAAGGAGTTACCAAGTGCTCAGCATCATCTTTAGCTACATAATGTATCAGAGGCCAACATTTAAAGAAACTGTGAAAACAGCAATGAAAAACAAATGAATAAAAGATAAACCCTGAATTATAATATCAAATTAAAACGACAAAGGAGAAGGCGATCACTGCAATGGCAGCCACAATGTTTTATGGAGGGCAGTAAGGTGGCTCCTTCTCATCACTGCAGGAGAGGTCTGGTGGAGCAGAAAAGTGATCCAGTCACTAAACCTCTTGCCCCACAAGCAGGGGGAGGAACATTATTAGAGTAGGACTGAAAATTACCCTCGTGTCTGCCCAAGTGCTTTCCAGAGAGCATAGCAAAATAAAGAAGAGGAAGTAAGGTTCTTATGGGCCCTGATTATATCTTTCTTTGAAATGGATAATTTCCTGGACTTGATTACATTTTTATACTAAAAGAATCTTATGTTTCTTTTTCTGTATAGAATAAACATTTTACAAATGTTCCCCAAATTATACCTCTTTCTTTTGTACACTTTTCCATTTTGTACGTCAAGAGTTCACTGCCATTATTCCTCGTGTTTTGCTGTTTATATTTAGGATAATTTTGTTAACACTTTTGAAATGCTATCAGTTGTCAGGTCTTAATTAAGAAGGGCCTTTCAGCATTCTGTTCCTATTTGTGCTTTGTGTGTAGGATTAAAACTGTGACTCATTCCTTAACATCACATTCGCAAATGAAAAATAGCTAAGGGCAAGGAGAGAAACAGAAATGATCAGTTTCCCTGTGAAACTAAATCTTTTTACCTATAGGAAGCCATCCTATTTCTTGCTTGAGGGAATTGAATACACTGTAACATAATGCAGTCTGTGGAGACATAATGGCACATGGCTGTCTATGAATACAATGTGCCAATTTTGACATTGACAAATTGCACAAGAGTTGATGGAATGTAAATGGGAACCCCAAACATTCTGTTCCCACAGACATTTAGGTTCCTTGGAATTCAAGGCCATCAAGTCATTTGCATGCCAGCACCTGTGAACGATTTTTAAACTTTTAAAAAAGAAGCTCAGACACTCTGACTTGTGTATTATCATAGGTCAAATTAAAAGAAGTGCTAATATGTCTGGGAGAGAAGAGATATATAAACTGAACATACAAAAGAACAACCATAACTGTTATAAGCATCACCACCACAACATTAAAACAATTACTGATCGGTATCACAAATGGCTGTTTCTCTGCCCCTCAGGACAGTTACTCTGCCTCCTACTTTCTGAATCCTTTATGATTTCCTAGCATCTTACTTGGTGCATTACAGAATCATTAATGATTTTTATATAAAAATGTGTTTAACTTATTTCATTCATTTTTAAGAATTTCTACAATGTATTTACTTATTTACTGTACTGAGTTCCTTTACCATTCTCTGAAGCATTGCATCCCTTGCCACCTAAATGGGAATTTATCTTTTTTTATTTTATTTTATTTATTTATTTATTTATTTTGCCACTCATGATTTTTGATCTTTCTCTGTTGCTTTTGACTTAAAGTAGAACTTTTTATTATTATTCTTACGAGGAATTTTTTTGTTCCAAAAACCCTTAAAACTTTCCATACAAATTTTTCTACATTTATATAATTATTTTAGAAAATACATATTGATAATACAATATAATTTTTTTACATAAAAGACAAGATCGGGATTTAATTCATCTGAAAATAATGTCTTGGGGTATGGAAAATTATGTAGGCTTAAGCAAAATAGATGAGTATTCATAAACATTTAGATATCAAGAAAAAAATTAAAATGTACACCTGGACTGTGTTTTATGTTCTCAAACACCCTTGAACTTGAGTCTTGCCCTAAATTATGGTTGATATACACAGTGTTGCAACATTCTCCTGGAGAAAACTGATTTTCCTATTGCATCAGGAATCAATTGCAAATAGCTTTTCTTAAAACTACTGGTGGAATGTTTTGCCTACTTGCCTTGTTCCACGTTGAGATTTTGACTGGTTTTAGCTTGGAAAGGTCTTGTTCATGTTGTCAGAATCTCTAAGAGTTCAGATATGTACCATCTCCTCCTTTATGAAAGATACTGCTTCCTTAGATCACCCATTCTACCCTGGCTCTTATCATTTTTTCCCCATAGATTTGATGTAATTATAATCTATGAAAAACATATCATTATAAAATGCAGCAAAATAGAAACAATGTGGTACATGATACATGACTATCAATAAAAATGACTATCTTGATTCCTAACAGATGGATATTCCTGGGAAAAAAAATTCTAGATTTACAAAAATATAAAAGAAGCTTCTCCGGAAGAAAAAGCAGAATGCTTTGAAGATGTCAATTCTTCATAATTAAATTTATGGCTTCAATACTCATAAGATCAATATCGCTTTAAATCCGTTTTTGAACTTGTCAAAAAAACTCTCAAAGGTTGTCATGAAGCAAATAACTGTAAGAACAAACAGTTCTCTGGTATATTTGGCAGAAGCAAGCTCTACTTCACACATGGATCTTGGAAATTTATTTTAGAGTTACAAAATCCAAAAACAAATTTATCAGAGAAAGATAATTTAGGAACTGGCTATAATTTAAGAAAATGGATATATAAATTAGTGGAGAAAGAGTTAAATATACTCACTGAGAAAAATACAATTGGTGCTGGTCAAGTATTTAAAATAAAAACATATCAACATCTGTCATCTTGCACAAAACTAAACTGCAAATGGATCAAGAAGCTCAGCATAACACTGGATACCCTGAATCTAATACAAAAGAAATAGTCTTATATTCATTGGCACACAAATTATTTTTGAACAGAACCCTAATAGAATAGACATTAAGGCAAAAAATAAATTGTCTCATGAATTTAACAAGCTTATTCCAGTACAGGACATTATCATTTGAGCAAAGAGACAAACTACATATACAATGAAGCTTTTATATGATCTAAATTGAACCTAAACATTAAGAGTAAAAATATTTCAATTTTAAAAATGCAGCATACAATGAAAAAAATGGTTTTCAAAATATCAAACACAAATAACACACAAACACTTTTAAAAATGTTCAATGCCCTTAACAGTAAAGGAAATACAAATTAAAACTACTGTGAGGATTTTTCTTATCCCATTCATGTTGGCAAAAATCAATAAAACAAATTACATATGGCATACGTCATTTGATATATGACTTAATATAACTGTATGACAGCATCAGCTGGCAACAGTGCTGGAAAAGAGAGCATTAATACACTGCAGGTGGAAATGCACATTGGTACAGCCATTATGGTAATAGGTGTTCAGGTTCCTCAAAAAGGTGAAAGTAGCTCTACCATGTGATACAGATATGTCATTCTTGGTCATATACCCAAAGAACTCTACATGTCATAATGGACATACTTGTTTATTCATGTTCATTGGTGTTCTTTCTGCACCAATATTAAGAATAGTTCGAATGACCACCTGAAAATTTAAATTATGAAAATTGCAGTTATTTGGGTGGAACTAGAGAAAGTCACATAGAGTGACATAAACCACACCCAGATAGACAGATATGACATGTTTTCTTTTATAAGTGGATGCTAGCTTTTAAGCTGTAGGAACCTATTTAATTAAGGATATCTGCAGAGGTTAAGTAGCTACTAATGGACCAGGAAGGAGAAAGATGTTCCATGTAATGGGAACTAGAATACAGTGTTACAAAGTGATATAAGAAAATTGTAGCAGGAAAATTAAAAATGGAGTTAGATGAGAAGGTCAACTATAAGAAGAAATATGGGGAGAAATAGCTAATAATAAAGACCTTTTGAATTACATTTCCAAACCTATCTCTGTAGAACTATGCTAAAATATAGAAATATATGAACCAAGTTTAAATGGAATTCCCAAATAATGGCAGAAATAATATCCTACCTGAAGGAAATATCCTATTGATGAAGCCTAGAATCTATTTACATATCATAACTGTGGGGACAGGGAAGATCAGTCACCTCAAGTGGAGTGACATTTATTACACATCATCAGCACTCCACAGAGTGATGTTCAGGAATATTTGGCCAGTAGAAACCAGACTCCATGTTTTTTTTTAGCTTATCTCTTTTGATGTTTTATTTGTTTGTTTTTGTTTTGTTTTGTTTTGTTTTGTTTTGGTAAGAGAGGAAGAGAATAAAGTTGAATGCAAGAGTTGAGGGAGTATCTAACAGAATATGACAAATATATTGTATGAAATATTCTAAAAGTAAATATATGCAGAATTAAGAAAAACAAGAAACATTTGAAATAAATATATTCTGAAAAATGATAGATCAATGGATTCATAGATATTATTTTTGGTTTTCTGTATACAGATATAAATAATCATAACAACAATGTTTTCACTAAGTTCTAAATATGTATTTTGGGCCCATAAACCACATCTGAAGTGGGATGTCTAAATACATCAACTCTTTTTCCAGACAATTTTTTCTCTGATGTTCCCTATCTGAGATAAGATCACCACAATCCTTCAAGTTGTCAAAGCCTAAAATATTTTTGATGTTTGATGAATATAGTTTGTCTCTGTTGGTTTAATATTTTTCTTTTCAAAATATCCTTTATATATCCACCAATGAAAATTGTACTAAAGTAACAAGATTCACATCATGAGATGGTTAAATATTTGTGATTGACAGCAGAGGTAATCTCTGCTGATTCTGCTTGCAGTTGTTTACAACCATGTCAGCTATACATCACATAGATGTGTCCTCAGAAACTGCTGGCAAAAGTTGATTGAATTACTACAATATTTCTAGGGCAAGTTCACTGGATAATTTTGGAGTTGATGGTATCCTGCATTTCTAGTCTTCATTGAAGAAGTTATTTTACAAAATATTTTTATTGCATTCAAACAGTTTCATGAACCATTGCTTGAGGAAATGCTCACACGAAGGACTACCATCTGTTAGGAAGAGTCCAATGTGTATATATTGTTTCCTTCAATAAAATTAGAACATAAAGATATTTTAATAGTACAACTGTTTCTTTCCAATAATTACTTGTTTTAAAAGAAAAATCTTAGTTCTAAAATAAAGGTAAAATAATTTGTTTTGTACTTATTTTGAAAATAGATTCTTCTCTAGTGTAATACATCCCAACCACTGTTTTCCCCCCTCCAATCACCTAGCTCCCTTCAATCTCCCTTGGTACTCCCCCTCCATTTTCTCTTCAGAAAAAAGGCCTACAAGAAATGTCAGCCAAACAGGAAAAAACAGAATACAATTAGAAAAGGCAAAGCCCTCACACTGAGCCTGGGCAAAGCAAACCCAATAGTAGAGGATCCTCAAGAGCAGGGAAAATAGTCAGAGATACCTTGTTCCCAAGAGTCCCACAAAAATACCAAGCTAATGTACATAACATTCACTGATCACCTGGTGCAGATTCAAGCAGGCTTGGGGCTACATTTTCATTCTTTGTGAGATGCTTTGAGCCCTGTTTAGTTGATTTGGTTACCCATGTCATCTATCTCCTCTCATTAACAATTCTTTTCTCTCCCTCTTCTGAGGTTTCCTGAGCTATGAGTCTCTCCCTCTCCCTCACCCTGTCCCTCACCCTCTTCCTTTCACTTTCCCTCTTCCTCACCCTCTCCCTCTCTCTGCATAATGTCTGGTTGTGGTTCTCTGTACCCACTCTAATCTGCTGCCAAAGGAAGCCTATCAGATAACAACAGAATTACAAAAATATGGATGAGTATAGCATAGCAGAATATAATTAGGAACTACTTCATATATGATATTTTGTTGTTGATGTTGTCAGTCATGCTCATTCTACCCTAGGACTCTGGGCCATCTATCCAGGTTCTGGTTCAAGTTAAACCAACATTGGTTGGATACTCCCTGAAGTTCTTCCCTCCTATTGCTCTAGTACATCTTGCAGGATAGTCAGATTTTATGTGGAAGACTTTGTGGCTGGGCTGGTGCCCCGATTTCTCTTTCTGCAGGATGAAGGATAATTTCTTGATCCAAAAAGACTATAACCTAGAAGTGAAGGTTCCAAACCTACAAGAACTCCACCTTTCTATATTCAGTGAGCTGTATAGAAGTTGTCCTCAGCAGTGGGTTCCTACTGTGAGTTTAAAGCCAGGGTTATTTAAGGATCTACATGGGAACTTCTTGGTCAACAGGTCAACCAAATGTAAACTAGTCCCACAACTGGAAAGCTTGTTTGGCTATAAATGTCCAGTTCAGACTCTATCCTCTACTTTTAGGTGTCCTCACTTGAATAACCCTCACAGATTCCAGAAAGTTTCTATTGTACTAGAGTCTTATACAATTTTGTAGAAGAGTATAAACCTTGTCTTAGAAGATGTTACTTATGTAATAAATATGCAATGAATATCTGAAGGATGGCAATAAATATTTCAAGCATGTATGACAACATTGTAAAATTATAGCCCCAGAGCGAGTCTAAATATATTAAAACAAATTTGTTACATTTCTGACCTTTAATGCAATAGCATTAAAATAATGCTTAAAATAATTATTAAAATAAAAAGAAGGAAAATTTTCAGAGACATACAAACATATTAAAATAAGCAATTACTCTGGAGGAACCACCAGACTATGGAGAAAATTAGGAAGAGATCTTTGGAAAGAAATGATAGTGGAGACCACATGGGTTCCTCTAAGACAATACACAGCGAAAGGGGGATAGCAATCCATGTTTATGTTATAATGTAAAAACATATCAACTAAAAAAGGTCACCGTGTATCAGTAACTTGGTCAAAAAAACAAAAAAAGTTTCTTTGAAAAGTATAAAACAAAATTGACAGACCCTTAGACCAACTAAATACCAGATAATCATATTAATAGCATCACATACCTGTGGATAGTGAAACAGATACCAGAGACATACAATTGATTTTAAGGTATTTGATCAACCATATCAAATTTTATTCTTAATAAGAAATCATAAATTGCCGGTCTCCATTGGGGGCTGGGGGCCTCAGCTTGGGCCACAGGGCTCCATAGCCAATTAGCACCTGGAGAAAGCTACCCTCCCAGGAGCTCAGAAAAGCCGGGAGTGGGGCCATGAAAAGCTCCACAGCTCACCAGGAACTGCCCCAAACCTGCGAGACACAGGGACTGAGGTAGGCGGGCATAGAAACCCCCTGGATCCCATAGGCAGCAGGAGACCTCTGCCTGGGCCACCAGGGTTCCATAGACAAGCAGCACCAGGAGAAAGTTACTCTCCCAGGAGCATGGAAAAAACACCTCTCAGAGAGAGCTGGTCTTCAAGGAGTATTGATACAGAGGCCTGCAGGAGGGAAAAGCCATAGCCAGACAGAGTAAGATCAGCTAACATCAGAATTAACAAGATGGCGAAAGGCAAGGGCAAGAACCTAAGGAACAGAAACTAAGGCTACTTGGCATCAACAGAACCCAGCTCTCCCACCACTGGGAGAGCAAGCACTGGATTCCCCAATATGCCAAAAAGCAAGACTCAGATTTAAAATCATTTCTCATGATGATGATAGAAGACTTTAAGAAAGAAATTAACACCCTTAAAGAAACACAAGAGAACAGAGGTAAAGAACTAGAAGCCCTTAAAGAAGAAACACAGAAATCCATTAAAGAATTACAGGAAAACACAATCAAACAGACAAAGGAAATGAACAAAACTATCCAGGAGCTAAAAATAGAAATAGAAACAATAAAGAAATCACAAAAAGAGACAACCCTGGAGTTAGAAAACCTAGGAAAGAGATCAGGATTCATAGATGCAAGCATAACCAACAGAATACAAGAGATAGAAGGGATAATCTCAGGAGCAGAAGATACCATTGACAACATCGACACAACAGTAAAAGAACATATAAAATGCAAAAACCCAAAACATCCATGGAATCCAGGACACAATGAGAAGACAGAACCTAAGGATAAAAGGTATAGAAGAGAGTGAAGATTCCCAGCTTAAAGGACCAGTAAATATCTTCAATAAAATCATAGAGGAAAACTTCCCTAACTTAAAGAAAGAGATGAACATAAATATACAAGAAACTTACAGAACTGCAAATAGATTGGACCAGAAAAGAAATTTGTCCCATCACGTTATAGTGAAAACACCAAATACACAAAACAAGGAAAGAATATTAAAAGCAGTAAGGGGAAAAGGTCAAGTAACATATAAAGGCAGACCTATCAATAATTACACCAGACTTCTCACCAGAGACTATGAAAGCTAGAAGATCCTGGGCAGAACTCATGCAGACTCTAAGAGAACACAACTGCCAGCCCAGGCTGCTATACCCAGCAAAACTCTCAATTAACATAGATGGTGAAACCAAAATATTCTCTGACAAAACCAAATTTATGCAATATGTTTCTACAAACTCTGCCCTACAAAGGATAATAAATGGTAAACATCATCGCAACGAGGGAAACCACATTCTAGAAAACACAAGAAAGTAAGCTTTCAACTAAATGAAAAGAAGATAGCCATACAAACCTAAAAGTTACATCAAAAATAACAGGAACCAACAATCACTATTCCTTAATATCTCTTAATATCAATGGACTCAATTCCTCAATAAAAAGACATAGACTGACAAACTGGATTCATAAAGAGGACCCAGCATTTTGCTGTATTCAGGAAAAACACATCTGGGATAAAGACAAACACTACCTCAGATAAAGGGCTGGAAAACAAGTTTCCAGGCAAATGGTCCCAAGAAACAGGCTGAAGTAGCCATTCTAATCTCGGATAAAATTGACTTTCACCCAAAAGTCATCAAAAAAGATAAAAAAAGGACACTTCATACTCATCAAAGGAAAAATCTACCAAGAAGAACTCTCAATTCTAAACATCTATGCTCCAAATGCAAGAGCACCCACATTCATAAAAGAAACCTTACTAAAACTGAAAGGACACATCGCACCTCACACAATAATAGATGGAGACTTCAACACCCCACTATCATCAATGGACAGATCTTGGAATCACAAACTAAACAGAGACACAGTGAAACTAACAGATGTTATGAACCAAATGGATTTAACAGATATCTATAGAACATTTCATCCTAAATCAAAAGAATATACCTTCTTCTCAGCACCTCATGGTACCTTCTCCAAAATTGACCATATAATCGTTCACAAAACAAACCTCCACAGATACAAGAAGATTGAAATAATCCCATGCCTCCTATCAGATCACTACAGTTTAAGGCTGGTCTTCAATGGCAACAATAACAACAGAAAGCCCACATACACATGGAAGCTGAAAAATGCTCTACTTAGTGACAACTTGGTCAAGGAAGAAAGAAATTAAAGACTTCCTAGAATTTAATGAAAATGCAAGTACAATATACCCAAATTTATGGGACACATTGAAAGCAGTATTAAGAAGAAAACTCATAGCTTTGAGTGCCTCCAAAAAGAAACTGGAGAGAGTATACAATAGCAGCTTAACAACATACCTAAAAGCCCTAGAACAAAAAGAAGCTAATACACCCAAGAGGAGTAGAAGGCAGGAAATAATCAAACTCAGGGCTGAAATCAACCAAGTAGAAACAAAAAGAACTATATAAAGAATCAACAAAACCAGGAGTTGGTTCTTTGAGAAAATCAACAAGATAGATAAACCCTTAGCCAGATTAACCAGAGGGCACAGAGACAGAATACAAATTAACAAAATTAGAAATGAAAAGGGAGACATAACACAGATTCTGAGGAAATTAAAAAATCATCAGCTCCTACTACAAAAGCCTATACTCAACAAAACTGCAAAATTTGGATGAAATGGACAATTTTCTAGACAAATATCAAATAACAAAGTTAAGCCAGGATCAGATAAACCATCTAAACAGTCCTATAATGCCTAAAGAAATAGAGACAGTCATTAAAATTCTCCCAACCAAAAAACGCCCAGGTCCAGATGGGTTCACTGTAGAATTCTATCAGACCCTCAAAGAAGACCTAATACCAATAGTCTTCAATCTATTCCACAAAATAGAAACAGAACAATACCCAATTCCTTCTATGAGGCCACAATCACACTGATACCAAAACCTCACAAAGACCCAACAAAGAAAGTAAATTTCAGACCAATTTCCCTTATGAATATCGATGCAAAAATACTCAATAAAATTCTCACAAACTGAATCCAAGAACACATCAAAACGATCATTCATCATGATCATGTAGGCTTCAACCCAGGGATGCGGGGATGGTTCAATACCCGGAAATCCATCAATGTAATTCACTACGTAAACAAACTCAAAGAAAAAAACCACATGGTCATTTCCTTAGATGCTGACAAAGTATTTGACAAAATTCAACATTCTTTCATGATAAAAGTCTTGGAAAGATCAGGAATTCAAGGCCCATACCTTAACATAGTAAAGGCAATATACAGGAAACCAGTAGCCAACATCAAACTAAATGGAGAGAAACTCGAAGCAATCCCACTAAAATCAGGGACTAAACAAGGCTGCCCTCTCTTGCCCTACCTATTCAATATAGTAATTGAAGTTCTAGCTAGGGCAATTAGACAACAAAAGGAGGTCAAAGGGATACAAATTTGTAAGGAAGAAATCAAATTATCACTATTTGCAGATGATATGACCGTATACTTAAGTGACCCGCAAACCTCCACCAGAGAACTCCTGCAGCTAATAAACAACTTCAGCAAAGTGGCCGGATATAAAATTAACTCAAACAAATCAGTAGCCTTCCTATACTCAAAGGATAAACAGGCTGAGAAAGAAATTAGGGAAATGACACCCTTCACAATTATCACAAACAATATAAAGTAT
>CM052712.1:48442128-48610341 GCA_028551405.1 Uromys caudimaculatus
GTTGGCGAGGATGTGGAGAAAGAGGAACACTCCTCCACTGTTGGTGGGATTGCAAGCTGGTACAACCACTCTGGAAATCAGTTTGGTGGACCCTCAGAAAAATGGACATAATACTACCTGAGGATCCAGGTATACCTCTCCTGGGCATATACCCAGAAGATGCTCCAACATGTAATAAAGACACATGCTCCACTATGTTCATAGCAGTCATATTTATAATAGCCAGAAGCTGGAAACAACCCAGATGTCCCTCATCAGAGGAATGGATACAGAAAATGTGGTACATCTACACAATGGAGTACTACTCAGCTATTAAAAACAATGACTTAATGAAATTTTCAGGCAAATGGATGGAACTTGAAAATATCATCCTGAGCGAGGTAACTCAGTCACAAAAGAAGGAACATGGTATGTACTCACTGATAAGCGGATATTAGCCCAAAATTTCAGAATGCCCAAGTTTCACTTTACAGTAACCGCTGGACTGAGAGTGAGGTCCCAGATGGAGGAGTTGGAGAGAGGTCTGAAGAAGCTGGGGGAGTTTGCAGCACCAAGGATGGAGCAACAGCATCAATGGTCCTGACTCCCCCTCCGGTCGTCCTGGAGTTAGGACCACCAACCAAAGAATACGCATCTATGGACCCATGGTTCGGACCACATATGTGGCAGAGGATGACCTCGTTGGCCATCAGGGAGAGAGGAGAGGCCCTTGGGCCTGATGGTGTCAGAGGCCCCAATAAAGGGGAATGTCAAGTTTGGAATGGGAATGTGTGGGCAGGTGGGTGGGAGGTAGAATTCCCTCATAGAGGTGGGTAGGGGGAAGGGATAGGGGGTTTCCAAAGAGAAGACATTGGAAATGTAAATAAAGTATCAAAAATAAAAAAAAAGAAATCATAAATTATCACATCTTAATATATATATACATATATACATATATACACATATATATACATATATACACACATATATACATATATATACACATATATATACATATATATACATACATATATATATATATATATATATATATATAAAACATACACACACACACACACACACACACACACACACAAACAAACAATCTGGACAGAGCTCTAACATGACTGTCTTAGAGTTTGGCGAAGTAGCTTCATAAAGTACTTTTCTTACAAGTATGAAAACTAGACTTTGTTGTAGACAGTTCCCATTTAGAAAGGCAGGCAGAGTGGCTTACTGTTGTGTATCCAGTGCTGACAGTACAGAAACTAGATTCCCCTTTGGCCTTGCTGGCTAGTGAGTCCAGCTTACATGTTAAGCTCAAGGCAATAGAGAATCATATCTTACAAAACAAGGTTGACAGCTTCTCAGGAGAAAAATCTGAAGTTGTTCTCTGGCTTGCACATACATTTTCACACACATACACGTACACAATTTGAAACTGATATACAAATTACAGCAAAGATATTATCAGAACCAGATACATCATGCAAAAACAGAAGTCAGAAACTCAACATACACAAAAGTTGTGAATAAAGCCTTTTATTTTAGTCATGTTACCATTATTATTTCCTTAAAATTTCTTTCCTGCAATATATTTTAATCATGTTTTTGCTCTCCTTTCTTCTTTCCCCTTTTGAATCTTTGTAAGGAAATACCGAGCCAACTCGTTTCCATGTAGCTTTAGTAAAACATCTTTTCCCAATCTGTAGGCTGATATTTTGTCCTGTTGAAAGTGTCATTTGCCTTACAGAAGCTTTTCAGTCCTATTTTCATTGGTCCCATATATAAAAATGAGGTCCCATTGATCAATTTTTAATCCTAGAGCCTGAGCCATTGGTGTTATGTTCAGGAAATTGTTTTCTGTACCACTGCATTTAAGGCTATTTCCCACTTTTTCTTCTATTAGGTTTAGTGTATTAGGTTTTATGTTGATCCACTTGGGCTTGAGTTTAGTGCAGGGTGATAAACATGGATCTATTTGCATTTTCTACATGTACAAATCTAGTTAGACCAGCACGATTTGCTGAAGATGCTTTCTTTCTGTCCATTGTATGGTTTTGGTTTCTTTGACAAATATCAAGTGTTCTTAGGTATGTGGGTTTATTTCTCTGTTTTTTGATTCAATTCCATTGAGTAACCTTTCTGTTTCTATAGCAGTGCCATACAGTTTTTATCACTACTGCTTTGTAGTGCATATTGAGTCAGAAATAGTGATGCCTCCAGGAGTTCATTTATTGTGCAAGATGTTTTTAGCTATCCTTGGCTTTTTTCTTCCATATGAACTTTGAGAATTGCTTTTTCAGGGTCTGTTAAAAATGCTTTGGAATTTTGATGGGGATTATATTGTATCTGTAGATTGCTTTTTTGACTATGTTAATCCTAGTGATACATGAGCATCTGACAGAGGAGTAATATCCAAAATATACAAAGAACTGAAGAAATTAGACTCCAACACACTAAACAACTCAATTAAAAATGAGATTCAGAGCTAAACAGAGAATTGCCAACAGAAGAATCTCGAATGGCCAAGAAGCACTTTAAAAATGTATAACATCCGTCATTATCAGGCAAATGCAAATGGAAATGACTGAGATTCTACTTTACACAGATGAGAATGGCTAAGATCAAAAACTCGAGTGACAGCATATGCTGGTGAAGATGTGGAGAAAGGGGGACACTCCTCCATTGCTTGTGGGATTACAAACTGTTACAACCACTCTGGAAATTAATGTGGTTTTTCAGAAAATTGGAAATATTTCTAACTCACTGAAGACCTAGCTATATCACTCTTGGGCATATACCCAAAAGACGCTTCACCATACCACAAGAATACGTAAGGATATACATGCTATGCAGGCACTGGTAAGTGTATAAAGCCATAAAGTACATGATACACATGATATAGTCCACAAACCCAAAGAAGTTAATAAGTAAACCTCAAGCAAGAATGCTTGAATCTCACTTACAAGGAAGAAATCTATAGTCACAGGAGGCAGAGGGAAGCAGGGAGCTAGGTGAGAGTGGGGATAGAGAAGAGAATTAGGGGTCAGTTTCACTTGTGGGGAAGGACAGGAAAGAGGGCTAGAGAGACAGGAGAATCAATGGAAATCTATAACTGCTGCTTATTTTGTCTAAAAGCAGTGCAGAAACAAGGATAGAGCATAGACTGAGGGAACGGCCAACCAGTAACTGGCCCAACTTGAGACCTATCCCGTGGGCAAATACCCATCCCAGACAGTATTAATGATACTCCATTGTGCTTGCAGACAGAAGCCTATTATGGCTATCCTCTGGATGACTGAGTCAGATGTAGGTACCATGGCTAAATGTTGGACAGAAGTCAGGTACTCTTATAGAGGAGTTGGGGAAAGGATTGAAGGTCCTAATGTGAAAAGGATGTATGAAGTATGGTTTAATTTTCAAGTTTTTTTTTTTTTTTAACAAACAAAACAATCATCATGTAGAATAATGATGACAGACCACAGAAATGAGTCCATTGAATCTCACTTAATAAACTAAGCTTCTTGTATTTTTGTTTGTTTGTTTGTTTGTTTGTTTGTTTTGGTGTTACTTATAGAAGCATAGGTGAGGCAATAGTCACAGGTTCACAGACGACTAAAATTTCACTCCTCATTTGATGGTGACTTCTGAAAGTCACAATTCTTGAGTACCTGTTTTAGTAGATAGGAGTCAATTTTCACTTCACATAGGAACAAATGGTCAGAGAATATTTGTTCCACATTAATTGTCTAATTTTTGATTTTGTTGATAGGTCTCCTGAATCATCACAATTTCTGAGCTTTGCCATTTTATTTACATTTTAAGTCTTATAAGATGTCTTCCTTCTTCTAGAAGGAACTGTTTCAATTCACAACAAATAGCTAGGTAACAACATTATATATGAAAGGGAAGATTTACAAGAAAATAAATTGATTAACTAAATACAAATACAAAGACTAAATTATGACAATCAAAACAGTTTTCAAGAAATGTACATCACAAGAGATGGATTAGAACACACTGAAGGAATTCACACTTGAAAATAGTTTAGAAAACTCTCAGCATTAATGTTTAAGTTTTTACTAAGTGATGTTTTGATGGTTACATGGTCATGCTTGTCCTCCTAAAATATGGATTCATTTTTGGAAATTAATCAATGTGAGTCTTATTTTCTCTTTGTCTCAGTGAAGATAGTAACTGTCACACAAAATTCAAAAAAAAATTATGTGACATTAGATGGGAGTAGGTGATAGATATAGCACATTGCTGATAGGAATCTATTAATAATTCATTTTCTGTACACCTCTGGGTGTGACAGCAGCTTTTAATAAATGTTCTAGTGTACTCTCTGTGGTGTGTTTTGCACTAAATCCCCAACATAGAGGAATAAACCTGAGAGAATAAAATAGTGTGTTCATTTGTTGAATAGTTCAAGTAAAGAGTTATTGAACTATTTTTCTCTCTAAGACAGGCATGGATTTAGTTTATACTGTTCTACATTTTTATGGCAAGTAAGACTTGCTTTGTATTTGAAAGTCTTTCTTATTACTATATATATCCATTGAGAGTTTATGAGAAAGCCCAAGAGGAGAGGTAGTAATTTCATTGAGAAAACAATTGCATGGAAAGATTTACGTTCCTTTAGCAAATATCTGATCCCTTAGGTCTTGTTGAAAACCCATGCTTTTCATGAAACTTTCCTTCTATGAGGCTCTATTTCACATCCATTGGTATACTTAATAGAGCTGTTAAATTATTCTCCATCATTCCTTAGTCCTTAGAGATGAGAATTATAGAGAGTTAATAGCTATTGGTCTTTTTTAGAATCAGGTCAGAATAATGTTTCTCTCTAATACAAGGCCTGATTATTCCTTTTTCCTCGGGTGATTTTTTTTTTTTTTTTTTGGTTCTACATTCTGCTTTTTAAAATCTGAATTTGACCCACCATTGCTTCATGTTAAAGAGAGTGAGTTACCATAAAGTATTTGTATTAAACATTTAGTAGTTAATTTTGAGATGAAGAAAATAATGAGAGTTTATTAGAGGGAAACTATCAGGATTACATCATGAGATTTGAAATTGAGTGTATGAAACAGAAAGATAAGTAATAGTAACAAGAACAATGGAAACAAAATAATGAATATTTAACAACAATGGGGAAGACAGGAAATTAAGGAATACCATGTTAAATTTCTGGAGTACGAAAGGAGGATAAAAAAAGAAAATTCAAAGGAATGATTTTGAAGATCATGTATACTTTATAAAGAATGTGATGGCAAGCCCAAGACTTATTCAAGCTTATGTTAAGCAAAATCTCAGCCCCGAAGGAGGAGAGGTGGTCATTTACTTTTCTTTAAGTGTGTGGACCCTGAGAAGTAGAATACGCAGTGGAGGGCCATACACTGAAAGGATTACAACCAGCATTAATCAGAGATGATAGATTTAAAAACAAAGGAAGCTACTGTATTGGATGAGAGGGCATGGAGTTGGGAGTGTTTCTGATAGGAATTGGAGAAGAGGTGAATATGATGAAAATAAAATTTTTACACTTCTGGAATAATTAATAATATTGTATAAAAAGAAATTTATACATATATACATTAGTTAGAAATCACCTCTTTCTCTAAAAGGGTGAGAATTCTGCACTGTTATTTTATTTAATAGAAATGTCAAAGATTTGTCTCCATTGTTGGCAAAATTTTATGTATAAAATTCACTAATGTTCAAAGATATTTTTCTTCATAACATAATCTTTACAAGTAAGATATCAGGAAAAATGTTACAGTTTCTATTTTGCTACTTTATTATTTATTTTTAAATGCATTTAATTAGGCAGTTAATAAAGCATGTGGATATTAGGATCAATTAAATGTGCCCATGCCCATCAAGTATGTAGGAAGACATGCTACTTTTTAACTGGAGGATGATTTGGGGAATATTTTGAATGTAGGGATTTGTAGTGCTGATGAAATGATTCAAACCACACATGAATGTTTTCATGAATACTGCTAAGATTATGCTCTACCTAAGAAGACACATCCAGCAACTTTCATAAGAAAGGAAGAATTTATTACCTGCCTAATTGAGTTTGAGCTATATCAAAGAGAGAAGAGAGGAGAACAATTCCATGTGTTTTAAGGTTGAGTTCTAAACCTGTGAATATTGATGTGATCACAGAGGTTGTGAATGTGTAGATACAGAACAAAGAGCTAGTATAAAAAGCACTTCAAAATTAAGAGATGGAGAACCTAATGAGTTGATTAAATAATAATGTAAAAGAAAGTACTTCTAGTAAAAGTAGTTTACTAGAAGTAAAAAAATCTAGTAGGTTATATAAAGTTTGACACTCAATGAAGGATAGAAATGTGTTATGAATATATTAAAATTCCTAAAATATTGTTCAAACAGGGGTACACAAATGAATGGGTTAGTTCATTGGAATATGTGAACCTGCTTAGAATAATTTAATTTTAAAATTGGAGGAAACTTGTGAGTTAGTTGCAAAACCATTGTTATGGTTGCACCAGAAATGACTGGTGTATGTGAAAGAAACAAATATGACAGATTCAGTAAATTTTTTTCAACTAAACCAATTTATCAAAGTAATACTTAAAAATGTATGTTGATACTTAAACTACCTAGGTTTTAGTGACTGAGATGGACTTGTGAGATAAACTAGTAGGATAAAATGAACTCATCAGTAGAATAGTCAAAGCACTAGAAATATAAAAGGTCTAATTTCACATATAAATAAAAATACTAAAATCATACTGACATTGTTGAAAATCTATGGCATAGAAGCAAACACATCTAGAAATGGTGAGATGTGAATACAGGGCTGTAAGATTTTATTTGCATCAGGGAGCAGTGTGATATAACTTTATAGGTTTATTATTGTCTAGATAAAGTTCAAAGACAACCATTGTTTTTTGGGTGACTATGGTGTGGAAATGAATCTACTGATGTCTTCTTCTTGAAGCTGAAACACATGTTATTTTATAGTTAGATGTTTCTTAAGATTTTTGTTTCTTTGTTTTCCACTTTCTTTTCCTTTTCTTCTATAAGGTAAATAAACTATATACTGAACATGATCAATACTTGCTTATTTTCCTACCCAGCATAGTCTATTTTTCTTATGTTATGAAACACAATTTGTCTATTATTCTTTTATGTGGTAAGGAATTTGGTAATTCTGACAGTGTTATACATTTCAAGTCAGGAGACACTATAGCATGGACAGAAACTGACTTACTATAAACATTACTTCAAAGAAGAGAAAATAAATAATGGCAAAAGAAAAATCTGAGTTGGAGTAATATGTGGAAGGCTGTTAGTAATTCTGATTATATTATGATTAGCAAAAATTACCATAAATTCAGGCATCATTTCACAATGAGACAAACTATATTTAAATGAAAGTTTTGGTGTCATTGGGTTTCAGCACCCAGAATGGGACTCAGTAAGATGCTGGCAATTTGACTTTCTTTAAAACAGTAGTAGAGAACACATGCAAAGTCCCATGACTTATCTACCAGTCCTGCAGGGAGATAATTTGCTTTGAAATCCAACTGACCCGAATTTAAGGGTATGGATGGGGATGAGAACAGTAGGGATCAAATGTGTGGATGGAGTACTAAGAGAGACTGTAGAAAGTGTAGGGGCAGGGACATTTTAGGGGGAGGTTGAAACCTAATGCAATGGAGTCCATGAGTGTGACTGAGTTGAAGAGTCTGAATAAGTGTCTATAAAATTGAAACTGGCCTTCTTAAGTAAAAGAACAAGAGTTACAGTGGAAGGATTGACCACCAACCCAGTCACAAACCTTCAACCTAAAACTTGCCCGGTTTTCAAGATGTGCTGGTGCACCATGAGGATCTTGGAATTATTCAAAACTTGTAGGAGTGGCCAACCAGTGATTGGTCCAAATTGAAACCTACACTATGAAAGGGAGCCCAATCCTGACAGCACATGGAAGGCCAGGAACTGGTTGAGGTTTGGTCTGTTGCTATATATTGTAATGCGAAATATTGGCCCTCAAGCTCTGGTTGTTCCTGATGGGGAGACCCTCAGGGATGAAGAGGTCCTCACATACATAAATGATGCTATGAAAATTTGATCCTTAATTTAAACAAAGATGCCTACAGACTCTAGCTGGGCAGAGAGAGGTGGGAGATGCTTCCATTTCCAGGCTTGGGATAGAGACCAGGGAATAGGAAATGTGGGGAGAGAAATCACCATGAGATAGGTGGATTGTGAGAACGTGGACCTGAGGGCCAAACAGTTGGTGTAGAGCGGTCCAGGTGAAACATGGCAAGATGTCTCAGAGTTATTGACAGAGAAATAGACAAAATAGCCTAGAGGATTGATATCTGCCCAGATCTAGTGCTTTTAAGGCTTATTTTAAATGTTGTGTCTTTTATTTGGGAATTAAATGATCAAGGTGAGTAGAAACCCCAATTAATTTTAGCTACAACAGAACCAGGGTTTGGGCAGCCCAGAGACCTAGGATAAAATCAAGCACATCTGGCAGATAAAAAAAGGCAATGAAATGATTTCTAATTATATGCTGCTGTACTTGCAGACAGGAATCTAGCATCATTAGCAGCTGAGTGGCTTCATCCAACAACTGAGAAAAGCAGATGCAGAGACTCATGGCCAAACACAGACAGAGCTTTGAGAATCTGGCAGGTGCAGGAGGTGTTATGACTTGGAGGAGCCAGATTGGTTGAGGACACCACAAAACAATGGCCCACCAAATGAACTAACCAGGGCTCATAGGAACTCACATATCTTGAACTACAATCAGGGAGCCGTATCGTTCTGACCTAGATCCTCTGCGTATATGCTATGGATGTTCAGCTTAGTATCCTTGTGGGACTACTAACCATGGGAATGAGGGGATGGTCCTGACGCTTTTGCCTGTTTTGGGGCCCCCTTTTCTCTTACTGGGTTGACTCTTCCAGTCTTTATAAGAAAGAATGGGCCTAGTCGTGTTGTAACCTGATATGCCATGTTTGGTTGATATCCCTGGGAGACCTGCCATTTTCTGAAGGTAAAACAGGAGTTATGGATATCAAGTACATAGGAGATGGGGAGGGAATGGGAAGAGAGGCTGGAGCAGAAATTGTGGTAGTGATGTAATGTATAAGAGAAGAAAAGAATAAATACAAGGGCACATTTCTTGGATGACTCAAGTGCGGTTTGTAAGAATGGAATTAACAAGATCTTGAGATTATTCAAAGACCAAGCATTAATAGAGATTTGATCATATTTTACATTTACTTTATATGAAAATTAGTATTTGCGATATACAGTAAAGTCCTTAAAATTCATAAATTTACTATATTTTCCTTGATGCTTACATTTAATATTTTATTGTTTTAATTTACATTTAAAATTTAATTCAAGTGGCAAACATCTCCAACACCATTAATTAAAAACATTTGTAATAAGCTCAAAGGTTACAGTGGCCTTCATTCTCACTTGTATTCTGCTTATGATGTGAGAGCTTAGCGCTGTATTGGAAAAGTGACTGAACATATAGAAAGCAACAACCACATGCTGGGTTAAGATTTCCCTTTTCAGATAATTAACTGATAATTGAATTCCTAAATCTCTGTGTTTATGAAACAGAAACAAGCATTTTATATTTAGTGTAACCTGTAACTTGCCACTCTAACTTGGAAATAATTAGACAAGATTAATGCCCAGAAATTAGACAAGCCATATTTTATGGAAATGTTATTAATATCCTGCTTTATATGTACTGCCAGTGCTATACCAGTGATTTTCATCAAATCAATGATTAATACATGCTATAAAGTAATGCCATTTATGTTCATCAAACTGAGCAAAGCGCACCTAAATACTGTAATGAAAAATACACCAATTAAATAATGGTCAAAGTAACACCACCTGGTACTGCAATGAAAGCAATCATAGTGATGCTGAATGAAAATATGTTTGTGTTAAGAGGTTTGGTACTGTGATAAAATATCTGAGATAAGCACTTTATAAAAAAGAAGGAGTTTTTGGTTCATATTTTCCTTAGTTTCAGTTGATGTGTTGGTTGCTTTAAAGTCATGTTTTTAGACCTTTTATAGTACAACATTGTGGGAGAACCATGTGATAATGGTCAGGGGGGAAAGAAAGGGAACAAAGAACATCCCAACATTTTTGTTAAGTGTGTAACTCAACTTCCATCTTCCAAATCTTACATCCGTAACATTCCATTGCACCTCACTGACAAACAGGATAATGTGAAACAGAGGACCCTTTGGAGTGTACAGTCTTGAGCTGAGTACTCAAAATTGTGTTAACAGGGAACTACAATGTAAAACAATGAAATAAATTTAGCACCAATAGTATTGTTTAACATCCAACAGCAAATGCTGATGGGATTCGTAGAAGCAGGGACTATGTCCTGTGCTAGCATCCACCTGAAATCATCACTATCAATAGTTGCAAGCTACAAAGACATCCTTCAGTGGGTAAATTAAAAATAAACAAACAAATTATTGTTAGATGTATCCATTAAGAATAATTCTTCCTAAGAAATCATAATAAATTACCTAAAACGTCACAAAAAGATATTAAGTGACTTTAATTGCATATGGACAAATGAAAAACCCTAATTGACAATTGATGACTATTGATGATAGCTGCATGGCATTCTGAAAATTTCTGTAGTGGAGGTAAGAGAGATGAATGGGCAAAGCACACTGAACTTGTAGGATAGTGATATTACTGTTCTGTTAGAATGATGGCTTGTATCCAGACAGATCACACCAGGCCAGCACAGTTCCACAGGAGAGATTTACTGGGGGGAGAAGGGGAAAAGAGAAAAGGATGAAGAGGGACAACAAAGAAGAAGGACAAAGAGCAAAGGTCCGGGTGGGAGGACCTGCCTTTTACATGGGCTTTGACATACTCACATCCATCACCCAGCATAGGTAAGGGCAGGCAGGTGAATGTTAAATCTATGGCCGTTGTCATGGCAACAGAACACTGGTCCTTGTTGCCTACAGGTGACATCATATGGGTTCTGAGGCTGTGAGCTCTAATGCCAACAGTTACTTTGTATGACTCTGTAATAAATATTATTCACTATATACTCAAACAAATACCCAAAATAAACAACACAGAGACTGAAACCTAAATTATCCCTGAAATTTTGTTGACAATTGCATATTAG
The DNA here is from genome assembly GCA_028551405.1 of Uromys caudimaculatus. Classification (NCBI taxonomy): domain Eukaryota; kingdom Metazoa; phylum Chordata; class Mammalia; order Rodentia; family Muridae; genus Uromys; species Uromys caudimaculatus. The sequence continues at coordinate 48,453,305 of CM052712.1, forward strand.
TATTTTCCCATTAGTCAAGATTAGTTCTACACTGTTTCAAGATGTTAATAGTTAAAACTGAACCATAAAAGGAGTGATAACATGTGTATATACATTCTGTATTTCTCACTCAGACCTTCTATGCACTAAGCATTTTTACTATTATCTAAAATTACAGAAGTCAAATTTTCCCCTTAGAAATTAGTATGTGTGTTTTTTTCCAGTGATTTGTGAATTGTGATTATTTCAGACCACAGAATCACATCAGGATCTGAATACATCAGTGGTTCTGGATGGTTTTATTGCACTTGTTGTAGATATAGGGTGAAATGGGTGAGTTGGAACTGATTTAAAAGATAGTAGAAAATGAGCAGATCTGAGCAATGGTCACTACAGCAATAGCAAACAAGCATTTTGGCAGCATCTTCTGATGAATTTTAGGACATACACAGCCCCCAAATGATTCTTTCCTTTAATTATTAGAATATTTACATAGTTGACAGTTGGAGTATCTCAAATAAATGTTAAAAATAACAAAGGAATTTTTTGACATAATAATACAACTCTTTATCTGAATAAATTCTTAGGTGAGAGAAACAAATTATTATATTTGAAAATAAAATAACACTGTATTAGTATTTCAAATCACACTCACTTGGCTCATGTAGAATGCTCTAAGTCTGCAGGACCTGGGGACCATTCCCAATGCAGTGAATCTGTCATGGGGAAAATCAGTTAGAGACCTACTAAGGCTTTATAAATACAATTTTATAAAATATTGAAACTGACTAAACTAGCTAAACAAAATTTGTAATATATAACATGCATGTGCATAATATGGAATAAAAATGACATAGATATAATATTGTATATTGATATAGGAAGAAGTTTAAAATGTCAAAATTTATAGCACATTATAGTGAAAAGACATAGGTATAGATACTATAAATATTTGAAAATATAGGTATTGCTGAGTAGCTGCAGATAGCTTTGTCAATATGCATGTGTCATTGCATATTTAACTGTTAACACTGTTAGTCTCTCTTTTTTAGAGTCTCAAAATCTTAATGTGGGATTATCTATGTTTACCTTAGGAGTGAAAGATTTGGTAATTCTCCACATCCTTGCCAGCATCTGCTGTCACCTGAGTTTTTGATCTTAGCCATTCTGATTGATGTGAGGTGGAATCTCAGAGCTGTTTTGATTTACATTTCCCTGATAACTAAGGATGTTGAACATTTCTTTAGGTGCTTCTTAGCCCTACAAATTTTCTCAGTTGAGAATTCTGTTTAGCTCTGTTCCCCATTTTTTTCATAGGGTTATTTGGTTCTCTGGAGTCTAACTTCTTGAGTTCTTTGTATATATTGGATATTAGCCCTCTATCAGACGAAGGATTGGTAAAGATCTTCTCCCAATCTGTTGGTTGCCGTTTTGTCCTGTTGACAGTGTCCTTTGCCTTATAGAAGCTTTGCAATTTCATGATGTCCCATTTGTCAATTCTTGATCTTAGAGCGTAAGACACTCCTCCATTGCAGGTGGGATTGCAAGCTGGTACAAACACTCTGGAAATCAGTTTGGCAGACTCACAAAAAAATGGACATAATACTACCTGAGGACCCAGCTATACCGCTCCTGGGCATATACCCAGAAGTTGCTCCAACATGTAATGAAGACACATGCTCCACTATGTTCATAGCAGCCATATTTATAATAGCTAGAAGCTGGAAGCAACCCAGATGTCCCTCAGCCGAGGAATGGAGACAGAAAATGTGGTACAAATTAAACAATGGAGTACTACTCAGTTATTAAAAACAATGACTTCATGAAATTCGCAGGCAAATGGATGGAACTTGAAAATATCATCCTGAGCGAGGTAACTCAGTCACAAAAGAACGAACATGGTATATACTCACTGATAAGTGGATATTAGCCCCAAAGTCCAGAATACCCAAGTTTCACTTTACAGTAACTGCTGGACTGATAGTGAGGTCCCAGATGGAGGAGTTGGAGAAGGGACTGAAGGAGCTGAGGGAGTTTGCAGCCCCATGGAGGTAGCAATAGTGTCAACTGGCTTGACCTGCTGGTGCTCCTGGAGACTGGACCACCAACCAAAGAATGCACATGGAGGGACCCATGGTTCAGACCACATGCGTGACAGAGGAGGGCCTTGTTGGCCATCAGCGGGAGAAGATGTCCTTGGGACTGAGGGTGTTAGAGGCCCCAGTATAGGAGAATGCCAAGGTGGGATGTTGGGAGTGGGTGGGTGCGTGGGTGGGTGGGGGAATATTCTCATAGAGGCAGGGGGAGGGTTTCTGAAGTGGAGACCTGGAAAGGGGGAAACATTGGAAATGTAAACAAAGAATCAAAAAATAAAAATTAAAATAAAAAGATTTGGTAATTCAATTTATTTCAAAGTGGCTATTCCTGGTGACCAAATGGACATCTTATCGGGTCTTTAGCAGCTGATTCATTGATATTGATAATACTATCCCCCTTGCATCTTCCTACTTGATCTGTAAACCAGCTCTTCTCTATATTTTAGTTTTCCAACAATACTCTTTGAGGTAGTTTGAGTCAACATTATAAATTAATTAAACAAAAAGTGAATTTTAATGTTTATTACCCTTAATTGCCTGAATTTAAGGAATGATTTTTTTCTTATACATTGCAAAAATGCCTTTTGACTTCTAATTTTGTGAAGGTATTGAATGAAATCCCCTATTAATTAATATACTGAGTTCTCAACACCGACTGGAGTGCTTTCATATACTTAGCTTTTTAAACTGTCCACCTTCTCTATGTCCATAACTATTTTATTTATCATAGTATGTCTAGAAATTCTTGTTACCCTATCAGAATTACATTCACAATAATTGCATATATATATTTTACTTTAAACTTGCATTGAAGCTTGTTTAAATGGTTACTAAAAGGTAGGTGCTCCTTCATAGATTTATATGAAAAATACTATATGTAAAGAAAAATGCACCTACCTGCCAGAATCCTGCTATCAAACACCGCATTAACAAACATTTATTGTCCAAATTGTAACTCCTATCAAAATGCAATTCATCACCTTAGTATAACTTATAGGGAAGAATTATTCTTCCTGTTTGATAGAAGTGCAGGGATTTCCACAATCTCCAGTGTGCCATCTGATTACAGCCGCCATCACTCAAACCTGACACATATTGATATTCGTGTATCAAGAACTTATAGCTCCTACATACTGACAAATTATTTTTAACTTTAACAGAAACCTATGGAGGAAAGCAGTATCCTCGGTGTCTATGAAAAAATTTATTGTGGCAGAGGTGGAGCAGTACCAATTTTTTCCTAAAACAATACTCTTTTTCCTAAGCCAAGAGAAAAACAACAATAAGCCTCCCACCCTCCCCCAAAAAATCTCACTGGGCCTCTCTAATAATCTGTATTGTTTTCATGAGAATAAGGCAAAAGTAGTGTACTTATAGAATTTACTAACAAGGAACAAATTAAATGTTATTTTTCTTTTTGACTATTGTTTAGGAAGATAACATTGATTTAAGGAAAAATGTAGACATTTTAGCAAGTAATTTTGAGGCATTTGCTATACTTTTACTTGTTTGTACCAAGTTTTTACTAACATAGCCATTTTTTTTCTCCTAATATCCTCTGTCATTGATCCTTGGTTAATAAATGTCCATAACTTCTAACCATTTGTCACTCCTCATTCATTGAGCATCTTTGGGAGGACTGTGTACCAAATACAGTTTCTCGAGTGTGCTTCCTTTATTCCTATAGAGATCAAATTCAATGTGTACTTCAAGTAAGGAAAAAAAAGTAAGTGCAAATTTGATTGTTCTTTCCCTCCCAGTTTTCTTAATGTTCATTTATCCCCAGTGTCAATTGTTAAATCACTATTATTTTTAACTTTTTAAAGATATACTTATTTTGATGTGTTTGTTTCTTTTTTACCTGAATAAATGTAGGTGTGCCACATATGTACCTAATGTCCAAGGAAGTTAGAGGAAAGAGTTCAGTCCCCTGGAACTGGTATTACAGGTGTTTTTAAGCCACCATGTCTGTGCTGGGACCTGAACCTAAATATTCTGTGGTAGCAAAGTCTTAATAGGTATTGAGCATCAATAAGCTGGTTACTTTGTAAAAAATCATTGATCTAATACTGGGATTCTATATATCACCATAGAAAAAGATAAAATTTGTGAAGTATTTATTTGAGCTGGAAGAATTTCACTAAATGAAGATTTAGAATTCACTAACTTTGCTTGATCTGACTGTTTTAGTTTAGTAAACAATTTGTAAAGACAAGTATTTTCATGATCAAATTTTGTTTGGTATGTTTTTGACATAAGCAATGCATGATATAAGGTCCACCATTAGGGGAAGTGCATCATAAGTGGTTTTTATCTTTTATTTTATTTTAGTCTTTGAGCTGTAATTGGCAAATACTGATTTAAAAGTCTACACAAGCCTTTGTGAAAAATCATTGATTTGGATTTATGAAAGCTGAAGAACTATTAGAAGTTGATGGTACATGGGGAGGGAAGAATCAATTTTCTTTGGGGTGTAAATCATGGATGCTTTGTCCATGCATTGTAGTGAATTCCATATTCATTTGCATATTGGCAGCAGTGATTGGATTCAATGGGCAAAAGAAATAATAATTTTACAAAGAACATTTCCAGAAATGCTGATACAAACCTTTTATCCCAACATGTGTAAGGCATTACTAAACAGATCTCTGAGTCATAATATGCCCAGTCTTCATAGTGACATCTGGGACAGTCACAGCTGCTTAATGAGCCCCTATCTCACAGCAAAACAAACAAACAGAAAAGGAGCATATGAAGTTCAGAGGTCACAACGGAAATTGGAAAGAGAGCAGGAAGGGTAGATATAAACAAATGCATTGTATGTGTATTTCAAATTTTCAAATAATAAAAAAAATGTAATTTAAAAAGTTGTATAGGTTCTGTGGCCCCTATTTCTGATGTGAGAGCTACTGGCTCCACTGATGAGATATAGCATCAGCTATAGACAATTTTATGACATTTAAGTCTACTATTCAGTTTTATTGTAAATACTGAACTTTTCATTCAATACAGTTTTATGGTGCATAAACCAAAAATCTTAAGATGGAAACAGCATGCAGAGGAATTTCATGGGTTTGGACCTGGTCACCCACATAAACGTTATGGCTTTCAATTTAGTATTCTGATGGGACTCTTGAATGTGAAAACCGTGTGTGGGTCTCTGACTTTCAGGCCTACTCTTGGGCCTTTTTCCCTGTGTTTGTTTTTTACCAACTTTGATGTGATAGTTTTTGCTATATCTTCATATTTTATTTATTTAAAAAATGAATCACTAGGATAAAAGTAACAACTTAACTTTTACTTTTATCTTCTAGGAGGGAGAAAAATCAGTTTTCACCTATAGAGCCACACTGAGTATATTAACCATTCAGGACAGGTCTCAAGATCAGCTGTACTTGACCAGAATATATTTGAATCTCAAATGTTTAACTGCTTGCTCTCTCTCTCTCTCTCTCTCTCTCTCTCTCTCTCTCTCTCTCTCCCTCCCTCTCTCCCCCCTCCCGCCCCCCCCTTTCTCTCCCTCCTTCTCTCTCTCTCTCTCTCTCTCTCTCTCTCTCTCTCTCTCTCTCTCTGTATTGCTTCTTTGATTACAGTTTAGTGGGTTTGTTGATGCTATTGGCTTCTTTTTTGTTTGGTTTGGTTTGTTTGGTTGGTTTGGTTTTTGGTGTTTGAGTATTTGGACTTAATTTTTAGGTGTAGTTTTTTTTTGTTTTGTTATTTTTAGTGTAGTTTTATTTTGTTTTCTTGGATTTGGTGTAGAGGTTTTTTGTTTGTTTGTTTTTTTAAGAAAGATCTTACAGTTGTGAGGGTAGGGAGAAGAAGAGAATCTGGAAGAACTTGGGGAAGGAGAAGAATATGATTAAAATATATTTAAATTTAAAAACTGTTTTAAGTAATGCAAAATAAAAAAACACTCATGGATTTTTTTCTATTGACCTTATGTTTTTTGCATTACAGACTTCATCTATATACATCTACAGAAGCGTCCTACAGTAAAAATAACAAGAACCCAATATGTGAATTTTATAAAAGTAGATAAGGTAGAATCAGTCCTCAACACAGTCCTACTGGATATATCATAAATGTATAAAAAATTTAGGTAATTTAGCTTCAGTTGAAATGAAATTATAGAAAGTTATTATTGGAATTATTGATACAGTTTTTCAGAAGAGAATGTTGATCTCCTCTTGAAGACAACTCATACTTCAAGTAGACTATAGGATTTTGGAGCTGCTTGTTAAAATAAGTTATAAAGTTCAAGATCAGATAAAAGACATGCATGTTTGGATAGCTTGGACCTTCTCACTAATTTGGAATTTGACTGCTAACTAATCTTCTCTTAGTTGTTCATGGATTTTTTCATTTTAAGCTTCTGCTAAGTGATAAGATACATGTGAATTAATATTAACTATAAACATAATTCCCCTAATAATTAATATCATGCTTATTTTGAAAAAGTAATTATTTTTAAATTTTTGAATTAAATATACACATTTAATTGTAGAAAAGAATTATCTACTATTCTCTATTTAATCTCACTGAATAATTTCTTATTTTTGTTTGTAAAATGAAAAATATATGTATTCTAATCAAACTGAGCAGTAAATATTTACAAGAATACATTTTCTTAGGTTGATATTTGGACAATCTCCATTTGTGTACAGTATCATTGAGATATTGTTTTATTGTTATCACATTTAATGAGGACATGAGGACATTTGAATTCTAGTTCCATATCAAAGGTCAAACATTCAGCTTAAGGAACATGTTTTGAATATCAAAATCAATCCATCATCTAGAAAGAGTAAAATTTGCTGTTTTGTGGCACCAATAAAATAAACTATCAAACTGAAAATAATGTAACCTTTTAAGAAATTAATCACATCATGATAAGCCCAAATAAAGCCATAGTTCTCCTCAAAACACTAATGTTTAAATCTCTATAGAACCCAGGACTACAAGCCCAGGGATGGTACCACCCACATTGGGCTAGGCCCCCTCCCTTGATCACTAATTGAGAAAATGATTTACAGCTAGATCTCATGGAGGCCTTTCATCAAGAGAGGCTCCTTTCTATGTGATAATTCCAGCTTGTGTCAAGTAAACACACAAAAGCAGCCAGTACAACTGACTCCTTGTCAACTTGACACACAAGCACATCACAATTAAGCCTTGACCATTACTTTCTTATACATCCCCAAGATCCAAATAACTTTAAAAGTCCTACAGTCATTACAGATTCTTACATATTAAAATTTCAATCCTTTAAATATCCAATCTCTTTTGAAATTCAAAGTCTTTTTACAGTTCAAAGACTCTTAACTGTGGGTTCTACTAAAGTATTTTCAAACCTCACTAGGGAAAATATCTGGTCACAATCAAAAGCAAAATCAAACTATATATACATTGGTTTTTCGGAACAGGGTTTCTCTGTATAGCCCTGACTGTCCTGGAACTCACTCTGTAGACCAGGCTGGCTTCGAACTCAGAAATCTGCCTATATCTGCCTCCCAAGTGCTGGGATCAAAAGTGTGTGCCACCACTGCCCTGCTAAAATCAAACTCTAACTGTCCAATGTCCACTAAAGATCTGGGCTCCACCACGGTCTTGGGTTACTTCTCCAGTTCTGCCCATTATATCACCTATCTTGTCTTCTAGGCTGTAGCTGCCTATACAACACTGCAGCTGCTGTTCTTGGTGGTCATCTAATGGTAATGGCATCTCCAAAACACTGCTGTCTTCTGCTGTAACTAGGCTTCACCAATAGCCTCTCATAGGCTCTCTTCATGGTGCCAAGCCTCAACTCCTTTGCATGACTCCTTCAGTCCTGGGCCACCAATTGCAACTGAGGCTCCACCTTCACCATTGGCCTTCTTCGGCCTCTCACAGTGCTGAGCCTTAGCTGCTCTTCATGACCTCTTTGTGCCTTCAAAACCAGTACCACTTGGGTGACTCTTATATCTCACCAAGTCCAGCTACAACACAAGGTACAACCCTGGGTATCTCTGGAACACAGCCTCTTTGTGCTCTCAGAAAACACTTCCCAGAAGATGTCACCTCCATGATGCTGGTCTCTTCTTAATCACCACTAATTTCTAAGCTCCAGCTAACCAGCATCAATAGTCCTAGTAATGAAAAGGATTTCTTTAGTAGTTCTTGTTAATCCCAGCAGATTCTTCAATCACAGCTAATCAAAACCACACAATCTTCACAATCCAAACAATGGCCCTGATAAGAGTCTTAATCTTCCCTGTAAAATTTCACAAGCCAGGCCTCCATCATTTACATTGTTCACAAGATTATCTTCCAAGCTCCTACAGAACATTCCACAGAGCTCTTAACACCCAATGGCTCTTCTGGTCCAAAGTTCCAAAGACCTTCCACAGTCCTCCCCAAAACATGACCAGGTTGTCACAGGAATACTACACAATGTTGGTACCAATTGGTCTACTCAGTTCTGTTCCTACACAAAACATCATGACCAAGAAGTAAGTTGGGGAAGAAAGGGTTTATTCAGTTTACACTTCTGCATTGCTGTTCATCACCAAAGGAAATCAGTACAGGAACTCACACAGGGTAGAATCTTAGAGGCAGAAGTGGATGCAGAAGCTATGGAGGAATGCTGCTTACTGGCTTGCTTCCTCTAGCTTGCTCAGCTTGCTTTCTTATAGAACCCAAGACTATCAGCCCAGAGATGGCACCACCCACAAGAGGCCCTCCCATGTTAATCACTAATTGAGAAAATGCTTTACAGCTGGATCTTATGGAGAGATTTCCTCAAGAGTGACTACTTTCACTGTGATATCTCCAGCTTTTAAGTTGACACATAAAACCAGTCAGTACAATATATATAACTTACAAGATTATAATTAAATATTTTAATCTATGCTTTTCCTGTTCTCATTAACCTTTCCCACTTTTCCTAAAATTTATAGCATTTTGTTCATCTAGTTGTTATTATATGCACATATTATAATGCATATATCTATATGATGCATGTGTATAGTTATACAGATATGTGAACATGTATATGTATATGCATCTATGTATACACATCTGTTTTTATAAATTCAACCTATTCAGTCCATATAATAATAGTTTGTTTTTTTTTTAATGTTTTCATGGCTAACCAGTGGGTACTGCACAACCAATTGGTGTATTCTTTTTTTAATTAATTAATTAATTAATTAATTAATTAATTAATTTGCACTCCATATTTTACCCCCCATCCACCCTCCCATTGTTCCATATCCCATACCTCTTCCCCACCCCCTGACTCCACAAGGATTTCATCAACCCCCACCCCATACCACCTGACCTCTAAACTACCTGGGGCCTCCAGTCTCTTGAGGGTTAGGTACATCATCTCTGATTGAATACAGACCAATAGTCACCTGCTGTATATGTGTTGGGGGCCTCATATCAGCTGGTGTATGCTGCCTGGTTGGTGGTCCAGTGTTTGAGAGATCTCAGGAGTCCAGATTAATTGAGACTGCTAGTCCTCCTGCATGATTACCCTCCTCCTCAGCTTCTTTAAGTCTTTCAGTAATTCAGCCACAGTGATCAGCAGCTCCTGTCCATTGGTTGGGTGCAAATATCTGCATCTGACTCTTTCAGCTACTGTTGGATCTTCTGGAGTGTGGTGATGCTAGGTTCCTTTTGTGAGCTCTCTATAGCCTCAGTAATAGTGTCAGAGGGCCAATATCCAAGATATATAAAGAACTCAAGAACCTTCTTTTCCTCAGTCTCTTCTCCATTTTTTTGTCCATGCAATTCACTCAGACAGGAACAATTATGGGTCAGAGTTTTGACTGCAGGATGGCAACTTCATCCCTCATTTGATGCCCTATCTTTTTGCTGAGGGTGGGCTCTATAAGTTCTCTCTAACCACTGAAGGGCATTTCATCTAAGTTCCCTCTTTTGAGTCCTGAGATTCTCTCACTTCCCAGGTCTGTGGTACATTCTTGAGGGTTCCCACAACCTCCTAGCTCTGGAGGTTGCCTGTTTCCTTTCTTTCTGCACCCAGGGCTTCAGTTCTCTTCCCCCACCAATACCTGATCATGTTCCCCTCTTCTCCCTCCCCCATCCACTTTCCCTCCTAGGTCCCTTCCTCCTTCCCCACTAGTGATTTTCCAGTTCCATCTATTTGCCTGCAAAACTCAGGATGTCCTTGTTCTTAATAGCTGAGTAGTATTCCACTGTGTAAATGAACCACATTTTCTATATCCATTTTTCTGTCATGGGACATCTGGGTTGTTTCCAGCTTCTGGATATCACAAACAAGGCTGCTATGAACATAATGGAACATGTGCCCCTGTCGAATGATGGGGTATCTTTTGGGTATATTCCCTAGAGTTATATTTCTAGGTTTTCAGGTAGATCTATTTCCAATTTTCTGAGGAACCTCAAGATTGACTTCCAGAGTAGTTGTACCAGTTTGCACTCCTACCAGCAATTGAGGAGTGTTCCTCTTGCTCCACATTCTCACCAACATGTATTGTCACCTGAGGTTTTGATCTTAGCCATTCTGATTGGTATAAGGAGGAATCTCAGAGTCGTTTTGGTTTGCATTTCCCTGATCACTAAGAACTTTGATCATTCTTTATGTGCTTCTCAGCCATTAGGTATTCCTGTGTTGTGAATTCTCAGTTTAGTTCTATATCCCATTTTTTAATTGGGTTGTTTTTTGCCATGTTCGCTATCTTTTGCAAAATGGAGTTTCATTGTTAAGGGATGAAGAATTATCTGCATAATAAGGACAAACATTTATAAATTATTGTTAACAATTATGTTGTTTTAATAAATTAGTGCTAATAGGGTCTTTTTAATTAGCAATGCTTTCTTATCACCGATCTATTTTCTTTTGATCTCTGTTTACTGCTGGACTCCAATCCAAGTAACCCAAAGTCCACACTTGCGATCAATGTTTGCTTTTGGTTACTTAAAAGATAAGTTACAGAAAACAGTTCATCCTCTTTAAACATTCTTTTTAAAATACTTGCCTAGGAAGCATTATAAACATTCTGAACATGCAAACTGTAATTGATATCTACTGGATTTATGTTTTATTTTCTATACTGAAGCAAAATTTTCATGTTCTAAATAATACAGTAATAATAAAAAGTTTTTTTCAGACAATCTTGATTTCCCTACATATTGTATTTTTTTTTTCTTGAAACAGTCTATATTTCATGGTAACAGCAATCTTGATGTGGCAGGAAAGAACTCTTTCTGTATTAGAGAAAAACCAAATATTCACTGATATTGAGATTATTGCAAATGTATCTGCTGGCTGGCAGCCATATAAGGTATACTATTAGTCTAAATGTACACTATAATCATGGTTTCAAAAGAGGACAAGTTTTTAAAGTAATACTTTTTTACTAGTATAACAATTACTTTACTGATCTAAGACCATGTTCATTTTTTTCTTCTTAATCAAATATATCTCTTCATCAAGAAAATCATATAAACTATAAAATTAATTTCACATAGACTTAAATGTCATGTGTTAAGCATCATTTATTTATTCATGTATGAATTAATGATTTATTTTTTAACAGTAGCTATTTTTTAGACATGAAATATATCTGACTGATTTATGTAAGTGATATTAAAATTCTACATTAAAGACTCTAAGTAGTACTTTCTATTTTCGTTATTCTAGGATTATATTAACTGTTCCAGGACTTTAGAGGCAAGTGCTTATATTTTAGACAACTTCTATATTATTCCATGATCATCAGAGTTATTTTATGCCACTAATATTATCTTCAATATCTATGTTCTCCAATATATCGTATGCCATACCTAAGACTTTGTGACATTATTTTGAGCTACATAACTATCTATATGTATAGTGTATATTCAATACAAAATGAATTCACACTATTCATCCTCAATTTTTTATTTAGTTCTACTTTAAAGATATTTTAGAATGTTTCACAAATAGGAAACTTTCTGACAGAGTTCTAAATATGGAATTTCCATGAATTCTCTAAAGAGATTTCCCTGATGTGTTTCACTGGATACCAAATGGGCATGAATTAGTTTTAATTGTTCTTCATTGCACTTAGGAACTCCTATATTGTTCAAACATTTTTAACAGATGAAAGCACTAACAATGGCCCTGCCCACAGTAGAATTTCCCTCCCTTGTGACTTTTCTACTGCTGGTAACATTGCAAAATCTTGTCTCAATTGTGCAAATTTCTTGTATTCTGACTACAGCTTTCAGACCTGGCATTGCTCAACTTCTGTATTTGTCTGTTTTTGACATTATTTTCATTTAAGAGATCTGGGAATTGACTTGTCTCACTGACATCCTTAGTTTCTGAAAATTATCTCATAACAAACCCATCCAAAATTTCTTACTTTCCATTATTTTGATTAGAAAAATTCAGAGTTTAGGATAAAATAAAAGTGTGAGAGTTTCTTTTCTCAAGGTAGAAAATGTCACCAAATGGAAGGTTGAGGTTTTATTGAGCTTTAGTGTCCTGAAATGTTATTCAATTTTGATGCTAAATGTTATAAATCATAGAGACATTTATCATCCCATTCCAATAGATCAGCAGAAACCTCAGGGAGAAGCTTTTACATTATTGCAAATTTCAGTTGGTTGTCCCATAATAAAACTTTGCCCACTGAAAGATTCTCTTGTTTACTTTCACAATCAGATATGCTCATATTAACTAACACACATTCTATCTTCTGAAATATGAAAGTGACACTAACATAAAGAATACCACTTATGGAAAAGTTATCTTGATTTAGACATAAAAGGACAGAATTGAGTTTGTGTGTATGTGTGTGTGTGTGCAAGTGCATGTGTGTGTATATTAGTAAAATCAAATCTATGTGAGTTATCACAAATAAGACATCTCATAGAAATAACAATAAGAGAAATCTTTTAATATATTTTCATTGTATCAAGAAATTCAGTTATTGGAATGAATATTCACACTTACTCTGTGAATATAACATTGCACATTTGAAACAAGGCCCTGTGTTGATTGTTAAGAATTAGCAATTGTCTTATGAAGAATGTTTGGTTTAATAAAGGTTTTCCTATCACCCAAATTATCATTAAATTTTTATCAGCTAAACACAAATCTTCTTCTTAAAACCATAAATCTTGTCTTCACATTAGCTATCAATTTTGTTATTAAAACATATGAACATCTATATTGTAATGTGGCTGGAATAAAGCTTCTGGATGCTTAAACTCTAGTCTCCATGACACATATCTGATATTACTGAAAAAACCAAGTGGAAAACTACATGAGATTAGTTATAACTAATACCAAATGTTCCAGATAGCATAATTTCTAACACTGTGTGCATCTCATTACATCTGCAAAGCAAGGACATACAGTGTTAATTTCACCATTTTCTAGATAAGGAAATTGGCATTATAGAGCCTAGGTAATATAGTTAAAATTGTTCTATACAGGTAGTTAGGCAGTGTATACAATGGCACAAGTGGGAAATACAGAGAAATGTTTTATGTATAGCGAATTTCTTGCATACCGTGTAAAAGCATCATCTGTCAATAAAGAGCTGAACTGTCAATAGGTGACAGGAAGTAGAAGGTGGGACTACTAGGGAGAAATAGATGCTCTGGCAAAGGATAGCTAGGTGTGGAAAAGTTCTCTAGCAAGACACAGAGAAAGCAGCAGTCCAGACTGCAGAATGGGTAACAAACTATGTGGCAAAACGTAGAATAGAATGAATGAGTTAATTAGAGCTAGTTGCAAATAAGCCTAGCTATCAGAGCTAAGCATACATAAGTAAATATAAGTCCTCATTTCATTCCTCAGAGCTGGAATGTGTATAGAAAGTCTGTATGGTTATAGTCCCATGTGGTCTCACCACATAGAGAGCCTCAAGAGTTTCCTTTGATATATTTGACTTGCTTCTCAATGTCAGGACACCAGTGCCCTATCAGGAATCTGGACTACACAAGAGTAGAGAAAAGTAGCTGAATATAAGCCAGAGAATTTTCGCATTTGCGTTCTGTGCTTCCTGATTATGTATACACTATGAGCAGCAGCTTCAAGCTACTGATGCCTTGGTTTCCAAGTGTGTATTAATGTACTTTACTTTGAGTTGTAACTCAGGTGAATCTCTTTCCACATGAGTTGGTCTTTTGTGGGCATATCCTACCACAGCAACAGATAAACAACTAGACCACTTTCTCAAACACCCTCTATATAAAACTAAAAGATACATTTTAATTTGAGGAAATACAGGATTTCATTGTGACTTTATAATAAATGTAGCATTGTATTTGTCTGATATAACTCTAGATATTTCTCCATACTAACAACTAACTACTAGCTAGGTGTTTATAATTCTTAAAGATACATGAAATGAATAATAAGCTACAGATAAATTTTTGAAGATTCATCTTAACTAAGTCAAGCAGCACAGGAATAGTGCAAAATTTGTATTTATAGGACTCTTTGGTCTGTTTTTTCCTGATGAGAAGCCATATAATTATTTTAAAATACATAAAATAAATGTATCCATATAAAGTTTTGTTTTTCCTGTTAGAATAAGAATTTATGACTAGATAACTAAGAAAGCAAAAAGAATAAAAATGTGTCTTGTAGCACTGCATAAAGGATATGAAGATGTTTCTTTTGTGGTTTTGAGTTTAGCTCTACTCCTTAGGTAATGTTTAGTGCTGATGTGAAGAACTGCCCTCCCCCACCACACACGCAAAAATACCAGTAGGCAAATATATGAAATACATCATTTTGATTCATCTCTGTGCTCCTATCTCAATTATTTCTCTTATCCAGCTATGATTTTAAAAAATACCATTTCCTGTTAGCTAGGGGAAAATCTTTACTTTCCCAAAAAGTATTACTTTAAGGAGTTTTATGGCTTTGTACAAGATTTATAATGTAATGTTAAGCTGAAATATTTTAACTCCAATATCTTATAATTTAGTATAATTTGAGGTGCCCCAAAGCATTGCATAAACTTTAATAGAGAAGTTTTTTATGCCTCATTTCAATTGAATGATTCTAAGCAAGCAAAACAAGGACTCATTATAGGCACTGGTGGAAGCATCCTTTTAAGCTGCAGTTTTCTTTAATTCCTGTCACCTTACACATGACAGCTCTAACAAATAAAGAAACTGAGGATGAATTCATAGGGATAATTAAGCAGTGCTGAACTTAGGACAGTTGTCTTTTCAATGAAACACTGATTGCATTGTTCATAACAAAACTATCTCTCCATGACAGAACTAATTAGTGACCATCTGAACTTACTTAGCCAAACGAAAAAAGCAATTAAAAACGTCATCATCACTGGATCTCCCATTGAACAGCTGGTTATATTGATAAGCAATACAGCAAGTTAGAGTGACTTTAGAACACAATTGAACATAATCTGCTTCCTGAGTAGTAATTAGAGAGCAATAAGAGAATATGAGATTATTGTTGAAAAGCTGTACTTGCAAGGAAAACAAATTTTAAAATACATTTTCCCTTCCCAAATTGGCATAAAAATAATGGATGGAAACAATAGATATTCCCTAAAATATTTCATATTCCTATGGAAGGCACATATATTATTACATGATTTGTCAACAATTAAAAATCTCCTGGATGTGAGTTACAGTGCATTGACATTGTGGGTGATTTACCATGACAGGTGAAAGTTGATTTTCATGGGTATTCGTGGTACATAAGGTTTGGAGAGAGTATATGACACTGAGTTTTAAAAATTTAAAGAACAGGAATAAATTTATCCTTTATGATATGTACTGAATGAATACTCTGAAATGAGTAACTATGTGAATGCACACGCGTATGTATAGACATGTATTAGACTTGCAAGTTCCGATGGCAGCATGAGTGGTTTTCTAATCCCTTTGGTAGTACTAAGCTCTTGTATAAATGATAATTTGAAGGGTGGTTCTTCAGAGGTGGTTAAGCTTAGATGATGTTATGATTATATTAATGTTTTCAAGAGAAGAGTAAGTGAAACCCACAGTAGCAACCACACACTGTTTCCTGTGTTATCAATGGTCTTCTTGGAGCATAGCTAAAACACTCACTAGGAAGCAGGAAGTGACCATATGTGGATATGCCACCTTGAACAGGAATCAGAACTTGAGACAAACAATCTTTATAATATTAGTTACTTGATATCTATAAAAATAAAGAATATTTTAATAGGTTCATAATTTTTATTATTTCAAGGAGTGCACTTTTCTTAATTCTTTAAAAATATCCATATGTATGGAAAAGTTTGTTTTTATTTTTTAAAGAGAGGCATCATAATTGATACTTAAGATATGATTAAATTCATTTCAGAGAAAAAGCATTTATAATATCCCAAATAATTTAATTAAAACATGGAAAATTCACTATCACTTGCTGAAAATGTATCCATCTATTTCAAATTTCTTGAGTTTGTTCTTATTTGCTGTTAGGCAGCTTCTAAATCTAATGGGAGTATACTGCTCAAGTATAAGATTTTCATAATTCAAAGCAAAAAAACCATACACAGGTATTCAAATGCACATATATACAAGCACACTCACACTAACACACACACAGAGAGAGAGAGAGAGAGAGAGAGAGAGAGAGAGAGAGAGAGAGAGAGAGGAAGAGAAATGGAAATGGTGAAACCAACACACAAGGTTTAGTGTACTAAACTCAAGAAAAATATGTAGCTATGTTATTAAGAACAAGGACTTCCTGAGTTTTTGAGTTTTGTAGGAAAGTGAATGGAAATAGAAAATATCATCCTGAGTAAGGTAACTCAGAACCAAAAGGACATGCTTGGTATGTACTAACTAATAAGTGGATATTAGCCAAAAAGAGTAACGAATACCCAGAGTACAGTCTACAGAAGTCAAAAAAGTTTAACAAGCATAAGGGCCCAAGTGAGGATGCCTCCCACTTGGGAGGGAGAAGAAAGCAATCACAGGAGGGGGAAGGGAGGGTCCTGAGTGGAAAGGGGGACCGGGAGCAGAATAGGAGAACATGGTCAGGTACTGGGTGGTGGAAAAGGACTGAAGCCCTGAAGGCAAGCAGAAAGAATGGAAACAAGCAACCGCTGGAGGTAGGAGGTTTGGGAGACCCTCCAGAGTGTACCAGAGACCTATGAGGTGAAAAAATCTCAGGACTCAAAGGGAGGGATCTTACACGAAATGCCCTAGAGTGTGGAGAAAGAACTTGTAGAGTCCACCTCCAGCAGAAAGACAGGGCATCAAGTGATGGATGGGGTTGCCATCTGTATTAGTCAGGGTTCTCTAGAGTCACAGAACTTATAAGTAGTCTCTATATAGTAAGGGAATTTGTTCATGACTTACACTCTGTAGTCAAACTCCCCAACAATGGTCAGCAGTAGCTGTGAAAGAAAACCTGAGGATCTAGCAGTCGCTTAGTCTTACAAGGCTTGCAGGCGAAGAAGATTGAATCTTCCGCCTTTCAATGTTCTTATGTAGATCTCCAGCAGCAGGTGTGGCCCAGATCAGAGGCGCGCATACCACCACACCTGAATCTTGTGTCTTCCAGACTCAAGATCTAGATCACAGGTGAGCCTTTTAATTCTGGATTGTAATTCACTGCAGATATAGTCAAGTTGACAATCAGAAATAGCCACTACACCATCCCACAGTCAAAAACTCTGACCCATAATTGTTTCTGTCTGAAAGAAATTCAGGGACAAAAATGGAGATGAACCTGAGGAAAAGAAGGTCCAGTGACAGGCCCAAAGTGGGATCCAGCTCAAGGGGAGGCCCCAAGGCCTGACACTACTATGGAGGCTATGGTGTGCTCACAAAAAGGGGCCTCTCATGTCTGCCCACTGAAAGACCCAACAAGCAGCTGAAAGAGTCAGATGCAGATATTTACACCCAACCAATGGACAGAAGCTGGTGATCCCTGTGGTTGAATTAGGGAAAAGCTGGAAGAAGCTGAGGAGGTGGGTGAGCCTGTAGGAGGACCAGCAGTCTCAATTAACTTGGCCCCAGAGATCTCTCAGAAACTGGACCACCAACCAGGCAGCATACACCAGCTGATGTGGGGCCCCCAACACATACAAAGCAGAAGACTGCCTGTTCTGGGTTCAGTCAGGGAAGATGCACCTAACCCTCAAGAGATTGGAGGCCCCAGGGAGTGGGGAGGTCTGGTGGGATAGAGGGTGTAGGGTGGGTGTTGGAGACATCCCAGTCATTACAAGCATGAAGTACTAAATACTTCAGTTACTAACAAGCCAGGAGAAGTTCACAAAAGCAGCTTTTGCCATATTTAGATGGAAATTGTCTTAGTCTGGGTCTATATTCCTGAAGAAAACATCATGACCAAGAAGCAATTTGGGGAGAAAGGTGATTATTCAGATTATACTTCCACATTGTTGTTCATCACCAAAGGAAGTCAGGACAGGAACTCACAAGGCGCTGATGCAGAGGCCATGGAGGAGTGCTGCTTAATATATTGCTTCCCCTGGCTTGATCTGCTTGCTTTCAAGTTGACACACAAAACTAGCCAGTACAGAAATCACTCATAAAATTTAATATGACATTCATGCATACAATTCTGAAATTTGTAATAAATTAAAATTAGAATTCAGAGGTCAATTTTCTTGTAGAGAAAAGCTGAGAAAGAATAAGGCAGCCTCCGTTCCAGACTGGTCCAGACTAACTGTCTGAGAGTCTACTTTCCTATAGCCTCTCAAAGTATCACTAGTTACATCTTTCTATATATCTTTTTTCTATCCAGTAGGACCTCAATTTTCTTTGATTTTGAAGATACTTATCACTTTGATTAAAACATCCTTGTTACAACTTAGCTCCCTAAGTATTTTGTCTATAGGTCCCTCTCTGGAAGACAGGTCTGAATTCTCTGCTCTTCATTCCCATTGTAGCCTGGGTGGCCTTCACCAAACATAATGTTCAGGGTTCAATGGCTGAGCTTCATTGTCAACTTGATGATATTTGGAATCTCCTCAGAAACATACCTCAGGGGGTATTTGGAGGGAATATCCAGAAATGTTTAAGGGAAAAGCCCAACCCTGATGGTGAGAGGCCTCATCACAAAGGCTCAGATCCTAGATTTAATAAAATGCTGAAAGAGAGCTGAGCACTAAGCAGTGTTTACACCTGACAAGCTGCCCCAGCCGTGCCCCTACCCTTTCCTATTACTAAATATAGAAAGCTCATGCCAGACGCTGAAAGAAAGACTTTCTTCCATAAAAGAGGGAGCAGGAAGTTTCCAAGTCACCAAGCGACGGATCATTTAGAGAAGAAAAATCATCTCTGTACTTTAATCTATTTACCAACACATTTCACAGCATGCATTTTGATTAAAAAACATAGTCATTGCCCTTACAAATTGACTGTTTCTGCCATCTCAGGAAATTGGATGAAATGTCTAAGATTGAAGATCATGTCCATCAAAGAATAATGTTACATTTTCTAGTAATGCTTTCTTACTATGTATACTAAAAAATCACATTGGTATAAAACTTTTACCTATAGCATTACATTTTTGTTCTCCATTTCAATAATATTTTAATAAAAGCATGTTCTTGCCTTATGCTAAATTTTAATTTAAAATATATTATATTCTAAAGTGTATGATGACACTCATATACATAAAACAAATAAATTAAAAATAATTAAGATACAGAAAATAATTTGGAATAAAATATGGTGGAGAAATTATAAATACAGAATAAAAAATTGAGAATTCAATACCAAAATAATGAAAACTTATTAATGAATGTTTAGCTGATTAATATTTAGCACTTAGCTTTGTATGTTTTATTAAACTCTATGGTTCTAGGGATTCTAATTTTTTAATGATAATTTTCATTTAACAATATTATCATAAGATTGTAGAATTGGAACAATATTCAAATCATTGTATTAAGAAAAATTATTCTGAAGAAAATACCTGATAAATGAAGGTGATACTAAGGTGTTGATTCTTGGTACAAAGATAAAACTTTGTTTCTGTAAAATATTGTCTAAGGGGAATGATTTAAGCTTCATTATTTTTTTGGATTCTAATGAAACATTATTACGTCCTGTCCAGATATTTAGAATTGTAAAGTCATTTAAAACTTTGCCTTCTTGATTTGGAATCCATGGCATTACCACCCCTTAAAATCCTTTTGTTGCGTGAGTTTCCATTTGAATATAAATTGCACACATTATGTTTATTACTGTTAATCCTCTATTCTCACGATTTTTCTGTTTTTCTCTTAATGAATCAGATAAAGTTTCATGCTTTATCTCCACTTTCTCTGTTTTTGGAAATTGTTCCATTTCAATCACTTGTTATATTTCTTTCTTTGTGAATTTTGTGTCTGCACATACACCAAGGTAAGAGCCTAAAAAATTAGGCTAAGGATTCAAAACAAGGTTAGTTAAAGCAGCTTGGAATAAGCCCAAGCGAAATAATAAAAAGGCTGTGAGTTGATCATATTTTAATAAGATAGTTTGACTGAATCCAATTTCTTATTACTGGAGGCATGAAAATTTTAGCAATCATCACTTCTATCCACAAACAAAATTGAAGATAAATAAGCTGAATAGGAACAATTCTTCCTTCCTTCATCGTAGTGATGAAGTCATTGCATGCCTTTGCCTCAGAGGGGGAAACACTGGTGTATATAGATATACTTCTTGCTGTGGAGGAAAAAAAAAAAAAGTCTAGAAATTTAATAGGATCCCAAAATCAAAGCTGGAAATGCTAAATAGCAATATACAGGAGGCTCTGTGTGCAAAAATCTGATTTTTAAAACTGTGGGGAAATCCACTAATTGTGACAGTAGCAGAGATCCAACTGCATAAAATTTCCCATGTAGGAGACTCTCCAAGCTTTCGTGAGTATTATACTCAAGAGTTCTACAATTATTCCTGTACCATGGCAGGACTATGGCAGGAGGCAGAAACAAAAAAAAGAACATATTTTTTGTTGTTGTTGTTTTGTTTTGTTTTGTTTTTGTCTGAAATGAGAGCAAGGTAATGCATTCTTCTCTCACAGGGTCTATATTTGGGAAAACTACTCAGTATGTAACTGTCCTGGGCCAGTTTTACTAAAAACTAACTGACCTAGGGAAAAGAAAACCCAAACCCAAACCCCTTCTCATCTTCTTGTCTCATCCATGGTCCCCAAGCGAAACAAAATCTAACAACAGCAACAGCAAATGACTATTAAAACAAACCCAGGAAGTTAGCTCACAACCATTTTGTGTTTGAAAGAACCCCTTCTACATTATATCCATTTTTCTATAAACCTAATATTTCAATGGTTTCTTTCAAGACCTTGTGCAGTTAACAGACTATATTTGAAGAACCTATATAGAAAGAAACACAAAAATCCCTTCTAATTTCACAGTTTATTGTCCAAAATGTTAGTTAGCTGAACTTTTAGGGCCAACATTTTCTTGATCTATATATATATAACAGTAAGAGAAAGCTGTACTTGTCATCCAATCAGATTAGATGAGACATTTAAAAGAAGCTTATTTAGAACCTTAAAATTACAACCTAGAAAGACAAATTACAGTAGAAATTATAATGCTTAAAATTAACAAAGACCGTGAGGAGCCTTTTAAAAATAAATATATGCCAGGGAAGATAAATTAATATGTAAAGTAAAACATCTGAATGTAGTGACTTGTGCTAGTAATCCCATCTTTGGAATACAGAGATGTTGGATTCTTAGGGCTCACTGACCAACCAGTTTAGCCTGTTCTGTAATCCCCAGACCAGCAGGGTTTCCAAGTGTTAAAAAAAAAAGATTTCCTTGGATCATGCTCAGAAATGAGAGGATGCCACTCACTTACCCTGTTCTCATTCTCTTGAAACTTACTCTGGTGAAGGCATTCTTATAACAGATGTTTAATTAGGACATTTGCTTAGAACAACATGGTTTAATGTAGTGTCAGAGTTCTCATTGTTACAACAGCAGGACCTCAATCATGTAGCCTTGTGTGATAACCCAGGAGTCATGAAACACACAATGAAAGTCTATGTTACCATATTGGGAAGATACATGGGGTAAAACTGTATACAAGCCAAATCCTTGCTGCACTCAGGATCAGCTTTCAAATGTGAATCTACTGAGAAAATGCTGGCACAAATGAAGCTCCTTTCTGGCAAAGAGTCTCAGTATCCAGAGTCCTTGATGGAATACCCTATTACATTACTATGCTTTTGAATGTTGAGAGATGATGAGGGAATGTTAGTGAAAGTCCTCAGCTTTAGAGTATATCTAAAACCAAACAAACTCAAAGGGCCATGTATGACTAGTCAACATCTAACACTAGATACTCTTTTACGTTTTGCTTAATTTGGTTTGTGATGTCAACAAGAATTCTATTTATCACTTTCTTGTTCACATGCCATCCTATGCTACAGTACACGATTAAGAAGTAGCTGAAAACAAGTAATTTTACTGGATACATTAAAGAAATAGACTATATAAGATATTTTAGCTATATTCACAACAAAATATTTGACAAGAAAGTACTTGCTTGTAGATTGACTATTCCAAACAAGTGTTTCTAATTTTTTTTTTAAATTTTGATACTTTATTTACAATTCAAATGTTTTGCCCTTTCGAGGTCTCCCTTTTGGGATCCCCCTATCCCATCCCCCTCCCCCTGCCTCTATGAGGGTATTTCCCCCACCCACCCACCCACACCCTTCTTCCCTCCCTGGCGTTCCCCTATACTGGGGCATCTAACACTCTCAGACCCAAGGGCCTCTCCTCCTACTGATGGCCAATAGGGCCCCCCTCTGCCACATATGTTGCCAGCACCATGGGTCTCTCCACATACTTTTTAGTTTTAATAAAAATCTCTTTGAATAGCAATTACACAATGAACATATCAAAATTGGATAATGGGGTTTGAAATCTGATTTTCCACTCATTGTAAAGTGATTGAATCAAAAATGATGATGGACATCGTATGTCCAACAGATCCTTCAGTATTTCATTTTTTAAAATGTGGTAAGTACTCATTGATAAGTGAATATTAGCCCAAAAGTTCAGAATACCCAAGTTTCACTTCACAGTAACCGTTGGACTGAGTGTGAAGTCCCAGATGGAGAAGTTGGAGAAGGAACTGAAGGAGCTGAGGGAGTTTGCAGTTCCATGGAAGAAACAACAGTGTCAACTGGCCTGATCCCCCCGGTTTTCCTGGAGACTGGACCACCAACCAAAGAACACATGGAGGGACACATGGTTCGTACCACATATGTGGCAGAGGAGGGCCTTGTTGTCCATCAGGGGGAGGAGAGGTCCTTGGGCCTGAGGGTGTTAGAGGCTCCAGCATAGGAGAATGTCAAGGTGGGAAGACGGGAGTGGGTGGGTGGGTGGGGGAATACCCTCATAGAGGTGGGGGAGGGGGAAGGGAATAGGGGGTTTCAAAAGTGGAGACCTGGAAAGGGGGAACATTTGGAATGTAAATAAAGAATCAAAAATTAAAAATGAAAAAAAAATATAAATCATGAGCTAGAAAGATGAAAAAAATGTGCTGCCAATAAAATGGAAAACAAACATTGCCAAGTTCACTCAAAGTGAGGAATGTATATATATTAATCACATTTTTGTGTACCTGCATACATATTTTGCAGTAGTTGACTCAGCCTGAAATCATTTGACCCCCTCTGTGTTCTTCTTCTGGTCAGAAAAAATAAGCCTGTATGGAGTTTCTTATTAGAGTCTACACTGAAACTCTGTTGCCTTATATGGATCCAAACTTTATTTGCTGGCCTTGTATTAAGTTCCCCTTATTCCAGATTTTCCTACATGGTTATATACCTAAAGCATTCTTGTTCAATGCTCAGTATCTGCCCAAAACTCTAGCCTTTCTACACATTCCTCCAATTGTGTTATTTACTCAAGGATGTTATCTTACAAGCCCTCTGTTATTAAGTGAATTACTATTGTATATTTGCATAGCACTCTCCACTCCTGATCCCACAATTCAATAATATGTATTTCTTTAAGATCTGCCCTAATTGTATATGTGATGCAAGAACCCAACTTTATTAAATGACTTAGGAAAGGTCACGTTGCCCTGAACTTGCATCTCTTCCTCTTGAGAGCTACTTTTTCCTATAGACTAGTGGCTTCTCAATCCTCTTGATAAAATGTATTACAAGCTACAAAGAGCTCTCATTCCCTGATGAAATGGGGACCTAATGTGTACAGATAGTTTGATTCCTCTGGAAGACAGGGCTTGCCTAATGTTGTACAGGAGCCCAGGCTACATCATGAAAACTGTCCTAGGCTACACCTCATGCAAGTACAATCATTGACTTTAAATTCTCTGCTCTACTTTACACCAAATGTTCTCCCAGGCATCAGACTGCTCTTGGTCAGCAGGCAAGAGGCCTCGCTATATTATTAACTGACTTAATAAAACATGCTTATATGTAATTTCTTACTTGAATGTATTCGTTCACTTTTCCAACCTAAGCCATTGCTACATCTGCAGTATCTAGGGAATCACTGACTTGGTGGTATAAGTCGATGAAGAGTTAGCATATCTCATACATCTGTACCCTTTATTTTGATAAAATGAAGCTAACATGCAATGTGCCTCTGGTTATCATTTGGTAACATTGTGGTACTTCCCCTTCCCTTCCTCCTCCTCACCTTCATATATAATTTTAACATATATTTTTTGATGTCAAATTAATAATCTTCTCTAGAACATTAACTTGCCGAAATAGCACTCCTTTCCTATGAATCAAATTCAAGCTTTGTACATCGTTCTCATACTTTCCTGTTAGGCTATGTGTGATGCATGCATGCAACACAAAGACATATCTTTGTAAAGCCAGATTTACTATATTTTTACTCATCAGAATAATTCTGTTCATTTAAAACATAAAGCTTACAGTGTATGTTTACATGGGCAACTGTGGCATATTTAAAACTTTTGAACTACTTTAGTTTCCCTAATGCATGAATTAACAAAAGAATTAGTGGCCCAAGGGCACAATTTACATGTCTTTATTTAGCCTACTGTAGCTGGAATATTTTAAATCTCGGTTTTTAAAAAGTCATTACTAATGGTATGATATGCCAATATTAAAATACAATTTCAACAAACAGAACTTACATGCTGACTGAACATTTATAGTTCTGAAGAACAAATTAAAATTTATTACAGTCTTTAATTTTCTCCTTGAGTTATCTTCTTGAATCTCATTTACCTTCAGCTCTTTGAAGAAAGTAGAAAAGAAATGAAACTGGCAGAAAAAAACTAATCTTACAATACATTTTTTAAAGTACCACCTTTTTACACTTAGTACTATCGAACTTCCTGAAAGAAATAAATGTAGAAACATAGCTATAACAGGAGCTATCCGAAGATCACATGCTATTTAAACTCAGTGGCATCCTTTGAAAAGCTGCAAGAATAAACATTGTTACATGGAGGAAGTATTTTTAAGGAGACAGAATAGATGTTTCAATCTAGGCCCATTTCACATTCACTGTGAACAGTTGGACATTATTGAACAGTCTTTGCCCTTTACTAGTAAATCCTGTAGCTAATTTTATTAAGAACCGCTGGAAACGGAAGTTATATAGAAATCAGAAGTCAGCCCCACAGCAGAAGGTTCAAAGAGGTTTTCTATTGTGTTAAATATCCTTTCTGTGCTTGTTTGGAAGGCAGCTCATTGAATTAATTTTATTTCAGGTAGATGTAAATGTAATCACATGGGTTATACATCCCAGGGCAACCGTGTGGAAACATGACTTCTCTATGATTTTAGACAATATTACGTTACACTGAAGATTCCTTGAAGCATATAAACTATTTCCTTAAAATCGTTTTTCCTATACTCATAATTCTAATGACAAAAGAATGAGAACTGAATATATACACTCTCAAAAAGCTTCAAATTCTTGTAAAACATTACATGAAAAGGAAGAATCCATTTGTGGTCTTCTCACTAAGAAAGCTAAGTTGAATTGGAAAATGAAAGAAAATTGATGCTATTTATGACTCTGTGAAGGTCTTTATTGATTTCTGAACCCATTATTATTACATAATAATAAATTAATCACAATCTTGCCTATTGTCTTAAGTTCGTAAAAAATGTCCTTTGAATACATCTGATGTCTTTTATAACCTCCGTTGTTGCGTGCAATTTTTGAAAACCACACTATTTCTGGCTAGGCTCTAGGACTAGCAGCCACCTGCCCGCTAGCTAGTATTTTCCCCACAAATACCAGGAACACCTTCCTGTTTGTGCTCTGGTCTCTGATTGTTCTCTGCCCAGTGCCAGCAATGGCCATCTCACCCAGCTACCTTTAGCCCCGTGAAAGAAAACCACCAGAGAATTTTATATTTAAAAGCTGACCAGATAACTTAAAGACTGGGTGAAGAATATTCTGCCTCATCTTCCTTGACCTCTGCAGTTATCTGCAGAGGCTACAAACTATCAGTGCCTAGAGAGACCTACATGTTTGCAGCTTCTTGTCTGACCCCACCCCTGCCTCTTCCTACTCCCAATCCTCTTTTTCCTTCTCTTCCTGTCCTGCTCATAAATCCTGCCTTCTCCTTTGCCTAGCAATTGGATTCTGCCATCTTTATTTAGCCAATCATCAATTAGGGAAACTCCCCCTACACTGCCTTTCTTGACTAAACTAGTCCTTTTTTGTTTCCCCTTTCTTGGGAGCATTCCTAACAAATTTAGACTCCTATAAAACTTCTTATGCCTTTCTATTTCCATGTTATCACTGAATAACAGTCTATGTTATTGTTGCTTTCCAAAGGCAATGTCCACTGCTTTACACTATTTTCTTTATAGGAATCATCATGTGTAAGATGTAGAACAAAATGATGTTGACTACCTAAAGAGTTATATAATTCAGTGATAAATTTTAGTGTCTTATTTTAATGGAGTTTACACACTTGAAATGTTGGAAAAATCATTGTCTAATATTCAGTCTCTAGTACTGAACAATGTCAGAGAGTGAGAGAGAGAGAGGAGAAGAAGAAGAGGAGGAGGAGGAGGACGAGGAGGATGAGGAGGAGGAGGAGGAGGATGAAGAGGAGGAGGAGGAGGAGGAGGAGGAGGAGGAGGAGGAGGAGGAGGAGGAGGAGGAAAGAAGGGAGAAGGGAAGGGAGAGGGGGGAGAAGAGGAAGAGAAGGAGGAAGCAGAAGAATTTAGCACAGTATTTGATTGTCAAAGGCATAATGGATTGAGAAAGGATTTTCAGTATTATTTTACTTTAGAATAGTATCTGAGCTGATCTGCTTACAAAATGAATAAATGTATCACTAATTATCTAGAGAGATAAATGTGAGTCTCTTTGAAAACCAAAACTTGTAGCTTTTATTTCAAAGTCTCATAAAGCATTTGGATTAATTGCTTTCAAGTTAAAGTACTTATTAAAATTATTAGTGTATAAAGGTTCTAATAACTATGAAAATAAATTTATGGCACTGATGTACTTACGGATAAATTACTAAGGTTCAGTTAAATTCCTGATTGAGGACAATCAGGGAAAGTATTTTACTGATGTTGTCAAATACATGATCTGGAATCCACATAGGTAGCTAGGAATAGCAACATGCAACAGTTATTTCACCATCATAAAGCAGAGGGGAGCCTTCCTAGGCTTCTGTCACCTTGTGTCTCCACTTGATCACAAGGTTCACTAAAGGCCTTTCTCCTGAAAAATAATGTAGACAGCAATAAAGATATATCACATATATTTTGACTTTCACAAACACATGCACAGGCATGCACATCTACATAGATTCATGTACACACATGCATACATACTAACACAAAATGTTTATAATTAAATAAAATAATTTTAATTGAATTTATAATGAGAACCATGGTCCAAAGATTGCAGGAATGTAGAATATGAACCATTTTAAAGCATATAGGAAAAACATGTTGAAAATTGTTAAGGTGATAGATAATAAAAGCTTAATTTCTAACATTATTCTATACTTTCACATTTTTAAACATGAATTAGGTAATGTGAACTGTGCATTGAATAAGACTTTTTGTTTGTTTGAGAAATTTGTATAGTATGAAATGTGTTTGCTCACCACTGCCCATTCTCTCTGCTCCAGTTCACCCATACCCTCACTCCTATACCTTTTCAACATCTTGTTTAGTTGTGTCTCTTTTTCACTAAGTCCACCCTGCACAGCCAGTATTTGTGTGTATCTAGAAGCATCTACTAAAGAAGGAAATGCCTCTGAGGATGCAATCTTGAAGAGAACTGTTTTCCTTCTTCCCTTCTGGATGGTATCTATTGCCTGGAACTCCTGAGGTAAGGGTTAGCCTTCATGGCCACTTCTGCTTTAAGTGCTAAAATTTGGTTTACTTTGATTTGTGAGTGTCTCATGCATTCCTCCATAACCTCTGTGGCTTTACACATGCAAGTGCTTTGTTGTTTCTAAAGATGCTCCTTTGCTTGGGTGATCTACCATCTCTGGATCTTACAGTCTGTTGGTTCCCCTTCTCTGATGACAGATGAGAGGATATGATCTATATATCCTACTTAGGGCTGCTTGTGCTAAGCTTCTTATTCCGATACATTGGCCACTGGTAGTTCTCTCTGTAAAGTAACTTCTGCTGCTGAACGTAGCCTCCCTGAAGCAACCAAAGAGATATCTATGAGTGTGATTATGACACAATAGAAGTCAACTTAACAATGTGGCCATATCACAGAATAACTATAATATTATGTTGTTCCCTAAGGCCTATAACCTGCTTAGCAGAAGGTTCTTTGTCTCAATAATAATTCTGGGTATGAGTTTTGTCATTTGTTGTGGGCCAAAAATCTAACTAGGAACTCATTTTTTAAAATTTCTATAATACCCATGTCATTATGTAACCCTTAGACTTATTCTTTTGCATCAGTTATTATTATGAATCAAATGATCACAGCTTGTTACAATATTTGGGAATAATTTGCTCATCTATTGCTAAGATTGCTGATTTCCTTTCTCCTTTGGTAACATTCAGAGTATCAGAACACTATATTTAATATAGATGAGACTTCCAGTCTAGTACCAGTTGATTTATCAGTGTTCAGTGATTGAGATATGTGTTATATTTAGCAACAGCATCTCTTCCATCAAGTTATGGAAATACTAAAGAGCATGGACAATATTCTGTAGTGCTTGGATATGTACAGGACTTCACTAACAACTCCAGAAAAGGTAAGACATTCTTTGAACTGGCATTTTTATTTGATAGCTTATAGTGTGTAATAGAGACACTCTTTGCCCACTACTACAGTGTATAATAGGGGTACTGTATCCTCATGACTACAGTGTATAATAGGGGTACTGTATCCTCATGACTACAGTGTATAATAGGGGTACTGTATCCTCATGACTACAGTGTGTAATAGGAGCTATATCTCCCCACTACTACAGTGTGTAATAGGGGCATTGTCTCCACATCAGTACAATGTGTAATAGGGGCAATGACTCTGTACAACTATAGTGCATAATAGAGGCTTTGTCTTTACATTACTACACTCTTTAATAAAGGCATTTTCTCCTCATTAATGCAATGGGCAATGGGGGATTTGTCTTCCCACTATTATAGTGTGTAATAGGGGCATTGTCTTCCCACTACCACACTGTGTAATAGGGGCAATTTCTCCCCACTACTACAGTGTGTAATAGGAGAATTGTCTCTACTTTACTACAATGTGTTATACAAGATTTGTCTTTCCATAATAGGTTAACTCCATTTAAATGCTTTATTATATTTTTTAAACATTTATACACTTTACAGATCTCCTAGTAGGTATCCACATTATTTTCTCCAAGTTCTTTAGTGTGTTTCCCTCACTGCGCTCCTTCCTCTGCACTGCTCTTTTATTCTAATGCTCCATTTACATTTTATGGGGAAAGAGATGTAGAATAATTTTTTTAAAAACTGATAGAAGTCAGACTAGTAAAGAATGATACAGGTGACTGCACAAAGAGTTAATACTGGAAGTGCTAGAAAACGTGGATAGTCTTCAAGTGTGAATGAGCTCAAAGGCAATGAAATAAAACTTTATTGCTTTATGCTTAGACAATATTTGTGAATGGAAATCTCACATACTAAGTTAACAATTGCAAGCAGCTCCCCAGATAGGGGTAAGACTTCTTGCATGTCCTCCCCATTCATGCTGGTGATTTTTTTTGGCTTAATCTTGTACATGTTTCACACATACAGTGCCATCTGCTATGAGTCCCTGGGTGAAATAGCCCTATTATTTCTGACAAATATAATTTTGCTGTACTCATCCACTATGTCTGGCTGTAATCTTTTATTTCCAGATTTTGGAATTTCACATAACATCTATTACAGCCAGAAATAATTATTGCATCTGGGCTTATGCATTCTTTACACTACATTTTGTTGTTTATCATAAAACCTATGTAACTTGGATCAGAATTGATTGTCTCTAAACATTTGTTCAGTTCTGTAATTACATTAAATATTTTGTTCAAATAGGTAGGGTGGAAATTAAATAGTATACATAACGCATGCCCCTGTAAGCATTTAGCTTATCTTTAAAAAGCAGAAATATCTACATAAAATAATACAAAGAAATTAAATATCAACAAATACAAGAATTTTTACAAA
The DNA here is from genome assembly GCA_028551405.1 of Uromys caudimaculatus. Lineage (NCBI taxonomy): Eukaryota > Metazoa > Chordata > Mammalia > Rodentia > Muridae > Uromys > Uromys caudimaculatus. Next base: position 48,484,003 of record CM052712.1, read on the forward strand.
TAAGAGAGCATAATTGTTTAGCACAAAATATGTGAAAGCAACAGTTTAGTATAAGTGTATTTGAATTGCAGTATAAAGTATATTAAGACATTGGAGTTATTTTTCATTTCCATATATTTGTTTTTGTTTTCAATGTATTCTTATGAGCTAGAAAATCTGCTTTGTAGTATAGAATGAAGAGGAAATGATGGGATGAAAATCTCGTGAAAGTTATAATTTAGGTTTAATGAGTCTAAGCACAAGAAAAATGACAACCAAGCAGCATAAGCACGTTCGGGGAATGGTGGTTATAGGAAGATCTCAAAAGCATAATGATTATAAATAGGAGTGTGAGCCTTAGAGATTAATAATTAATAACAGAATAAAGCTGAGTTGTTGAAAACAAAATTAACAGCCAATTAAACTGCAAATATTGACATTGGTCATGCTTTTTAATGCTTCTATAATTGGGCTGTGCATTTTGGATTTGGAGTAGTATGAACAAGGGAAACATGGAACAGTTCTGTTTAATAGAGGGACAGAATCACAATTTTGGAGCTACCTAGCCAGGAGCACCAGAAAACATACAGAAATATACAACAACTACTAAGACAGTGAAAACAATTTATTTTAATAATGCAAAATTTCAATAATGTTTACTTGTTAACTATATATATATATATAGAAGAATAACTATATATATATAAGTTAAATATATATATATTCATATATATATATATATATATATATATATATGAATATATATATGAATAACACTCTTCTATTGCTGATAGAATTGTAAACTGGTACAACCACTCTGAAAATCAATCTGGACGTTCCATAGAAAATTGGATAAAGATCTACCTGAAGACCCAGCTATACCACTCTTTAGCATATATCCAAAAGATGCCCTACCATATCACAGGGACACATGTTTCACTATTTTCATAACAGCCTTATTTGTGATAGCCAGCTGGAAACAATCCAGATGTCCCACAAACAGAACATACCAAAAAGAATGGATGTAGAAAATGTGTTTCATTTACACAGTGGAATACTATTCAGCTATTAAGAACAAGGACATATTGAGTTTTCTAGACAAATGGATGAAACTAGAAAATGTCATTCTGAGTGAGGTAACTCAGACCCAAAAGGATATACGTGGTATGTACTCACTAATGTGTGTATATTAGCCAAAAATGTACAAAATACTTAAGATACAATCGACAGAACTCAAGAACTTAACAAGCAGAAGGGCCCAAGTAAGGATCCTTCAATTCCACTTGGGAGGGAGAGAAAAATAATCCTGGGAGGCAGGAGGGGCCTGGGTGGGAGAGGGGAGAGAAGTCATGAGGACCAGCAGAATGAATGGAAACTTTGGAGAATTGGGAGGTAGGAGAAAACTCTAGAAAGCATCAGAGACTTGGGAGGTGAGAGACTCTCAGAACTCAAAGGGAGGAACCTTAGATGAAATGCCCAACAGTGGGGAGAGGAAATTCATAGAGTCCATCTCCAGTAGAAAGACAGGGCATCAAGTGGAGGGATGGGGTTGCCATCCCACAGTCAAAAATTATGACCCAGAACTGTTCCTGTCTAAAAAAATGTGGGTACAAAAAAGGAAAAGAGACTGAGGGAATGATTGTCCAGTGACAGGCCCAACTTGGGATCCATCTCAAGGGGAGGCTCCAAGACTGGACACTATTACTGATGCTATGGCTTTCCTACAGACAGCAGCCTAGAATGGCTTTCCTCTGAGCAGCCCAACAATCAGCTGACTGAGACAGATGCAAATATTTATACCTAACCATTGGACTGAGTCAAGGACCCCTGTGGTTGAATTAGGGAAAGGCTAGAAGAAGCTGAGGAGGAGAGCAACCCCATAAGAAGACCCACAGTTTCAACTAACCCAGAACCCTGAAACATCTCAGACACTGAGCCACCAAACAGCAGCATACACTAGCTAGTCTGAGGCCCCTGACACATATAGAGTAGACAACTGCTTGGTGTGACCTCAGTGGGAGAAGATAGTGCTAACACTCAAGAGAATTGAAGCCGCAGGCAGTGGGGAGGCCTGGTGTGGTGAGACAACTTGGAGACAGCGGGGAGAATTTGGAATGGAATGAGGCATTGTGAGAGGGGGTCTAGGAGGGGGACAATGGCTGGAATTTAAAAAATAAAAATAATAAAATAAATAAATAAATAAAATAATTTTTACCAAGGACAGTCTTTTAATTGTTCCCAAGAATGACTGTGAAGATTGAGCTGGAAGCTGGAAATCATCCTAATAAATTTCATTAAATCCTCTGTGAATTCCTGTAGTGTATCTGGTATATAGGAATGTAGCAGCTAGAAGTTTTCATCCTAGAGTGACATGAGTCATGAACTGTAATAAAGATAACATGTCTAATATGGTGAAGACAACTGTAATTCCAGGAAAAGGGTGAGACAAAATAATTAGTAATAGTTAGATCAGGCTTGTGTAGTGATCATTTAAGACAATCCTTGGTTTCACAGCAAGACACAAAATTCAAAAAGAAAATTAAGATAAAACCAAATGCAGAAAGACAGTGCTACCAGTAGTATGTATGCAAGTTAAAGAAGTGAAAAGATGGGGCATTCACAGGTTCTCCAGCAGACAAAAGTCATCCACAGATCTCCTCCCAAGGAACTTATTCAAATGAGCCTTTTAAAGAAAAAAAAAAAAAAGTACAACAAAGAGATATTTTTAAAATTCTATGGAAAAGGATTGTGATAGCAAAGAAAAGGAAGGACTTAAGAGAAAGCATTACTAGAGAGATGCCAGACAAGAAAGGAGGAGAACAGAGCTAGGAAGGCTTGTTTGGGATTTGAGAGGATACAGCTTTGTAGTTCACATTTATTTAAGGCAAAAAGATAAATTAAGAACTGCAAGAAAGAGTTAAGCATTCATAAGGGTTAACTCTCTCCTGGCAAAGTTAAATGTTCTGAAATAAAACCTTTATTCAGTCTAAGGAAAGACATTTGACCAACCACTGAAGTTCATTAAGTGTATTATAGTAATAACAGATATGAACAAGGAAATTGGTTATTCTACAAGGAACAAAGTAACATAATAGTTTATTAGTTTATAGATGCTTATTTCTAACTGAATTGATCTCCACTAATGTCAGAAAACATTGGAAGTAAGTGAGAGATCTACCTATATTTAACATTGAGTTAAACCAGCTATATCTCAATATTAACATGGTGTGTTTTCTGGTTGTAAAAAGAAGATAGTTATTTACTTATCTTTATTGTCAAACTATCAGCTCCCATTAAATTGTACTATCATTCTCTAGATTATATTCAGACCCTTTAAAAATCAGTACTGAAGAACATTACATGAATTTCCAAGGGGAATATTCTTCCCAAATATTTTTGATTTATACTCAGATTTGGAGGTTTATTTTTTCCTTAGTAGTAATACACACACACACACACACACACACACACACACACACACACACACACACACATACACACACACCCATCTATATATACGAATTTTCTAAAATGAGGATTCAAATCCACAAAGCAAATTTCATTTAAATGTTTCTTCTGGAAGTCAACATAAGCTGTATTTAATTTAAATTTCTCTCTTTAAAAAATTGTTTTGTGATAATCCTGTGGGTTAGTACTGTTCAAAGATGGAACTAGAAATCTTCAAGGAATAATGAAGAACACACCACGGAGGAACAAAGACATTTAAAGCCTATGGTGACCTTTAGCAGGGAGGAACTCTAAGTGAAATTATTTTCTTCCCATTACTCAAGTTGTTTGGACATAGGTCCTTTAATTACCTGAGCTCTGCCTCTTGAGATGTTAATCTTTAGAATTGTGCTACGTTGTTATGCAGTTTTTCATTTAGGGATATTAATGAGCAAACTAAATATTGACTCCCAAGGAATCAAAATAATTTTCCTTCGCCAGGGCTTATATGATGTTTGAAATAAAGCACAGTTATTTATTTACCATTTTGTTTGTCATTAAACTAGAAACTTTTTCAACATAGAAGTGCTTTTAATTAAAATAATCAATCTACATCACAAGCACATATTTATAGAAGGGCAAACAGTGTTTATAGCTACATTTTCCCCCCAAAATATCATAATCTGGAAAAGAAATGTCTTCAACTGACAAGTGCTAAGGTGTCCTCAGATTATGTTAAAGCTCCTAAAATACATGTCAGCGCTTTAAGGAGGTACTGAAGGTCTTGAAAATATATGACTCCTTTTACTCTATTAACATTGTACTAGAAATATTTTTTTAATTTTGAGTAGTAAAAAATATGATTGAAATTTGTTTAGTGAACTTGAAGAATGTGAGACAACTTTGGGATGAAAAATGTCATTATAGAAACTCTTAGAATAATTTATTAAGGTATCAATTAATGGTTAGTTGAATAGAATCAAATGCTGAGGGGAATGCAGGGTTGACTCATGGTATTTTAGATATTGTGCTCATAGATCTTACATCTTAATTAAGTAGGTAATGGGATTGAGTAAAGGATGTTTACACCAAAATTTATGGCATAAATAATTAGGTACAATCTGAGGTTTAAATATTGGTGTGTTGAAAAATACTCATTAATTGAAAAGTGGAGAATGTTAAATTTGTTTTGTTGTTTGTTGTTGTTTTTATATTCTCTAAGTATTGTGCCTCAGATAATATACAATAGTCAAACTCTCTTTTAGCATGTAATAATAATAATAATAATAATAATAATAATAATGTTCTTGCACTTGATGTATATTAACTTAGTAAATTAAATAAACTCTTCCTTGTACAGTATTGTACAATCATGAACTTTATCACTAACTTTTGATTTAAAGATCTTTAATTCTCAATTATTTCTTCCCTTAATCTATAATAAAAATTATTTCTTTTTTTTCACATAACGTATGTTCATTACAGCTCCCTCTCCTCTCAGCTCCTTCTCACTTACCCTCCAATTCAGATCTTATTAACATTCTCTCTCATTAGAAAAGGTAAAAAAGATACTTAAGGCATAATAATAAAAATAAGTATTATAAAATAAGATAAAACAAAATGAAGATATCAGAATAGGACAAAACTGACAGATAGTAAATAGCTCAAGAGAAGTTACAAGAAACAGAGACAGGCGTTCACACATTCTTATATAAAGGGACTTAAATAACTTTATGAGACACGGAACATTCAAAGATACCCAAACCCCATTTAAGTCCAGTCTGCACCTCCACACAGAGCAAATATTATTCTCTGGAAGTAAGTCCTGAATTGTATCTGTGATACTGAAGCAAAGGACTAAGAAGGGGATGAATGGGAGGAGGAGGAGGAGGAGGAGGAGGAGGAGGAGGAGGAGGAGGAGGAGGAGGAGGAGGAGTGGCAAGTTAAAATAGAGGTTAATTAAGGAAAAGAAGAATAGTGCTGATATCTATATCTAAATTTTATCTTACAATCAGGTAAATTTTAAATGTGGTCTTTAGAAAGACAACCAGAAAATAAGAACCATCCAATATGTGCACTGGAGAATACAGGAAATTTTACTTTTAGGATGCATGAACCAGTATAAGAAGAAACTACACTGTCTTAATAACTTAGTTAATGAAAGAAGCTAGTACTCAATGAAACAGGGTGGTTATTTTCAGTAAGTAGAAATGCAGTTCATGACTAGAATAGGAAGAAGACACAGGATTGATCATTGATTTTATAAGATACAGTCATTGTTGATGTTTCTCTTTCCTTTATCAATAAGTCTGCTGAACTAATTGAATACACTTGAGTGCAAACATTGCCTTAACAACTAGGTTTAAATGAACAATGTAACGAAATGTTCAAGTTAAGTTACTTGTTACTTCCCAAAATTCAAATCCTCAAGTTGCCCTTTCAGACTAGAAAGGATGGTATTTCTAAATCACATGCAGTTAACTAAATCTAATTGACTTTTATTAATGGACAATATGAAAGTCCACAAAAACAGGTAAAAATTTGGGAATGATATTTTAGCCATGAATCATATTCAGTTTGGTGTATTAGGAAAAACTTGAAAGGTAAAACTGAAAGCAACAAATTGATTCTACAGAATACTGCTTATAATGAGAAACAGAGAAAGACAGAAATACAGATAGAGGAGAGGCAGGGGAGAGAAAGATGATGAGCCACTTGGCCCATTTCTTCTTCTCAGAGTCTTTTGTCTCATTTTCTTCTTCTCTATCCCATTTCCTTTTAGCTCATGTTTTGTTATTTTAATATCACTGACATTAATTTAAATTTAAAATAAAGTCTAACTTTTTAATTTAAGGGAACTTACCTGTGGAGAAGGAGACACAAATGATACATAGATATTAATCTTTGTAGCCTGACAATACACATATTCCTATACTAACTGAAACTAAATGGATTAATTATTCTTGGTTCATGGTGAATAACCATTCTCTTTACTAATTGCCAGTTATAGAGTGTTCTAGAAACTTCTTTGCAAATGCAATATAAATAAATACATTGGTCTTTGTTGAAAATGCTTAATTTAGTTAATTTTAAACTTTTGTTTCTGAAATGTGATTCTTAACATAGGTTTTCAAGCTTGTAAGGATATCATAAACAATTTATCATGTAGTTCTTGCTACAGAAAAGTAAATGTGAAGTTTCTAGAAACCTGCCTTTCTACATGGGTGAGCATAAGGCTGAAACTGAAAACAAAGACAGGGTGAAGAGGAATCCCTGCCCTAACTTTGACTCTTCAGATCTCTCATGAGACATTTAACCTCACTAGACATCTCTGTACTAGTTAGTGCAGGAGGGGTAAGTATTGATTTTTTCTGTCTGAGACCCACAAAGCAAAGAAGCAGCAGAAATTTTGAATAGAAAATAGGAGAGCTTATTGTTCTACATTTATAGTAAAGGCCTGTGAGTGTGGAATAATAATGTCTATGGAAGTCAAAACTTCCATTTTATTCCTAAACACACACAACTTTTGTCTCCTATTTGCTACTCTGGACATAAAATATGCTTTTATCTTAAAAAATAAAGCAATGAAAACAATAAATTGATGTCAATATAATGGTTTGGATCAGTACTCTCAGAGGCCCACATGTTTTTTTGTTTTTTTTTTAATTTTTTGATACTTTATTTACATTTCCAATGTTTCCCCCTTTTCAGATCTCCTCTTTGGAAACCCCCTATCCTCTCCCCCTCCCCCGCCTCTATGAGGGTATTCCACCTCCAACCCACCCACCTACTCACTCCCATATTCCCACCTTGACATTCCCCTTTACTTGGGCCTCTAACACCCTCAGGCCCAAGGGCCTCTCCTCCCCCTGATGGCCAACAAGGCCCTCCTCTGTCACATATGTGGTCCAAGCCATGGGTCTGTCGATGTGTATTCTTTGGTTGGTGGTCCAGCCTCCAGGAAGACTGGGGAGGGTGGGGGCCAGGCCAGTTGACACTGTTGCTCCCTCAATGGGACTGCAAACTTCCTCAGCTCCTTCAGTCCCTTTTCCAACTCCTCCATCTGGGAACTCACTCTCAGTCCAGCGGTTACTGTAAAGTAAAACTTGGGTATCCTGAACTTTTGGGCTAATATCCACTTATCAGTGAGTACATACCATGTTCGTTCTTTTGTGACTGAGTTACCTCAAATAACCCTATCAAAAAAGGGGAAACAGAGCTAAACAGAGAATTCTCAACTGAGGAAATTCACAGGGCTGAGAAGCACCTAAAGAAATGCTCAACATCCTTAGTCATCACGGAAATGCAAATCAAAACAAGTCTGAGATTCCACCTCACACCAGTCAGAATGGCTAAGATCAAAAACTCAGGTGACAGCAGATGCTGGCAAGGATGTGGAGAAAGAGGAATAATCCTTCATTGTTGGTGGGATTGCAAGCTGGTACAACCACTCTGGAAATCAGTCAGAAAAATGGACATAATACTACCTGAGGAACCAGCTATACCACTGAACATATTCCCAAAAGATGCTCCAACATGTAATAAGGACACATGCTCCACTATGTTCATAGCAGCCATATTTATAATAGCCAGAAGCTGGAAACAACCCAGATGTCCCTCAGCAGAGGAATGGATACAGAAAATGTGGTACATTTATACAATGGAGTACTACTCAGCTATTAAAAGCAATGATTTAATGAAATTTGCAGGCAAATGGATGGAACTTGAAAAAATCATCCAGAGGCCCACATGTTAAAAGCTTGATCTACAATGGACAGATCTAATGGAAAGTCATTTAATTGGTAAACTTTGAACATCATGGAAGGCCTTATGTAATTAGGAGTGTCATTGAATTATATATTATGGACTGTATGACTCTTTCTTAGTTTTATGACAGTAGGAGAGCAGATTCTTGTGAAATGTGATCCAACTCTATTAAGGCCTGGAAGCAAGTGGCCAACACATGGACTAGAATCTTCAAATTTTGAAATAAAATACACCTCACTTTTTAAGTTAATTATCATTTCTCTGTGTTACAGCAACAGAAATCTGTATTGCAAACTTCAGTAATTGGGTTTCTAATTATTATGTTGTCTAATGCTATTGCTAAATTTTAATTTCTCCATTAATTAACATTTAATGTAGATAAACAAATTGTAGTTTTATTTTTGTGGTACCATTGAGTAGAATTCAAGGTTTTTTTTATTAAATTGTAGTGTATTATTTTAATTAGCATTGTGTTTCATAAAATTATTCCATTTAATGTCTTGTGTATATTCTTGCCCTTGATCATCCTAGTCTTTTTTATCACAGACACAGACATACACATACACACACACACACACACACACACACACACACACACACACACACACACAGAGACACAGAGAGAGAAAGAGAGAGAGAGAGAGAGAGAGAGAGAGAGAGAGAGAGAGGCCAACACAGATGCTAGAAACGGAGACACAGAAACAAACATAGACTCAGTTTCATGCCATATACATATACAGATACACACAGATATAGCTGTGGATGTAGATATAAATGTAAATATATAATGTAGAAGTACATATATCAGGGTATAAACACAAATATATTTGATCCATCTTTCATGGATTTGAGAATGATAAAACAAACCATGGTAGATGTCTTTGCTTGGCTTATTGAACTTAGCATGATGATTTATTTTGCATTTACTTTTTCAGTAAATAACATCATTTAATTCTTTACTATTGATTCACAGTTTCATATACCTATATTTATGTTTGTGTAGGTGTTTATAAAAAATATTAATCATGGAGAGCCACCTTTCTTCTGGCCTACTTTCCAGGAGATCCACACTATTTAAAGACACAGCTCCACTTTCATTCTGGTCTGCTTCCCCACCAAGGCCAGATCAACAGCCTGATACCCACCTACACACTATACAGCCTGCATGCCACCCAGGAGATACACAGTAACTAAAGGCACAGAACCCACCTAACTCCAGGCCAACCCCCTCTGCAGAGATCCACTCTCCTTCTGTTCCCCTTCTCCACCCAGGACAGAATAGTGGGCTGATAACCTAACACACCCAATAGCCTGCGACCTCTCAGGAGGTCCCAGTAACCAGGGACATAGCCTGCCTGCCTCCCAGGAGGTCCACAGTAACCATAGACACAGGAGACCTGCTCTAACCAGAGACACAAGAGGCCTATCCAAACCAGAGACAGCACTGACTGGCTCCGAGGAGACTGGCTCTACGCACCTTCAAGGAGGCAGGCTCTAGTTAGAGACACCTAGGCCACTTAACACCAGAGTTAACCAGAGGGTCAGAGGAAAGAACAAGATCATGAACAACAGAACCCAATGCAATCCAGCACCAACAAAATGCAGTTCTCCTACCGCAGTCACCCAGGATATCCCAGCATGCCTGAAAAGCATGGTAGTGACCTAAAATCCCATCTTATAAGGATGATAGAGGCCTTTAAGGAGTATATAAAGAGCTCTCTTAAAGAAATACAAAAGCAAAACAAAACAAACCGAAGGTAAACCTATAGAAGCAATTGAGGAGGAAACAAATCCCTTAAAAATTATGGGAGAAATGAAAGAAATACAGGAAAATACAATCAAGCAGGTGAATGAATTGAAGAAAATTGTTCAAAAACTAAAAATGGAAACAATAAAGAAAACATAAAGGGAGGCAACCCCAGACCTTGACAACTTAGGAAAGAAATGAGGAGCCACAGGTGCAACCACCAACAGAATAGAAGCGATGGAAGCCAGACTCGCAGGCACAGAAGATACCATTGAAAATATTGGCACATCAGTCAAAGAAAATACAATGTGTAAAATCTCCTAACCCCAAATATCCAGGAAATTCAAGACACAATGAAGAAATAAAATCTAAGAATAATAGGAATAAAAAGAGTGAAGAATCCCAGCTCAAAGGGCCAGAAAACATCTTCAACAAAATCATAGTAAACTTCTATAATCTAAAGAAAAAAGATGACCAAAAATGTACAAGTAGCCTACATAACACCAAATAGATTTGACCAGAAAAGAAAATATTCTCATCACATAATAATCAAAACACTTAAATATACAGAACAAAGAAAGGATATTAAAATTTATAAAGGAAAAGTGCCAAGTAATATATACATGCAGAGCTATCAGAATCGTACCAGACTTCTCAACAAAGACTCTAAAACCCAGATGATACTGGAGAGATTTCATCCAGACCCTAAGAGAACACAAATGACAGCCTGGGATACTAAACTCAGCAAAAGTTCAATCAACATAGATGGAGAAAACAAAATATTCCATAAAAAATAATTAAACAATATTTATCTACTAACCCAGCCCTACAGAGGATACTGGAATGAAATAAATATCCAATATAAGGAAGATAATTACACTTAAGAAAACACAAGAAGCTAAACATTTCACAACAAAATCAAAAAAAAGAGAGAATCATGTACACATAGTACCACCTCAAGCAACAAAAATAAAAAGCACTAACAATCATCTGTCTTTAATAACTCTCAACATCAATGGACTTAATCCTTCAATTAAAAGGTACAAGCTATCACACTGGAAACTTAAACAAGGTCCAGCACTTTTCTGCAAACAAGAAAGACACCTCAGTAACTACCAAACCTTAAAAGGCTGGAAAAAATTCCAGCAAATGGTACCAAGAAAAAAGGTGGAGCTGCTATTCTAATATCCAATAATATAGACTTTCAACAAAATGTTACCAAATGAGATGGCCAAGGACACTTCATATTCATCAAAGGAAAAATCTACCAAGAAGAAGTCTCAATCCTGAACATCTATACCCTAAATACAAGGGTACCCACATTAGTAAAATAAACTTTACTAAGGTTCAAAACACACATTGAACCTTACACTATAATAGTGGGAGAATTCATCACAGGTCATTGAAACAGAAACTCAACAGAGATACATTGAAACTAACAGAAATTATGAGCCAAGTGGATTTACTAGATATACAAAATATTTCACTGTAAAACAAGAGAATGTATCTTCTTTCCGGAACCTCATGGAACCTTTTTCAAAATTGACCATATAACTGGACATAAAAAAATGCCTCAACAGATAAAAGAAGATTGAAATGATCCTATCTATTCTATCAGGTCACCAGGGAATAAGGCTAGACTATAATACAACAAAACAACAGAAAGCCCACATACTCATGTAAAATTTACAACTCTCTGGTCAATGATAACTTGGTCAGAGAAGAAATAAAGAAAGAATTTAAGGATTTATAGAATTCAATGAGAATGAAGACACATCATACGCAGTTTTATGGGACACAATGAAAGCAGTATTATGAGGAAAATTCATAACACTAAATGCCTCCAAGAAGAAATTGGACAGATCTCATTCACACAACTTAACACCACACCTGAAAGCTCTAGAACTGAAAGAAGCATACACACCAGAGAAGAGTAGATGGCAGGAAATAGTCACATTCAGGCATGAAATTAACACGTTAGAAACTACTACTAAAGGGTACAGAGACAGTATCCAAATTAACAAAATCAAAAATGAAAAGGGAGACATAACAGCAGAAACTGAGGAAATTCAAAAAATCATCAGAACCTACTACAGAAGCCTATATTCTACAAAACTGAAAAATCTAGATGAAATTAATGATTTACCATGTACTAAAGGTAAATCAAGAGCAGGTGAATTATCTAAACAGTCCCATAATCCCTAAAGAATTAGAAACAGTCATTAAAACTCTCCCACAGTCATATGGATTTAGTGCAGAATTCTATCACACCTCCAAAGAAGACCTAATACCAATACTCAAACTAGTCTGCAAAATAGAAACAGAAGGAACACTATCTAATTTCTTCTATGAAGTCATAGTTACTCTGATACCTAAAACAAACAAGGACCCAACAAAGAAAGAGAACTTTGGACCAATCTCTGTTAAAGAACATAAGAAGCTAACCACCAAAAAAACAAACAACCCAATCAGAGAATGTGGTATGGAACTAAACCGAGAATTCATAACAGAGGACTCTCCAATGGCTAAGAAGCCTCTAAAGAAATGTTCAAAGTTCTTAGTGATCAGAGAAATGCAAATTAAAATGACCCTGAGATTCCACCTTATACCAATCAGGGGACAACATATGTGGAGAAAAAGGAACACTCCTCCATTGCTGGTGGGATTGCAAACTGGTACTGCCACTCTGGAAATCAATCTGGAGGTTTCACTGAAAATTGGAAATAGATCTACCTGAAGACCTAGCAATACCACTCTTGAGAATATGCCCAAAAGTTGTCCCACCTTGCCACAGGGGCATGTGTTCCACTATGTTCATAGCAGACTTGTTTGTGGTAGCCAGAAGCTGGAAACATCCCAGATGTCCTGCGACAGAAGATTGGATACAGAAAATGTGGTTCATTTACACAAAAGAATACTACTCAGCTATTAAGAATGAGGACATCCTGAGTTTTGCAAGCAAATTGATGGCATTGGAAAATGTTATCCGGAGTGAAGTAACTCAGACCCAAAATTACATGAATAGTATGCACTCACAAATAAGTTGATATTAGCCAAAAAAAAAAAAAAAAAAAAAAGTACAGAATACACAAGATACAGTTCAAAGTACTCAAAAAGGTCAATAAGGTGAAGGGCCCAAGTGAGGATTATTCAGTCCCACTTGGAAAGTAGAAGAAAGCAACTGCAAGCGGGGAGAGAGGAAGAGGGGATGGAGGGAGAGAAGAAGGGAGCATGATCTAGTATTGGGTGGGGGAAAAGGACTGAAACCCTGAGGTCCAGCAGAAAGAATGGAAATCGCTAACCTCCAGAGGTAGGAAGTTAGGGGGCGGGTGTCCCTCCAGGTTGCACAAGGGACCCGGGAGGTGAGAGCCTCTCGAGACTAAAGGGAGGGACCCTAGATAAAATGTTCTACAGTGAGGAGAGGGAACTTGTAGTGCCCACTTCCAGCAGAAAGAAAGGGCATCAAATGAAGAATGGGGTTGCTCTCCTACAGTCAAAATTCTGACCATAATTGTTGTCTAAAAGAACTGCACGGATGGAAATGGAGAGGAGCCTGAGAAAAAGGTCCAGCAACAGGCCCAAGTGAGATCCAGCACATGGGGAGGCCCCAAGGCCTGACACTATTACTGAGGCTATGGAATGCTCATAAAAAGGGACCTATCATGACTGCTCCAAAAAGACCAAACAAGAAGCTGAAAGAGTCAGATACAGATATTTGCACCTAACCAATGAATAGAAGCTGGTGACCCCTGTAGTTGAATTAAGGAAAAGCTAGGGCAACATTGTAGGAGGACCAACAGTTTCAATTAACCTGGACCCCCGAGATCTCTCAGACACTGAACTACCAACCAGGCAGCATAACCCAGCTGATATGATGCCCAGGACACATACACAGAAGATGACTGCCGGGTCTGGGTTCAGTCAGAGAAGATGCACCTAACCCTCAAGAGACTAGAGGCCCCAGGGTGTTTAGAGGTTTGATGGGGTGAGGTGGGGTGGCAACATTTTCATGGGGACAGGGTGGCCCGGAGGAGGGATGTGATGTGGGACAGTCGGAGGTTGGATAGGGAGGGGAATAAAATCTAGAGGGTAAAAAAAGAAAAAAAGAAAAAGAAAAGAAACATAAAAAATAAGTTAATAAATAAATGATAATATTTACGCAAAAATAATAAAATTCTCACAAACTGAATGCAAATACATATCAAAACCATCGTTCACCACTATCTAGTGAGCTTCTTCCCAGGGATGCATGGATGGTCAATGTATGAAAATTCAATAATGTAAATCCTATTTAAATAATCTAAAGAAAAAAATCCACATGGTCATCTCATTAGGTGCTGAAAACGTCTTTGAAAATATACAATACCCCTAGTGTTAAAAGTCTTGGAGAGATCAGGAATTCATGAAACATATGTAAACAAAATAAAAGTAATATACAGCAAACAAATAGCCAACATCAAGTTAAATAGAAAGAGACTAGAAGCAATCCTACTAAAATCCGTGAGAAAACAAGGTTGCCTATTCTCACTCACTCTCTATTCAGTATAGTACTCTAAATCTTGCTAGAGCAATTACACAACAAAAGGATATCAAAGTAATACAAATTGGAAAGGAAAAAGTCAAAGTATAGTATACATAATTCACCTCCAAAATTTCATTACAGAACTTCTCCAGCTGAAAAATAACTTCAGCAAAGTGGCAGTATATAAAATTAACTCAAACAAATCAGAATCTGTCCTCTATACAAAGGATAGACAGGTTGAGAAATAAATTAGAGAAATAACATACTTCACATTAATCACAAATACTATAAAATATCTTGGTGTAACTTTTACCAAGCAAGTGAAAATGGCCGTCTTACCAAAAGCATTGTACAGATTCAATGCAATCCTCATCAATATTCCAACACAAATCTTCACAGACATGGAAAGAGCAATTCTCAACTTGATACTTCAAAACAAAATCCCAGGATACCCAAAACAATTCTCAAAATTAAAAGAATTTCCAAGGGTTAATCATCAACCCTGACCTCAAGCTGAACTTCAAAGCAATAGTGACAAAAACAACATGGTAGCGATACAGAGATAGACAGGTTTATCAATGAAATAGAATCAAAGACCCAGAAATAAACTCACACACATTATCTTTGACAAAGAAGCCAAAAACACACAGTGGAAAAAACAAAGCTTTTTCTTTTTCTTTTTTTTTTTTTTTCTTTTTCTTTTTTTTTAAATTTTTGATACTTTATTTACATTTCCAATGTTTCCCGTTTTCTAGGTCTCCTCTTCGGAAACCCCCTATCCCCTCCCCCTCCCCGTCTCTATAGGGAAATTCCACCTCCCACCCACCCGCCCACCCATTCCCATATTCCCATCTTGACATTCCCCTTTACTGGGGCCTCTAACGCCCTCAGGCCCAATGGCCTCTCCTCTCTCCCTGATGGCCAACGAGGCCATCCTCTGCGGTTAAGATCACTGACCGCTCTTCCAGAGGTCCTGAGTTCAATTCCCAGCAACCACATGGTGGCTCACAGCCATCTGTAATGGGATTTGATGCCCTCTTCTGGTCTGTCTGAAGAGAGCAACAGTGTGCTCATATACATAAAATAAAACAAAGCTTTTTCAATAATCGGTGTTGGTCTACCAGGCAGTCTGAATGTAGGAGGGTGAAAATAGATCCATCCATATCACTCTGCAAAAAGTTCAAGAACCAGTGGATCAAGGACTTCAACATAAAACCAGACAAACTGAAGCTAATCGAAGAGAAATTGAGAAAGAGCCTTGAAATTATTGCCACAGTGTGAAATTTCCTGAACAGAACATCAATTGCTCAGGCTCCAAGATCAACAATTGATAAATAGGACCTCATGGAACTGCAAAGCTTCTATAAGGCAAAAGGCACCATCATTAGGACCAATCTGCAACATACAGGTTGGGAAAAATGCCTTTACTAACAGTACATCTAACAGAGGGCCAGTATCCAAAATACATAAAGAACTCAAGAAATTAACCTCCAAAATCCCAAATTACCCAATTAAAAAAGAGGTACAGAGCTAAACAAAGAATTGTCAGCAGAAGAATCTCAAAAGGCTGAGAAGCACTTAAAGAAATGTTCAAAATCCTTGCTCTTCAGAGAAATGCAAATCAAAAGGACCATAAGGACAATTGACGTAAATTAGCTTTGGCTGAGAAATCAGTTGTGTCACAGAAGAGATCAGCATCACTGAAGTGAAACCTGGCAAATGTGTCATCAGAATCTGCATGCAGAAGCTATATCCAGAAGTGACTGTGGTTTCACTCTTGACAGGAGCCAAACTTGATTTCTTAATCATTGTTATATTGCTATGAAGAGATACCATGACCAAAAAAATTTACAGAAAAAGCATTTAATTAGGAACTTGCTTATAATTTCCGAGGATTAGTCTATTATTGTCATGGTAGGAAGCATGGTGGTAGGTAGGCATGTTTCTGGAGAAATATCAAAGAGAAATAGAGAGAAACTGAGATTGGCTTGGGCTTTTGAAACCTTAAAGCTCACCCACAGTGACACACCTCCTCTCACAGAGCCATGTTTCCATTTAGCATACATTCCCTAAACCTTCCCAAACATTTCCATTATTGCACGGCTGTTTGGAAGTGGCTCCGGTTTTGATGGCATCAAATCTGCAAGTCTGTAAGCCCTGGTACTTGAAAGGCTAGGAGGGACCACTGTGAATGTATAGGCTCAGTTACACTGGAAGCTCCATTGCTGAAAGAACTATGAAGAAAAGCCAAAACTCGGTTCTGTGCAATGGTTGGAGTCTCTGAAGAAAGATTAATAAGTAAATGTGAAGGCTATGGTGGTCTCAGCATACTGGAGATTCCAAGACCACCAAACATGGCAACATGTAGGACGTAAAGCTGACTTGACTTTAAAAGAGAAGATGCATGTGTGTAGAAGGAAAATCCAGAGATAGAGTCCTGCCCATGGTGCTTGAAACCCGGAAGATGGTTGAGACAGAGACACTGAAAATGGAATCATTTAAACTGTTAGCATGCTTGCTTTAACTTGATTGTGACCACGCCTTCATTCTTCTTGTAGTTTTGTTTGCTTGTTTTGTAATTTATGATTATGATCATGATTTTCCACCAACCCATAGTTCAGAGTCCCTGGTCTATTACAGAGTGTTTGGATTTTTTAAAGGAAAAAAAATTGTTTTAAATTGTTGCGATGTTTAAAGGCATCAGGGGCTTTAGTTATGCTTTATCATAATATTGGTAAGGTTTTTGTGCATAAGCAATAAAGGAAATTGTTTTTCTGTTTGTTTTGAGATGTGATCTTGTTACATTTGTGAGAAAATGTAGATCTGAACCTGGGAACACTGTTCCAGGTGCCAGGCACTAACTACAGCCTTTTCTACCAGGTCTGTTTGTGCACATGAGAATTTACTCCCACAACCAAGACCACCTGACCACCATTTCTAAGTGAGGGATCCTAGCATTCTATGCATAATTTCACCTTCACCACTCAAGAAATCATATTCAAGATGCCCACCCCATATAGCTTCCTGTACCAGGTCTCACCTACACTGTAGAACCTTGCTCTATGTTCAAGAGAGTAATGGCTGTGAAATAGTGACTGAGGTCCTTCATGCCACACCCCAGAGATCTCAACCCTACTCTGATATAGTCCCTTCTTTGACCTTTTAAATACTTTTGTTGGAAAAAAAGATGATAAAGAACAGAGAAAGAGACTTTCGCAATCAACTAAATCTTGATATGTAATTCAAAACGCTGAATCAATAATAATAAAATTCAAGTATTTTCCAAAAATTACTAAACCAGGATTCATAACCTCAAATAAGAATGACAAAAAATGTTACAAAAAATTTAAAAGGAAAGGATTCAAAAACATAAACATGAATATGAATATAAACATGACTGTCAACATTCAATACTCTACCCAGGGTCAAAATTCATGGCTAAGACAGTCATAGTCTTGAGTATGGACTCTCTTTTTTATTGTTTATCTAAATGTCAAATCACTATTTGTAATATTGATCAGACATTGCTTCTTGAGGTAGATAATATTAATTCAGAGACATCCAAGTACTAAGAATAAGGAATTGAAAATGCTTAGTAAAATATAGGATATCTATATTGAATTGTTCAATACTTTTCACCAAGATTCAGGGAATAATGAAGAAAGAGGAATGGAGAAAATGTAAAAAACAAAAAAATTGAGAAGAGTGTTATGAAGTGTTGTCTCCTAGACATATGATTGTTTCTTTTATTAAATCAGTGCAGATGTAGTTAAGACCTGCAAAATATATTAGCATGGATGGTGTCTGAGTACTCACTCATATCTCAGGGCATATTGGGGGTTGATGTCTTATGGGGAATAATAGAGCACACTTCATTGGAGGTTTGGTGATTGGTATATTTCCCTTTCTCTAGTCACTAGAGCCTAGTAAATGATCTCACATGCATGGAAATATCAACAGCACTAATTGGATGTATGATGTTAAAAAATAGTATAAGATAAGTAAGATGGCATAGGGTTGAAAGAAGATGTGTTCAAGGAGTTGTCCAAAGATAAATTGGATAGGAGTGATAAGAAGATATGGAAATGATCAGGAGATGTTATAAACATGAGTCAACATTTAAAGAATACATTTAAATACTTTTTAAAAAATTTGTTGGTTGAAAGGCAAGACAATAAATTTTCTCAGTGGTACAAAGCATAAAAATCTTGAACTAACTGCCAGTATTTTAGTTCAGTGCATTGTGTGTGTATGTTTGTGTGTGTCTTTGTGTGTATGATTGGTATTTTCCAGTATGTCAGATAGTATGAGGAATTATAAACACATATAATTCTTTTCATCAACACATAAATATGCTTTACATTGCAGTATTCTTCATAGTCAAAGTAATATATTGAAGTAAAAATAAGGCAAAAATCAAAATGTCTATGAATAATAAATTATTGTCTAATAAAATTCATGTATTACATGGGCATAATCACTGTGTCTACCTACCTTTTATAACTATGTCAAATACTCAGAATATCTGGAATGTATACATGCAATAATTCTTTGATATGCTTATCAAATCCCATTATAGCAAACTCTGACATTAATTATTGGCATTTTCACGAAAATAGTATTGTGCATATAATGGGTTTTCAAATGTATAGCATACAGATTTTAAAATTCATGTGTTCATATAAGATAAATTTTATATGACATCATGTAAGTGTATATGCACAGAACATCCTTAAGGCTTGTTAGTTACACTGTTACATATTTCTGCTGAGTTTGCTGCACTTCAAGAATTAATATTGAAGATTAACGTTTATGACTTTATAGTTTGTTGCATTTTATGAATTGGTTCATATTGTAAATCATGGTAAAAATGCCTGGCTATTAACCTTGAAAACTTGTTCTGCTTTATAGAAAAAACCATTTAATTTGTGTGAAACACTATACTACTTTGCATATTTATTCTTTTTTTGAATTTTAAACAAAAAATTGAGAGCATTTTGAAGTGTTTCATATGTACTTGCCTTTTGCTTATACCACATAACCAACCAAGTAGATTTTTTAATGGGATTTTTATAAATGAGAAATCTTTGACTATCATACAAATAGAATTTACTTTTTTATTTTCTCATAATACTGACATGTAAAATGTAAATATATTTTATGACAAAATTTAATCTGGTATTCTGATTCAGTCTTCAACAAAATTAGATATTAGAATTTTAAAATCATTTTATCTTCTAATTTTTTTCTGTGTACATATTTTGATTTTCCTTATTTCACTTATTATTATTTCATTACATTTTTGTAATATATACTTATAGTTATTCTTGTGATGACAACAATCCAAACAAATGGTCAAAGTATAACTAAAATATCTCCATGCAAGAAGAGTAGCGTGCATATTGATGCCAGCCCAATTAAAGAAGGCAATCAGCAGGCTCTGATGGAGCGGGATGCTATGCTATATGCTAGAGTTCCTGATGCTTGAATGCATATTACCAAAAACCTTGACTCATCAGTGCTTAATCTAAATTGTAAAGTCATGTTTTTCCAGTGTTGTAATCCCTTTTAAACACTTTGAATAACAATCAAATTTTCAGTATTTTAGTCAACTTTAATTGAATCATAACTCGCCTAAATGAGATTGTTTAATTAAATTTATACTAGTATTACTAATGCCATAACTTTTAGGTTACAGTACACTATATTTATATAAAACTCCCCCAAATATAGTAAATCTATTTTGCTTATAAATCCAAAACTATGTAGTTAAAGAGATTTAAAATATACTCAGAGACCAGGGATGTGAGAGGTTCCCAGGCTCATTGGGAGACCTTGGCTGAAATGCCCAACAGTGGGGATATAGAACCTGAAGGGACCACCTCCAGCAGTCAGACCGGACCCCCAGTGGAGGGATGGCCACACCAACCCACTTATAAAACTTTCAATCCAAAATTGTTCCTGTCTAAAAGAAATGCAGGAACAAAAATGGAACAGAGATTAAAGGAATAGCAGACCATTGATTGACAGGCTGACCCAGAGGATGACACTATTAGGAGGTGTATGGACTTGTTGGAATAGGTGTGGCCTTGTTGGAATAGGTGTGTCACTCTGGGAAAGAGCTTTACTTTTCTCTTCCTTGCTGCCTAGAAGCCAGTCTTCTTCTAGCAGTCTTCAGATGGAGATGTAGAACTCTCAGTTCCTCCTGCACCATACCTTAATAAAATGTTATTTTAATAGTACTTCAATTCTAAATCTGTGTGGCTGGAAACACTCTTTTGGATTTTATTCATAAAAACATTATGAATTTCTCACATTATAGTAAATAAATAAATACTCATATCTGCACACATGTGAGTAAATCAAATCCCTTCTCCTATTCAACTGCATTTGCTTGGAGGTGTTCTATGAATTCTAAAAGAAATGACAAAATCATGACAAAATATCAAGAAATATGAATTTTATCTTTTAAATTATTTACTTTAAATATGAGATTACATAGAATTACATATTTTCCCTTATTGTTCTTCTTTTATAGGCTTGTATAGCTGTTCTTGTATAAGTATCCTTGTTTTTATTCAAATTCATGTCCTTTTTTTCATTAATTATAGTTTCATATGTATATTTGTATTCCTGTAACCTTAAATAATATATATATATATATATAATGTTTGTAAAGCCTGATAAGTCATGTCAATAATGTTACATTAT
The DNA here is from genome assembly GCA_028551405.1 of Uromys caudimaculatus. Taxonomy (NCBI): domain Eukaryota; kingdom Metazoa; phylum Chordata; class Mammalia; order Rodentia; family Muridae; genus Uromys; species Uromys caudimaculatus. The sequence continues at coordinate 48,505,176 of CM052712.1, forward strand.
GGTTCTTGAGGAGCACAACTTCCTTAAGTTGATCTTCTGTATGGGTTGTTTCCACGGTGAATTGATAGTAAGACATAGGTTATGGTACTTTGTTACCAAAGCCCTGGTGAACTAACTGTTCGCTTTCCTTTACCAATTAAGAGGTTCTCCTTATTTCTCTCATTGATGTTCGCATAAATCCTTCCCCTCACTCCAACAAATCCCCCAAATCGGACATAACATCAATGGGATGAATAAATAACTGAAAAAAGAGCCACTAAATAACCGATATCTGAAGACAGAATCCAATGATTGTTTCTGTGAACTTAGTTTGTAAGGAAGTTTAAGAGAGATTGGTGACATTAAGAGAAAAAAATTATGAAGTGAATAATGGGTGGTGATTATTGCAGGGGAATCATATACAAACTTCAGGGGCTCCTTTCAGTACAACACGTACACATTTCTTTTTTCAATTCATGATCTCAATTTCTTCTTTAAAGTTATTTCAACATGACTGTTTGCACAGAAATCTTGTTTGAGAATAATTTCTTCCTGAGTCATTACTATCAATCCAATTCCCCATTTCCAATTTTCTAAGCAAACATTGATGACAAATGCTCTGCCACCCCTAACTCTTCACATTGATTAAAACTGTCTACTATTCCTTCTCAGTGTATGGGATTTTCAATTTGCTGAGATACTAAAATTGCATTATTATAATTAATACCTTCTGAGTAACTTTACTTCTAATTTTAAGAAAACTGAAAGATCTTTTGTTCTTATTTCACTGCACTCTCAAAAGATATTAAAGCAACAATAAAAACAAAATGCTAAATATTTGTAAAAATCCAAGAACAAAATGTTATTAAGAGACATAATTGTAGCATGTGTGAAATTGATGAGATTCTCAGGAGAAGTACACAGGCATTAAATGAAACATCTCTGTACTGTCTTTTCTGGAATCACATGTGACAACTTTTTGGATACCAGCTATTTGAAGGAATTTGTACAAAATTATTTTCCAGGGAAAGTTTTAGGTCATCAGGGAGCAGTGAAAAGAAACTGCATAGCACTTAGGTAAATCATCAACAAGATTGCCCAGGACAATTTCAATGCTGGAAGCACTGTTGTGCTCAGGCCTTCCAAGTCCCATTTCACTCCGTAAGATACTGTGTAAGAATTTGAAATCAGATCCCTAGCTGATTATAAAGATTTGTTCGGTAATCTGGCAAATGTATACTTGGAATACTCAACAAATGTGTTAAATTGACAGAATCTGTAGACCATGGGGATCATGGCTATTTTCATTTATTTTCGAATAAAAAGGCATTGCAGGCAGATGGTATGTGGTTTAAAAACCTTAGCATGTATGCATAGCACTTTTCTCTGGCCTGGGATAGATTTACTTAGTCTATTTTATAATTCTTTGTAAACATAACCATTTAGCAAATAGTTTAGGCAATGCGATTTCACTTTTCATAAGTTGCTATATCAGGAGCTGTTTGCAGCTGTAACAGGCACATCAATAGATATAGTAGGTGTCTTAAATAATCTTTTGTTGATATTATAATTTTGAGAATTAAATAATTGTGCTGGGTTAATGTATAATACAAATTCTTTATGGTTATTGAAACTTGTTACATATCTGAGAATGATATTTTTATAAAAATATTTTTGAAGATACTATATACTACACACACACACACACATATATATATATATATATATACATTTTAAATTCTGTATATAACAATTATGAAAAAATTATAGACTACCATTCACTGAATTTTTTTTAGTTGATTGAGTTTCATGCCAATTTGGGATTTTAATTTTTTATAAAAGTTAAAAATCTAAGCATATACAGTTATTCTATGTTTGAAATTTAAGATTGTCTAGACAAAATTTATCTCTAAGATATTAGAAAGAGTTGCATGAGTGAATAATTACATAAAATGGGAATAATATATAATCTATAAAATCTAAACAATTCTGGGAAAATTTTCAATGAACATTCAACTGTTTATAGTAGTACAATTTGCTAATTGTCTATAACTTTATGGAATTCAAATTGTTTTTTTAAAAGAGAAACAAGACTGCTCTGCTGAGCTAAATATATCTTTAAGAAACAGCTTTTCTCATACAGAAGATATACTTGTCAGAAAGAATTGTTTATTACAGCAAGTATAGTCCATTGCACAGTTACCCAACCAAATACTTATTCACTTGGCACCCATTTCCTAGTGGAACAGGCTCACCAACTTGTATACAGGCAACCTGCCATCCTAACAGATGGTTGTCAAGTATTTGCAGCCAAAAGACCATGAATGAACACCAAATGTGTTTGGTGAGGGCAGGCGTCCCTATAAAAGACGCCCAAACAGCTGTCACTCCTGAGGTTATGTCCCAGAGATGAAGATATCTGCATTTCCTTGTCCATCTCTTGGTGGAACTTAGTTTTCCTAAGCCCTAGCCTATATTCTTCATTCCATATCCAGTAACATCAATGGCATGAGTTTCATATCCAGTAGCCAATGAAAGTAGTCTTTCTATATTGTATGTGTGTGGGGGGTATATTTATGGTTGAGTTTCTCTTTGTATAATTTCTGTAATCACGTGTCAAAAAAGCTAGTTTAATATTGTAACATACTACATTATGGGTGTTTTTAGTGACTGTATTGCAGTCAGACCTACAATGCTTTCAAACATATACAATACTGAGAAGTATAGTACACCTGATGGCTTGATCATGATTTAAAGGAAGTATCTACCAGGCTTGTGTATTTATTATGACTACATACATTCTCATCATTTTAGAATAGCTTCCTTCTTCTTTTACATAAAAGTGTTGACTATGAACAGTCTTGTGTGCTACTCTGAGAGTACCATACACATCGCATGTTTACTGTCTCCTTAGTGTATCTGTACGCTCTGTCCAGAGATTGATTTCACTATCTTGTCCAGATTTGACTCTCTGGTATTTCTATGAGTGAAATCCTTCAGACAGTGCATTTCCCAACATTAATTATCATTGTTAAGTGATACATGTTAGTATTTAGTGTCTTGGCAGCATAACAGCTTGATAAAACTTATAATTTTTATATTCTTTAATAATAGTTTCTATAAATGGCAGTTACCATCCCACAGTCAAAACTCTGACTCATAATTGTTCCTGTCTGAAAGAACTGCAGGGATGGAAATGGAGAGGAGTCTGAAGAAAAGAAGGTCTAGTGACAGGCCCAATGTGGGATCCTGCTCAATGGGAAGCCCCCAAGGCCTGACACTATTACTGAGGCTATGGAGGGCTCGCAAAGAGGGACCTAGCATGGCTGGCCTCCGAAAGACTCAACAAGCAGCTGAAAGAGTCAGATGCAGATATTTGCACCCAAACACTGAACAGAAGCTGCAGATCCCTGTGGTTGATTTAAGGAAAGGCTGAAAGAAGCTGAGGAGGAGGGCGACCCTTTAGAAGGACCAGCAGTCTCAATTAACATGGACCCCTGAGATCTCTCAGTCATTGGATCATCCAGCAGGCAGCATATATCAGCTGATATGAGGCCCGTAACACATATACAGCTGAGGACTGCCTGGTCTGGGCTCAGTCAGAGAAGATATATCTAACCCTCAAGAAACTGGAGGCCCCAGGGAGCTTAGAGGTCTGGTGGGGTGGGAGGGCATCCTCATGGAGACAAGGGGCTGGGGAGGAGGTATGGGCTATGGAACACTCTGAGGGTGGATCGGGAACAGAATAAAATCTGGAGTTTAAAAAAATAAAAATAATAAAGCAGTTACAGTATGTCACCACAAAATAACATGTCAATGGCATCCATATTTAGTCATCTGTCTCTCAAATTTTACTTTGTTAAAGAAGATAATAATAGGATACAGAATACATGAATCATTTTCCAAGGCCTCTTGTATCACAGAATTAAATCGTGAATACATATGTTAATATTCTGGATTATTCTGATGGTGATGGTCTTCATTAGAAACAAGTTCATCTATTAATTACAATTTCTTGATACTTTCACCAAATAATATAAATGTGTGTATCTCTCTTTGTGTGTATACCTTTGACCATTTAAAATAGTTTTCCTCCTTCATCAACAGTTATTATGCAAGAGGTTTACTTTCATGTTATCCAGAGGTGCTACTTACATCTTGTTAACTCTTACAGAAAAAATATACTTCTATGATTGTTATCTTCACTTACTTGATAAGCTTTATGAGCAACAGCAATACATAGTAGTTCTAAGCTTCAGAACAATGTGTTTGTGTCCACACACCCTGCTACAAAGGTATTTGACAAAATAATTGCAAAGAATTTTCATAAAGAATTTGAATAATTCTTTATGTGCAACATATCTTATTTGAAGTAGATAGCTTTCATATACAATGATTAGGAAAGATGAGAGCAGGTAACCCTAATTAACAAATCACAAAACACTTTATAAATCCATAGCAAGGTAAAATTGATTATATAGACCTTTTGTGATAGATTGGATTGTTGGTAGACTTGTCCATCTAAAATGTAATGTTGAAAAGCAGAATTCATATATTAATTCAAGAGTAATATTTAAATGTTAAATATTTTAAATATTTAAGTTTATATAAAAGAAGAAATGACTGACAAGATTAATTTCACTAGCAAAGCAAGAACTTCCTGTTTCAATTTTAGTCTAGAAAGAATATTACATTTGATTATTTTTACTGTCTAGAAACCCATGATTAATATTTTTTACATTACAAATATGAACCAGACTGAAAAAAATCACCCCCCACACATGGCTTTTTCAAATGTTTGAAAAACAGACAAAGGGACAAGAGGCAGAGGAAGGGGTGATGAAGACAATTTCCATTGAGGATGCTACAGCAATAGCCAAAGTTTGGGGTCACATAAGTTATGTTCAACCAAAGCAGTTATGAAGTTTTATTCTGCTTGGTTTATAAATTCAGAGAAAATCTGGCACTCTCAGAATTATATGACAACAGACAGAGTTACTTAAGCAATACATATTTTTCTGTATTATTTACCAGTTTTATTATAATTGTTTTTCCTTACCACATATTAGGTAGGAAATGTTCTTAACCAGGGGTTGGATAAAGAAAGCCATATATGAAGTTATTGAATGATTGTACTACTAAAATCAGTACATATTTCTGGGGAAATTTTTTGATTTTTATTACTTAAATTTTTATGTAGTCTTTATAGTGTTTTGATTAAATCCACACCTCAGTTCTCTCCCCTATCATTTCACTTTGGTTATTCCAACAATTTTTCTCAGATTGATGTGCTCTTTATTTAAATTCAGAATCCTCTGTATGTTTCTGATAGATACATATTTTATAGTCATTTGCTGGTACATATCCCATTTGCAGTAAACCTGAAGTAACTTCTCTGTACCCTACATCTATTAATTGCAAAGGATCATTAGGTAGGAAAGGGAATTGATGAAACCCTTTCCTATCCACACTTGGGTGTTAGAAAACTTGATCTTATGTGTTAAGTCACTACGGTTGTGAACTCATAAGTGCATCACCCCTGGCATGCCTGGGAAATACCAGACTGCTACAGGTATTCAATACCTCTAACTATCACAGGCGTTCTGGCTCTTATTCAGATCAATGATCCTGGAGACACCAGGTATGACATAGATTTCGCACTTAGAGATGGAAACTCTAATGCCTTTCATTCTTTGGAAAGTTCTCCAGTTGTAGAGCTGTGTTAACCAACATCTTCTGTAAAATGAAGATCTTTTTATGAGGGTTGAGAGATAGAGTAATAAAAGAATATAAGGAAAAGACTTTTATGTATAACCCTGACTATCTAACCATAATGGTATCAGATTGTGTCTTAGAACTTATACGCAAGTCATGTTTATCATGTTCATTGCTGCCCTATATCCTAAAATGGAAACAGTCTACATAATCATAAACTGCTGACTGGAGAGTGAGAATGTGATGCATATACAAAAGAGTATATTATCCAGCTGTAAGGAAAAGAATAAAATTCCTGGAAAAATGAATGAAACTGAAAACAATACATTAAATAAGGTTGCCTAGGTACATAAAAACACACACATTATATTTCTCCCATATATTTTTCCATATGCGTAATCTTATTTTGAATCTTTACTGTTTATTTTACATGGTTTCGTTTAATTCATCTTATGTTACCAGTATTTAAATTATTTATTAATATTTATTTAGTAGTATACACAATAAGAAATAAATTTCTTTGATTTTGTAATTCATATAAACCATGGCAATATAAATAATATTATAGGTATAAATTAAAAATAAAAAGCCTTCTGATCCTCCTCCATTACTTAATAGTACAATCCTATTGCTAACAAGATGGCAAACATGAGGCATAGTACATATAAAAATCAAATTGGCATTGAATTAGAAAATTCCCTCCTAATTCTTTAACTTCATAGTGTTAGATATGTCTACATATAAAACTGGTGGAGAACAGTAAGTCTTACCAATGGGCTTATCAAGATAGGTCCACTAGGGCAATATTAATATGAATTTTATGGAATTAAACATCTGCTTTTACATGTGTTTGAGAACTTCTGTATAACTCATGCCTACTATTGCTATCTACTCCAAGAATCCAAAACTGTTTGGGTCACAAGCCTTAGAGACCTAAGAAGTTTAAATAGAGTCCATAGTAAGCTTTCTTCTGAGGTCTTTGCTTTCATCAGAGGAACTTCTCTTATCAGTCAGTGGGGATTATTACAGAGACTCACAACTTATGAATTAATAGAGCCTAATCAACAGACTATGGAGTTTCCAGACCTAAGGAAGACATTGATGATTAACCTACCTGCATGGCTCAGGAATCATTTTGAAATAGGCAAGAGAAAGATTCTAAGAGCCAGAAGAAGAGCATGACTTCTGGGGAATGAGGATTTCTGCACATGACAGGGCCACTGCACACATCAACCAATAGCAACTGTGAATGTATTTACAAGATCTAGCTAGCCCGAATGCCAGGGTGAATAGTGGAGGAGCTCCTGAGATTGAATCTCAACTAATCTGCAATTGGCAGTTAATGACAAGTAGAGAGGAAGTGCCAGTGTTCTTTAATGAAGCGGTATTTAATAAGCTACCTATGAACCAATAGATGACCTTATACCCATGTGCATATTGGCATCACTAAATTGACTTGGTAGCTTTTATCTCTTCTTTCTTTCTCTCTTTCTTTATTTTTTGAATATATTCTTTTTTTCTTCTATTGGATATTTTCTTTATTTACATTTCAAATGGTATCCTTTCCAGGTGTCCCCTCCGGAAATCCCCTATCCCATGCTCCCTCCCCCTGCCTCTATAAGGGTACTCCCCCACCCACCTATCCACTCCTGCCTTCCAGCCCTGGCATTCTGCTACACTGGGGAATCGAACCCTGTCAGGCCCAAAGGCCGTTCCTCCCACTGATGTCCAACAAGGCCATCCTCTGCCCCATATGCTGCCAGAGCCATGGGTCCCTCCATGTCTACTCATTGGTTGGTGGTCCAGTCCCTGGGTATGACTGTTTCCTAAGAGGCTCTGCCAGAGCCTGACAAATACAGAGGCAGATACTCACAGCCAACCATTGGACTGAGGGTGGGGATCCCCAGTGGAGAAGTTGGAGAAGGGACTGAAGGAGCTGAGGTTGTTTGTAGGCTCATGGGGGGGAGCAATAGTGTCAACCAGCTTTTTCTTTTTAAAGTGTGTGCATATTTGCATAGGAAAACTAATGGGTGGCATAAAGACAGAGTTGGGCAGGCTATAAAATGGCTCTAAGTTTGATCAAAACAAGTTATTGGCATTCATAAGATTGTCAAAAATGTGTAATTGTTAAATGAACAGAAAATGAATGAATTATTTGGTATCTTAATTTTTATTGGGATATGAATGTAGACAGGCTAAAATTTACGATCTATTTTCCCTTAAATTTACTTCATACTTTACATTCTGTTGCTATTCCCTCCCTTGGTATATTTCATGGTAGACAAAAATAAATATCCACTATTTATTTTTTATGTGTTGTGTTCCTAACTAGAGGTTATTTCTCCTTTCATGAGTCTCAGCTTCATTATTTGTTTATATTGAACAACAGAATCTTTCTAAAAATTCTAATTATGAAATCTACCTGTCCATTAGTGCCTTTCTTTGGTAATCACATGGATGGACTCTGCATAAAACAGTCTATTAAAGCCTGTACAGGACAACTACACAATATCCCGTATTTCTGTCATTTTATAGGGCTACTAGATTGTAGCCAATGCATAAATGAGAGAAAGGGGTTTCGGTGATTAGCTGAAAGCTCATGCTGATTGCTTAACCACAGACATTCAGATGAAATACAGTATGTGGTAATTTGATGCACCAACTTTGGGGGTAATTTGTTTTAATTAAGTCCAGTCCCATAGTATATTTTTTTTATGACTTTCCATATTGTATAGTCATGTGTTACATTATTTTATTTTACTTTTGATTTTAAAAAATATCTCAAAATAATCCGAAAATAAATAAAAATAAATTAACGTTTAATAAAAAACTACAAAATTTTATGTGTATTATTGTGTGTACAACAGAACATTACGTGTAGAATGAGTATCTCTGTGTTTATATATGTGTGTCTGTATGTATGTGGGTGGGTGCATACATTTGCATCTGTATCTGTGTGTGTGTATTCAAACTCAGATGTATGTGAGTGCTGCAGAAGTCATATAAAAGTCAGCAAACAACGTTCAGGAAATGGTACAGAATTGAAATCAAATTATGAGCTTTACAGAGCAAGTAATTTATCACAGGCCCATTTTTCTTTCCTTTATATTGGTCCTTATATGATATGTTTAAAGCTAAAACTTAGCTTATTATCATTTTTCACATACATTGAAGGTATGATACATACATTCCATGAAATATTAATATCTTTTACTTTTTATTTGAGACTTTTTAAAAACATTTTGTTGTAGCATTGATGGTGGTATGGAAATTTTCCAGTCCTGGTTTTCTAATAACTTATCAATTCCTTCCAAAAGTTGAATTCACTTATAGAGAAAATAAGTACAAATTTGAGATGAGAAAGAGGCTTATTATTTCAAAATAAAGAAAGAAGAAATGACTTGAACCCTAAATTCTCAGCAGGTATGTCACTCAAAGCATCCTAATAGTTAACTGGGTATGAGTATTTGAGTGGACACTGCAATATGGGCAGTATATTCTATGATTTCCTCAGGCGTCATTGGTAAATTTATTTGTGTCTTTAAAAATACATTAGTGAACAGAACATGATAATGTTTCTTAAACAAAATCTTCTCTCAGTTAATTGTATATGTAAGTTGTTCAATGCTACTGTTTTCATGGTAGACTGAACCATTTTGTATAAAGTCTTTCTTCTCAAGTGTATGAATTGTGTGAGGAGTGTAGTAACTTTGGTAAACTCACAGTGAATTATTCAGTGTATGTAGAAATTATTTAGAGTGAAAATATTATAAAACATTTTCATTAATTTATATATTTATTCACTTTACATTTCAATTGCCTCCCTTACCTTGTCTGTGCTGATCCCACTCTGACAAATCCCTCCCTGATTGCCTCTTCTGCTTCTCCTCAGAGAAGAGGAAGGCTCTCTTAGGTACCACTCTGCCCTGGGAGATCCAGTTGCATTATAACTAAGAGCATCCTCTCCCACTGAGGTCTAGTCAGGGAGCCCAGCTAGGGAAAGGGGATCCAAAGACAAGCAACAGAGTCAGAGATATCCTCTGCTCCAATTTTTAGGCAACCAACATGAAAACCAAGGTACATATCTGCTCCAAATGTGTAGAAGCCCTTTCATAAATTTGTTGCATTTCAATTATAAATACTAAGTAAACTTCTTGTGGTTTTGTGTATTTACATTTAATTGCATGTTTTGTTCCATTTATAATTTAAGCAAATTGTTTTTGTATTCTTTAATTTTAAACTAGCTATTAAACTTTATTTTTATTAACAATATGTAGAATGAAAAATTTAGTTAAACTGTATAATCACAAAAATCATTTTTCATCAAAGGAGTGGTACGAGGTGTATCATCGATATTCCCAAGCAAGGCCTATGCTCACAAGTAATTAGTCAACACAAATTGGACTCCGTATTTTCTGTGGCTTTTGTTGTTTGTGTATTTGTTTACTTTCTTTTTTGGCGGGCAGGATTTTTTGTTACTGCCTTTTGACATTGTAACATGCTTACATCATTTTCTCCTTTCCTTTCTCCCTGCAAAATCTGCCATTAACTACTCCTTGTTCGCTTTAAAACCCTGATGTCTTTCATTTTCTTAAGACAGAAAAAGAATATGAAAATAGAAGGGTAAGGAGTGTGTGGTGAGCATCTAGAAAGTGATGGAAGGCTGAATATATTCCAAGTATATTGTATGAAATTCTTACTATTTTGCTGGGAGACTATCCTAATGCAATGCTCAAAAATTGAACACATAAAATCACAAATATGCATAAAAATAAATACCTATGTTATCTTTAGATAAATATAATTAATTAATGACATATTTAAAATGATCCCCATTTATCATAGCTGATGCTCACAGACAGAGGTAAATTATAGATTATAGAGATATTCAGTTGGATATTAAACATAAACATAGTGTTGAATAATAATGCCACTATCTGTATTGCCACTGTTTTGAATCAAAATTTTAATATTAATAATAGTTTTAATAAAAAAGTCATAAGTGTTATCTTTTCAGAAACTCAAATTCAATAATCTTTAAAATATAGATTTTTAAACTTTCATTAATATTTTAAACTGGAATAGTTCCTTACATAACTTTAGTTGATTATATATGTTAGGATGAGTCTCAAAACAAACAGCACAATTTTATTTTTGTCTTTTGAAACTATTCCTGGCAAACCTGACTGTACACTATATGCTAAGTATGACAGTAATAAAAACTTCCAGTGAAGATTTTTATATCTAATTCTATAAGTAAGAAAAACAACAAGATCAATGTCTACAGTTATTAAGGCATCTACAAAGTTAAAGACTGGAAGTTGTAACTCCATATCTTTTACTAAAATCGATAATTTTTCTTAGAGCATCTATTCTTCTGCAATATCATTTTTTCAATGTCACCTGAAACTTCTAATTCCTATGGGGTATTGAATTTAAAACTTGAAATATTGATCACTATATTTGTAGTAGTAAATATATACAAAACTTATCTACTATGATTTCATGTCAAACTTAAATCCTTCATCAATATTTTCTATGCATTATCCAAAAAATGACTGGAATAATATAATAAATTTGTACAAAAGAGATCAAAATATAGTATCAATCCTTAAAAACATATCTAGCTTCATATAATTTATATAACACTGATATATTATCATAATACTGATAATTAGGTGGAGAATAAATATAATAAACTGCATGCATACTGTAGCTATACTGCCGAAACATTAGATATGATATTAATGTAGAAGTGATATTATGAATGAAGGCACATGGTAGAGTATTAGGGATATAACCCAGAGCTAAAGTGGATACCTAGTATGTACAAATTTCAGTGTCATACATATTACAAAATAAAATAAAAGTAACATAAAGAGAAATATAGATATTTCACACTTTATATATATTTTTCAAAATAATTTTCATAGGAAATATATCTACTTCATATTAGATATAATAATTAGTGTATTATCTAAGATGCCTCAGATTCTAGTCCAAGATTGTACTTTTTAATTCTTATATAGTAAAATCTTTTTATTACTCTTAGAACTCTGAAAGCACTCACCAAAACCAAAATAGATAACATATTCATACATTAAATGCCATACTAAGGAAAACAATTTTGTAGACAAGCTGTAAATAGCCACAGGTTAGAATAAGAAAACATCTTAGCTCAAATAGTTTCCCTTGACTTACATAAAGTATACAATATTTCATCCTGAAGCTAAGATATAGTAAAATTCCATAAGTTTTACAGATGTTTGTAAAATGTTGAAATTATTAATTTATTAGAGCTTTTGTGTTATGTAATGAACCTCATAAATATTATTTAGCATTCTCCATTATCCACAAACTCAAATGTTATGTTTATTATGTAAAAATCATATATTACAAATTGCAATTGCCTTAGGAATGTAATGTGAAATAAAATATATTTTGATATGGAGGATAACTTAATATTAACATCAGGAAATATATTTAGATTTGTACCTTTTTGTTTTAGTCAACTTTCTACAATTTCCTGCATATAAATAATGTTCTAACATTTAGACAACTGTAGTGCTCATTGTCCTTCTCCGTTATTTCCTCCCATGTCTCCCACCTCCTTTTTGCCTATTTGTGTATATGACTCTATTTAACTATAAATTCCTGCATTAGCATAGGCAATATATGAATCTAGAAGTGAATCTGTGTTTGTATGGCATCAAAATCTCCTGGGATACCATGAGATTCACCAGTGAAAAATGTGACTCCCAACCCACTTCCACCTTTGTCTATAGGTTATGAGGACCGATTAGACCTTCTTTTATCCAAATTGCTAATGGACTTATTATTATTTAGTCTTGTGGACATAGCCACTGCTTCTTTGAGTTCATGTGTGAAGGAACAACGGCATGCCCAGAAGACAGAACCCTTTTTAACCTTCAGGCTTTCCACTCTCTACACTCAGGTACTGTCCAATGAATCTTAAAGGTGTTAGAAAGATGTCCAATGGGCAGTACAATCCACATCCACTTATTCTTAATAAATGTAATTATTTTGATGGAATACCACAGTGTAGCCCATATGAACCTCAAAATTATAATACATTCTGCCCTAGTTTCACTAGTCTGAAATCCTCAATGTGTACCATCACTCTAAGTTTAAGGTAACTTTAAAAATCCTAATTATAGCATATCATATTCTATCAGTTATATGACTGACACAGTAGATAAGCACAAAGCGAATCTGACAATTATTGGCATGTACTTATAACATCAGTCCAAGAACATGGATTTTAATTTAAAAACATCACTCTTGTATCAAGAGTTATTTCCAAGGTTCTTATCAAGTGCTCAATTGTTAAAGTGTAATTTCTTCAACATTTTACATTTTTCAAGTAATCAAGATAAATACATCTCACTAAAATTCCACTTGAATCTATTTAATTTTGTATGCTTTGGTTACATTAGTGAAGGGATTTTCTTTGGGTTTGGGCTTTAAACTTGAATAAGACTTAAGTAAATTGTTGGGGTACTTCAGAAAACTCAAGAGTATATCTCAACTATCTTTTCAAGAACTGATTTTCTTTAATATCAGCTCTATAATAAAAAAGTTAAATACAAAGACATTTCATTCTATTTAGATGCTTCTGCTTTATAGCAAAGGCATCCTTTGCCAACATCTTTCATTTACATAAGTCCTAGATTCTACATGTATCTAAGCACCTACATTCATCAGCTAAAGGTCAAAGGGTGTTAATCATAGGTCTCTAATTGTTCCAAACCTTCATTAAGAGACGCTATATTAAGCTGACAGAAAGCCTTGCTCAATCAGCCTTTGCTATAATCACTCAGGTAGGTCAAGATGAAAGAATGAGAGTGCTGGAAAGTGCCCGAGGGCCGAGAGACCCTGTGGAAATCTGCTAGGTATTTAAAAGGCAAAGTTCAGGCTAACTATTTGATTTTATTTTTAAACATCAGACTCCAGTGTTTTCACATCTTAAAAATGAATAAACATAGATTGTGTAGCAAGTCAATTTAAGTAGTTATCTTATTTCTTCAAATTTAGCTGAAACATTCTGTCCAATTCTGAAAATGCCTAATGCCACTTAGATTTATGTAGACCACACTTTGATGGCATTAATCCTTCAAAATAGAGATATAGGAGACATACCTGAGTACATAAATTAAAGGATGGGTTTTACATTATTGATATGAAGCTATCTATCAATCGCTTAATTCACACCAAGTTGTACTCTAACTTTTCTGAATATTATAAAATAAAAATACGACAGCATCTAAATGTTTAGTGCTTTATTTTTACTGCTTTGATGCACATGTTATATTTATAAGAAAGCATTTTGATCAAGGAGAAATGTACGCATGTATACTTGTAGCTTACAAATATATATGATGGAAAAACATAATGGTATAAATCAGTGTTTAATTCAATTCACAAAAAGCCATTTCATTTTCAGACCAAAAGTTCCTAACTTAAATAATAAAAAAAAAACAATAAGTCACAAGTATGACAGAAATTATCCACTTTTTTGTTGTATTATTTTTATTTATTTATTTATTTATTTATTTATTACATTCCAGATTTTATCCCCCCCATCCACCCTCTGACTGTTCCACATCCCATACCTCCACCCCAAACCCCTGTCTCCACATGGATGACCCCACAATCCACTCCCCACCCAAACTGATCTCTAAACTCCCCAAGACTTCCAGTCTCTTGAGGGTTAGGTGAGTCATCTCTGATTGAACACAGACCCGGCAGTCCTCTGCTGTATGTGTGTTGGGGGCCTCATATGACCTGGTGTATGCTGCCTGGTTGGTGATCCAGTGACTGGGAGATCTTGGGGGTCGAGATTAATTGAAACTGTTGGTCCTCCTACAGGTTCACCCTACTCCTCAGCTTCTTTCAGCCTTTCTCCAATTCAACCATAGGGCTTAAAAGCTTCAGTCCGTTGGTTGAGTGCAAATATCTGCATCTGACTCTTTCAACTGCTTGTTGAGTCTTCCGGACTGCTGTCATGCTATGTCCCTTTTTGTGAGCGCTCCATAGCCTTAGTGATAGTGTCAGGCCTTGGGACCTCCCCTTGAGCTGGATCCCATTTTGGTCCTGTTTCTGGACCTTCTTTTTCTCAGACTCCTTTCCATTTCCATCCCTGTAATTTTTTCAGACTGGAACAATTATGGCTCAGAGTTTTGACTGTGGGATGGCAAACGCTTCTCTCCCTTAATGCCCTGTCTTCCTGCTGGAGGTGAGCTTTATAAGTTCTCTCTCCCTACTATCAGGTATTTCACCTTAGATCCCTTCCTCTGAGTCCTGAGAGTCTCTCACCTCCCAGTTCTCTAGTGCATTCTAGAGGGTTCCCACAAACTCCTACCTCCCGAGGTTGCCTGTTTCCATTCGTTCTGCTGGTCATCAGGGCTGCAGTCCTTTTCCCTCACCCAATATCAGATCAGGTTCCCTTCTCCTCCCCACCCCTGTCCCTCCCTCCCTCCACAATTGTGATTGCTTTCTTCTCCCCCCCCCCCAACTGGGACTATTTAAGAAATTAATCACATCACTATAAGACCAAATAAAGCCATATTTGTTTTTAAAACACCAAAGGTTAAATCTCTGTAGAACCCAAGACTACCAGCCCAGAAATGGTACCACCTGCATTGATTTGGCCCCTCTCCCTTGATCACTAATTGAGAAATGCCTTACAACTGGATCTCTTGGAGTCCTTTCATCAAGGGAGGCTCCTTTATCTGTGATAACTCCAGCTTGTGTCAAGTGAAACACAAAAACAGCCAGTATAACTGATCCCTTATCAACTTACACACAAACACATCACAATTAAGCCTTGTCCATTACTTTTTTATGCATCCCGAAGATCCAACTAACTTTAAAAATCCTACAGTCATTACAAATTCTTACATATCAAAATTTCAATGCATTGAAATATCGAATTCATCAACACTCATTAAGAATGATATTCTTTTCTTTTAAGACAGTGGCTTCTTCATTGGACAGGCAGAACATAAACGCACCTGTCTTAACGTCAAACATGTCTGAAGTATGTACCTACAGACTTGGTGAAAGTTAATATTTCAGTCATTTACAATTGTTTATATTTAACTGTTTATATATAAGTTCAGCCTATATAAACACACACACACATACACACACAGAAAGAGAGAGACAGAGACAGAGAGACAGAGAGATAGAGACAGAGAGATTTTCCCTACCTAAAATCAAATGACTGCATTGAATTGCTAAGAGATATGTAAATGGAAGGAGATAGAAAACTTTTTAAGTTACTACAACTATAAAGACCTCTTTTTCAATTTATGTGAATATTAGAATTTGATATTATTTTTTACTTGTACAATATTTGCTTTTAAAAAATACATTGATGTTAGTTCATTTTCAGTACACTCACCGCCTTGCCTACACTAATTAACAGTATAAAAGGCAATTAAACATCTGAAATGAATACTTTTCTTAATTTTACATGAAACTGGTTTATGAAGTTTATAGAGAAATATTCTTCGTCAAAAAGTTGAATGTGCAAAGATAAGGTTTGATATGGTGTCGATGTATCAAAATAACACATTTCATGCTGTGTGATAAAATTTTCAGTACTGTCAAACTCAGAAAAATAATATCTTAGCAGGTTTACAAGAAGGCAAAACATGCTTCATTATCACTTTGAATATTTCATGAGATCAAAGGAAGTATGTTTTTTCTTTCCTCCAGGAGGAATCCATTTCATCACTGATAAAATATTTTAGATTTGAAAAGGTCAACATTTCTGAAATAAATGTCACATTTTCATTTAAAAACAAGACTTTCCTTTTTACAGAATAAAAACTTACAATCTAATAATTATAAAAAAAATAGGTATTTTCATGTAGTCAATATCATTTGATTGAATGGCTCTGTACATTTAAAAAACACAGGTAAGATAAATTAAGGTTCTCATACAAGATTTATTGTCTCCAACACATAATATATTGAGGCTATTGGAGAATGATGTAATCTTAATTGAATATAGGATCCATCAGTCTTACTTTCTTGGTCTTGATATTAATTTGCTAAGAATTTCTTACAAAAAGTTACTGGGTTTCTATCTTAAGCAAAGAAACTATTTTCTCACAGTGACAAAAGTTGCAAGTACAAAAAGAAAGTTCCATGATTTTACTTTAACTCTATCTTATTTCAAGAATACAACCTTCCCATTGTATCCTCCCATGGACTTGCTTTAGTGCCTTCATTAGTTAAATTCTCTCTCTCCCTTTCCATCTCTCTCCCCTTCCTCCTCTTTTCCCCTTCTTCTCTCCCTCTCTATCTCTGTCTCTGCTCTTTCTCTTTCTTTTTGATTTAATTTCTCTCTTCTTCTATGGAAATCAGGCAGATTTTATTAAAATTTTAGGCCACTCTAAAATCCTTATTTTTACTTGTCTCTTTAGTAGCCAAGTGTCCAAATACATGAATAATCTGTGACAGTAAGTGCTAGGTTTTCTGCATAGCGGTACAAGGAAGACAAAAAGTATATAAAAGCTTAGGAGTTCCCTAAAGACAAATCAGCCAAATATAAAACATGTTGATCAAGGGGTGTTAGAGGCCCCAGTAAAGGGGAATGTCAAGGTGGGAATATGGGGATGGGTGGGCGGGTGGGAGGGAGGCAGAATTCCCTCATAAAAGCGGGGAGGGGGAGGGGATAGGGGGTTTCCAAAGAGGAGACCCAGAAAAGGGGAAACATAGGAAATGTAAATAAAGTATCAAAAATTAAAAAAAAAAAGGGCAGACATGGTGGCTGCCTGAAAAAAAAAATAAAGGAAGATAAATAGAGATTAAACACATTTCCAATGAGAATAGATAATGTGTTAAAGATGTGTTTATCATAATTATGAGGAATACTTTCTGTATTATTGTGCAGTGACTTTTTGTATTTTCATTTTCAATATTCATAACACCAGTATCACTTGACTGCATTAATGGGAGGGAAGGCCCTTGGTCCTGTGAAGTCTTAGTGCCCCAGCATAGGGGAATGCTAGTCTGGTGAGGTGGGAGTTGGTGGGTGGGAGGCAGAACACTCTCATAGATGCAGGGGGAGGTGCTTGGGTTAGGTTGTTTGCAGAGGAGAAACAGGAAAGGGGATTAACATTTGAAATGTAAGTAAATAAAATAGCCAGTAAAAAGTAGAAAAAAAGACAAAAAGAAAAGAATAACATTATCCTAAAAAATTTGAACATATGTTTATAAATTTTTCGAAAATCATATCCTAGAGCTTGCCTGGAAATTGTTCCACTAATTTCTCAATTGACTGACATTTGACCATTTCTTTGCTCTGTGTGTAATTATTTTATAGCAGCTTCATTTGGTTCATAACATATAGAGTTCTTTGGTGAAATGAATTGCTATTTCATTGTCAGGAATAAAATAAATATTAATAACGACATACATCTATCTTTAAGGATAAGACTTATTAAACAAAAAGTATAAAAATAGTTTTATGTTGAAAAAGTTTTCACTACAGCTGGTTTACAGTAGAACATTAAATAATGATTTTACAGAACATTCATGCCAAGTATTAAAGATTTTGCTAATACTTTTATGTATATATATCTTCTTTGCTGTTGATAATGCATTCTGTAGACAGCCATTGATACTTTTAAATTATAAATAATATGGCTTTTTAAAAGTCTGGAGCAGTGAAGGATGCAATAAGGTAAGGGCAGTGCATACAAGGGGTGTTAATATTATCAATAGAGACAAAATATGAAATTACTTACAAGGCAGAGTATTCTTCACATCGTCTTCATTGTGTTGCAGATAAGCATGTATGACAGAGAATATGTATACAAAATTTAACATAACATGATTGTAAATAATTTTATCTCAAATATAGTTTGAATACTATATTGTATAATATATGCATGATACATAATTGTAACAAGATACAATTATGTTTGAAACTGTTGAACAAAAATTATTAATCATTCCATTCATTTACATCTCAAATAATAGCCCACTTCCCGCTTACCCCTTTACCAACCCCCATCCCACATCTTCCCTCCACCTTCCCCTTTGCCTGTAGGAGGGGGCTTACCCATCCACCCACATTTTCCCAACCAACTCCTCCAGCATCCCTTTAAGGTTAGGCATCAAACATCCCCAGGACCAAAGGCTTCCCTTCCCATTACTGTCACAGGCAAGGCTATCCTCTGCTACATATGTATCATGGAGGACATGGAATTAGGTTACTCCTTGGTTGGTGGTCTAGTCTCAGGGAGAACTGGGTGGTAAGGCCAGCCTATGTTGTTCTTCCAATGGGGTTGTAATCCCCTTCCACTCCTGCAGTCCTTCTGCCAGCTCTCCCACCAGGTTCCCTGAACTCAGTCTGATGGTTGGCTCCAAGTATCCACATCTGCATTGGTCAGTTGCTGGCCAGACCTCCCAAGGAACCACCACACCAGGTTTCTGTCAGCAAGCGCCACTTGACCACGAGAACAGTGTTCGGTTTGGTGTCTGCAGACATGATGGATCCCCAGGTGCGGCAGTCCCCTGATGGCCTTTATTTCAGTAGCTGTTCCATGTTTTTGTCTCTGCTTTTCCTTTGGACAGGAACATTTCTAGGTTAAAATTTTTTGAGATGGGTAGGTGGCCCCCTCCCTCAACCAAGGGCCATGCCAACCTACTGGAGGTGGCCTTTACAAGTTCTGTCATAAAACCATGTTAAAAAAAATAAAGCCAGCACATTCTAGTATAGGTGATCTCAAGACACCCTCACCCCTGTATCTAAGGATCTATTGAAAGTTGGTAATTACTTGAGAAGGGGAGGATCATTTTTTGAGGATGTGACCACATATATGATACCCAAAATCCAGAGGATGGCTCTTCAGTCAAGCACACATAGCAAAACTAATGAGACCCCACAGCATTATAGACAAAATAAATGACATGAAGCTTGGAGAGAACTTTGTAGAGGGAAATATGAGATGAGTTGCTGAGGGAGGGATGGGGTAGACATAATTATATTCCATTATTTACATTTAGTGAATTCTCAAGCATAAATAAACCATTTTTCAAAATAATTCATTAAATATAAAAGGGAAAATTGTGTCAAGAAAAACAGGGAATAAAAATCAACAAAATTTAGGAGAACATTCATTTTAGTAGAAATTAATGATTATAATAAGCTTTGAGTTATTATCCCATTACTATCATCTGTCTCAAATAGGAGGAGAAATTATATTATATTAATTATATTTCCAAAATAAAACTAATAACAAGTGTCATTTAGTGAGCACAATCATTTGCTTGATGCAGGATCTTATGAGTTTGTTCAGTCGTCCACTCTGTCAGAAACAGAATCTGGAAAATAATTGCCCAGGCTTATGGTAAGAAAATACCCAACATATATTTATTTTTAGATTCTTATATAGTTTAAATAGGGAATTACATTTTATAATAAATGTAAGCATAAAATAAAGCAATGGACTCATACCTGAAGTCTATCAGAAGAATAAATTGTGTTTATTTTGATTGCTGACATATCCAACACAATTTTAAGCACAAAGTTTTTTTCTGACTAGATATAGAATCTCTAAATAAAATCAAATAACAGGGAAATCTTGACTGTTTCTTGATATTACCTTCTAAAATAATAAGCAGAAGATTTCATTGAATTGGAAAATATATTTTCAAAAACAAAGGATAAAAATGTCCTTCCTGTAAATGAAAATAGAACAAATAAATACAAATGCATTATCTGGATTATGTTCTTATTTCATATTTCAAATAATATGGATGAGATAAATCAACACTAAAGACAAATGTAGTCTGCTATTAAATTCCAATTGCAGATATGTGCACATGAATATATATGACATGTTTATTTGAACAATCCTGGCATAGTAAGTTTCTCTTAATTACATCAGAAAAAATATATATTCATTTTAATCATTATCTATCTATTCATGATTAAAATGTTTAACTATATTACATTTTACAAAACTAAAAATATACCTTTTAAAGCATCAGATGCACCTAAGTGTAAAAATGCGTAAACACAGAGTTCTCATCCTGAAATGTGGCTGAGCTGGTAGCCAAGCAGCCCCTAGCAAGACAGAATTGAAATGTGACAGTTTTGTGTACTTAGGGGTGTGATGCTGAATTCATTAAATGGATCAAAGATATCTATTTTCAGTATTTTTTCTGCTTTAACAAATAAATGCTATTCCAATCGGATTTTTTCCTATGAAGTGTTCAGCACATTAGAATCAAACTTTCTGTCAATTTTTGACCTTTGTACATTATTATAAAATACTGTATTGAAAGTTAATGAAATTCATTTACAATAAATTCTTTTGCTCTGTATTTGTTTCTTATAATGTATACTTCTTAATGACAAGCTTTAATATATACATATAATGAATTAATAGCATTTTCTCATTCCCTAAGCTCAAGCATTATCATTTGTTATGCCAAGAATCTTTGTAACTGTATCTTTGACTTAATGTTGTAGGGGAATTATCAAGGTCAAGTGGAAACAAGGCAATACACTGATGCTTCTTATTCCCTCCTCTACTTAGAATGGACTCATAACACGGTACCTCATGTGATTTGTGAGGAGAGAGTGCTTGGTACTTACTCAAACCCTCCCTTGAAATACGAATGCTAAGTTCCACCTTATCAATGCCATTTCCATATGGCAGTGTTTAATCTTTGCTTCTTTACATACATTATGAGATATGGGCATAGTTATACAATTTTAAAGATCTTCTTACTCCTGATGCAATAGTAAGTTTATTTTTGATATTTAATATGATGTCTCAGGTCATATAATATGGCGTAATTAATAAAAATTAAAAAATAACAAAATAAGGAAAGTTAGTAATTGAATATGATGTAAATGTCCAGAGACAGAATTACTTCTATGAACAACTTTATATTTAAGCCTAAATTATAATTTATTTGTATTTGGTAACATGAATTGTGTTTATATTCACTGCCTGTTTATTTGCACACTAAGATCTGTGAATGTGGTCCAAGAGGCCTCATGAGAATCCTACTACTGCAGTCGCTCAAGCACTGGTGTAGATGTTATGTCTGGTTCTTCCTTCCAGACTCATACTCCCAGAAATAAGACTCAGTCTAAAATATATCAACCAATACCTTAGCCATATCATTATGGTTTTCTTTTATTAGATCATAATTTAAATTATCCTATTTATTCTAATCTACATTATGCAATTTTTCTAATTACCTGGGCTCAGGTAATATGTTTCTGTCTCCTCACATCTTCCTGTGGAAATCTACTGAGCCTGTATCTATTTCAGAATTCTTTCTGGCTTCTGATGGTCCTCTCTTCTATTCTACCCTTTCCTGTAGGCATCAGGTGATGTTAAGAGAATGTGATTACCTTGTTCTGAACTGCTCAAAAAATGTTTAGTAGTGGTTCTCCCTATCTTCCAAACTTCCCTGAGTTTAACGAAGATGAAACACATGTTGAGTATTCAACTGCCATATATTCTTGACAGCTTCCGCAGCCATAAATCTCTGCATTCATTACATTTTACTGGAAAGAGAAGCTTTTCTGATTAATTCTGAGGGTGGTAATTGTGTAAGCATATAATTAGTTTTTAATTGCAGTTGTTTTCTAATCTTCATCTTTTCAATGGATCTATCATTCTTTGTGATAATAGTTAAATATCATTTCATTTTATTGCAGCTAAATTTCACACACATACACAAATATACAGACACACAAATACAATAATGCATATGCACATGTGTGAACACACACAAGCACACACACACACACACACACACACACACACACACACACACACACACACACACAGGTAGAGACAGAGAAAGATAAAGAAAAGGGGTGATATTCTGAAGAATAAATTTCTATTGTTTTCCCTGATTCTTCCTTCTCTCTTTTTTTAAAATTTTTTATTATTTTATTTTTATTTTTAGATATTTTATTTACATTTCCAATGTTTCCCCCTTTCTAGGTCTCCTCTTTGGAGACCCCCTATCCTCTCCCCCTCCCCACCTCTATGAGGGTATTCCACCTCCCACCCACCTGCCCACCCACTTATTTCCTCTCTGATCCCTAATTATTATATGCCATTAAACTGAAGAATGCACACTCAAGTACAAACAGCAATAAATTATTTTTAATTGAAAAATTAAATTAAATCTAACCACTGATCCCAAGTGTAAACAAATTTAAAGCAGGCTAGTATAACTATCAAAACGCTTGAGTATCTAATACACAAGTGTCATCATAAAAAAAAGCCAGATGGTATTCCAACTATTCACATGATATACCATCCTATAGTATTCCACATTTGTGTTTGTAAAACTAGGAGTATTAAATTATTTGAAAAAAATCTTTATTTTAATTGATAAACAGATTAATTGTTTTTCTCAATTTATTGACTTCTAGCACTTTGTATTTTGATTACAATTAATGGTTTATAAGTACTTTTTATGGTATAAGTTCAAATTTATGATTATATCTACCATTTCTAATTCACTTTCCCAAATCATGTTAAGAATATCATATATATATATATATATATATATATATATATATATATATATATATATATATAATAGAAATTGAAATTTTCTGTGCACTCTGGTATACAGGTAGGGAACTCTATATAATTATATTATTGTTATACATGGACTAGTGTTGTTAATTTTGTCCATTAAGACTCATTTCAATCCTAATCATTATAATTAGTTTTAATATTAGTTTCCTATACAGCAATACAACCGTGTAAAATAATAACAAACATGCAATACCCTGAATTGAGGATGTAAAAGAACTTTTATTTGCCTAATATAAGTGTCATTTCTAAGGTCATCTACTGAAGAAGCTCACCTTTTCTAGTTCTTTCTGAACTCTGGCAGGCTGGTTCAACTCAGCTGTTTTGGCACAAATTTCTCTCAAAGCAGACTGACTAAACTTGACTTCTCTCAGCTTCTCATTGAATTGATCTGCTTGGCCACAATCTGATTTATTCTGGCTCCTTTTCATTCTCTGGCTCATTCTGTCTTCATCTGTGTCTAGTTTGTTCTCTCTGCAACCTGTCTCTGTAATCCTTTCCCTGTAAAACCTGTCTCTGAACTCCACAAACTAAACTGCCCCAAGATTCACTCCACTGCGCTACCTCTCAACTCATTGAATCAACTGACCTGCCTCACTAGAACTCAGAGCTCTGCCTGCCTGTTTCCTGAATGGTAGGATTAAAAAGGATTAACATAAATTATAAAATAATTCTATATTATATACTTTATCTAATAGTAGTGAACTTCATAATTTGACATAAGCACCTTCCAAGACACAGATGAAGTAATTAATTGATAGTTTATATATTGCTTAATCAATATATTAAGTGGTTGATGAGAGAAAACACACCCATTCACAAAGTTCAATTTATGTGATTCCTGAAGTGACTTATTCAGCCTTTAGGGAACATAAAGACTGGAGGGAAAGTATAGGAAAAAATAGTTTATAAAAAAAAAATGGTAATTTTGGCCAGTGGTGGAACAGGCAGATATCCCACATCTTAGAAGGCAGAGGCAGGCAGATATCTGGGTTCAAGGAAAGCCTGGTCTATCATGCAAGTTTCAAACAGCCAGGACTACACAGTGAAATTCTATTAAGAAAAATTGAAAACAAAGGAAATCAAAGTAGACTCTAATAGTTGAGAAAGATGAACAAGAGCAGCCAAGCTGGATACAGTAAATATTCTTATTTAAGACTAAATTATATGGGCAAACGTTAGTGGCATGGAACCAAGACATAAACCAATGAATAAACATATAATGTAAATACAATTTTGCATATACGATTAGATAATCTTTAGTAGTCATGAAAAGATATGCAACTAGGGGCATCTCTGCATCATGCTATAATTGTCAATCACCAAGCTCAATTCTGAGTTTCACTCCCACTAGCTCTCCTTCTCTCCCCCCATCCTTTGTCTCAATTCTATTGCTGTGGCCCCTACATAAAATGTGCATTTATTTCTTTACTTGTGAGTTGCCTGTGCTTCCTTAACATTATGCAAATATAAGCCTTAATTTACCAAAATTGAAATATAATAACTCAAGTACGAAATCTTAGCTCATCTTCATAAAAGGATAATAGTGCTATGATCACAAGAATTTTCAATTGACTACTAAGCATGTGTCATTTACTGAAAAAACACATTGAGGCCCACACAACATTGTAACTATAAAGATAGAAATATCTCTCTTATCATAAATGTGATCCTGTCGAGAATATAAATATTACATTCATAGTGATAAAATACATAAAGGAGTCTGTTGACAATAATTTCTTTATTATCTCGAGGCCATTTCCTAATTCTTCTAATGTGCCTATGGGTATGATGTACTCTCCAGCATAAGGATGAAACACAAATAAATCCTTATTTAGGTTGAAGGAGTATGCATATTAAAAATATCAACATTATTTCATTGGTTGTAAAAGCAATGTGTAGTAAAAAAATAACAACTTTTTAAAACTATTACATAGCTCTTGATTTCTTAATACTTATAGCTTAGAGATAATGGAGGAGTGGGTCTGGGAGAGTGAGACTGTACGAAGGAGCTGGGAGAGTGGGTGGGGACACTGTGGTCAGGATGTATCATCTGAGACAAGAATATATTTTCAATTGAAAAAGAAATATATAAAAATATTCCATTATTCTTTTACTTGATGTTTTCTCTTTCCAGCGTAAAGCTGTTTAAGTAAATGTCACATATTTTACACATAGTGCTGTGTCTAGCTCTCAGAAGTGATTCAAATTTCTTTCCCTGAATGTATATAAATAATGAACTTAGAATATTCATATTTTGCTACTTCTTTGCCTTTCCTTCTATCTACAAATTGAAACTCTCCATAGTGAGCAAGGCATTTTGGTACAATCACTGCTTCCATGTTATTTTTTTAACCAGTGTTCTTAATATATACACATATATATTGTGAAAAAGTACATAAGCAGGATATCAAGATGCCATGATTCATATATGTAATCTACTATGTAGCAGTGTCCTCTAAGATTGAAACATCCTATCCCATCCTAGGAGGGAACATCTTAAAACAAAAGCAAACAA
The DNA here is from genome assembly GCA_028551405.1 of Uromys caudimaculatus. Taxonomy (NCBI): domain Eukaryota; kingdom Metazoa; phylum Chordata; class Mammalia; order Rodentia; family Muridae; genus Uromys; species Uromys caudimaculatus. The sequence continues at coordinate 48,531,009 of CM052712.1, forward strand.
TTCATAAGCACTTCAGGAAATCCCTGAAACTAATCAGAATCACTAGAATCCTCCTACTTTTAGTCTATGTAAACAATAAAATTCACTGAGGGTTACTGTCAGACAAGTCAAATTCCAATGAAGTCTTTCCAACAAGCCCGAGTGACTAGAAAAATTCAAACCAGATAACCTAAACTAAGTGGAGACCAGACTAACTGTGTAGATGAAACAAATACAGATTAGGCTACCTGTAAAACTGAGCCACCTGAAAAGTACACTGTATCTTCATGTTCTCTCCTGGTTGTGCAGTGTGCTTCAGAGTCCCATCTTTCAAGAGCTATTACACACATTGTGGTATGCTTTACTAATGCAGTAGTTGTTGAGTCATTTCTAATTCTTTAAATTAAATCTTCAGGCATATTCCAATAAGAAGTGTCTGTAAATCTCATTGGTTCAGCTACTTCTAATTTGTAGAAATCTGTATCTTCACCTCTTTTTGGTTTTTTATCTAACATGGCATGACCTTTGTTTTTTACAACTCCACAAGAATAGTCACAGGATAAATTCCAACAGCTTGAAATTAGAAACAGAAGAATTGTCATCTATGTGGCAAGGTGAATAGCAGATTAGAGTAATTGAGAACTTTACAAAACATCAGAAAATAAGGAAACAAAAGTAAAAACTAAAACCAATAAAAAAACAAAATAAGAAAGCAATGTAATGTCCCCCAGAGTTGCACATTACAAATTAAATACAATTTATACAAGTTCTGTTCCATACTATATCTCCTTCTAGAAAGTTAAGCAGATACTTCTATCATTTGACTATATTGATGTTAATACGTGTGTGTGCATTGAATATATATATACCAGTACATTTTAACATCTGTGTTTTAGCATAGTTCTCCACTTGGATTTGGATTTATGTTTGTTTAATCTGGTTAATTTTGTCTTCACATTCACATTTGATTCAAAGCATACTAATTCTCAAATCAAGTCATCTAAGCTCATTATTAGTATATAACATCCTCATTTAAATATCAATCTTTCTGAAATTCAACTAGACTGAAATATTTACATTTGGTTGTTATTATAATGCTAAGAATATATTGAGGAACTTCTGTTTTATCTGTATGTTTCACATTTGGTTAACTCATGACAAAGAAAATCAGGAACATTGAAATTAGTGATTTTGTATTACTGTAAACAAAATTTCTTTCTATAGATTACCAGTTGAAATTAATTTAGAATATTTATCCTCTTATGTAGAAAGGCTGACACTGTTTCCAGTTACTGATATAAAATACATCTGGACAGGTTCATTTTCATTGCAATATTCAACAATCACGTTCCTTTAGATCTTCTTAAGAAATTGGAGCTACTTTCATCATCAGATAAGCAGAACATACTATGTAGAATGATCATGGTCATAGAAAAATTAATTCCAATCTCTAGTTAGCAACTTCTAATAACAGATTTTCAAAATATTTCAAATAATTTACTCTAAAATATGAAGAAATAGTTACATTAAATTGCAGAACACAAACAAAAATGAAAAAGTAAATTTGATATTTTGTGAGATACTGTTCCAAAATTATCTTATTTCTTTTTACATTTCTATCTATCTTGGTATTTTTGTCCTGCACGGCACTACCATTGCCTAAAACCTATTTTTGGATATTTAAATTATTAGAAAAATACTGCACCAAATAGTATCTTTATTTATAGAAATTGTTTCTTTAATATGAAGTACATTTATCACAAGTTAACAACATCCTTAATAGGATAAATAATTGGAAGAATAAGAGGAAGTGAATGGAAGGAAGGCACAGGAATGAAGGAAATAAAGTAGCTTAAAAGGTTAGACTATTTAAATATTTTGCATTTCTGTATTTGAAATTATATTTACTAGTGACATTTCAATGGCAGATGCTGTCTGAAATTTAGCAAAGAAATCAGCATTTGTTACGTCTCATTAGCAGAGTATCAGTGAGTATAAAATCAAAACACTCTGCTATCTAAAGGAAAATACTCAACATTCTCATAATTTTTTACAGTTGTCAACACTACATTTTTGTTTGGATTGTTTTACATTGACATTGCAAAATAATCAATTAGAAAGGAATATATTTGTTGAATGTTCATTCATGAATTCAAAATCCACATGCACACAGACACACAAAAATTTTTTATTTCATTTTTACTCAATTTTGTTTTATTCAAATACTTATTGAACAAGTGTTGAATGAGACTCAAAAATCATTGTGTATTTTCTGATTTTGTCATAATTTTACATTTTAGTGCTAAATGTATATCTATAGTGGATTTAGAGTAATTCCTCTTATGGTTGTTTTTTAGTGAGTATCTTGAAGCATTGATTTATGTTTTACATGATTTTCCAAGGTCACTCCCAAATGTTATCTTGTTAATATCATGTTTAAGTTTTATTTTAGAAGGAAATTATTTTGAGAGATAGGATCCATTATACTCCCTCATGGCTGTGTAGGGAAATTGCTGTATTTGGCACTTTTCTCTAAACTTGCGTTTTTATTTGTTTAACATATATAGGATTTTTATTATATAATTTATTATTTTTCTTTAAAAATACTAGTTTTGCAATAATAAATACAAATTTGTCTTCTTTATTTACAGCCCCAAGATATAACTTTCATAAGTTTGTTATTTTTTCATATAACTATTGAATTTATTATTATAAATGATATATATTTTCTAATTTTGTTTTTTAGCTCATGGAAAATAATTATTTTTTAATAAAGAAACTTTATAAAAACAACTGGTGCAAGGTCAAACCATTCTAAGATTTACCATTTATAATGTTCTTCTAAATATACACACATAGAGGCACACAACACACACACATACACACACACACTTATACACACACTTACAATGTTTTAATATATTGCTGTGTTGGTTCTCCTGTCATTTTAAAATGTTTTTAAATATGTAGCTCACTTGCCATATTCGATACATATGATTAAGTTCATATTTTGTATTTCAAAATGGATTCTGAGAACTGATTTCAGATCAACCAGAGAATCATAAGTACTCTTAATTAGTTGAATATCTTTAGCCCTCTAATTCACCTTAATAATTAATTTTAGTAGCATTTTGAAAGGTAATTTCAATTTAACCTCTCATGCCCGCTAGTTAAAAAATATGATTTAATTCATATGTAGATACTGATTAACTGTCATATTCAAGAATGAACTATTCATAGTTGCTTTCATTTTCTGAAGTATAAAAATATGTTTAGATTTTTTTAAGGTTCTAATAATTTGATCTGTTTTACTTCAGTATTTAAGTAACTAAGATGATATTACATTTATAATTTAATTATAATTTTATTCATTTTTACTTGATTCTATTAAATTTTATATTATATTCTTATAATACTGTTTTAAAATATGACAACATACAAGGCATTTTATGATGCTAAATATTTGATGAAATGTTTCCTATGTTCTGTCATTTTGATAACTATTACAAGTAGGTATGATTAGTAAACTTTCTGTGATAGTCTGAGGGAATAAGATATGTTCTAATACTGCTAGTGACCGAATTAGCATTTATGACCCTGTAAAGATTTCTTCAATCTCTTTGTCTTTCTTCTTTAGGTGTTTACATTGTATAATCTATTAATAATTAATTTGTGATGAATGTTTAATTTATGGGTCATACATCTCTCATACCCTAAAATTTAAATATCCAACATCACATAATAATTAACAGCCTAGGATATTAACCAAAAGTATTTATGGTAATTATTGAAGCATAGTGTGTAAAAACTTTTTCCTTTGTATTTACTATTGATTCTTGTCACGTAAGCTGCGTCACTATTGACATAATACATCAAAATTTTAGAAAGTTTTTATACTAACTTACAGATGATTTGGAAGAGGCAGATTCAAACCTACTACTATGCACCTTTTGGGTTTCCAAAATTCAATTGTTGTCATGCAACTTATGAATATATGCTCCAAAGTAGTAGACAATCTAAATCAAAGTAGAAAAAGGAAATGAATATAGTAAATATTAATTGTTCTCACTAAAGTGGTGTATTCAACTATTACTAACATTGATTTTCAGATTTAAGACAAAATCTTGCTTTCAAACATTTCTAGTTTAAGCCGGGCAGTGGTGGCGCACGCCTTTAATCCCAGCACTCGGGAGGCAGAGGCGGGTGGATTTCTGAGTTCATGGCCAGCCTGGTCTACAGAGTGAGTTCCAGGACAGCCAGGGCTACACAGAGAAACCCTGTCTCGAAAAACCAAAAACAAACAAACAAACAAACAAAAAATTTCCAGTTTAATTTTACCTTAAAAAATTTAAAATGGCTTTCATTTCACACAATTCCAAAATTTCTTTAAATAGGTAAAAGGAAAAAAACCCCACCAAATCTGCTAATTGTATATTGAAGGCAACATGTCTGAAGATGTTATGTCTAAGAGCTAAGATGACAATTCACATATGTCTGTTTCCTTTTGCTTAATAATGCTGTGAAATATAGTCCAAAGTGAAGTAAGTTGTGAGGAGGGAGATTGGCAAGTGACAGCTTCCTCCACTAATTTTGTATTCCTTATTTCACCCTGTGTTAGCCCCTCAGGCTTGAGTCCCAATATGAGGCTTGTCATAGTCTGTAACTACCACCACAAAGGAATGAACAACTTTCCAGGATGTTCCTGACAGCAGGACTTCAACTCCATGAGAGGACTGAATAGAACCCCTTAATTAGCATTTCAAAGATCCTTCTTCAGCTCCTCAGTGATTTCAATTCTGCTGAAGAACTCAGGTCTTCCAAGGTAGGTATGTTAACAATTTCTTGGTTGATTGTTTTTACAAAGATTTTGAAAAATTATATGTGTATATATATATATATATATATATATATATATATATATATATATATGAAGTGTGTAATGAAATAATGTAAAGAGTAAAATTGGATTCATTTCTGTTCTTTTGCTTAATTTATAATTTCTATCATATATATACATATATGAATGTGTGTATATATATATATATATATATATTCTAACATCAATAGATGATAACTTGAAGATTAATTACTTGAAGATGTTCTAAAATTGAAGATGTTTACAGATTTACTGGCTACACTAAAATGTATATATCATTATAAACAATATAGCATTGAGAAAAATCAAATCAAGTGGAAATCACAATTTCCTTTCTCATATTGTTCTGATCATTTATAGTTAAATAAATGGATGGACATTCTAATTAGTTAGGAGTCAATACTGTGATTTTAATATGTATAAAAAAGGATTTCTCTAGTAAATCTAGATTAACACAGACCACATACAGAAATTTGAACATCTAACTATGATTTCATTTGTTCGGTTTATGGTGGCTTTACTATCTTCTCTAACCTTTACCTTATAAGAATAAATGAGAGAATAATGAAGTGAAAATGCTCAGATTACATGAAGAGCCTGCGGCTAGCCATATCTTGGAGCCTAAGTGATACCAATACAATTATTGCATTAAATGAACATAAAAATCAAGCTAATAACTTCGGACCTATCTTTTTCCCATATGCTGAAGACTTTGTCAATCCTCATTGGAGGAGATTTTATTTACAGTAGATGATCTCAATAGAACCTCACAACTGACCAGTAGTCAGAGAATTAGATTTTGCAAAATGTTCAACCCTAAGTGGAAAAATGGGTACCACACTCCAAGCCTCAGAGTTTAAATTGGCAATGGCAATGGGAAGTTTTAGATTAAAAGGAAACTGGTTTTATTAGTTTTGTTTTGTTTTGTTTTGTTTTTATATAACAGGGGAAGTGCATGTATGATTTCATAGTAGTTGGGGCACTGTGAAAAATATCTGTATAAGACTAAATCTGACCAACTTACAGAAAGACAATGGAAGCTAGACACAGAGAGTTTCCCTTCTAAACAGGAACTATTGCAAATTAAGAGAAGAGGGGATAGGACAGTTTTATCTAAAACTATTGTGACTAATAATTTGACCACAGGTCAGGGCTAGAGCACACAACCAAGAATGCTTGGCCAGGTGGAAAGTTGTAGAGGTGGACCAAGGAAGAGTTGGAGAGGGAGAGTGGATATTGCTAAGACACATTGAATGCAATTTTCAAAGTAGTAAGAAAAATAATGAAAATTAAAAGATAAATTTAAACAAATACCATGGTTAAAGAACACATGGGATTAAATGCATGTTAAACATTACATAGTTTTGCTATATCTTATAAAGTGAGATGTAAAGTTCATCAGCACGTTTATGTTTTTAAGAAGTCATTCTTGTATTTAATCACTGTAATAGGTCATCACTATAAATAATGTGATTCAAAGATAAACATGAAAGGTACAGTATCACATATAGGTATGGTATATTTGTCAAGCATTAAGCTACTTAAAATATTTCCAAGTAAATATGTTTATTATTCAACCATTGACTTTATGTAAAATATAAATTAGAAAGAACATATTCCCTTAGTTGTTTCTAACAAAAATTAATGGATCACATTATACATTATTTATTAAAAAACATAAGACTTAATTGTTGAATTTCAAAATATATTCAAAACAGAACATTGAACATTTACATATTAATTAATATAGTATTTCCTTTTATGGTGTCATTGAGATATGATATTTTATGTAATAAATTCACCAATGTTATACAACTGTCATAGGAGGAAGTGTCTAGGTGTGGTTATAACAAAAGTGGACAAAATCAAACACAGAGCTGTATTATTCATGAATTTATTAAAATAAAGTAATTAAAAAACAGGAAAACACATGCAGGTTCTTTAGCTGAAATATCCAAAAAAAGAGGAAATATACAACCTGTAGAGACCACCTCCAGTAGATAAGTCATGGTCTCCAGTTGAAGGGTGGGGCCACCCACACAGTTCAAAGTTTTTAACCCAGAAATGTTCTTGTCCAGCACCTAACAAATACAGATGCAGACACTCACAGGCAACCATTGGACTGAGCCTAAGACCTCCAATGGAAGAGCTAGAGGAAGGACTGACGGAGCTGAAGGGGATTGCAACCCCATACGAAGAACAATATCAACTAAATGGACCACCAAGAGCTCCCAGGGACTAAACCACAAACCAAAGAGTATACCTGGAGGGAGACAGGACTCCAGATACATAGGGATAAGAGGATGGCCTTATCTGACATCACTGGGAAGGGAGGCTCTTGGTTCTACAAAGGCTAGATGCCCCAGGGTAGGGGGATGCTAGAGAGGTGGGACAGGAATGGGGGAATGGGTTGAGAAGTACTCTCATAGAGGCAAAGGGGAGGGGGAGAGGGGGATGGGCTGTGGGGTTTATTCAGAGGTGACCAGGAAAAGGAATATCATTTGAAATGTAAACAAATAAGATGATAAATAAATAAATAAATAAATAAATAAATAAATGTTTTAGTGATTATGGTTTGAAAGTAACACTTGTTCTTACATATAGTATTCTGAAATTTGACACTCAAGAAAATATCAACAGATTCAAACAAGGCTTGGATGATTTATTTCAATCAATTTTTTCTAGCACCTGTTAAAAGGAGATTTCAATTGCTATAATATATTTTTAAATTTTTGTATAATAAAATCCTTTTATACATCAAACTAAAGCTTTCTTTTTTCCTTCCCATATAACTGGCTTTGAAAACAACTGTGCCCCTTTATGTTCTAGACAGAGTTGTTTTAAACTCTTGTGTGCGACTGTGCTAAGGAGACAATACAAAGTAGAATTTAGATCACAAACAAGAGACTTTATTGCCATTTTAAGGATTATAGAGAAGGAAAAAATAAAAGAACGTATATGGGCTTATCATCTCTGAAATAATTTAATGTTGCAAATGGCAGAAAGGTTTCAAATGAACTCTTAAAAGTATAGCACAACCTTCAGTTTTCTTCTTGTTTTTTTTTTTTTTTCAAGAATAATTTGTCCTCATACTTTTGGACATTATTTATTGAACCAACCTACCACTTTAAAGTCATAAGATGTTCAATGGTATCATTTAAAATGTATAATTAATGGTGGTGTGAAAACCACATAAAACATTTTAACTCAGTGTGCTAGTTTAATGAAAGTCCTCAAAGGATTGACTCCTCATGCTGTATGCTGAACCATTATAAGAGTGTCACGGCCATTCAATAGGCAGGGATATCCCTGGAGCCCTATCAATAGTTTATCACATAACTCAGAGTTGTATGAGATGGGTTCTGTAAATAAGATCCGGAAATAAACTGCAGCATTCCAGCTAAGGAAAAGTGAACGAAACAGAAATCTCTATCACAAAAATCGTTTTAGTCAAAGAAATAAAAGAAAACTCATTCCCTGCTGGAATTGATAGATAGAAGTCAAAATGGCCTTCACATTACCAGTGGAAAGCCCAATAGTGAATGTTAGTCCTTTAAATCAGCAAAATAAAGTAGAAATGAGCTAGATGGCTCCATCACCCAGAGTTCTACTGTCTTTTCATTTTGTGGACCCTCAGGTTGCAACCTAGAAGAACATAGTATAAAATTGGAGAGTATTGAACCATTTGTTTTGTCAAATACACATTTCACTGCTATACGCCTTGTATTCTTTCATTTGTATTCACCTGAAATATCTATTTTAACCAGTCCAATAATGCTCCTATACTTACGATATGACTTAAAACCATTCTAATATTGTCAGAATATTTCACATATATATCATTTGTCAAAGTCTACAAAGTTTTTACTTTATATTCTTTAATTGTATACTTAATTAATAACTGAAAATTAAGATAATGTTGATATTCATTTATAAACTAGTTAATGGGAACGTAAAGAGTATAAATCAGAGAAAATTATGATGAAATGTGGGAGGGATTGAAGAAAAGGAGGAATGAAGCAAATTAAGGAAGATGAAGAATCCAGCCATAAACGTGAAAGTGAGATCCCTCATAAGAGTCGTTGTTGTGGTGTATTTCAGAAATGATGTGTAATTTTAAATGAGGATAAGAGATATAAAATGGTGATTTGTTAAAGAAAAATTAATGACTTGGCTTTATGTGAAGCCAATGATAACTGAATTAGGCTGTTGGGGTACATGTTCCTCAGAGTCCATGGGTTATTGTATTTAATAAAGGTCTGACCATTTCTTCAGTAAAAAAACAATGGAAAGGTCTCTATAAAGATTTAATTCTGAATGGACTTTCAAATATGCAGGATTCAAAGAAATGTTTGAAAGCATCAACATTTTAGTCTAAGAAAACAGGAAACCATGGCAAAACAAGACACAGTAAGGTGGCTGTCTTTCAAAAGACTTCTCTTTTCTGAAAGGAAATATAGGGGAGGGTGTCTGGAGAAGAATGGAGGAGGAGTGGAGCTGGGAGGATCTGGAAACCGGTTAGGATGGATTTTATGAGAGAAGAATCCATTTTCCAAAAAAAGAATAAAGAAAAAAGCAAACAGAAAATAGTTTATTGGAAAATAGTATTTAACTATTTTATTTCAATGTGAAAGAGAAAATATAATGAATCCAAACACACCTTCTCTTTGGGAATGAAGAAATAAAGTTAGTAATGAAAGGAACTCTTACTTCTGAAAATCCTGACCTGAATTGCATATTGACACAGTTTTATACACAGGTATGAAGAATAAAGTAAAGATTCTGAATTCTTTTTCCTACTATTACACATATAGTCATGATTATGGTATATATATATATATATATATATATATATATATATATATATATATAAATGTTGGATATGATTTTTGCAAATGTAACTCAAAATCTTACATATTTGATTTTGTATAAATTGGATTTATTATGTTTTAAAAATATTTGATTATTTTTTCTTGTAAATTCTACTTCAAATAGAAAGCCATATTAAATAATAGAGTTTTTATATTTACCTGCAGTAGTTTTGCCCTAGTATTCTTCAACAATAGTTAATTTTAATTACTTATATAAAATTAAACCTACAAAACAATATAAAACAATTTTAGTAACATTATTCTATGTAGAAATATAAACTGAAAACCCCATTGACTTAATTTTGAATTTATGACATCTTAATCAATTATACATGCATACATACATACATACACAAACACCACACACACACACACACACACACACACACACACACACACACACACGAATACAGGTTGATGACCCCAAAATGCTGTTCCTTTGTGAAGTAAAAATGTATAGATCCTCCCTCTCTTTCACAGTCATCAATAACCTGTACCTCTTCACATAGAATACAGTTTTATGAGATGCCCCACAACCCTATATATATGTCAAGCAGTGCTATCATTGTGTCAGTATTGTTAAGAGAACCACACTGTTAAGGTGCTATTGTTTAAAAATCACTATCATATACAGAAGACACTTAACTCAGGGCCCAAATTCTAGTCTTCTGGTCTTTACAGTCTGTTTATTCCCTTTTTTAAAATGTTCACTCAACCCTTGGTGAAGTGGTTTACTACAGAATAATCAATAATGTTTGGGTAGCCCCAACTGTCTGTTGTTCTCTATGTTTTCACCAATTGTGAATTTGTGTAATGATCCCCATTCAATTCAAACAAAAGCTTCTTTTATGAATGATGAAAATGACAACTACCTGTGTGTGTAAGAATAAGTTTAAAACTGAGTTCGATGTATACTGCTTTAGAAAAGTGGTAATTAGTAGACCCACCTCTAAGGTCCATGTCCCCATAAGTCAGTGGTAGTTGGCTGAATTAATAGTACTTAACAAGCCATCTATAATTTATTCATCTGCCTCTCTTCTAGCTATTATCTTTCTCAAAAAACATTTTGCCACATGAGGTGGCAACAATTCCCCAAGAGCCACTAACTGTCTATCCAGGCATTGGAAACTTTCTTCAAATTATTGGTCAGGGAAGATTAAGAGCTTTCCACAATAATATAGGTCATTGCCATTCCCTTGGTTGTGTCCTGGCACTTGTCAGACTGAACGGCTGCAGCCGCCATTTTGCACACAGGAAAGGCCTCCTTCTGAGAATGACGTGAAGGTGCTCTGCAAATGACTAAGCTAAATCAATAAATAGTCCTTTCCATCTGAAAATCCTACAGACCATAGCCATGCTCAGTCTGACAAAGCACACTGAAGGGTAAATTAATGGTACTTATTGTTGGGGAAAACAAACAGCTATATAATTGGTCTAGTGTATTTTAAAGAACTAATTATTGATAACAGGGGACATTTATTTTATTCAAGTCACTGATTATAGACCCACAATATTAATTTAGATTTTTTTATGAAAAAAAGGGTTTTTACTTTGTTCTTATGTTTGTGAGGATTTATTTTAAAAAATTCTCATTTTTGTGCGATATTAGTCTGTTTTTCTTTAAATCAGACCACACTATCAAACTCTGGATAATTTGGAAAGACAGCAGTAGAAGTTTTGCTCATGAATCTGAATGTCTAAGATGCAAGGACATCATCTGGAGATGACTTTCTTTCTTATGAATATGTTGAATCATTAAAGATCTCAAAGCAAAGTGTGATACATAAAGTATCCTTTAAAAGCTATGTCTGCTCTGCTCTCCCTCCTTGGTACAAACTCACCATCTTTCAGTCAGACTGGCTCTACTCACTGGTCTTTATCTAAGTTGTACATCTGATCACCTTTAAATGACTCTCTAACCTACACCACAGTGGAATTTAAATTATAATATGAAATAATTAGTGATGACACATTAAAAACCTATCTAAATGAGATGAAATATTCTACATATAATTAATATGGAAAAAGATGTGAATAATTCATCAAATAGTATGTATGATAGCCTAGTTGTATATTAAATCTATTCAAAATGTGTATTAAAAACAAATTGCACTAATACCTCAAAAGAATAATTTACAAAATGAAACAGAGAATAAGACACTATTGTTTTGAAAAAGAGCTTCATTCCATGGCCATCTTGAAGTCTTGTTATGGGATTAATTAGAAATAATGAGCTTTGTGTGGAAACTTATTTTTTATTGTATCTCTAAGGGATTGTAAATAATAGAAATCTGAAGAGCTAATAAGAAATGACAAATGTATAACATTAGGTAGAGAAACACTAAAGAACAATTGAGTGTTTTTTTTTCCCAATTATGTACCAGCTCTGAGAGAAAAAAGAGGCACTGTCATATTATCCCCTTTCAATTACAATAATATAAAACACAGCATTTAAGCTCATTAACTGCTGTCTAGTCCTTGTGCAAAGAGAAGTTGTTTAACATAGGCCAATGTGGTCTTTCTACAAAACAACAACAAATACTTTTATTGAGATTCTTGGTTACTTCATTAACTCAATTTGGAAAGAGTGACTCTTAAAGACAGAGAAGTGATTTCACAAGCGTATCAAAGCCAGAGGTCATGATTTCAAAGCTCCAATTATAGAGCATAACTGTGAAAATTATCAGAGGTGATGAAAAATAACATACTCCCCTTTCTATTGAAGTCAGCCTTAAAAGGTTGATTTATGTTAGAAATTTATAATGGAAATAAAAGTAATCCTTTCACCCATATTCAAAAGGAGTCCGGAAACTAAGAACGTATGTAAATAAAAATATCCCTTTCATATTATAAATTCTGCTTTTGTAATCCATAATCACCACATTTATTTTCCATAATATTTGTGAATCAGAAAATGTGTGTATGAAGCATACTAAAATATATTTTTCTGTATGTAACGATCATGATCTCATAAGGAAAGGCATTCTAGAAAAGGAAAAGAAAATAATTAAGCTAGTATTTCTTTTGAGGTATGTTTGGCAACAGCACAATCCTAGAATTTCAAAGGAAAAATTAAACAAAAAACAAGAGTTACTTGGAAGATTTCCAAGGAGCAAAGTATATTGGAAGCAAGCATCCAGTGGTGAGCTGAAGAAGAATCAAAATAACAAATAATAAACACTATTATACAGACAGAAAAAGTTAAAGAGCGTGAAAATAAAATCCAGATTAATTTGGCTTTTGAAAAGCACAGACAAAGACGAGTTGGGGAGCATCATGTTTCCTTTTGAAAGTCTAGAGGGGTCAGAAGATATAAAGGCCAGATCTGAAGCATAAGCCAGGTAACTATATTGAGAGGAGACTGTAAATTACATCCACAGGGAAGATCATAATTCACTGAATGCTTAAAACAGTGACTCCTCTTCTTATTTAACCAGGCAACAGTTGAGAGCAGACCTTTTTAGTTATTCCTCAATCCTCAGAAGACTGAAAATGGGCATCATATTGTCAGAAAAGCAGAAGATGGACTGATAGTGGACTAACAAGGAACAATATTGAACTAGGCAGTCTTAAGTCAACCTGCCATAGCCACAGATAAGGCTATCCACAAGAGTGTTGTGGAGAATATTACAGCAGTACGTGGACATGCTGAGGAGTTCAGGCCGCAGAAGGCTCATCTCTATTACTGAAGGTGACAGGAAAGAGAGCTACTTCTTTCGTTTTCTCAGAAAAGCAGCCACTCTCAGAACCGCCTCTCTGACAGACACTATATGTCTGGCAGAAAGAAGAATACAGAAACTACAAAGGGTGTTACCTATCCTGATGAAGTATTAAAAGCTGAGTTGGATTTGAAACCATAGAAATTGGTCCTGTATTATAGAAGTCAGTGTTATGTGCACTGGGAGATACCCAGAAATAGGGCTCTACACCATGGTGTAGGAACTAGGGAACCTTGAGAAAACGAGAAATCCTGCTAAACTTACTACTGTGTTAACTGTGGCATGCAGAATCTCAGTGTATGCAAAGAAAGAAATACTAAAATAGAACAATAGTGGTCACATTTAACACTTGATTGCTTCAGGTGAACCAATTGTAACTACTTTTTCTTTTTGACTGGTTTGAAAAAAGAAGCCCTCCAAAGCAGGCTTCAAACTAAAAAGGTTTCAAAATAAGACTATCAGAGAAACCCAAACAAACAAATTTGCAACATATAACAAACAGAAGAAACATACAAAAGCAAAACAACACAAATTTGTCAAAGATCCTAATCCTACTTCTTAATCCAATGACTTGAATATGATAAGGAATTTTAAAGCATACTTGGACAAACACCTATACTATCTTAGTGAGGAACCAACTACCAATTAACCTCCTAACAGTAACATGAAGGCAAAAGGGAAAACATACTACCAAGCTGTCTTTATGAAGCTATCATTAGTCCCATGTAAAGGATAAGGATAGTCAATTACACACACACACACACACACACACACACACACACACACACACACACACCACACACACACACACACACACACACACACACACTACAAAACTCTATCTCTTTCTCTCTCTCATATACACACACACACACACACACACACTACAAAACTCTATCTCTTTCTCTCTCATATACACACACACACACACACACACACACACAGAAACACACACACACAACACACGGACAGATTTTACTTATGAATGACATTCAAAATTTCTAAATATAATACTTGCCAACTGAATTTTCTGCAATGCATGAAAAAGAATAGATATTATAATTGATTTGGTTTTATTCCAGGGAAGTAAGAACACTATTCATAAGTCAACTCAGGTCACTTGACCACTTCATTAAGTGTCAAAAGTGCCATTGACAGAGGTTAACAACCTTCAAAATAAAATTATTATGAAGCTAAAAATAGTTGGGATATAACATACAATAGTAGACAAAAAAAGGTATTGCCAATACTATACTCCATCGGGAAAAAGCATATTGGAACCATTTGCTAGAAAAATAGCAAATGGGTCAGCAGGTAGTATGTTTGTACCTATTCAGTAAAATCCCAACCAAAATTACAGTATCATTCTCCCTTGACAAAAGCAAATCACCCTAAAGTTCATAATGAATTTAAAATATTCCAGGAAGTTAAGTAATTATAAGGAAAGACCAATATTGCAGGCATTACAGTACTTCATTTTTAACTACACTGCATAGCCATATATTTAAGGATAGTTTTGCCTCCCCAAAAATACTTGTAGCCTCATGGAATAGAGAAGACAAACCTGAAATAAACAACAGAATATTACAGCCACGTGATTTTTAATAATGTTTTCCCAAAGTACATTGAAGAAAAGGCAGGTTCTTCAATAAATAGTGTGATAAGAAAGTAGCATTAGAATAAATTTATATTCATCTCTATCACACCAAAGAAAAGTCAGTTTAAAATAGCTAACAGTCATTAATCTAAACCTTGAACTTGGAAAGACCTAAAGGAAAGCATATGGTCACAGGCCAAGATCTCTTGGAAGTTCTCCAATAATTCAGAAATCAGAAGCAAGAATCGACAAATTGGATTGAATGAAATTAAAATACTACTGTATTGCAAAGGAAATAATTCAAAAAGTGAAGAGACAAACCATACCCTTTTAGGGACTCTTAGCCAACTATGTGCTTGGAGATTAATATCCAGTGTTTATGACAATTTGAGAACGAATCAAAAAACCCAGAAATCATGGAATGTTTGGTCCACTATACTGAACTGATAGAGTGCATAGATAAACTATAAATTATACTATATATAAATTTTGAAAATATTTAACCCTCAAGAAAATGTAAATTAAATATATTCTGAGCTTCCATTTCAGAGCATTGAGTGTGTCTATCATCAAGGCTGGGAGAGTGTAAAAGCCTGTAAGCAGGAGCCCATGAGAAATCTCTTCCTTTTTCTGTCTTCTTAATTCCATATATGGATTGTAGTTTCAGGTAAAACTATGTCATCTGAATATGTCATGCCCTCAACATGATTAACTGAGTGTAAAATGCACATCATGTGTTTCTTCCCATTCATTGGTGTGATTATTTTTCACTTAAATGTTTTTTGTATAATAGAAATACAAAATTGATACATCCCTAAATGCATGCAAGATTAAAAAATGACAGTAGGCACAGCTATGTCCCACTCATGCATTGCCAGTGTGACAGCAACCCCTGTGTTCTTTTCACACTGAGGAAGGATTTTTGAGGTTCTTGATATTTTTCTTCATTTCCTAAGTATTTAATTAAGTCAGAAAATATTCAAAATATGACACTCAGTACAGAATATATAATTTTCTATGAATATGTTACTTACGTACTTTAGATCTGTGCTTCCAAATGAGTGGTCGGCACTCATGTATTTGTCAAATATTGTGTGTCCATAAGGAGGTATAAAACTGTGCCAGGAATGTAAACCAAACAACAATCTCTATATTAATTAATTACAATTCACATCCACCACCCCCAAAACAAATTTGATTAAATGATCCTGTGCATATATGTGTTTGCTTGTTTTATTCTTGAAGAATTGATTTGTAATCCATTGAGAGATTCTAATCTCTCTAGGGACCAATTATGAACATTCACAGACCAGGCTCTTTGAGTAGTTATAATTAAGACAAGAGCATCTGGGCAGAAGCAGAGGACTCTTTGGCAGTGATACACTTATGTCTACTTATTCAGAACTGAAGTACTTTTTGAATGATTTTAAATACAAGTTAAGTAAAAAAAAAAATTCTGAAAATTTTTAGAATTTATTTTCATTTGAGCATGCTTTGAGTAGAAAAAAATAATGCTTTTCCCAGGTAAATAATAATGTTCATGACCCCCAGTAAAAATAATCTGCAAGCATATATAAGAATTTACAAGTAATTCATAACATTGTGCTATGAAATATACTGTTTAAATGTTGGTTTGTAATTTAAGAAAGCATGAGAATCAGCATGCAAATATTTCCCAGTAGAACTTGCTATTAACCTATAACACATTAATATATTTTATATTTTTAAATAATACAACACAGGCAATATATTTGTAAGGTTGATGTGGTCCAAAAATATTGTAGTTACATTGTGATCTAGCTATAGACAAATTAATCAAAACTTATATACAAAATAAATTCACTGGTCCCAAAAGAAAGTTGATATCACCCTTTTAGTAGTCATTTAAACAATCTGTTGAGACTTACACACACACACACACACACACACACCCACACCCACACCCACACACACACACACACACACACACACACACACACACAAAGAAAAAACTCACAATGAAATATTTAAGAATTTGTTGAAACCTAGACTATTAGGACACCATTGTAATGCCATGTTTCCCTCTCTTTACATTTAAAAATCATGAGCAAGAAAAGCATCCAATTAAATATTTAATCTGTTGTACATGAGCATAAAATGTCTTACAAGATCTTTGAGTGGTGTCTTATTTTTTTTTTTCTAACTACAGTGCTAAATATTCTGACAAAACATAATCTCAAGGAGAAAATAAACTTTACTTTGGCTCAACATTCAAGATTATTGGTCATTACAGTAAGAAGTCACAGCAAGACATGCTTGAAGTGGCTGGTCATTTTAGAAATTTCTGAAATGAGAGAAATGAATGCCTGCAGATACTCAGGTTTCTTTCTCCACGTCCAAACTCAAAAAATCTCAGTCAGGAAATTATATCATGCATAGTAGGTGGATCATTTCATATTAATCAAAGCAATCAAATTAATAGCCAATAGGTATGAGCTGGACCTATCTCCCACATGATTTTAGAGTCTGTCTACTTGACAATACTTTATATTACAGATGGCTAATGCTGTATAACTAATGATAAGCACTAACTTACGTTTTCATTTATTATATATTAATGGTGCATCATTATATGTGTACATAAATACATATATTTTGATACGCATGTATACACACATAGGTGTATATATAAAATCTGAATCATTTACGTATTCTTTCATGTATTCAGTGAATACATAACTAATAATTAACTGATCATTGGAGGAGTAATTCTAGAATATGAAAAATTTGTAAAAAAAAAGCAATGAATTTTAAAGGGATCTAAGATCAGAGTATATGAGTAAAATATCACAAAATAATTAAAATGGTTATTTTTACTACTGTTAAAAATAAGTGTGGAAAAGATGGCTCAGTGATGAAAAGTATTTCCTGTAACCCTACTGAACTAAACTTGATCCCTGGAATCCTGCAAAGTTGTGCTCTGATCTTTATACATGTGTCATAGGAAGCACTCATGTACATACACAAATTTGCACACACAAACATTAATATATAGACAAACAGATAAATAACTGACATGCAACTGTAAAGATAAAAGGACAAATGAGCTGCTGAAGTAAAGTCACTCTGGCAAGTATTCCTTTATCCTTGAAAAATATCCATGTGGAACTAAGTTCCTTGGAAACATATCAATTTCAGACAGTTAGAAATTTTGTGCTAACCTTTCTGTATACCTATGAGAATTAAGGATATATGAATTTTGTAAAACACCATGCTGTTACATGGAGTGTTGCTTATATAGGTGAATTACAGAATGCATGCCAAAGAGGAAAGATATAGCAGGCAAATGTCCCTTTTGTCCTAAGAGATTCACTTCACTTTTGCCTCCTGTTGAACACAAGTCAATGGGCTTCCTGTTACTATATATGATTAACAATTAACAAAACCTGAACTAACACTCAGAAGCTCAAAGGGACGTAAGCGAATGACTGCACATTAGATTATGCAGAAATTTGAGGATGATGTAATTTATTTATAAACAAATGAATTCATTCATGAGAAACTGGATGTGGTTAGATTAAGCCTGTTCACCATGTAATCTTTGTTTGGAGGACATATAGTTTAGAGGTTTTTAACCATCTGGTGATTTATAATATAGACAAATGCTTGGCTGTTTCCTTTTTTTTATACTCAAAATTACACTGAAGCCTAGTATAAAGTCTATATTTCTCCTGTCAAAATTGGTCTGCTCTCTTAGATCAAATTGATATGTGGAAAATCACTGAGCTTTCTCCAAAACTTAATGTTGGTTTCTCAGAAAAAATTCTTTATTAAGTAATCATTAATATGAACATAAACATATGTTTATGCAAAAAAAGCCTGCAAGAAATCAGTCAATGGAAAAGTGATTAAAATGTCATTGTATGTAATTAATAATTTGTACACAAAAGTCAACATTGCAGAAGATAGTCATTCAAATAAGATTAAGGCTATTAAAATTCTTCTTTGATAGTTCTATAAATTAATTCTTTTCTTGTTAAACTACTGACTAGGATGGGAAATTGTAAACGTCACAAAGATACTGAACCCTTGAATGGAGTTTCCTTTATATTCTAGGTGGTAAAAGGAGAAGTTGCAAAGAGGAGTCACAAATCTCAATATGACTTATGATGTCCTCTTTAGCTATAGTATAGGTATCTCAGATTATCCCCTGGGTCCCTAGGTTAAAGGGCTTCTCCTGAGGGTGCCACGAGTAAAGGTAGTCAAAGTTTTTAGAGAAAGGCACGATGGAAGTCTTCATGTTGCTGGAGGGGTGCTCTTGAAGGGAATAAGGAGCCTCTGGCCCCCTTCCATCCTTTTCTTTTGCGGACCAGGGGGTAAGACACACAGCTTCATTATACATAGAAAAATCTATCATTGAATAACTCCTGCAAAAGGCCTGAACTAACACAATGGATGCCCCTCCGCACTCCAAGGACAGAAACTTCAAAAACCAGGAACCAAATATAAAAACATGTTCTTCATTATTTGCATTTTCAGGTGCTTTATTTTAACAATGAGAGCTGACAAACAAATCTTAAATTTGCTGATGACTTGATTCTGCTTGCCTTTTCAGTCTGACATTTTGTACTTCACAAAACCGTTATTAATAAGCAATGGCCCCAGAAAGCTTACATCTTAATTTATTCCTTCCTATTGAAAACCACCAGGAAGAAGAGAGACCTGCAACTGACACTGATAAATATAAGAACATTTATATATGAAAGCAATTAATCATGGATTAAAATTAAAATGTTCTTGCCTTGTATTCTCTAAAGACCTTCCATTAAAATGCATGATTGCAGTCAAAGTAGACTCTTTTTTCCAAATTCTGCAGAAAGTTAGCTGTTCCTTTTAGCTAATACCTTTCTTACAAGGATTATGAGACATATTTATTGACACATGGCATCAACAAATTCAATCAGTTAGACCATTCCTTGAACAAGGGCACCAGTTCTCTATTTGCCCCACGTGTATATACTAAATAAGCAACTAAATAAGCATTTTTTGATTAAATGAATAAATGTATTGAGCAACAGAGAGGCCAGTTGGTAGATCTGCTGCAATACTCCTTTTCCTATACTCATGCAAGAATTGATTTCGAAAATTGAGAAATACAGGAGATAATTTTTTTTTTAAAAGGACGTGTGGTAAACATTTCCTATAGTCATTTTAGCTCTACTTGTTTGAGCCTGACAAAGGCAGAATTGGGGCTTTACTTGCCTGAGGGGAGGCTACTGAGGTCCTCAGCCTTAGGGAGAGTAGTAGCAGAAAAGAGAAGTGATGAAATGTATTTTAAAGTGTTTCTCCTTGAAGGTCTTTATGAAAATGAGTTTTTTTTAATCCAAAAAATGATCCAATATTTACAATAATTCTGACAAAGTAATATATAATGCTTGCTTATTAATCATTAAACACTATTGCCCCCCCAAATACAAAAAACACAATTTTATTTTCATCCTGTTTAAATGACTAGGATATGATGATTTCCATGAGTTTTTTCTTGTGGTATGTACAGCCTCTTAGGGCAGTGGTAATATGGTCAGGGCTGAAGAGAATAGATCCTGCATCTGGGATGCTTCAGGTCCACCAGAAACTGATGAGTTCTCTCCAGGTACTGACTTTCCTCCTTCAGTATTCTTGAATTCTGTGAGGAATAAAAATGCACCCTTCATCTTTGATTAATATGCAACGTTCTATGTATACCCGATAACAAATGATTTCTAAAAACAGACACATATTTTCTTTCTATTAATGTGCTAAATATCTCTGAATTACTTATCATAGCATATAAAATTAATGTACTACTTTTGGTGGGCCAATGCATATTTGTATGTATTCCTTTATTTCTAATAATACTTTGACCATTTTGATTATTGTATCTGTAAATTATGAAATATTAGCATCCTATAAATTATTGATGTTTTAATTATATGCTATCTTACATCTCAATTTGGAAAAGCTTTTCTCCTCATGTATTTCATAGTTAAAACACACATATATATATGTTGACTTAGATAATTTTTCTTAGAAAAATATTTAAAATATTTAATATTCTTATAAAATATTCACCTTTAACTGTTTTCCAAAAGTGTTTTATTTTTCTGATTTTTAATATAGGTTAAATTGATATACAACTATGTTTTTTAAATACAAATCATAATACACTTACATAGAAGTAAACAGTACTTTGTGTGGTTCCTATCAGGCTATTGGAATACCAAAATTCAGTAGCTCATTAAATTTAAATATTTTCATAAAAGAGATTTCTCAGCCAAACTATTTTTCACTGTATCTGAGGTCCCATGCTGATAGGAAAAATACCATTTAACAAAGGACTTGAAGTAAGAATTTCTAGGGAACACTTATTCTACTGTCATTCATAAGCTTAAGTAGTAAGGAGCTGAGATCAAGGTGTTTTTCATTAGGAATTAATGAGTAAGTATACCAACAGTATTTTCATGATTATAAAACACAGTCAAGTCCTCCTGTATACACTGTCTCATTATTTGTCTCCACAGGCACATATAATACATTAGACTGTTGTTTTTATTTGATACTTGAACTAATGCATAGGATACTTTGAGAGGCTTCATTAGCGAATGGTATCAAGACATGGGGATTCCTGTGGAACACTCGGTGAGTCAGATTTTGTATTCCCCTGGTTAAATCTGTATCAAACTACAAAGAAATCATGTGTGGTACCAAACAAATGTAGGCTGTCTGTCTGCTCTTGTTAATGAAAATATTTATACAACCTTTCTAATGAATATATAATTTAATTTTGATTCAAATACTCTGTGTAGAATTTTAATCTTTCCTAAAAGTAAATAAATATTTTTCTTTATACTGTTCTGGAAAAATGTATTTCATTTCCTACTTTTTCAAAGATTTCTATAGATCTTTTCTTCAGTGCATTTTACATTTAATTGTTTAAATATAATAGTACATTTTGCTTTAAACAGCACACTTAAAACAAAATAGGATGCAGCCTCTTCTCAATCATTTTCAGACATCTTAGCTGTACACTGAGAGTGTTGTTTTCTTATTTTCCAAAACACTGTAGACTGAGTATTTTTACAAGTAATCTGGTTAATTTATGATACATTTGATTTTAAGTTAAAGAAATAATATCTTTTTAATAGCTTAAATGTCATTTTCTTGTATCAGATAACTTTGAATATTAATTACTGTTCGGTTCTGTATTTAGCCCTGTCAGGGTCAGTGTTGCTTTTATAAAATGTAGTTCACAGAAGTAACAAATTGCTTTCTGAACACAGCTTCCTTCTGGAAGACAGTTGAAGTTTCTTTCAATCAAAATTCATAAACATATAAAGTCAAAATTATTTTCTAGTGCTGAAATGTGACTGGCAGAAGAATAAAGAATGGGGCAGCAATGCCTTCACATAAAAAGGAAACTAAGCAACAAAGAATTGTTTTAATTTCAGCACATTCTGAATGTAAAATACCTCAGAGATTTAACTCTTCCGTAGAGTTAACTCTGCTGTACCAGCAAACATTCTTTTGGCTAATTGTGGCTGTGATTCCCTCAGCTTCTCACAATAATCTCCCTTTGACATGTCCTAGGACACCCTTTAGCCCTTCAGGAGGCCAGACATGAAACACTGGTCAAATAACAGTAACATTGGGCAAATTTATTCCAGCTCCTTAAATGGTCCCATTACAGCCATTATAATTGTTTTATAATATGAATCAGTTGCATTCCTCATAACAAAGGACTTAAAAAGTACCCTTGGATGCCTTGACACCTGAGGTGTCCTTTGCTTTCACCTTAGAAAATGAAAGCCATCACCATGGATTTAAAAATGTAATACAGATGATAACTGAATGGCTCTAAGGAGTTGGTAAATTTCAAATGTTCGGAAGTTCATCTTTGGAAGGGTCAGTAGGCAGATGTGGCACAGAGGACCATAGTCTCTTTCCTAAGTAGCGATCTGAGAACGCTGAAATTGACTTGCCCAAGGCAATTGAATGAACCTGAGCAGTACAGAGCCTGAAGCACAGACTACATTTCTGGCTCTAAAATATAGAGATTTTCTTTAAGCACAGTGACTTCAAGTGAGTGTGGGAGAGATTCAGTGGGCTCAAATGAGGAATATTAGTTCATGGCGTTTTCCCCCTCTATAGTTTTCACATCATTTGTGACAAATACAAAACATGTCCCAATAAGGTGTGTAAAGTTATACTCACTCTTCATGTCTTTTTGCTTACTATCTCAAAGACAGAAACAATAGCTATGTTGCTATGTTCCTAATATTTTTCTTAAGTGCTTGTTGAAATGCTTCTCATCATTAAAATCCTCCTAATTTGAGGTCACTGAAAAAAAACAGAAAAAAAAAATTATTTCTTTCTTATAATTTAAATATCATGCTACAGGTTTTGTATTAATATTTATTTTATACACATCATGACTCGTGTCATTTGCATTTAGGAATATACTTAATACTGTCCCTCTGTAGTAAGAACACTGCAAGGATCAAAGTGGGTGTTGAATTCTTGTTTATAAAATGAGTGGGCATTATAACTTAATCTCAGAAAATAAATCATATATATAATATATATATATATATATATATATATATGCATGTATATATGCAATATAAAGTAGAAAGTCACAAATTGGAAATGCAGACAATTTACTGGATGTGATGACAAGTTATAGTTCAGTAGTGTGTGTGTGTGTGTGTGTGTGTGTGTGTGTGTGTGTGTGTGTGTTGTAAAACTAGAAATGGCAACCTTTTTTTTTTTTTTCGAGACAGGGTTTCTCTGTGTAGCCCTGGCTGTCCTGGAACTCACTCTGTAGACCAGGCTGGCCTTGAACTCAGAAATCTGCCGGCCTCTGCCTCCCAAGTGCTGGGACTAAAGGCGTGCACCACCACTGCCCGGCTATAAGGCTCATGGAATACATATGCCATGGAAGCAGAAGTGGGGAGGAACGTTCTGAATAGACTAGAAAACGGCCAAAGTAAGCATGTGTTTTAAGGCATTAATGGGAGAGAGAAATGTATTATAATAAATTATAATGACATTTAATTATGAAAATGCCATACATAGAAAAGCCTTTACTTTAGATACAAACCTAATATATATATTCCCACCGTTACATAAGAACTACACCTCAAGAAAAACAGTATCTGTACTTGTTAGTTAAACTTAACATAGTATAAAACTGTCATTGTGTATCCTACATACTACTGCTTGCATTAGTTAGGATTCTCTAAATTAGCAGAACTTATAGAATGAATCTCTTCATATATATTCATATATATAAATGTTATTTAATAGAATAAAATATTATCTATTATTTTTTATTAGGGGATTCTACAAATTACTTACAGGCTATTTGTCTAACTAATCCAACAATGGTGGAATTGGAACTGGAATTCTAAGAATCCAGTGTTGGGAATAGCCCTGGGGCTTTTTATATTCTAATTCTGCCTTCATGGGAGGGGCTTCAGAGAAGTAGTGAGTTACACCTGTGACTTCTTGTGATCCAATCCCCTAATGAATAAAAGAGCCAATCACTGGGCGAATAGGAGGGACTTCTAAGTCAGAGGAGGAGAAGAGAGGAGCAGGAGAGAGGAAGAGCTTTTTTGGAATGAGGACTACAGATAGGTAAGATGTAGCTAGTAGAGTCTCCTGGTATCATGGCGGATCCACAAAGATTCGTCACTAGAGGAATCAGACTTTTATAAGGTTTACAAGATTAGGTTTTAGTTGATGTGCCCAGAGACTGAGTTATTATTGTTTCTGAACTAAGTTTGCGTTGTGTTTTTCTTCACTCGGTGGCTCGTCTGGGTTCCAGAGAGAAAGGTATAGTGGCAAAATGTGGGTTTGCCTGATATGCACCACAGAGGCCATGAGGGTATTAAAGCATGGGGCTGGCATGGTAGTGACCCGCCAGTGGGAACCTAGCGAGCTGGGTAGACAGATTGTGGAGCTCTGAGTCAGAGCTCCATGAGATGAAAACAGGTCGGCCATTGCCACCGGGGATGAGAGAACCAGGGCATAATGTGGGAACATGTGCCATACATTCCTTCTTTTTTAATAGTTCCTGCAACAATCC
Source organism: Uromys caudimaculatus (assembly GCA_028551405.1). Taxonomy (NCBI): domain Eukaryota; kingdom Metazoa; phylum Chordata; class Mammalia; order Rodentia; family Muridae; genus Uromys; species Uromys caudimaculatus. The sequence continues at coordinate 48,556,156 of CM052712.1, forward strand.
AGAAGTTGCTGGGTCCAAAATGCTGTATGTCTCAGTATATGCTGGAATCCTGAAGAAGTAGGCACTAAGTTCAGTGAAGGAATGGACTTGCTAGAAAGACAAGAGCAAGCAGGCAAAAATGTCCTTCTTCCATGTTTTTATATTGGCTTTCAGAAGAAAGTGTGGCCCAGATTTAAGGTGGCCTCAAGATCCAAATTTAAGAATTCTGTCTTCCTGCCTCAAAGGTCCAGACTAGAAGTAGGTTCAACTACTTTAGAGGAAGGAGAAATTTTTCTTTTAGGTTTAAGCTCCATCTTTGGACTGTATTTTATGACAGAGGTTGTCAAGTTGACAACTAAGAAAACAGCCATTGCAATGTTGAAGATACACAGAGGAATATTACCTAAGGCATAGACATTGGATTCTCTGTAAAATAAATGTAGAGACTAAGATATGGAAAGATGAACAGAAGGTGATTGATACTGTTTTTATTACCAATATCAAAAGTAAATTTGCTTTTACTATATAATTTTTCCTATATATTGTTAAAAATGTTCCATATTCAATATGTTGAGTTATATTACTTTCAGGAAGAAATATAATTTTAGAACTTGATTTTTTCTAATATTTTACTTATTTTGAATTTTTTAATAGACTATATTGATCAGGTCATTAATACATATCCAATACTGCCCCTTTATATACAATTTGATAAGCAAAAATTTATAATAAAAATTTTAGTAAAAATTTGTTGTTTGTTTTTATAACTTTTTTCACATTCACTTACATCATTCAGAGAGTAGTTGGAAATAAGCTAGATTCTTTAAAATGCCTTTGGATATTAAAATGGAATTTCTGGAGGCAATATGAATTTCACTTGAGAACAAAATTTCTGGACAGGACTAGTCCTCTGTGTTTTATTATAGAGGGTAAAATTATCCTTTCCCTGGAACATTTGCAAGAGGCAGATCTTGGAAAGTAAAGTGTCTCTGCAGGCTATTGAAAGGAAACACACTGATCTCATGCTCAGAGCTGCACAGCTGGTGCCAGTGGAAAAGACAGTCAGATCTTTCTAATGGAAAAATGAAGTCAGATCATGCTTGCCTTTTTCTGTTACCAAATGTAATTATGTAAACTACAAAGCCCCATTATAGACAATGTTTATAATTAGTTCCATTTTCCTCTTAATTTTAAATAAAGCATGTTAGTTGCGAATGTCATGCCAACACATTTCCTACAGATGCCATAAACAATGAACAATCAGAAATCCATTTGGAGTGCTTTTGTGGTTATTATTTCAAATTGTGAAAACTCATAATAAAAATCAATGTAATGAACAAACACCATTATATGTTGATAAACATCATACTCTTTCAATTTCAGACAAAGCCAATGAATATTAATCAGACTGTGGACTGTAAACCGATGACATCAAATGGAATTCCCAATACCTATTAGGTTTCTCCTCACTAGTCAGGTCTAAAATAAAAGCTCTACTAAAATGACTTAGTGCATTCATAGATCAAAAGTTTTCAGAATAACATTACCATATTTATCAATTGCAAAAGGAACTAAAATATCAATTGATAATGAATTCACTTGATTTTACAGCTGGTTAGCCCTCAGGTAACAGTTTAATCTTTTCACAAGTTCTGCATTTCCTTTTCTTTCAGAGTTATAAACATTTTGATATGGATTTGGTAATAAAAGTTAAGAAATAATTTATAGGCAAGTGTACATTGAGATTAAAAAAAAGAAAGAAAGAAAGCATAGTTTGTTTTTAGAAACACTGTGTATTCATGTAGTAGAGATTTAGCTATCATGTGATCGGGTCTGTTATTCATTGTCAAATTATAAACATATATTTCATTGTCCTTGGTTCTTAATTTTCTCATCTATATGATAAGTACTCACTACTTTCAACACTTCTCTCATATTTTACCTGACTAGTAATGGGGTTTTCATAGTTATGAAATATGATTGTGTAATCATAATAGATTCATGATTTCAATGCTATGAAAAGTTAGAAGATTTTTTTAAACAATGATAAATGCACACAACATCAAAACGATCTCTGCTGAAAATAGTCAAAAACTTTTCATACATTGTTTCATTAGTTGGGTTCATTCATTTAGACACTATGATTTTGAATGATTCTTATTTAGAACTTTAACACGATTTTACATGTACACCAGCTTTAATGGTGTACTCTTTTATGATACATATTAGTTGTATAAATTGGACACACTTCCAATTGTATTTCTGCATTTATCACCTTTCTCAGAATGTTCTTATAGATGGTTAGAAGAGGTTTAAATTAGATCAGTCAATGCTGCTGCTTGTGGTAGCAAATCTGACAGAAGTAGCATGAAACCATTGCTGAAAATGACTTCCTGGAATGCCTGTTACTTCCAACAATATTCAACTGCCCATGTTCCGGTTCACTGTAGAAGAGCAATGTCTAAATAATTATGAAATTTATGATAGAACTTGCACATGTTTACTGGAACAGAAATAAGTCAGCATGCAATTAGTTTATAACTAGCTATTTCCTCAGCAAGTTCCATGAAATAATAGTGCCTAGATGCTTCCTAGATATATTTACAATTTCCGTTCACTTTAATCCATAATATTCCACAAATCTTTTGATGCTCTGCATTTCCACAGTGGTTTTGTTGTTAGACTGTTCTGTAACAAAAATGACTACCTAACAAAAAAATCAGAAAGAAAATTTGGCTAGCACCTGTGAGAAGAAACAGACTCTTTACTACCATGAAAATTGGTTTGTATCTCTTAGGAAGTGCTGAAGGAAGACAAGAGGGTGAAAAAGCCTGGGTTGAATTCAGCACTTATCACTCTACTCTGCTATGACTTCTGATTTCTTTCATCCAAGTATAAGCATACTTATTCAAAATAATAAAACTAACACCTTACAACTTCTTTATGAGTTAAGCTCAGAGAGTAGACGGCACTGCACATATGTACATACTAGCTGCAGGAAATGGATTTAGTAATTTTAAAAGACTATATGAAGCTGGAGAGAAAATGGATTGGTGTGGTATGGGAGGAGTTAGAGAGCAGGTATTTGCATATTAATTTGGTAAAAACAGATTATATTCATATATGGAATTATAGAATGGCAAAGAAATAATAGAAAATGTGAATCCCCACCTGAATTTGGAATTTTAATGAGAACTTTGTTCCCCCTCAAAATATTCAAAATTAAATAATTATAATTTTGAAAACCCAGAGAAAATGGAAAATAGTCATGAAGAAAATTCAGTTAAGTAATTCTTTATGTATGGCCCACTCATTCAAGTCACCATAGGTAGATAACCCTTACATTTCCAAGGGTCTGCAATAGAATATCCTAGATGTCTATACTAGGAATCAGTATTTCACCCATAATACCACATACAAGGTTTCTCTTCTATAATATGAAGATATATTTTAAGATAGGGATGTCTGTCTTGCTCTATCCTGACTGTTCATGAGACAAAAACTTGCCTGTCCATCCCCTGCCTACACTTCATGCCTATCGAGTAAAGGCTGATGGTAGTGTAATTCCGATAAAGCCTGGATAGATACTTGGGAGGGGGGGACACCTAGAATTACAACAGCTATGAAGAAGAGGATTATGTGCACAGATAGAACAGTGAAAGAAACAGACATGTTACTACTCTGAAATTCACAGGAAGTGCTGTACTTCCTAAAAAAAAAAAAAAAAAAAAAAGCACAAATGGTACAGAGAAAAACATCTTGAGAACGAAGAAGATATCAGATATCATGATCAGCATCAAACTTCCAGCACACGGTTTTCATGAAATTTATTTACATATCACAAGTTGAAAGGTGAAATCATTGACTTTCAGATAGCAGTGAAATATTATACTGAAAATAACACACCTTTTTTGAATACAGAGTGCTTGTGAGACCAATATGATTAACTCAAAACCATACATACCATAAAACTGAGAGTCTGTGATCCTGGACTGGAAATTGACTATCTAATGTTAGTTAAACTTAGCATATTATTTCCTATTTTATTCTCCAGAATCATAAGATATTTCAGTGTATATTTCTATTAGAAAGTACATAACTAGAAATACTTTATTTGCAGTATAAGAGATGAAAACCTAATTTTAGAATTATTATTGTAAAATGTTTATTTGTGTCCATGTCTATCTGTGGGTAAAATTCAGGTGAATACCAGTGCCCACACAGGTTCTGATCCTTCTGGTTATGTGCTACCTGCTAAGGTGCTGGGAACCAAACTTAAGGCTTCTGTAAGAGCTGTGTGCCCTCATAACCACTGGGTGGTACCTCCAGTGTTTAGATCTACTTTAGTGAGAAATAGTCCATCAATGTCTGGGCAATCTTATTGGAAATGAAGAAACTTGTCCCACAGTTGATATTTTTCAGAGAACAAAGATTTCAATATATGAATTGAATTTGAACAGGGGGAACTATTGTATTTTGTCACCCTGCCTGTTCCTTTTTGTTGCAGATATAATTTCTTTCAAGTAAAGACATTGATTTCTTCTATTTTATGTTTAAAATGAAATTTATTCCATATCATATTTCTGTTTTCATAGCAATAAGACTGATATAAGAAATAATGAGTTGCTAATTCATATTCTCAATTTGAGTAATTTAGTCAAACTCATCCAACTTCTACTTCCAAAGAATACATATTAAAATTTATCAATGTAAAAAAGAAAGTACATACTTAAATTAACTAAAAATGATATTATCTATGAAAACATTTCCTGGGAATGAGTTGCTTAAGGGCACCCAAGTGAGTTTCTTTTCCTGATGAAAAGCTCTGTATTGTAGAAATTTGGAAGATATATTAAACATACTGTAAGTACCATTTATTCCTCAGATTCATCTATGAGGAAAACATATTTCTGAAATATTAATAAATTGTTTTTATTTTTCATATTATATCTGAGAAATTTTGTGATTTTTTTAAACCAAGCTTTATAACACATTCTTTTATCAAAGAAAGGAAAGCTTCAGTCAGTTTTCAGCTGTCCTATACTGTGGCCCAGAAGATTCTCATCTCTCTAAATGCCAGTTTTATGAAAGGAGTAAAAACGTGGAGAGTTCAAGTCAGAGAGACTGCAAACTTTTTAAGAGCCCTTGATGCTCTTTCAGGAGAGCAGAGTTCAGTTCCAGCACCAATATCAAGTGGCCCCAACTACTTGTAACTCTAGTACCAGGACATCTAAATCCACTCTGCTTTCTATGGGTATCCAAACACTCATCACACACACACACACACACACACACACACACACACACACACACACACACACTTAATTCAATGCTGGAATACAAAGTTCAATGCATTTGATCCTATAGCTGTCAGTTACATGGATTTCTTACTGTGATTTACAGTGTGGCAGAAATCTCCGATAGTCAAGATAACTAATGAAAGTATGCACATGTCCTAAACACTAAATAGGGCTGCTGGCTCCAAGAAACATGCAACAATAGTATTAAATGTTTCATGTTAAACAATGCTTACTTCAGAGTTGTGAGAGATGAGGAAAGTTACTGAAGTAGAACTGCTCTCTGGTATTTTATCTCTGAGAAAAACATGGTACCAAAACCCAAAATGAATCTGCTCTACAGAGATCACACAATTCTCCACTATAACATTAGGCTTTAAAACAAGTGTTTGTTTTAGTTTGTTTGTTTGCTTTTGTTTCTTGTGATGGTATTTTGAAGAACAATGCTAATAGATAGAACAATAAATGATATTTGCAGCAATTTAATGTAACTCCTTAAATAGATGGGATAACCCCCAAGGTTATCCTAAAGCTCTCACCTATACCCTAGCCAGGAAAACTGCCAGATAAATGTCACAATGTTTTCAAAGTTTTTGATAAAAATAGAAGAATGTCACTCATCTGCTGCCTTCGCTCCACTTCAGTTGTAAAGGTTGTTGTTGGATCTCATCATTTGGCTGCTGATCTTTGCAGATACAGTTGACTCAGCCCAGCAAGTCAAAAGATCTATACTGTCACCTACAGAATTCTTCAAATTATAGTGTGCTCAAAGTATATTCTCTTGTCTGTGAGCACACCAAGCATAGTGACAGTCTCAGGCCTTGGAGCCTCCCATGAGCTGGGTCCCACTTTGGGCCTGTCACTGGACCTCCTTGTCCTCAGACTCCTCTCCATTTCCATCTCTGCAGTTCTTTCAGACAGGGACAATTATAGGTCAGAGTTTTTACTGTGAGATGGCAACCCCATCCCTCACTTGATGCCCTATCCTCCTGCTGGAGGTGGGCTTTACATGTTCTCTCTCCTCTCTATTGGGCATTTTCTCTAAGGTCCCTCCATTTGAGTTCTGAGAGACACCTCCCAGGTCTCTGGTGCAATCTAGCGCTCCAACCCCACCTCTGACCTCTAGAGGTTACCTGTTTCCTTTCTTTTTTCTGGCCCTCAGGACTTCAGATCTGCCCCCTAACACCTGATCATGTTCCGATCTTTGCCTCCCCGTCTCCTAAATCATAAAATATGCCTATTGTTTTAATAATTAAAGTATAAAAAGCTTAGAAAAGCTTAAAAATTAATTCAGAAAAATTATACAAGTTTTTTGTTTCATACTAACTGAAAAGAAAGAATGTATCTTATAAATTGTCTAATATGATCAAAACTAAACATTGCAGTAGCCATATATTTGTAGTAAAAGACAATGGAAGCAAATACTACCCTTTTACTCCATGTCAATGCTTCTTTTGGAGAAAAAATATTTTAATTTGTTCAAACACAGAATCTCAGAGACCACTACAATAAACAGAATTTGCATGTCATCTATGAGGACCAAGGGATGGGAGACAAGAATGTAGGTTAATGTGATTTGTATGCATTAAAATAGGGGGGGGGCAATGGAATAAAATCTCCAAGCTATGAGTTTTTCTTTTTTTTAATTAATCATTTTAGTAGTTTGTATTTCAAATGATACTTCCTGGTTATTCCTCCATAATTCTCCCTCTCCCCCTTGCTCTTTGTCTTTATGAGGGTGCTCCTCTATCCACTCACCTATTCCTGCCTCACCCCACTAGCATCCCCCTACAGTGGGGCATCAAGTCTCCCTCCCCTCCCATTGATTTCAGATAAGGCCATCCTCTGCTATATATGTATCTCAAGCCATGGATCCCTCCATGTACACTCTTTGGTTGGTGGTTTAGTCCCTGGGAGCTTGGGTGGTCCAGTTAGTTGATATTGTTCTTCTTTTGGGGTTGCAGTCTCCTTCAGCTCCTTCAGTCCTTCCCCTAGCTCTTCCATTGGGGTGCCTGGGTTCAGTCAGATGGTTGGCTGTGATTATCTGCATCTGTATTGGACAGGTGCTGGTGTAAACTCTCAGGGAACAGCCATATCTGACTCTTGTCAGCAAGTGCTTCTTGGCATCAGCAATAGTGTGGGCATTTGGTGTCTGCAGATGGGATGTATCCCTAGGTGGGATGGTCTCTGAATGACCTTTCCTTTGGTCTCTATTCCATTTTTTTTTGTCTCTGTATTTCCTTTGGAGAGGAATATTTCTGTGTTAAGAATATTATGCCATGTGTGGGTGGCCCCATCCCTCAACTGAGGGCATGCCTATCTGCTGGAAGTTGTGTTTACAGGTTGTATATCCCCTTTGTTCTACCTGAAGACCCAGCTATACTGCTATTGGGTATATAACCAAAAGATGATCGAACATATAACATAGACACATGCTCTACTATGTTTACAGCAACGTTATTTATAATAGTCAGAAGTTGGAAACAACCTGGATGCCCCTCAACAGAAGAATGGATACAGAAAATGTGGTATATTTATACAAAGGAAAACTACTCAGCTATTAAAAATAATGACTTCATGACCTTTACAGGCAAATGGATGGAACTAGAAAATATCATACTGAGTAAAGTAACACAGACACAAAAAACACACATGGTATGTACTCACTCATCAAAGGATATAAACCCAAAAGTTCAGAATACCCATGATACAACCAACAATACATATGGAGCTTAAGAAAAAGAAAGACCAAAGTGTGGATGTTTCAGTCCTTCTTAGAAGGGAGAACAAAGTATTCAAGGGAGGAAATACAGAAACAATGTATGGAGCAGAGACTAAAGGAAGGGCCATTCAGAGACTGCCCCACCTGGGGATCCATCCCATATACAGACACCAAACCCAGACACTATTGCAGATGCTAAGAAGTGCTTGCTGACAGAAGCCTGATATATCTGTCTCCTGAGAGGCTCTGCCAGAGTCTGACAAATACAAAGGTGGATGCTTGTAGTCAACCATTGGAGTGAGCAGGAGTTTCCAATGGAGGAGTTAGAGAAAGGACTGAAGGAGCTGAAGGCGTTTGCAATCCCCTTCAACATAGGAAGAACAACAATATCAACTAACCAGACCCCTCAGAGATCCCAAGGACTAAACCACCAACCAAAGAGTACACATGGAGGGACCCATGGCTCCAGTCAGATATGTAGCAGAGGATGGCCTTGTTGGACATCAATGGGAACAGAGACCCTTGATCCTGTGAAGACTCGATGCCCCAGTGCAGGGGAATGCCAGGGCAGGGTGGTGGGCAGTGGTGGGTGGTTGGGGGAGCACCATCATAGAAGTAGGGGCAGGGAGGATAGGATAGGGTGTTTGTGGAGGGAAAACTGGGAAAGGGGATAACATCTGAAATGTAAATAAATAAAATATCCAATAAAAAGTAGAGAAGAGATCATAATACGGACGCAGATACTCACAGCCAACCATTGCACTGAGCCCAGGGACCACAATGGTAGAGTTAGGGGAAGGACTAAAGGAACTGAAGGGGATTGCAAGCCCATAGAAACAACAACAATATCAACTAATCAGACCACCCAGAGCTCCCAGAGACTAAACCACCAACCAAAGAGTATACATGGAGGAATTCATGGCTCTAGATACCCATGTAGCAAAGATTGGCCTTATTTGACATCAGTGAGAGGGGAGGTCCTTGGTCCTGTGGTTGCTTGATGTCCCAGCAGAGGGGAATTCTAGAGTGATGAGGTGGGAGTGGGTGAGTAGGTGGAGGAGCACCCTCATAGAGGAAAATGGGAGGGCGAGGGGGTGAAGGGATTGGGGGGTGTGGAAGGGTAACCGGGAAGGGATGTCATTTGAAATGTAAATGAATAAAATAGGAAAAAAAGAAATTAAGAATTAAGATATTAGAAAAGCTCTTAAAATATTTAAGAGCTCTAGACAAATAAACTAGTAATGAACTGATTCTACTGCCCTGACTGTATATGCACAGATTATTGGGATACATGGCTTTGGAATCTTTTCACTTCTCATATATTTGAAATAAAACACAAACTAATTCTGAGTAAAGCAAAACTATGAAGATAATACACACAGGGGCACAGTGAATTATATGCTATGGATGCAAGAGAAGATTAAGGTCTAAAAGAAATGGCTTAATTATATAAAAGCTGCCTGCTCACCCTTTCACTCTGCCCTGGAGTTGTGCTCCTCTGAGGCTCTTACCACTGGCTTTACCTGCTTTTGAAGTACTAATTTAATCTTCCAATTCCAGGATCCTGTCTGACCCAGAAGAGGCTGTTGTTTTCAAGTTTCAGTTTATTTTTTTTGAATAAAAATATACTCCCAATGGAATGTGAAAATTTTGTACAGGTGTGAAAAATGACAGGTTTTTAAAAATCTGTTTGGAACCACATCTATGTTGGTCATTTGCCAGCTGTGCTGGTTCTTCTGAAGTATAAAGCTGTCTGATCGCCTTACTTTGTTCAGAGATTAGGGCAGTCTCATTCCATAATACTTGAAAGCAACATTGATGCTAGCATTAAGACCATTTTTATGAGCTGTTTTTCTAAACCAAGACCAATTATTTTCGCCTTTTAGGGATCGTGGAAATTATGATCTGAGCGGAATGATGTAAATTAAAACTCCTCATAAATCCATGATTTCTTATAAAACAAATATTGAACATTGCTTATAGCTTATTAAGAACCTCAGTTCATCTTCTAAACAATAAGAAGACTAAAGGTCCATGGCAATTTAGGTATGGTGTATTTTCACAATATGGAACTTTTATCTATGAGAAGAAAGAATTAACATTTCATAAGTCCATAAAAAACATATGTTGCTATGTTTATCCATTCAATAAGTACATTTCTATTTACTCAAACTAAATCAATTGAAGTGGGAGAACATCAAAATTTCACAAAGAAAAAAAGTAGAACAAAGTTAAGTAATTGTGACATGACAGGAACCTGTCATATACTGTTGCTAAGGCTTCTCAGAGAACAGAAGGAGAGAAATTAATTTCGTCAATGCTGTAAACATGAGAGTGTTTTATAGACATTTTGGGGGTCAAAACATTTTACAGATGAAAACAAATTTACACGTGAAAGTTTTTGATTTTAAATTGTCCTAAAATAGTAAATGCTAGCAAATTTTCTTTGATAGCATTATCAGGTCATAGAATATAGCAAGTTCATAAGAACTGGAAGTTTCATCCACACAAGCTGGTTTTCATAGTACTGGAAGTTGCTAATTAGGCTACCAGAGGAGAAAAGTAAAGATGAGACAGAAAGAGCTTACATTTTTGTGAAATGTAAGCTTCAACGATGCTTGATGTGGAAGGACATGCTTACTGTTGCCATAGTAGAAATTATATCATGAAGTAACTACCGAATTATAATGATTTAAGTCATTCTCCAAAACATGAAACCCACATATTGCCCATTATTTTGCTAAAAAACTACAGCTAGATAGGTTCCAAGGCAAAGAGGATGACCTAATACTATTATGCTGCTAAATGGATGTAGTATTAAACCGATTGTTAATGACATCATTATACCCATTATTAAGGCATTTTTCAAGCTTCATTAGAGAAGCATCTACCTTCAATACATGATGATTAACACCGACACACACAGAGCTTCTCCCTGTAAAGAATGAGACCTTAGAATTCTTAGAGCTCAAGGGATCATATACCACATACTAAGCTCTCAAGACTTGGGAACCATTGAAGAAGAAGAGGCAAAAATAGTGTAAGAGTCAAAGGCAATGACACTGTCTTCTAGACATGGATCAATAACAGTAAAAATAAATGAACATTTTGATTGAGGTAACATGTACGAAACCAACCCAAGCAAGAACAAATCCAGCCATGAAGACAGGAGTTGGGCACACAATCCCACATATAGCCATGGAACAATTAGGAATGCTAGTTGTTAGAAAAGACAGAAGTATGTTTCTCTAAAAGTGTTGGCCCTGGTAAGTCGATGAAATTTCAGAGGATGACACATATCCAATACTATTTACACAAAACAAATTTGATACAAATTTAAACAATGTACAAATATGAGTTTTTAAGGATGGCATGAATCTAGGGAGAGTTGGGGGGAATATGATCAAAACTTTTCTATGAATCTTTGAAAGGACTTAAAACTGGAAAACAACAAACAACCATGATCTTTGATTGTATGTATTGCTTGCCCTCAAGAAACTGATGCTGACAGGTCAAATGCCCAATGAAAACCTGGGGCAAATAGTTAGCTCTGTGCTCAAGGAAGCCAAAGTCTGGATCTAATTGAGAGGTAGAGAACCAATCTAGCATGTACTATGATTAGAGTTTAATCTCTGAAACTTCATTTTTTTAAAAAATATTGTTTATATTATTTACTTACATTTCAAATGTTATCCCCCTTCCCACTTTTCCCTCGGGAAAAACCCCTATACCAACCCCCTCCTCCATGCTTCTATGAGGGTGCTCCCCCACCCACCCACCCACCCACCCACCCACAAACACCAGCCTCACCACCCTAGCATTCCCCTACGTTGGAGCATCAAGCTTTCACAGAACCTAGGTTCTCCCCTCCCGTTGTTGCCAGATAAGATCATCCCCAGCTACAGATGCAGCTGGAGCCATAGGTCACTCCATTTGTACACGTTAGTTGGTGGTTTAGTCCCTGGGAGCTCTTGGAAGGGGGGGTGCCTGGTTGGTTGATGTTGTTTTTCCTATGGGGTTGCAAACTCCTTCATCTCCTTCAGTCCTTCCCCTAATGCCTCCATTGGAAATTTCAAAATCAAAACAAAACAGCTAAATAAAGACAATAAAAATATAGTTCAATATATACAAGAAAGACTTCAATTTATATTAAAATAACTGATTAAAAGAAAAGAAAACTCAACAGACTTTCACTAAAGGAATGTTACCAAGTCAAATAAGGCAACTTGAAAGGGTAATATGATCCATGCTTGTAACTATATGGTAGATGTACAAACAAAACAACAAATCTATCCTGAAAATATAGGTACTTGTCTGGCTTAGAACAAATAAAAGGATAAAATTATAGAAAGGGTCAAGTGTCATTTTATGGTAGCAAAGTATTCTATAGAATTTTAGGTTACACATAAAATAATAATATTTTTATCAATTGAATGCAAAACACCAAAAGTATGTCTAATATAAAAAGTGTAATATGGTTGCTAATACAGGTGTTCCAAGAAAAAATTACCTATTCTGACAAATGTAGCTCTTTGTTGTGGGCCATTTATAGCCAAAGTGGCTACAAATCTTTAGAAGCAGAAGTTAGATGTGAGCTCTGTACTTTCTATTCATTTTTTCTCTTAATCTAGACTTAAGAATAAATTTCTTCTAAGAGAAAGAAACAGAGAGGTTAGTAGACATGATGAAGGGAAGAGATGGGGAGGAAAGGGGAAGAACATAGAGGAGAGGGGTGAGAACAAGAGGAAAGAAATTACAGTCACTAGAAAGTTGGTAAGTTTATATCTTGTATCGAAGTAAATGAATAAGCTCATTCAATGGAAATGGTGTAGCTATAGAGAGTTGAAGCACAAACACTTTAAAAATAAATTGGAAGGCCTCTGAAAGGGTGACCCTTGCCCCCCAAGACGCCCCTCTTCCCTAGGGCATCAAGTCTCTACAGGATTAGGTACATCCTCGTCCACTGAGGCCAGACAAGACAGTCCTCTACTATATATGTGTAGGGGGCCTCAGATCAGCCAATGTATGCTGTTTAGTTGGTAGCTTAGTCTCTGGGAGCTCCCAGGGGTTCAGATTATTTGACACTGTTGGTCTTCCTATGGAGTTACCGTCCCCTTCAGCTCCTTAAATCCTTTCCCTAACTCTTCCACAGGGATCTTGTACCTCAGTCCAATGGTTGGCTATAAGTATCTACATCTGTCTAAGTCAGCTGCTAGTAGAGTCTCTCAGAGGAGAGCCATGCTAGGCTCCCATCTGCAAGTACAACATCGTTTCAGTAGTAGTGTCAGAGTTTCTTGCTACCCATGGGATGGATCCTAAGTTGAGCAAGTCAACTATGATTCCACCTCACACCAATCAGAATGGCCAAGAACAAAAACTCAAGTGACAGCACATGCTGGCGAGGACTTGAAGAAAGAGAAACACTCCTCCATTGCCGGTGGGACTGCAAACTGGTAAAACCACTCTGGAAATCAATGTAGAGGTTCCTCACAGAATTGGAATTAGTTCTACCTGAAGACTCAGATACACCACTCCTAGGCAAATACCAAAAAGTTGCTCTGCCATACCAGAAAGACACGTGCTCCACTGTGTTCATAGCATATATATATTTTTAAACTTTGCAAAAGAATTCAGAGATCTGCCTGCCTTTGTAAGCACAGATGATAAACTAGCTGGGTGGAACCCCCCCTGAAATTTCCATTTCTACCATGCCTGGGCCTAACCTTGCTCTGTCCCAGGCTGTCCCTGAACTCAGGAATCTGTCTGCCTTTATAAGCATAAACAAAAAACTGTTAGCTGGGTGGGATCTCCTTGATCACTACTCCCTAAATCTCTTTATCTCCTTCCTTAGTTCCTAGATCCTTCCTACTTCCTAAATCCCTTATCTCCTCCATTCTTCCTGGCTCATAGTACAGCTGCTTTTGTTCATTTAGATTCATGAAGCCCCTCATATAATTCATATTTTACATAGTTGAGAAATGATATGTTTTTGAACTCATGTTTTTAGAGTTCTTTCCCACAGGTTTTTAAATTTTTTTTTTAATTTTTTGATACTTTATTTACATTTCAAATGTTTCCTCCTTTCCAGGTCTCCACGTTGGAAACCCCATATTCCCTCCCCCTCCCCCTGCCTCTATGAGGGTATTCCCCCACCCACCTACACGCCCACCCACTCCTGTCTTCCCACCTTGGCATTCCCCTATACTAGGGCCTCTAACCCCCTCAGGCCTAAGGGCCTCTCCTCCCCCTGATGGCTAACAAGGCCTCTTAGTAAACAGAATATACACAGTGACTCACAGTCACCACTAATACCAGTTCTAGAGAATCCAAAACACCATTCAGCCTCTATAGGTGCTACACATACATGTAGCACAGATACATAGAGGTAAAATACTCATGTATATATTGAATAAATAAATAAACAAATAGACATGTAAATAAGTGCAGACATTAGTAATTCAGTTGCTTTGATAAAACAGGGATGTGGAGGTAATCTCCAAATATTCTCCCTGGACAGCCATCTCATATCATGGACTTGAATATCATCAAGTAAGCAAAAATATCCAAATCATATGTTTTATTAAACCCATTAAAATATGCAGAGCCTAACAAAGAGGAATTGCAGTAATAAATTATTCCACTGAGTAAATCTTGGCTGTATTTTAGGATGGCCAATTATTACATGTTGCCTCTTATTCCATTACACAAATGTCTCCTGTGGATAGTATACTTACAGGATTTAGTACTGCAGTAAGTTTGAAGGATCTCAAAAGTAGAATGTGCTCTGAGAACATTTTATCTACTAGAACTTTAAGAAAAAATGGATCTAGAAGAGACTGTATCTTATAACTTAACCTTTGATCCATGCCAGTTTGATTTATATTCATGAACTGAAGACACACTGGGCAGACAGCACCATGGAGACCATCTTATAACCTTGTGCATAATGAGTGTCTCAGGTCAAAATGTCAAGTTTACTAATTGATCTATTCATTTGCCAGGAAACAGATCATGATCGCTGCAGGGTTTGTTATAGTTATTGACAAGGCAATTCTATAATTCATATGGAAGTGAAATGATGAACACTGCCAATACTAATATACAATTAAACAGAGAAATTTATTCTAATTCATTAATGACAACATGTCCTGGAAACAACATGCCAAAATATAACCAATTTATTGTCAAAACAAGTGTCACCACTTTAGAAAGAGAAAATATTTTTTCATAAATTAAAATATATTAACCAAATTTTAAAAATAGAAGAGAATTTGGTATTTAATGCTTACTTCATAGCAAGAATAAAACATAAATTTCAATGGAAATAATCATAAAATTTAAGTATAAAATTTCTAAAACTGTGAATGTTTATAAAATTCAGTTATTAAACATAATTTATAAAGAAGAAAGAAATAACTATATATAGATAAAATTGATCAATCTGATTCCACACATTCATAAATTTATTGTCTTCCCCTAGCTTCAAGAAAATTGAATAGAACTGTGAGGCTCAAAATACTCCAAAGGATTCATGACTGATATATGTGAATAAATATATGTAACAAAACTGTCAATCTCTACAAATAAGAGACAATGATGTTTCAAAGTATGAATAAAGATTTAAGAGACAGTTTATATGGAAGATAAATTGCTGAGAAGTAAGCATGAAGAGTCTTCTAAAACAATCTCAGCTCACTCACTGAGAGGTCACTGTACTGTGGAAGTACAGTACAGTGGATCAAGTAAAAGACCTACAGTCCCAAATATTCCTGAGCAAGAAAAGAAATCATCATTCTCATCTTCCCAAATGACTCAATCTTGTGGTAAGTTGGCATAAAAAACTTGGCAGCACAGTTATTATTATATTGTACATGTTTAATGTGATGTAAGGCAAATACTTAACATCATTAAATACTCATATTTTTCTTTGAATATTTATGAATTAGCCCACAGCTTAATCTATATAAGAATACACCCTGTGGCACTTACAATTCTTCCAGTACTTCAACAAGCACACTGGAGATAACTACCATCACTCTCAGCACTGAGAAGTCTTTGGAGGTTAAATAATTTGAATGAGTACTCATCCCACACGTAGAAAGTCATAAGAAACTCAGACTATATTACATGACTCTGTGATTCATTAGCAAATTAGTTCCATCATCTCTATCATGGCTTATAGATTCAAAACACTCAGACCAGTGGAATCATTGTATGTTTAGTAAATAAATTAAATGAAAGCACACATAGAAGTGTACATAAGTTAAGGCAGTAAAGCTGAGAAAACCATGCTAGCTGTAATTAAGAGAAAATATTTCCCTGATGACTAAGGATGTTGAGCACTTCTTTAGGTGCTTCTCAGCCCTGTGAATTTCCTCAGTTGAGAATTCTGTTTAGCTCTGTTCCCCATTTTTTGATGGGGTTATTTGGTTTTCTGGAGTCTAACTTCTTGAGTTCTTTGTATATGTTGGATATTAGCCCTCTATCGGACATAGGATTGGTAAAGATCTTTTCCCAATCTGTTGGTTGCCGTTTTGTCCTATTGACAGTGTCCTTTGCCTTACGGAAGCTTTGCAATTTCATGAGGTCCCATTTGTGAATTCTTGATCTTAGAGCATAAGCCATTGGTGTTCTGTTCAGGAACTTTCCCCCTGCACCCATGTGTTCAAGGCTTTTCTCCACTTTCTCTTCTATTAGATTCAGTGTATCTGGTTTTATGTGGAGGTCCTTGATCCACTTGGACTTGAGCTTTGTACAAGGAGATAGGAATGGATCAATTAGCATTCTTCTGCATGTAGACCACCAGCTGAACCAGCACCATTTGTTGAAAATGCTGTCTTTTTTTCCACTTGATGGTTTTAGCTCCTTTGTCGAAAATCAGGTGACCGTAGGTGTGAGTTTATTACTCAGCTATTAAAAACAATGATTTAATGAAATCTGCAGGCAAATGGATGGAACTTGAAAATATCATCCTGAGCCAGGTAACTCAGTCACAAAAGAACGAACATGGTATGTACTCACTGATAAGTAGATATTAGCCGAAACGTTCGGAATGCCCAAGTTTCACTTTACAGTAACTACTGGACTGAGAGTGAGGTCCCAGATGGAGGAGTTGGAGAAGGGACTGAAGGAGCTGAGGGAGTTTGCAGCCCCATGGAGGAAGCAACAGTGTCAACTGGCCTGACCCCCTCAGTCCTCATGGAGACCGGACCACCAACCAAAGAATACACATGGAGGGGCCCATGGTTCAGACCACATATGTGGCAGAGGAGGACCTTGTTGGCCATCAGGGGGAGGAGAGGCCCCAGGAAAGGGGAATGTCAAGGTGGGAATATGGGAGTGGGCGGGCGGGTGGGTGAGAGGTGTAAGTCCCTCATAGAGGTGGGGGAGTAGGAGGTGATAGGTGGTTTCCAAAGAGGAGACTTAGAAAGGGGGAAATATTGGAAATGTAAATAAAGTATCAAAAAATAAAAAAATGAAATTAAAAAAAGAGAAAATATAAAATGAATAGCAATGATGAAATAAAGAAAAATATTAAAATTAAAAAGGACAATTTTTAGAGCTAAATCTTTTATTTTAATCCCTTGCTTTGACTTCAATTCCAGAACTATATCATGAATATCTGTTTAGTTATCAGACTCAGAATGATGAGGGACAGGGGAGTACCAAAGTCCATTTAAACACAAAGATTTTGCCTTGGAAGGATGACACAAATGTATCTTTAAGTATAGGTCAGGCACATGTGAGATGTTTGCCTTCTCTGTGCTAGACCAATGGTTTACAATTAACATGAGCACATGAATCTCAAACATTGAACTCTCCTTTTCCTGCCTCATAAATGCTAAGTTTATAGACATACCATAATCCTTGGCTAGTCTTTTTTAAACACCATTGTACCATGAAATTGACTTTCTTTTTCAGTTCTGATTTTTTTTCTTTGCCTGGTTAGGTTCCTGGACTGTCCCTAAATACACTGACATGATGTCTTTCTGAGCAAAAGTGTATAAAATGGAACAGCTTTGTTTTTCTTTGCCTAGCATTTCCAGACATGCCACATATTTGGCTTCAATTTTATTGTTATTTTCACTTGAGTACATAGGTAAAATCAAAAATGAAGTAGTAAGTAGTAATAGTGGATATATACAAGAATATTGACAAGTGATTGTCTGGTCAAGTAGACTAAAGAGTAAAAGTTAATAAGTGACTAAAAATTGTACTCATGCTAAATGCATTTTGCTTACTGGTAAAAATATTGAACCACCCTGAATCATTAAATTAAGAAATCAACATTTGAATGCCAAGAGAGAAGTCATTATGAGAAATATATTTGAGGTAATTTTTACATTAAAAGCTACTGAAAATAAAATAATGCATGAACTGTTTGAGATAAAATGTAAGGATAGATAAGGCCTGAGCATAAGTGGAGAATTAATGTTAAAATAAAAGAATAAAAAAAATCAGACAAAAAATACATTAAGTGATGTATTAAGAAAAATCAAGCAAGCTAAGGTTTCACATTGAAACAAAGTGCAACCACGTAGGAGCAGCCACCTAGTGTTCATGCTCACATGTCAGAAACACAAAGAAAAACGTAATTTTCAGAAAGAAATTAATTACTGAATATTTCTGCTGCTGAAGATAAAAACTAGAAGCAAAAGAAAAGGGCAAAAGTCAAACTAAACTGCAAAAATATTCTGAGCATTAAAAACATGACAAAAAACCCAACCTTCCATTTGGCATAATTACCCAGATACAGTATAGTTAAACATTTATGGACACAGAAAACATATGTAATGGATTTTTATTTATTAAAGACATACAGGGAAGCAGTTCCAAAAATTATATCAATTTTTAAAAGGTTCAAACAGCAATAACTTGATGAGAAAATAGAAATATTTTTGTGTGGCAATTTTATAAAATGAGGATAAGTTCACTCCAAGGTACAGTTGAGGGGATGGTTTTTATTATAGATAACACAGAGTGCAGAGCCAGATGCATCTGTAAGAGTCCAGAGCATGGTGTAAAAATGATAAATTATATGAAGAGAGAGACAAAGGGAGAAGAAGAGAGGAAGAAAAGGTGGTGGGGAAACTCTTCAAAGAGAGCCAATCAAGCACATAACTAGGGTTATGTGCACAACAGCATGGCTATAGGAATGACAAGCTGGGAAGTAGGAAGACCATGTGCTGGAGACATTTAGGGGAGGGATCAGGATGGGAAGAGCTAAGAGGAGCAAGCAAGTCAGCATGGCCTCTGTGACTCGTTCTTGCTATGCTCAGAGAGTCCAGGAGACAGCATTTGCTTTGTCTTGCTGGTAGGTACCATTAACACAGTTAACCATTTCTCCCTAGTTCTAGCCCCGACAGCAATCACACAGAAAACCTTAGGGGAAATAAATTAAAGTATTTCATGACTGAAAAGAAGAATTTTAAAAGGACTAGCACAAACATAATGTTATAAAATAGCACAGCCTCATTTTTAATAGTTAAAAGTCATAATATTGTGAAAAATCCCTCAGGAAATAGCTGTATGTGTGATAAAATATCCAAAACAGTTTATTGTTATATCAAGCATTTATAATTTTACTGCAAAGACTGTGCAGTGTTGATCATTAGATTTAATATTTTAAAGTTTTATAAATCATATCTATGAAATAGTTTTCAATAGTAAGTGAATAAGAAATGAAATAAATGATGGCATGATTGCTCTTAATCTTGCAGAGATGAAGTTTTATTGTAAATATAAGGAATACGCACAGATGTCCCCAAGGGTCCAGCTTGGACATGGCTAGACTGAGCCTGGCCATATATAGACAGAGGGGACAGAAGAGAAAGCGAGGAGCCACCAACCAAGAGGTAATAGGGTCAAAAGTACCATGGAGCCAAAATGGCTATATGATATAGGGAAGAACAGTTGAGGGAAGCCCAGCCTAGCCCCGTTCCAGTGCTGAAGACGATAAGGGTAGGAGAGGGAAATTCCACTGAGCAGGACCCTGATGCTCAAGGTCAGCTTTAATTGGCACCTAAGTTATCCATTTGTCTTGGTTTTGAGACCTAACAGAGAATAATCATGCTTTTCTGGAAAAAGACATTGAAGAAACCCAAGTGCTATCCTTTCCTTAACTTCTCCTTTCTTAAGCCTTATTTATGTCCATAGTTCCCTTCATTTTAAAACTGGCATAATACAAGTTTTAACTCTGGCACTGGTTAGTTTTCTGTCTGCCTTTATGGATGTTGATAAATGCATGTATGGCTCATCTACGTATTTTATCAAAATAAAAAAAAAAAAAACTCCACTTCACTTCATTACAATTGAAAGTATATAAGATAATGCTGGTCAAGGCAGTAGTATCTAGGTGTCACTCTGCATGGTTACAGAATTTGCCTAATTTATATTTTCAACATTTTATGCTCACTGCTATGCAAAGTTTTACCATTGCTTGTTTTTGAATATAGTTCATGAAATTTAAATTCATAATTTTCATAAATCTTATATCAATTAGATCTGTAATAAACATTTGAAAATACTTTATTAATTATAATTTACAAAGTATATGTATTATGCTCTGGGATAGTTAAAAAATATTAATATTACATTCCTACTTAGAATTACAGAGGAAAATATCTTTACATAATATTCACCCTGGAACACTTCAGATACTGTTGAAATACTATACAAATTGTGTTTGTCTGTGTGTGTGTGTGTGTGTGTGTGTGTGTGTGTGTGTGTGTGCGCACATTTATTAGTTTGTACTATCAAACTATTAAAGAAGAAAGAAAATAACATCAAAATAGGAAAAGTTCCACCTTGCTCGAAGAAATATTTCATTTGGAGTATGCTTTAAAACCTATCTAGCTTTTGTCCTTGCTACTGGAGTTATATTCTCTCAGGTGCAACTCCTTTTTTCAGGCCATATTTGTCACTTGTCCTTTTGTTTCATCAGTGCCATAATGGTCTCTTACCACTCTGAAAATATAAGGTTCTGTTGGTCATGCTATGTATTCATAAAAACAAATAAGTGACTGATATACCCCTTCCTTGTTGTATTGAATAAAAATATTAATGATTATCATTTGTTCTGAAGCAACAAATTCTGAACCACATATGGAATTTTCTATGAAGTTCATTTTCCTCCAGAAAAAACAAGCAAACAAACAAACATCATCTTGAGTTTGCTTTTATTATTGCTAATACATTTTTAAAATTAATTAATGTAATGTATCTATAAATTAATATGAAAGTACAATTAATGAAAAAGGAGGCCATGGATTTATAAGAGAACAAAGAGTTGTATATCAGGAAAATGTTTGGAGGTTGAAGACATGGAATATATAATATATTAATATATCATCATAATAATATATTAATATAATAATATATTGATTTCTTGAAATTTTTATACATAAACTAATATAAGTTCCAACTCAGAGAATGCATGTGCAGGTATATTTATGAACTATATATTATAATTTACAAGTGCATATTTAGATATATGTATGTAGAACATGAGTTGCATGTGAAAAAATAAACAAAAGAGTATTTTTCTTTTATTTTTGGTTGTAAGTCTAGCTTTCAATGGCTGAGCCATCTCTCCAGCCCCAATCTAATTTTCCAGTATGTGCAAAACATTGAAAACCCATGGACTCAATCATATTTTTCCATGTTTTGTTTTGCTTTATTTTTATGAAAAGCTGAGGGCATGTGTAAAAAAGAGATATTTATTTGAATATTTTCTTCAAAATCATTGTGAGAGTTTGATGTTTTCCTGTTTGACCAAATGGAAGTTGCCACTTTCATTTGCTATATAAATGCAATAACCTTCCCATTTATAAAACCCCAAAATGCACAGTATTCTGATAAGTGATAAAACTGCAGAATTTTTATCAATATTACAGGGAGGACACTCTACAATATACTGGTCTAGCTCACATGTAAAATATGTAATAAAAGGAAAAAGACTAAGGAAGAATGAAGGCAGTTAGGCAGACAAGAGTTGTGTGGTTACAATTTGGATGAAACACTTAAAACCTTTTTATCACTATGATTTGAGATAATGCTAACTTTAGCTAGAATGAGCAATTCACTTCCAATAGATTCAGTGATTTCACAATCTCCAACCTAATACAGCCTTAGCATTTTAAAATTCTAAATTCTGAAAATACTATTAAATATGTTGACTTTCATTTTTACTTAAAATTATATGAATAACCTCAGAAGGAGACAAGCAAATGGGGTTAGAATTCTTCCTACAAGAAAGTGCTTATGGAAAATGTTAAAATTGGTATAGTAGAGAACTGACAATATGTTTTATAAGACCTCCATCTCTATGCAGGCTAGCTAAGCTTCAGAACGCTCATTAATTCACATAAACGATTCTCAAAACAGTTTAACCTTTGAAGCAAAATAGATATACTACTAGCTTATCTACATTATATGACCAGTTTTCTTTTACTAACAAAGTAACAACAGAAAAATATATTAAATGCCAAAAATTCATACTAAAATTTGAAGCTTAAATTTCTATCTTTATGTGTAAAATCGCTTGTGTATATGGCTCCAAAATACATTATATTAAAAAGCTTAAGAATATTATGCCAGTAAATATAATATACCCATAATATATACAGAGACATAGGTGTATTTTGTTGGAATATAATGTGATTTATACATTATATACCTTAAACAGCTTGGGTACTTCAAATGTAAAGGAAATGGTATTCAAGTTGGCTTGGAAACTTTAATGTACAGGGAATTGTACTTATATACATTTCACATTATTTTTGGACAGGTTACTCTCTTGTTAATTATGAAATCATTCACAAGTTGAATTCTATCTTATTTTGAATATTAATTAGTGATAAATCTCTGATTATCATAAGTATTCTTCAATGTGAGGAGATTTTTTTTTCAGTAACTGATAGTCTATGTGGTTATGTTGCACCATGTCCTGGAATACTTGTTAGACATCAAAGAGTTAAGGTAAAGACGGTGTGTATACTTCATTGATATGCTTAGACAATATTTTCTTTGTTTTACAATTAAGAAAACATTTGAATTTGATGTGGTAGAGAAAATGGGACCTTTTTTCAGATTTTAACTATTTGTAGTATTCAACAAAAAAGATATTAACCCAGAGATCAGAATGATTCAACATTACATTTTAATTATTGTTCATTTCATTGATGATGGCATTTATTACATCACAGATGAGAGAATTGGCATTGTCCAAAAATGGCTATGACAGTTTTCACAGATTAGATGTGTAAGGATTTAATGTGTTGAAAGATTGTTTGACAGAGCATGGTGTCTTACTGCTAAATATAAATTGTATTTAAAGTAACATAGCCTTCAATTTAGTAATACCTTCTGTCAACCAACAATTACCTCAAATGTGACTCCACCATAATGGTCAGTAGGAGGGAAAAAATAGAAGGAAATTAATTCATCATTAGGAATATAGAATCTCTTCTTTGAGAATATAGAATAGGAATATAGAATCTCTTCTTTGACAATGAAGAAATTGTTACATTGTAATGTAGAAATGCTATGTAATAGTCAGGTCTTCAGACACAATAGGTCATGATAGACATCACTCTATCATCATTCAGATTTCATAACATAATCTCTCTTTCCTTACTCCAGCCATCTGTGTCTTCTACTGCCATATTTTTTTCTGTTTACCTAGGAGAAATATTGAGAAATAGTATTCAAATGTGTAGCATCACTTAAAATTTCAGACTTTGAGAAAATTGATGTCAGGAATCAATCAAAAAGCAGATGGCCTTTCTTAAATCTTTATCCCAATATGATGAAATTTATTGAACAACTTTGTCTTAAAATACAAACAAAGTTAAATATCATCACTGCAGAGCTGAAAAAAATAAAGAGCCCATTATTAACCTGATTAAGAGATAGTCCTTAGGCACAAGATTATATGAGTTGAAAAGATTTCAAAATCCCTAAACAGCCATGGTCAAGAACTTAGATCTATCATTGTTATAAAGAAATACTTTTGAGGAAACATTTCCAGTACTAACTAATTCCCTTCTTATAAAAGACTCAATATTAGTAGATATTTCATTATAATTGAAATACAATTTAGCAACAAAAGTAATATATAACTGAGGTATATATAACTGAGGGATATTTATATATTAATTTATAAACAATTTCAAAATCATCCTGGGATGTATTTTAAAGTAAAATATTGTTATGAAACATGCATTTAGTTTTCACATTTTATTATTCCATGTTATTGTTATATATCTTATCTATATCAAAATACTTTTAATTCAATCCCATAATTCATCTCATCTTATAAGTTTTACTTTTACAAGGTCTTCTCCTTGTAAAAATATAATATTTCCACAATATTCCTTACAATATTTCCAGGTCACTGTATTAGTATACTAATGAGATCCCATAAATGTTGCTTAAAGTAGCAACCTGTTTGAACATGTAATTCTGGCAGTCATAATTGAAATAGACCTTTGGAGACTAATATCATGATACTAAGAAGAGTACATTCTCATAGGATTCAGAAGATATTTGAATTCCTGGTATTTCCTATATTCTTGAGCTGACCAACATTTTTCAGCCCAAGGATGAGTGTAAGCAACTGGATGATTCTAGTCTCTATTGCCTATTTCAAATACCCTGATATTACTATAGTTCTTACAAATGAATTTTGTCATTGTTCATATGATGATGTCATGTGTGTTGGGCCTGTATTTTGTCTTGTACATCTAGCAATTGTGTTTCTGAGATAAACAGAATTATATAAATATGAGTGTGCGTGTGTGCGTTTGTGTACAATATGTGCCTTGTTAAAGTTAAAAATTTGTAGTTAAGATATTTATTGTGGATGTTTGATTTAGAGGTTTTAGTATATGCCTGCTTTGCTCCAACACTTTATCCAACATCATGGAGTGTGTAGTAAAGTTTATTTTTTTAATCACATATCAGAAGAAAAATGGAGAAAGAACAATCAAAATACATTATTTTCAAAAGTGTGCTCTTACTTGTCAAGAAACTGCACATGGTCTATGTATTTTAAAGTTTCTACAACTTCTCAAAATAGTTCTACCAGGTGGGGATCTAACAACCAACACCTATGGGCACATGGAACACATTTTAAATTAAAAGAATAATAGTTGAATATATGTAGACAACTGCTATAAGAAAGAGAGAGTGGGGATATGTTTTTGAAGGAACTGGGACATGTGATGGGTAAAGCCTCATAAACCCAAATCTGTAGGGTAGGTTGTTATATATATAGCACACTGGAACTCAGTAAAGGATTACACCCTGCAGAATATAAGGAAGCTGGAAACTCAGCAATAATATTGTAGTTCAAATCCAAATGCATTTTTTTGTCAGAGTTCCTTCCTTGACAAGGGAAGTCAGTTTTTCTTTATTCAGGTTTTCATTAATACATTAGGCTCACTCACATAAACAGTGATTTAAACACCTATTTAACCAGCGATCATTGTAAATGAATGGTATGGTAATGCTTAGCAAATATCTAGGCATCATTGCTCAGTTTATTTGAGAGGAAATTAACCATTGTCAGACTGTTTCCCAAGTTAGAAAAATGAACGTGATATATATATATATAGCTTGTGAGTATTATATTTAATACTCCTTTTTCATAAAGACGAAGTAAATCTTTATTGAGACTAGACAGGATAGCCCAGATAAAGCTGCAACATAACAACAAAAATAAGAGCCTGCTTATTGAAAACTAGTATTAAGCATTTGAAGTCACTGTCTTTTAATTTCATGGCCACCACTCTTAGTTCTCTATTGTACGTAATATCTACCACCTGAAAAGACAGACAGTGAAAAGAACTGTTTCCTCAAAATTTGAAGAATATCTATATTTTAGTAGGTACTAAGTCAGGAATATCAGAGGGGAGGTAATGCCATAGAAGTTTAGGAGTTTATTGGGCACTGAATGCAGTTGTACATTTGTGTTCCACTTAGGCTTCACATGGATAAATCATGATGTTGGAGCATTTTATCTCCCACTGATACGATTAATGCAGTAATGTCTCTGGAGTCGCAAAAAGGCATAGTGGTCTCTCCTGAGTGCTTCTTGCAATTAATCTGCATTATGTAGCATAATGCTATTTTCTATCTATAGACATATATCAATGAAACTGATGGATGAGTATTATACAGAGTTATAATTTAAAAAGTACCTATTCCATTTTTTTCCCTGTCTCTCAGATTATTTTCTATAGGAATCAGACAAAAGTCCATGGATGGTTCAGCTCAAAAACAAGTATAAGTGATGAACCTTAGATTGAGTTTAAAGTTACTCTCTTAGTATAATGAGGGCTTTTCTCACTAGACTCAACCTGACTGCTGAACTCTTTGTTATGATGCTCACCAGGAGTTCATCACAATGGGCCAAGGAGTTAGCTTCCAGTCATACTGAGACATATCTGCATCTTGCATAATGCACTGACTACAGATGAAAGCTATGCCAATTTCCTTTCTCTCAGACATCTCCTAGGCATCCCTAAATTGGATTTGTTCCTTATTTTAGAAAAAGTAAAAATGAATCATGATATTGCAAATTCTTTCAAAATTGTCAAAATTCAATTCTTGGTGTTAGTGCCTAAGCCATAGTAAAGATAGTAATGAGAAGTTCTTTACTGTATATCATGAAAAAGTAAAGCTTGTGAGTATTATATTCAGTACTTTTTTTTGTCAGAAAGACTAAATGAATCTTTACTGAGACTAGACAGGTTAGCCCAGTTAAAGATGCAACATAACAATAAAAATAAAAGCCTGCTTATTGAGCATTTGAAGTCTTTTGCTTTTTTAATTTCATGACCATCATTTTAGTTATCTATTATACTTAGTATCTATCACCTGAAAAGACAGACAGTGAAAAGAACTGTTTCCTCAAAATTTGAAGAGTATCTAGATTTTAGTAAGTAATAACTCAGGAATATTGAAGGAGAGGTGATGACAACATAGACTTTTGGGAGTGGCCCAGCCATTTGAGCTAATTAAGACATATTAAATACATGGCCCCATATGTGTCTTTCATTCAGGACTCTAGAACATTGGGGCTGGTAGCAAGGTTCTCACTCCACTGCAGCTGGGGAGATTAGAGTGGATTAATTGCCTACTGCAACTAAAATTAAATAACAAAAAATGCTAAAACAAAATGAAGTGGGTGATGATGAATTTTGAAATCAAGTCTGAAATCAAGGATATTAGAAGAATGATAAATGACGACTTTGTATCAAGGCATCAATATATACTAATATATGTTGTCGCTAAACATACAGGCATTGCAATTCTGTACATCACTAGGATTTCACATTTGAAAATACTTGAAAATTAGTATCTATTAAGTAGCATTATAAGAAATTTTTATTTTCTATTTGTAGGGATGTATAAATTAAAGTTAATTGTTACGTGTAAAACAGTTATTGCAGAATACAGAAAATAACCATCTATAGCCCTTTCCAAGTAAAAATGATCATTTCTTAAAGATTTTGCATTGTTGACAAATTACTTCATTAATAAGCTTCATATTTATTAGTATATAGTTAGTCAAACAAAATGTAGTTTCTGCAAGATAGTTTCATTTGTCATAGTTTACTTAGGGGCTTGTAATCTAACATCCTCTGAAATACCTAATTAACTCTTACTTAATATGTGTACATGCAGATAATGAATTGATTGCATTACTACTCACTAAAACTCAAAGAACTTCAATAAATAAGCATTTGATAAAATGTTAAAACCTTTTTGAAGCTGTTTTACATAAGCACCTAGAAAGCAAGACTCTAAGAACCAGTGTTTTCCATGTGTTTTAATGACACTGTAGCAGTTTGAATATTCTTGGTCAAGGAAGGGGTACTATTAGATGTTGCCTTGTTGGAGTAGGTGGACTTGTTGAAGGAAGTATGTCACTGTAGGGGTGGACTTTGACACCCTGGAAGACAGTCTGCTCTTGACCTCCCTTCAATTAAGATGTAGAACTCTTGTCACCAGGTCTACCTGCTATGTGTACTCAACCTCTGAGAGTGTAAGCCAGCCCCAATTAAATGTTGTTCTTTTTAAGAGTTGCCTTGGTCATGATGTCTTTTCACAGAAATGGAAACCCTAACTAAAACAGAAATTAACGAGCTGGGGTTTTTGGGTTTTATTCCCCAAGTATCTTTGATGTCCCACGTTGTCTTGTTCAGTTCAGCAAGCAATCTATTATATTTAGGTTACCAAATGTGACATTTATTTTCTGACTTCTCTGATTGTTTTTGTCATGGTAGAAGTCTGAGAACAAAAAGATTACCTGTTATATCTTATAACTCACAAACCAGGTTATAATCTCTACTCTGTACATAGCAACCTTTATAAGAACAGATTTGAAAGCAAATAAAACATGGTCATGAGAAAGACAAAAACAAACAAACAAATAAAAAACTAGACTTCATCTCCCAAATATAGGAAATTAAAATTTCTTCAGTTCTCACTGCCTCAAATTGCAAACAATAAAATGAGGATAATAATACGACCTTGTATTATGCTTTGAATTTAAAAATTTGTTGTGCCATAAAAGAGTGTCAGAGTGTGAGTGGCTCAACAACAGAGACAGGTCTTCTTCCCACTTTCCAAAAGGGATTCAGTCCTACTAGATAGTGGCCTCATGTTTTAGACTCATTTGTCTTAGTTACCTCCTCAAGAACCCTATGTCTGCATAAATTCACATTAGAGACAATGGCTTTAAAGTATTATTTAGGGGAGGTGTACTATGTTCACAATTCTTTAGCTTTAGTGACTAATTGATGTTAGGCAGTCAAAATTGCTAGCTGTTATATTTCATTGTTTTTACCAATGTGCAAACCATGGTTTGATCTAGAAGTTTCTAGATTATTCAAGTGGTAAAGCACACAGCATATGTGCTGGCTTGTTTTGTGTGTCAACTTGACACAAGCTGGAGTTTTATCACAGAGAAAGGAGCTTCAGTTGAGGAAATGCCTCCATGAGATCCAGCTGTAAGGCATTTTCTTAATTAGTGATCAAGGAGGGGAGGGCCCATTTTGGGTGGTGCCATCCCTGAGCTGGTAATCCTGGTTTCTATAAAAAAGCAAGCTGAGCAAGCCAGGGGAAGCAAGCCAGTAAGTAATGTCCCTCCATGGCCTCTGCATCAGCTCCTGCTTCCTGACCTACTTAAGGTCCAGTCCTGATTTCCTGTGTTGATGAACAGCAACATGGAAGGGTAAGCTGAATAAACCCTTTCCTCCCCAACTTGCTTCTTGGTCATGATGTTTGTGCAGAAATAGAAACCCTAACTATGACAGCATATGTCTTACAACACCTTCATTCTTAAAATTTGATGAATTCTTAGAGATAGCATTCTAGTATATTCTCTCTAGTTTTCATGATTTTATAACAAATCTCATTCTTTTTAAGAAGAAAATGATAATACAAAAATAAATTTATAAAAATCATACTTCGGTTTATTCTCAGAGATAATATTCTAGTGTGTTCTTTCTCTAGTTTTCATAATTTTATGTCAAACTTCAATATTTTGAAGAAGAAAATATAATAATGCAAAAAAAATAAAAAATAAAGAAGAATTAGATCATAGAAAGAGTTTTTATGTATACCCTGCCACACCACACCTTAAAACATGTTATATTCAGGAATAATATATTGATGGATAACTACTCTCTAGAGATTTGCCATGCGCTTTAAATAAAAGTCAATTTTGCATTACTGAAAGCTTTTGTGGCTTCATAACTATTATTTTGTGGCTCTTTTGGAGGCACTCAACCAAACATACACATTCCTTTTTGGACTCCGAGACAGTTTTCATTGTTCATTATGAAGAATAATTAGAAAAAAGTTCTCTATTTTAAAGTGTTCTTATGCAAATGTTGCCTACACATGTAGGCTTATTAATAAACAATATGTGTTTCATTTTCAGTTGCATTAATATTTTACACCTAAAATTGCAGTCATAGCAAGTTTACTCAAAACACTTTCTGGTTAGAATTTAAATGAAAGAACAAAGAAAAATATTTAACATATTGGCTTTAGAATTTTCAAAATGAATTATATTTTTAGACTAGTCATAAAAAAATATGGAAAATAACTTCTTTAACTGGAACTATGTCTCATAATAATTGGGCATGTTACTTCAAAACTGAATACATAATGAGTTTTGTTTATTCATAAAAGGAAAACAAGTTTTATGTAATGTTCATAATGTTAAATCACATATTTAAGCAAGTTCTGAACTAACATTTTAAATGAAATTAATAATGTTTTACCAATAATAAAACGAATACACTTGAGATTTGAAAGTTATGACTACTATGAATATTCAAAATAATCAGTGTTAGTGGTTATCAGTTTAGAAATAAATTACTTTAAAAAATTTATTTGTTCCTCCTCTCCTCTTCTGCTTTCTGGGTGCTGCCAATACACAGGCTCACAGAAGACAGGGCAAGGTCTATAATGGGTAGTATCTGAAGACCCCATTGCCCACTAGCCAGGAGGTGTGAAGCAGAGTCCAGACAAGCAAGACCTTGGTCTGGTTGAGAGCAAGCATTGTTGAGGCTGGTGGGGGACTTCTCCTCTCCGAGGAACTTAGTGTCCCTGCCCCTTTTAGAGGATTGTCTTTGACAATCTTTAATGAAGCACCTCTCTGAGATGATCTTAGCTTATTTATACTTCTTTATTTAGGGTGGGCTTGAATGCATACACTTTATTCAGGGATGAACCAATGGCTATATAGTTTTGGGGGTGAGAATACCCAAGCTGGAAAAAGGTCATTGGCTGAAAGCTAAGGTACTGAGGTGCCTAATTAGCATGGAGAGGCATTCCAGGTGCTGTGCTACATGGCTAACTACTTATGACCTCCTGATTGGGGTTCTCTGAGTTCTGAGCTCTGAGACAAGCAGTGAAATAGGAAGGGAGTTAGCCCCACTCCTGCCTTATGCAGGAGGAGATTGTAATCTCAGTTTTTGAGATATCTGGAGTTTGGTCAGGCTCTAATCTGCCATTTCCATGCCAGTTCCTCTTGTGGCAGAGTCCACAGGCCCCATAAGTTGATATTGTTCCAAAGTCCAATAAGTTCTTAATTTTACCATGAAAAATGATTGAAAATATATTTTCATATGACATAGAAAAGTAAACTGACCATTTCATGTTTCCAGGTATGTATTCGGACACTTTCTTTATTTCCATTTTATATGAGCTATATATCTCATCCTGTCTGGTGATAATCACAACTCTCCTTGCCGTATGATATAAGGAATCAAATGCAAGCTAGATGAAATCCAACACAGAACAATGAAAAATGTTTTAACTCATAAATGAATAAAATATGATTTTCATATTTCTCTTTTTTTTCTTTAATTGCATATTTTCTTTATTTACATTTCAAATTTTATTCCATTTCCAGGTCTCCCTTTCAGAACCCCCCTATCACATTCTCCCTCCCCCTGCCTCTATGAGGGTGCTCCCCCCACCCACCCACCTACTCCTGCCTTCTTGCCTTGGCATTCCTCTACAATGAGGCATTGAACCCCCAAAGGACCAAGGGCTGCTCCTCCCACAGATGTCCAAGAGGGCCATCCTTTGCCAAACACATGGCCAGAGCAATGGTCTCCTGCATGTGTATTCTTTGGTTGTTTGTCCAGGCCCCAGGAGATCCTGGGTTTATACCCAGGAGTGGTATAGCTGGGTCCTTAGGTAATACTATGTCCAGTTTTCTGGGGAACCGCCACACTGATTTCCATAGTGGTTGTACCAGCTTGCATCTGACCAGCAATCCTTGCAAGTATCTGCTGTCAACTGAAATTTTGAACTTAG
Source organism: Uromys caudimaculatus (assembly GCA_028551405.1). NCBI lineage: Eukaryota > Metazoa > Chordata > Mammalia > Rodentia > Muridae > Uromys > Uromys caudimaculatus. The sequence goes on from CM052712.1 coordinate 48,588,001, forward strand.
CCATTCTGGTTGGTGTGAGGTGAAATATCAGGGTCGTTTTGATTTGCACATCCCAGATGACTAAGGATGTTAAACATTTCTTTAGGGGCTTCTCAGCCATTCGTGTTTCCTCAGTTGAGAATTCTCTTTTTAGCTCTGTTCCCATTTTTTAACAGAGTTATTTGGTTCTCTGGAGGCTAAGTCCTTAAGTTCTTTGTGTATATTCGATATTAGTCCTCTATCGGATGTAGGACTGGTAAAGATCTTTTCCCAGTGTGTTGGTTGCAATTTTGTCCCATTGAAAGTGTCTTTTGCCTTATGGACACTTTGCAGTTTTATGATGTCCCATTTGTTGATTCCTGATCTTAGAGCATTGCTAGGTTTTTGCTTTTGTCAATTGTCAGTCTAGACACTCAAAATTAACATTAGCATTTCTCTTCCATTTCCTTTTTTTTTCAATGCAATCTTCAGTTTTATTATAGCCAATATGGGAAACATGGTATCTGTCTGTGGAAGTATGGAAAAGAGAGCTTTATATCTGCCTTGCATCAGAAGATGTCATTTAAGAGTAAAAGAGACCCAACTAGCAGCTGACTAAGACAAACACAGATACTTACACCCAATCATTGGACTGAAGTCGGGTCCCCTATGGTTGAATTAGGGAAAGGATGGAAGGTACAGAAGAGGAGGGCTACTCCGTAGGAAGACCAGCAGTCTCAACTAACTCAAGAACATGGAAACAAAACTCCATGTGTTGCCAATTGACAATTTTCCAAGAAAAATTCTCTGCATCCATGAAGATCCTCTTATATTTCTGGGTATAGCCAATATGACTAGTAAATATCAAAGATTAAGACAATAAATTATTACTAAAGATAAGTCACACTATGAAAATTGATTATTTTGTCATATTAATATAGCATGGTGACATATGATGGTTGAATATATTATCTTCCAACTGTTGAACTGACAATACACTTAAATCAATAAGTGCCAATATATAACATAATCTAGATGTCTTCCAAAGAGCCTATATATTATCTTCCAAACAAAACATTCAATGAGTCATAGAAGTCACCAGGATATTGTACTTGGAAACATTTAATAACCTGTAGTATATCAACCAAAACTTTTCTCAGCTTTGATAAATAAATCACATTTTTGATAATAGTACTTTATGATAACATCCCCAAATTTTAGCATCATGAAACATATGCTTACATTAGGCTTATGAGTCTGAAGAAACTAAGGTTGGGATCAATGTGTGATCTGCTGTCAAGTGCAGCTACTTTCATGTCTGTTTCAATTATGTTCTCTAAGACAGTGTAGTGGACAGACTACCATCTTGGGTCTATCAATATTTGATACCTCAATTGACAGTCTCATCATTTGCTTATTGACAGTCTCTGCATTTGCTTATTGTCTAATATTTTGTTAAAGTTTAATTGAAGTAACTAATCCTAAAGGAGGTGAGCCTTCTTAAGAATCCCCTATGCAATTCTTCATTGGTTAAGACATTGTTTCTTTTTGTTAAAACCTGCTGGAGATTGACAAGACCCTGAAAATGGTAATGAATATTTCTATCTGCTTTACTTCAGCTTCGGATCACTAGGAGAAGATGCACAGAAAGTGTTGAGACATCAGTTGTCTTCACAAGACTATTAGCTGCATGAAATTTTGTTTGTGTGGTTTCTATTTACTCTCCCAGTAATACTTTCCCTTTGATTAGCAGGGAAACTGGTTTCATCAGAATTTTTCTTTTTTCTTTTTATTCAATATATATTTTTTATCATACAGTATATCCTGATTGTTCTTTTCCTTCCTTCTTCTCCCCTTAATTCCTCCCTACTCCCTGTGCATATATTTTGCCTCTCATTAGAGAAGAGTAGACTTCTTAAATATAACAACTAGCTATTACAAAATAAAATATAGTATGATTAAAAAGATTATCATGATGAAGATGGACATAGCAACCCAACAAGAAGAAAATATTCTCCAGAGCATGACAAGAGTTAGCGATCCCCTCATTCTCACATTCAGGAGTCCCATAAAACATTAAATCAAATGCTGTAGTATATACAGAGGACCTGGTTGGGACCCATGTAGGTACTGTGCTTGCTGCTTTATTCTCTGTAAGTTCATATGTGCCTTGATTAGTTGATTCAAAGAGCCATTTTCTCCTGGTTCCCTCTGTCTGCTGTGGCTCAGAAAGCCTCCACAGGATTCAGTGAGCTTTGAGAGGTGGGATTTGATGGAGACCTCTCATTAGACCCTATCTGTATATTATTTGGCTGTGGGTCTCTGTATCTGTTCTCAACTTCTTCAGCTTGTGTTGTTTGGACATATCCATGGGATGGCTTTAGCTAACAATTCAATTGAATGCAGCATAGTCCTTCCATCAGAAGCCTCATCTTGTTATGATTCCACTTAAAGATCACCTTCATATATTCCAAGCAATTCTGCCACCACTAGATTTCCACATCACCCATCAAAACTCCACCAATTCCAGCCTTTCTGCTTGTACCTTCTACCTCATCTACTTCATCTCTGCCTAGTTTATCCCCTCCTCTTGTTTCACCTACTCCCAGTCTTCCTATAAAATATGTTTCTGCTCCTCCAATGGAGATCCATATCCACTCCCAAGATCTCTTCTCTTTATCTAATCTTTAAGAGTCAATGAATTGTACCTTGTTTATCATTTATTAAAGGCTAATACTCATTTAGAAGTGAATACATAACATAGTTGTCTTTCTGGGTCTGATTTTCTCACTGAGGTTGATTTTTTTTCCTAGTTCCATCCAATGGCCTGTAATTTTATTGATATAATATTTTAATAGCTTAGAAATAAACAATTGTGTAAATGTGCTTTTAAAAATCCAGGCCCTCACTTCTCTCTTGGAAAAGCAGCATGAGCTCACAAAACTCATCATCCAGAAGATGGAAATCATCTCAGACACAGAAGATGAAGATAACCATTGCTCTTTCCAAGACAGGGTCAAGAAGAAGTGGCTAGAACAAATGCATAGAAAATGGAATTTTTGTCTTAAACGCAGTTAAGACAAAAACACATTGTTTTATTAGCCACCCACATGTTTAGTGAGGTGTCTTATGGGAGTGGGAGACTGCTTTACTTACTTCAGTGAATTTCTGTTTGGAAAAGAGCAAAGAAATGGAAGTTTGACTAATGCACACAAGATTCTAGTTCTTGCAACCTTCCCTATATATGCTCATATATTCTGTCAAACACTGCATTGGGAATATTCTTTCTGACATGTTTAAATTGAATTTAAATGAACAGTAATTTCATTTGCATGAATAAAAAGCAGGGTTGTTGGAATACACATTATGAAGGACAAGAATTAATATAACTACTAAGGCAGGACACAAATGTCAATATTAGATTTCTATTTAATAACTATATAATACAAGATGCATATAATCCCAAGTACTATATTTAATCTCCTACCATTTAAAGCCTTCTTATGTTAGAACCTGGGTTGGACACTATAATCTCTGTTCCTATGATGATTAAATCATAGTCTCTCACTCCTCTTCCCATCCCAGTTATGACATCATTGTGAGGCATATAATAGAAGTCCCAGTTAGTAGATTGTGATGAGCATGAACGTTACAACAGATATGTGTTCGCTTTGTACTTAGATTAATCAGTTGTGGTTGTTTAAGTAAGGAACGTTGCCCACAGGCTCATGCATTTAAACCCTTGTTCCCCAATCAATGCTTGCTTCTTAGGAAGGCCACATAACCTTGCTTGTGCTCTCCTTTCTGATTGTGGATAGAAATGTGGTCCGTCAGAATCCTGCTCCTGCTGCCACACCCTTTTCTACATTATGGGCTCGTTCTGAAACTGTAAGCAAAAATTCACTGATTCTTCCTCAAAAAAAAAAAAAAAAAAATCCCTTCTCTGTTGAAGAACATCTAGGTCATTTCCAGTTACTAGAATTTTTGTATAAATGCTCCAACAAACATGGTTGAGCAAGTGACCTTCTGTTAGAATTTAGCATCCTTGGATATATGCCCAAGAGTTTTATAGCTTATCTTGAGGTAGTTCAATTTCCAACTTTCTGAGCAAACTCCATCACTATTTCTATAGTGTCTGTACAAGTTTGGACTCCCACCAGCCATGGAGGAGTGTTCCCCTTGCTCCACATTTCTATCATGAGCTGTCACTTGTGCTTTTGAGCTTAGCCATTCTGACAGGTATTTTGACTTATATACGTACATAGTTTTGATTGACATTTCCCTGATGGGTATGAATGTTGACATTTCTTTAAATGTTTCTCATCCATTTGAGTTTCCTCTATTGAAAATTCTGTTTATGTCTATAGCCGATTTTTTTATTGTATTGTTTGTGATTTCTTTTACCTAGTTTCTTTAGTTCTTTATATATATTGAATATTAGCCCTCTATCTGATGAGGAGTTGTTAAAAATATTTTCCAATTCTGAAGGCCACTGCTTTGTCCTATTGACAATGTCCTTTGCCTCATAAAAGCTTTTCATTTCATGAAGTCCCATATAAGTGTTCTTAGAAAACCTTGTCCTGTGCCAACATCTTCAAGATCATTTCCCACTTTCTCTTCTAACAAGTTCAGTGTGCCTGGTTTTATGTTAAGGTTTTTGACCAATTTGGACTTTACTTTATAGCAGGGAGACAAGTATGGATCTATTTGCATTCATTTACATACAGTCATTCAGTTTGACCATTACCATTTGTTGAGTAGTTTTTAAAACACATTTTTTTTTTGATCCAAGAATTCCTTAGTTTCTATAGCAAGATCTCTTGGTTTCTGTATCTCTCTAAACTCAGCAATTTCTTGTTTGTTTCTTTTGATGATCTGTTTTTCTTTGAATATTTTACAGAGGGTCTTACTCTGTAAATCTGAATGGCCTGAAACTTGCTTCATGAATCAAGCTTGCTTAGAACTAACAAGATCAATCTTCTTCTGCATTCTGAGTGCTGTAAGTTCAGCTTTGATACTTCCTTCTGATTCTAAATAAACATTTTGAAAGCAAGACAAGTGATTGAAGCACTCTTCAACACAACTGTAGCTTTAGGAAAGGTTAAAATCCTGAGAAACATTCTTCACAGAAGCTGATTTGGTTGACTTTTCATTAAGCCCAAAGTGGAAATTCTAGATCACAAAGGTAAAATTTTCATATGAAATTAGAATACCCTGAATAAAAAGCAACAGAGATTTCTTCTCAAAATAAATTTCTAGCCCAGAACACTGTGATGAAGAATTACAGTGCAGCTCTCTGAACAGGTTGGTCTACTGTTCTTTGCTCCAGCACATGATGTGTTCGAGAAGGATCAAAGGAGAATGATGCCCATGCATGAACTCTGCTTCTTGTACTCTATGGGGCATATTTGATTCACAGAATTCATTTAATTTTTTTTAATAGAGAAACAAGTTCACATACTTAAAATGTTATGTAAGTCATTATCCCTAATGATTTAACCAGCTGCTATGCTTAACTATATTTCTTTGTATGAAAACTTGATGATTAATGTGGTTAACGTAATGGTACAAGTGCCACTTACCTACTTTCAAGTCAAGAAACTATATTCTCTATTCAGAAATGATTATGATTTTCAAACATTAGCTTTCACAGCTCAGTGTTTTTATGTAGCCCTTTTCTTTAGAGAAGTCTGATTAACGGCACCATCCTCACAAATCTTAAACATTAGTTTTATTAGCTGTATTTTTAACAGCACCCAGGAGTGTTGGAAATTATTTTTATAGTTAAAAATGAGTGTGTTTACACACCTGTTCATTGGAGACCTAATTAGCTGAGTAATTTAGGTAGCAGCCATGGAGTTTTAGAAAATAAAAGAAACCAGGCTACTTTATAATAATTTTTGAATAGAAATAGCATTGAAATCGTGTTTGACTTATGAATAAAATGCTGTTTGACATGTAGCATTTGTATAAGAATTCTAATGCCTTTTTACTAAGAGTAGGTAAAACTAATGTCAGAGAAAAATTTTTATAATATTGTAGCTTCTTGAGATATTATTATGGATATTAATAATTTACTATGTTTAAGTTTATATCTTATAGTTAATTTGTTAAGCTCATTCCTTTATTTTAAATATATTTATGTACAAATCGGTGGGTTTCACTTTGATATAATATATATGCGCAAACCATGAAATATCATGTCTACCCTTCCTCCATTTTTTCTACTTTTTCTCCAGGTTTCCTTTTCAGTCTTTAAGAGTCCATCTTCTACATTCAGTTCATTTTGTTTGTTTGTTTGTTTGTTTCTGCATATGAGAGAAAACATGGAATACTTGTCTCTGTTCCTGTCATTTTCTTCAGCATGATGACCTCAGTTCAATCTGCCTTCCTGAAAATGATTGGATAATTTTTTTTTTTCTTCTTGGTAGCTGAGTGATACCCGTTGCACATATAAACCATATTTTCTTCATTGAGTAACCTGTGGACAAATGCTCAATCTGATTGGCTGTATCAGCTCTTAGCAATAATGGCACCCTAAACATGGCTTACAGACATCATTTTGCAACTGATGTCTTCAGAGATGCTCAAGTGTAACAACAAATACCTGCTTCTGTTTTCAACTCTATGAGGATTCTGCTTAGAGCTCCCCATAGTGTCTAATTTCCATTTTTTTCCCCAGAGAAACATTCAGGTTTCTTCCACACTTACTCCCTGAACTTTCACTAAAATTGTGATATAAGGATACTATACCAGAATAAGATGGCACCACAATTGAATTTTGATTTTCTTATTGATCATTCTTTCCTAAATATGTATAGTCATTTATGCTTCTTCTATTGAGAATCATATATTTAGGTTCCTGCACATTAATATAATCTGTGTTTTGCTGTAATTGTTGTTGTACGTCAGAATTTTGAGTTTCTTTGAATATTCTGATTATTACTTAGCCAGATGAAATACAGGCAATGATATTCTTTTATTCTGTATGTTGCCTCCCCATTGTCTCCTTAGCTCTGTAGCTTTTGTTTTGAAGGCTATTTTCCTTTTCCCAGAAATGTTTTTTGTTTCCTGAGATACTGTAGTCTTGTCTTAGAAATCATTGTCTAAACTAATATCTTGAAATTTTCTACTGTGTTTTCTTTTAGTGGGCAGTCTACAGCTTAAATTAACATGGTTGATCAAGTTTTTGTTACCATATGCACAAGGTGAGAAACAAAAATATACATTCAATTTTTACACATGGATATCCAGTTTGACAAGCACCATTTATTGAAGAGGCTTTCTTTTCCTTTAATGTGTATTTTCATATCTTTGCTAAAAATCAATGGGCTGTGTGGATGTATCTCTTGTTTCACTATTCAGTTGCATGGTTTGTGTATCAATTTTTATGCTTTAGATATTCATGCTATAGCATTGTGTTATGGATGTATTATAGATTATCAATATATATCAACACACACATACATGTTAATGCTATGGTCATGTATGCTGTGGAGTTTCATGACACGGACAGCCACAATATAGATGTTCATACAATCAATATCGCTTCATGAATATTCATATCCTGCAGGTATAGAGAACGTCCTGAACTAAATATGAAGATATGACCTCTTTGGCTTTCTGCCTAATGAATCATGTCAATCAGTGAATTCATATCATCACTTTAGATCAGTAACATCTTTTATTTTATTTCTAAAATGTTATTAAATCTAATTTCTGCAATATAATGGATATTAGCACTCCTCTTCTACATAAGGATGTTTTAATAATCCATTATATTATGGATAGAGGGTTTCAAAAAACATCTCTGGTGTGCTTAAATCAGATAAGAACTTTTAAATGCATATAAGCCATTTAACATCGACCCAATGATCATCATTTTTATCAAAGTGTGTAAAAAAAAAGGAGTTTTGTGGCAGTAAAATGGGCTTGTGCATTTGTCCTTCAGGTGATCTGATTTTCCAAATATTCCCCACAATTCATTCCCTGTCATGCCAACAATTGGAGAGACAGACAAAACTTGCTCTTGTTGCTGGCTTCAAGATAATGAATTACAAGTTCAGAAGTTGCTAAGTCATGTCTTTTCAGTAAATTTTCTGGGAAAGAATCTAAGGTATGCAAAAACCAAAATACTATTATAAGGATTTTTCTCCACATGGACAATAAAGATAATAAAGCTAACTAATAATCCTGATGGCTGTTAAGGCTTGAATGCAGTGGCATATCCAATCATATTTTTCTCACTAATATTGTTTTTTATTAACAAATATAAAAATCCCAATAAAAGAAATCCAATGTATTTTACCTGAAATAAATATGACAAAAATCAAATGATTACTTAAATTATTCAGTTTTCTAGCACGATTTTTTAAGATTATATAAAATATGTGTTAGTAAGAATAAAATTTAAGGCCAGGACAGTTCTGCTATCATTACACCCTTTTAGTCTTTGGTCTCTAAGCAGGTGGGCTGGAAAGTTATTTTTGTTGTTTAAATTATGGACATGTTTTTATGGTGTCAATTGAGGTCATGGTCTCATTTTGTGTAGAACACCAAACAGCTATTTAAAGTTACTGAAGTCTCTTTATTAGCGTATTAGGAACATTTAAACCAGTGATCTAAAAAGAGTGTTCTGTAGACCTCATCATAAATTTTTGAGCTCCCAATCATCTTGATTAGTATTTTCTTTAACATTTGAAAGAATTTATTCAAGTGTACAGGTTGAATAGTGGCTTTGGGGGGAAACTCCTTTTATTATTATGCTTCCTTTTTTTTTTTATTCAACTCTTCCTTTGTTGTGTTTTTTTTTTTAACTTTATTTACATTTCCAATGTTTCCCCCTTTCTAGGTCTCCTCTTTGGAGACCACCTATCCCCTCCCCCTCCCCCACCTCTATGAGGGAATTCCACCTCCCAACCACCTGCCTGCCTACTCCCATATTCCCACCTTGACATTCCCCTTTACTGGGGCCTCTCCTCCCCCTGATGGCCAAGAAGGCCCTCCTCTGCCACATATGTGGTTCGAACCATGGGTCCCTCCATGTGTATTCTTTGGTTGGTGGTCCAGCCTCCATGAGGTCCAGGGGGGTCAGGCCAGTTGACATTGTTGCTCCCTCCATGGGGCTGCAGTCTCCCTCAGCTCCTTCAGTCCCTTCTCCAACTCCTCCATCTGGGACCTCACTCTCAGTCCAGTAGTTACTGTAAAGTGAAACTTGGGTATTCCGAACCTTTGGGCTATATCCACTTATCAGTGAGTACATACCATGTTCGTTCTTTTGTGACTGAGTTACCTGGCTCAGGATGATATTTTCAAGTTCCATCCATTAGCTTGCAAATTTCATTAAATCATTGTTCTTAATAGCTGGGTATTATGTTTCAATGTGAATTAGTAAATTTTGCTCATCATTTTTATTAATGTAAATTATTTTTTTAGATATCTAATTTTTATTAATCATTTTATTTATTTACCTTTCAAATGATATCTCCCTTCCTGGTTACCCCTCCACAATGTAAATTAGTTTTAGTTATGTAAACTATATAATGCCTTCTGAAATTATACATACTACACATTGTATAACATGTATGTGGATAAATATGCTGGTAAACTGTAAATCTCATGAGATTCCATGTAATACAAAAATGTGCATTTTGAAGACAAATATTAAATAATTATCCATATCTAAATATACAAATTGTCAATATATGTGATTTAACCTTCATTTCAATTCTATTTCTTTTTATATTTTAATATTCTGGATATGTGTGTGCCTATGTGTTTTGTGTATGTGTGTGTTTATCTACATGTTATGTAGTTGTATTTATGTGGGTGGAGAGAGGGTGAATATATGTGTGGGTGGTCTAAAATGCTCAGAAAGAGTGAACCTCTCTGAGGCTAAGGCTTAGGCAGATATGAACCATTTGAAATGGTTGCTGGCATTCTTCATAGCTAAGCCATCTCTTCAGCACTACACCCCAAACTTACCCTTCCACAAATAAACATTATTTTGGCTTCATTCCATTGGTAGTTTTCTTTAATGTTTCTAATTTCTTTAGTGACATACCTGATCTCTGAGACATACATGTGCTGTGCCAGTATCCATATTGCATAACACTAGTTAATTTTTATGTCTATGTTTTCATAGCTTCCATTTGTTTCTTCTGCATTTGATGCACACACATGGATTAGTTCATTGGTTTTACTACTATTAAGTTATTATTCTGCATTTGTATCAGAGAAAAATATGTACTTATATCACAGAGTAACTGACAGGTCTTGGTGAACATATATGTATATTTTTACTGTATCTGTTTGTCTCTATCTGTCTGTCTCTCCATCTGTCTCTGTCAATGTCGGTCTCTCTCTGCCTTTATCTCTCTATGTGTGTGTGTTTAGATATGTGTTTGTACAAAGACTAAAATGATTTATTTCACTGGGTAAATACGATTGAGTAATCCATTCAAGAAGGTCACTCTGTTCAACCTAAAGAAGTCTAAGTCCTTTGCATACTGACAGAAACATTGTCAGTATGTATTCAGCCCATATTTCTGGATCAGACCAGGGTGGTTAGAACAGACCGCAGTAGTGATAACACTGACCGAATATGGCAGGTGTCTACAGTACACGTGCCTATGACTTATCTTGTCTTCAGGCGGCCAATAAGAGAAAACTTTACCATATATTTTAAGCTTCTCTTATTTTTGAGATTATATAATTGCATCATTCACTCCTTCCCTTTCTACCATATAAACCCTCAATATTCCCTTCTTTGTTACTTCAAATCCATGGCCTCTTTTTAAATTAATTGTGGTTGCATGCATATATATGAATGTAACCCAATCAGTCTACATAATGTTACCTGTATGCACTTTTTCAGGGCCGACTATTTATATTTGATAGACAATTGTAGTGCTCTTCTGAAAAGACTCCCATTTTGAACATTCATTGGTTGCCTGTTTACATAAATACAAACATACATACACAATACTGCATATTATAAATATTAAAATATTGCATACGTTCATCATGTGTTTAGAATATGAGAAAACATTGTTAATTTCTTCACAGAAATGTAAAAATCAAAAGCAGTTATAATGTGATTTTCAGTATTGTTTCCACGTTTTCTTATCTATCCTGGGGGGTAGTATAGTCTACACTGTTTTTTTTTTGTTTGTTTGTTTATTTTATAGATATTTTAAATTTTTCTCTCTCTCGGTGTCTGTCTCTGACACTGTCTCCCTGTTTCTTTCTCTGTATCACTCTCTTGTTCTCTATGTGTTTAGGTATGTGTTTGTATAAAGACTAAAATGATTTTTTTTTAACGGGGTAGATGGGTTTGAATAATCCTTTCAAGAGGGTCACTCAGTCTATCGTAATGAAGTCTAAATTCTTTGGATACTTACAGAAACACTGTCAGGACATGTTCAGTCCATATTTCTGGATGAGTGTGTGTGTGTGTATGTGTGTGTGTGTGTGTGTATGTGTGTGTGAGTGTGTGTGTTTATGTGTGTATGTTTGTGTGTGTAGCATGTCTGTCTGTCTGTCTGTATTTATGTATGCATGTATATATGTATTTTTGCATGTATAAATATATGTATGTATTTAGAATTGATACCTTGTGATCTTTTCTCTATTCTCTTTAGCATATTTATTGTTATTGCCTTGTTCTGATCATGTATATGAAGTCATGTTAGCGAGGTATTATGGTTGTCGTTTCTGATATTACTTGGCGACAAAATTTCTCAATCAACACCTTATATCTCTGGCTCTTAAAACTTTCCACCTCCTCTTCAGCAGTGTTGCATGAGCTGTATATACAAGACTTGTTAAGTAGAGGATTCTCTTGGGCTGGGCTCCACATCTCTGAATTTTAATTGGGTGTAGTTCTCTATCATAGTCTCTGAATATTGCAAAGGGACATTTTCTTGATGAAGGGTGGGAATTATTCTTATTTGTGACTATGAGGGCAGCTGTTTAGAATGGAGTTAGTGATTATGTTGATTCAGTAAAGTGGTGTTAATCATCTTGTCTCAGCCCAAGTTCAAAGGATTAACTTTCTAACTGGTATCACCTTGCTTCTTGATTCACCAATAGTGTTTTCTACTTACACTGTCAAGTATTGTATGATGTGATGAGATTTGTAACAGGATCCTATCTCTGTGAATGGTTACTCAATGTACCCAAGAAATATCAAGCATTTTAACTTAAATTATAACATTCCATTGGAGGATCTAATCCAGTTCTGGATTTACACAATTAAAAAGTATTCTACAAAACAGTACATATGACACTAATATACAGCCCAACTGTTTATCCAGTCAACTCATGGATACTAAGTGGGTTAAGCAAGGCTGCAAATGTGAAATGTATTAGTAGTAAAGATAATGACATCACAATGACAAGGGATACTGTCTGGAAAATATATAATTAAAAGAGAAATATCTGCATAGGAAACACTATGTAAGTTTAATGTTTAAGATAAATCATTTTTAATCGCACAATATCTGGTACAAACTGTTGTGTGAACGCCCTGAACACATGAACGAATGACTCCTAGCTAGAATAGTAGTTTCATCTTATTACAAAGACTGCATTCTTTTTCCATGTAACTGATGCTGATTTATAGATCATATTTTTCAGTATGCTTCTCCATTTAATGAAGTCAGAGACTTCAATTTATTTCTTACTAATAAGGAAAGTAAAAGACAGAGAAATAACTCTCAAATTCTCAGCGAAGCTGTGTGTTGTACAAGACTATTATCTAACCCAAACTGTGGCATTCATCAGAGCAGATAGGTCTTCTGTCCAAAGATCATTATAATACATAACACCTGGACTTACTAACTGTTGATTCCCTCTCTCTCTCTCTCTCTCTCTCTCTCTCTCTCTCTCTCTCTCTTTCTCTCTCAGAGTGGAGGGAATAGTCATGGAGTCTTCACCTGTTTATGCAGCCACTTATCCCAACTGTGATTGAATTGTATGTGGCCTTAGGGTGGATAAGGTTAGAGGTTAGAAGAGGGATTAAGGGATCCTACCATAGGAATACTGCTTTTAACCATCTATAATTTGGTTTATAAGTTCACACCTATTACTTTGTAAGAATAATAATTTCAAGGTGAGATTGGTGGAATCATACCACTGTTTGTTGCTGGTATTGTTGAAGAAGGGGGAGGATTTAACTGTCCTTTACATCTCACAAAAGGTGAGATTCTAACAACAATTGATCTGAGCATTCTTAGCAAACTTAGCTATGTGCATAATACATTTTAGAGGCAGGGAGATGGTTCAGAGTTTAAAGGTACTATGAACCTGCCCAAGGACCTTGTTAGTTCCACCAAATACATGTAGTGAAGGAAAACAAATGAGCTTCCTGAGTGGACCTCTGACCTCCACTTTCAAATCAAGGTATATGATAACACTTGAATTCCTACACACAAGTATATACACACATATTTCCACAAAGACATGATTAATGTAAAATTTAAATTAATAAGTAATATATTTTATTTAAGAAAATAAAATAAAATTTTAATTCAAATACTTTTAAAATATTTATTTTGATATCAGTAACTTATCTTTATGTTAAAGTTTTTACATTTTTTAATAATAGTTTCTCTTTTCATAATAATTTAATTTTTGTTCTAAATGATAAAAATTGAATTGATATAAAATCTGTACTCTACATATAACTAAATTATTTTTTGTAAATGTCATATAGAAACATAGATTACTTATAGAATACATTTTAAGTTTTGAAGTGTTATGTGTATATGTATGTATATGTATATATGGTTGTGTGAGGGAGAGGTGCATTGAAGATTTTTGTGTACATGTAAGGAAAACAAAGCAACATGACATTTGAGACAGAGTACTCTGCATTTCTAGTGCTGGGATGAGAAGTATGTGCTGATCCTTTGTGAATAGGGTCTGTCTGGAGTTTGAGTTCAGATCTTCATACATCTGAGCTAATTATAAACAATTTTCAACTCAGCTTTCACCCCAGGCTCTGAACATCTGAATCACTTAAAAGGATGAAGTGTCATCTTTCCTGTATACCTTTAAATTAATGGTCGAATCAAAATTTCTTTGACACACATTTTTTACCTATTGTATCCCATTTCAAAAATATCCCTAAACTCTTTTATATAGAAAGATACAACATTCAATAAAAATAAGCATTTTTTATATGAAAATACCTAGTTTGTAACTTAGGTGCTTATTAATTAAAGTCTTACACATATACATGTTTTATATCTTAAACCTGTCTATTTAAAACATCTCTGCTATATCAACATAAATGAATGATAACTTAAAAGAGGAAAAAAAGTTTTTTCACATCAATGTTCTAAAAATGAATGACCTCACATGTAAAAATCAAACAGCTAATTATTAAAGTAAAACAAACTCCTTAGCCAAAATAGCTATCTCTCTGATAGAAAATTTATTAACCGATTGAGAACTTTGCATATAACTAATTATCTTAAGAGATTTAGAACTCTGCCAGTAATTTATGTGGTTGATTCTACTCATATTTTTTCATCAGATTTTTTTTTTTATGAATTCATTGTATGAGCTTTTTGAATGACATCATGAAGTTAGTGTGTTTGCTTTCTTCACTTTTGGAATCTTGGCATTAGTTCTTTCAGGTTACCAAAACCAAAGAGAGCAGAAAGAGGAGGTTAAAAATGGCAGAAATCAATTTCTCACAGTTTATAGGCTAGGAAGTTGAAACCAAGGTATGGTGCTTCTTCCCCAACTGTTGCCTGCTTTGTATGCTCAGTTTTCTTTACTGTGTCATAAATATTCAAGTTTTAATAAAAAGGTGAAAACATCAGTATATTTTAAATAATTTTTAAGAATACAAAGTTCAGAACCAAGTACATGATTTATACGACCTGCCTGAAAAGGGATGAATCAGAGGCTGAATTGAGAGTAATAAGAATTATTTATAACTCACATTTGGTTTTCAACAAATTTCAGATGTAATATCTTGCTTGTTCTGTCATCTTGGTTAACAACATTTAATTGTTACATATTTTCTATAAAGAAGTCAGGCACCAGATATAATAAGCATTCTGTATCATAAATATATAATGTGATAGTGTTTCAAAATATTGCTTATTTTCCATAACTTGGCTCTCATTTAATTCAGCATGCTATAACATAGAAGAGACACACAAATTTTAAAACATTAATTTATTTAATATTAAGAGAGTGACTGTATATTTGCTATCAACTTAACTATATTTCCATTAAATTCATATGTTGATATTACAACCCTGGTTATTTGGAATATATTTGGAGATTAAATATTTAGTCGTAAGTGCTTAAATGAGTTTTGGTAGCATCCCTATTTTGATAGGACGAGATTTTGTGAGAAGAGAGAATGCACAAGAATATTAGAAGAGGCACATCCATGAAAAGACATAAAAGAAAGGCATCAATGAGTCAAGAAAAGTACTTTAATAGAAACAATACCTTCGGTAACTTGCTCTTGGGTAATGTCACCAAAATTGTCAGGAAACAACTCTATTTTGTTTAAGGCAACTGATCTTTATTCAATGTTATGGCAACTCTAAAACTAATATATGGTATAAAATACTTATTTTCAAGCACCATTGTAATCAATATAGAAAAAGATCCCCGTCGTAGTTATATAAACAAATTAAATTATTTCTCAAAATTTTAGTTAGTTTCACTTAAGGCTCCTAATCAGTCTATTACCAGAATGCCTAAACACAAACTATTTGCTGTAATTTATCTTTATTTCAGAGCAATAACTATGAAACATGAACTGTAACTTTCCCAATGGATTCTTAAAGTCTTTTACTATTTTGAAGTCGGTGATTATTTTTTAAAAATCTGTAATTATAGAAAAAATTTATTTTGCTAACCTATTTTGAAGGATCAATGCAAGGATAAATAAAAAGATTGAAAAGACATGGAAATAAAAATCTCATTAACTTTGAATGTTCTAAGCTTGACCTAAAGGATCAATGTATTATTCTATTCTCTGAAATAGGACAATGGGTTTGATTGTGGAATGTAAAGGACTAGTGACACAATGTGCTATAAACTTATGCCACAAGAGTGATTTCTGTTTTATGAAACTTTCTTTTAGAAATTCTGTATTAAAAACACAGAAGTTTTATAAATGAATATGAAGTGTTATTTTGGAATGGACAACTAATCTTTCAAAATCTGTGAAGTCATCTCAGATTAACTACATACTTAAAAATTGAGTTCTTATATAGCTGTACATGCTTTCACATGTGTGAGATGTAATGGTATCCCTCTTATCTGTGGCTTGGTCCTATTCCTATATATCTATCATTCAGAGGCATATTTTCAAGTCATCACTATTTTTCTTACAAGCATATAGACTGAAACATTACTACTTGGGTGGCTTGAATAGGTATGGCCCCAACAGACTCATGTGTGTTAATTCTTGTCCCATAGGTTATGGCACTCTTAGGAGGTATGGCCTTGTTGGAGGAAGTGCCACTGTTGGCAGGCTTTGAGGTCTCTTATATGCTCAGGATATGCTCAGTATGGCACATAGTCTCCTGCTCACTGTGGATCAAGATATAGAACTCAGCTCTTTCACTAGCACCATGCTTCCCATAATGATAATGGACTAAACATGTGAAAATATAAGCCATCGCCAACTACATGTTTTCCTTTATAAGGATTGCCATGGTTATGATGTGTCTTTATAGCAATGGAACTCAAACAAAGATGCTTCTTTATGTCCACTTCCTCTTCTCTGTACTGGAATTTTGTATGGCTTGAATTTGTGCAGGTTTTGTGGATGCTTCAAATTGCTTCTGTGAGGCAATGTATGTTCCAACTTTGCTGTGACTTTTTTCTTAAAGTTATCCACTACTCCTGCCTCTTAAATTCATTTTGTCTCCTCATCTTCATGGATCCCTGAACCTTGATGGCAGAGCTCTTGACACAACACTTCTCATTTAGAGCTGAATGTTCCAGGATTCTAACCATGTGCATATTGTCCAGATTTGGGTCTCTCTGTGTTAATGCACATCTACTGCAAGAAAAACTTCTCTCACGGTGGTTTGGTGATAGACTGATCTCAGAATATTTGTTTGACTTTCTGAATTTTTGACTTTGAGTTTAATTTCAGTTTGGCATTCAATGATGCTATTTCTTTGATAGATCATATTTTCAATATTGAATTGTTTTTGTTATTTCATTATGTGTTTGTGTTTTCACAGTCTTCATTGAAGCATTCATCCACATTTTTTTTTCAGTTCCATGAACATGTTCATAATTGCTATTTTGAAATATTTGTTTGTTGCTTCAATGAAATCAGTGTAGTTGCTTTTCTTGGGGCAAATTGTAAAAGGACTGCTGACTTCTAAGGAAGCATATTGCCTTGGTTTTTCACATTTATCTTTTTTCAGTGAGAGTTAGGCATCTTCAGTTATAACCTTTGTGATGTTTCTTGTTGTGGATCTCTGGTCTCACCTTTGTGGAGTGGGTGGTCAGTTCTTTGTTGCTGTTGCCTCAGTCTCTCACTTTCTGGACAAAAGCAATGATGCTTTAGTTATGGGGCTATTATGGCAATTAGGATTCAGACTCTAACTGGTCCCAGCTTTTAATATCTCATTTGGAATATGGATTTTGACTCTAAACAGTCCATCATTGATGCAGTGTGTGAAATCAATAATAGGACAGAAGAGACGAGAAAGATTCTGACATCACTCATAAGCAAGACTAGGGGTCCAGTTCCACAAAGGTTTTCATAGGTAGAACACCTGGGTCTGGCCAATGACGGCAGTGAGTCCAAAGGTAATGGAGAGGAGGACCTAATGTGTTTAGTCATTCTAGAGGTGTCCTAGAGAGAGCAGAAAGAAGGAAGGGAAGGAAACCACTGGTATTCTACTTACATCTCAGCCAAGTGTGGTGTCTGTGCAGTAGCTGAATAGAGAACAGTCCTGCTACTTAGGAAGTTTCCATTATGGGTCAATTAGACTCTCTTGCTTTACTAGCATATAGAAGAGAAATTCATATTCTCTGAGACAAGGGTGTGAGAAGTTCTAAATTGTTGGTGGCAGAAACTTAGGAGAGAACTCTATTTTTGAAGTAGTAATAATAACTAATTTGGTAGGGCATTGAGATATTGTTAGCCAATCTTGAAATCCTAGAGTTAGTTCATTTGAAGTGGAGGTTAAATTTTTGAGGTTAATAAGTTGGGAAACACTAGGATTAAAAGAATAAGGAAGCAGGAAGAACTGACCTCAAATAAACAAGTAAAGACAGACATCTGAAGTCTGCATGAGTTCTTTATATAAAAATCTCAGAGATGCCACAAGGTATCTACAACGTTTTCAACTCAGTTGATTTCATATCCAGAAAGTAATGTCAATGTTCTATACCTATTCTTGTCACTTTGCATATGTGACAATGAGGCTCTCATCAATAGAGGCTGGCTTGGGAAAAAATTGTGATATTATTTCTTTGATTTCTGATTTTGACAATGACAGGCTTGTATCTACAAAATGATAATAATAACTGGCTTGGCAGGACATTTTGAGATATTGTTAGACACTCTTGAAATCTAAGAACACTTCTGCAGAGAGATAGCAAATTCTTGGCTAGTGTGATACACAGGACTAGATAAAAGAGCTTTTATTTACATGTGTATTAGTTACTTTTACTATTGCTTTGACCACACATCTACAAGAACCACATAAAGAAAGGAAGCGTGATCTTGACTTACAGTGTCATGGATACAGTCTATCAAAGCAAGGTTCGGAACTGAAAGAGCAAACAGAGAGGAAGTGGATCCAAGCTTCAACAACTCCAGCCTTCTCTAGAGGGCTTACTTCCTCTAGAGGCTTCATCTCCTAGTGTTTCAAACAATGGCATCACCAGAGATCCACCAGGTTAGAACCAGGACCCTAGTGGGTATACGTCATATTCAACTTTAATATTTTGACTCTAACTCCTCAGTTTAGAATCTATTTTTATCAATGCAAAAATGGCCTACTCTTCCTTAAGCTGCTTCTGTCACATTCTCTGTCATAGAAAACAGCAAAATGATTAATGCACATGTTACACATTATAGATGTGCAAAAATGAATGCATTCAAAGGATCAGAAAAAGTAACAAATACTGTGATTTTTAATTGCTCAGGAATTTATGTAGAGTTTACCTATAAGAAAATTTGAATTGGAGTTCATATTATCAACCTGCTCATATGACTGTTTATAAAACATTTACTGGAAAAGAAAATGGATTAGACACTACATGTATTTGAATAAAGAACAGCATGATTAGACACTGGAAAGAAGCTTTTACTGTTCCCAAGATGAAAAATTACAGCAGGACCCAAAGCTAGAAAACACTAGAGATAAGATTTGGAAACACTGGCATTTGTACAAGGGGTTCTTAGAAAGACTTCAAAAGGCTATTGGCAAGAGGTTCTCCAAGTCTGTACTGTAGGGTAGCTTTTGAGTCACAGAAGTCCAGTTCCTTATGCTATGATTCTCCAATGTATTCTGCATTTCATTTTAGCATTTGTTTCCTTGGAGAATATTTCCAGAACAGTTTTAGTCACGTCCCCAGCTCAGTTTTCCTTATCCTCCTTTTTCTCATCTTCCTTCTCCTTTGGTCTTTTTTTAAACAGTGTTATCATTCTCAAAGGAAAAATAATACTGGTTCATTAAGCCTCAAAACTCCATGAAGCTAATTAAAACCAAAGGTGCTACACTGAGTTAACAAATTTGTTAACTTGCTGCAGTTTCAAATTATTACTCCTTCCACCCTGGAAGAAATTATAAATATGTGCTAAATATTCTTGAGATTAATATTGATTAAAATATTAAAGAATGATATTAATTTTAAAATAAGACAGACCCAAAATGAGATCCAGCTTAAAGGGAGGTCCCAAGGTTTGATACTATCACTGAGGCTATGGAGCACTCACAAAAAGGGACATAGCATGACTTTACTCTGGAAGACACAGCAAGCAGCTGAAAGAGTCAGATGCAGATATTTGCACCTAACCAATGAATAGAAGCTGCTAAACCCTGTGGTTGAATTAGGGAAAGACTGAAAGACGATGAAGAGAGTGGCCCTATACGAGGACCAGCAGTCTCAGTTAACCTGGACCCAGAGATACCTCAAACACTGGACCACCAAACAGGCAGCATATACCAGCTGATATGAGGCCCCCAACACATCTACAAGCAGAGAACTGCTGGGTCTATGTTCAATTAGAGGTGATGCACCTAACTCTCAAGAGATTGGAGGCCCCAGGGAGTTTAGAGGTCAGATGGGGTCAGGGTGGGGGGTGGGGACATCCATGTGGAGAAAGTGGGTGGGGAGGAGGTATGGGATGTGGAACAGCTGGAGGGTAAATGGGGATAATAAAATCTGGAGTATAAAAACGTAAATTAATTAATTAATTTAAAAAAGCTATCATTATCAGGCATGTATTTGAAATCAACACACACACACACAGTCTCTTCACAGAAGCAGAAGTTAGATATGTTTTAAGTTAGACTTTCTCAGTATGGTTGGGGTCTAAAAAAAAAAAATTAAGGCCTGGTACCCAGTTTGTGTTTCTTGAAGATGAGTTACCTTTAGGAGATATTGTAGTAATTAGAAAATCTAGGTCATTTAGTGTACCTTGTAAAGCAAATTGGAACCTTGCAATTTCATCCCTATCTTTATCCTTTATCTAGCCTGACAAGAAGTAAACATTTCTGCCTTCTATGTACTCTTGGCCATTATTATGCTGAGCTTGCGAAGCAGAAAGGAAAGAAATTATAGACTGAAACCTGTGAAACCCTTCCCCAAATAATTCTTCCCTCTTTAACATCAATGCATGTGTGTATTTTGTTATTCTACAGTAATCTGAATAAGAGATTTTCCATTTTTTAAGCAGAAGGCGTCTTGTTTGAAAAACCTGACAATATTTAGCATAACCCATCTCCATCCAGTATCTACTAAAACAATTGGGGGCTCCGCCTCTAACAGAAGTGGATAATACCATCTACCTGAAAAGTTAGGAAACAGGTCATGCTGTAGATTTAACTTCTAGATGAGCATGTTCAGTTGATACTGTGGTTCTGCCCTGTTGAGACTCCAAGGAGAAGATCCAGACTAAATGTTTTGAACCCTTGGGTGCAGAAGCGATTTGTTAATAAACCTCTTGCTTCAAAGTTATGATAATGAGCTGCTTGTTTTTATAGCTTGTACATGGCTTTCATACTAATATTCATCCTGAAATTTAATCTCCTTTATGAGTTATGAAGAAGTAAATCCAGGTGGGACCTTTTAAAAGCAATTAGAGATCTGACTTAATTGATTTTATTGATGGCTTAATGGAATAATGAGATTAATAATTTATTTTGAGGTGGCACTGTCATAAATGTTTCTGGTGGGTGTCAAATACACTTCCTGACTCTTGATTATTCCTTGTAGTACCCTGTGACTGTATCTATAAGAAAGTCATCACTAAATGTGGTGCATCAACCTTTTCCAGAACAATGACCGTCCTCCCCAAAACCCTCTTTTCATTATAAATTTGTGTATTGTATCAATGACAGTAGAAGGAAAAAACTCACCAAAACACCTAACAAAGGAAGCCCAATCAGAATATGACAAGTAGTCCTTAACTTATGGATTTTTCAGTATTTGAGTATATTTCAAAACCCTCACTGGCCTTGGAGTGAAAGTATATGTGTATGTTCAAATACCAATACAAGATACTGACCTCTAAACTTAGTAATCTTATTAAGATGCTTTGAAGGACCGTAACTTTAAACCTTTATCTGTTTATTAGTCATGAAGAGAAATTTCCAGCTGACATATTTGTTTGGCCTTAGGTCAGTTTCCTCCACTTTACCAATGAAAGTATTCATACTATGCAAATACTTGTAGGTAAGAGTTGACTCATCAGACTCCTTGTTATTGTAGTACAGTCCCATTAAATTAATATTGACAGAATGAAGCAAATAATAAAATAAGTGATGGAAAGATTAAAAAAAGGAAAGGAACTCCAAAATGGCATCCCATAATCACGAGCCACATTCTTGTTGCTAGTAAACAACTGAAACACACGAGGATGCAGTACCTGTAAATCATCTGAATCCAACATCTGTTGTTCTCTTGCTTTTTCACACAAGTACTTTACATATATATATATATATATATATATTTATGCGCCTTTCAGCAACATCAGCACTAATAAGAAGCACGATGAGAAAGACACGCCCCACAGCTCACCAGGTACTGCCCCGAACCCGCGAGACACAGGGACCGAGGTAGGCAGGCCTAGAAACCCCCCTGGATCCCAAAAGCGGGCGGCTGTGGCAGGAAACTTCTGCCTTGGACACTAGGATTCCATAGACA
>CM052712.1:48610841-48648853 GCA_028551405.1 Uromys caudimaculatus
TCATTTTCTCATAGTTACGGTATACAACATCTCTAGTCTAGAAGCACCTATGAGAATTATCTTTGCTTCCCTAGATTTTAACACAACTTTAAGCACCTTCATAAAACACATTTTACCATTATTTAGAAACACAAGCATAGAACACATTTTATTGGGCGTTAACCATAGCTCTCCTAGACCTCTCCTTTTCTTTCCCAGGCTCTCTTGGCCTCTCTTTCTCTCTCCCAGGGCATACTTTCCCCTTCTTATCTTCCCCTTTATATCTCTTTTTTGGGGAGGCCTGTTTTCTTAGATGCATCTCTCCGTTTTGGTCGAGCTCTTAACCTGTGGTCCCGCTCTGGCTCAGATAAACTGTCCTGAATGTCAGAAATTCAGAGTCCAGCATATTTGAGAGAGCTCACCTACCACTGCAGATTTGCGAAGCCTCCCCGTCCGTTGGGCAGGGGGTTCTCCTCGGTGTGAAAAGGCTCCCGGCGTCCCGGGTTTTCGGCACCAGTTGTCGCGCGCGCCTCTCGCCGGCAAGAAGACACGCGACACATAGTAGGCTCCGTCTGCAGTTCAGCTTTATTTTTGTCGTTGATAGAGGAGGAACAACCCGGGGCCCCAGAATGGCGCTGTTATATAGCCCCCGAGGCAGCATGTCCTCCACTGATTGGCGCGCCCCGGGAGTGGGCGGTGATTAGTCATGTACACCCATAATGCACTTCGGGGGTTTACCCGCGCTATCCGTAAGTTTCCTTAGAGCGACAGCGGAAGTCAGCGCCTTCTTGTAATGGCGAATACTCTAACTGCTCCTTACAATAGACTTTGGTTCTTTTTATGTTTATAAATACTTTTAAATCCTTCAAATATAAAGGTAACATTTTAAACTTTATTTTTAAATAATTCATTATTTAAGAATTCTGTTTTGATTATATTTACTCCCCTCCCCCAACTCATCTCAGATTCCCTTCCACACTAGACACTCAATTTCATGTTCTCCCTCTCTTTTCCATTTGTAAGTCCATAATCTATGAAATAGGAAATCCAAGTAAAATTAATAATTCTTTTTTTAAAGCCCCAAATTCGTATTTTTCTCATTCCCATATTCATGTTTGTTTATCAGAGTTGTTGCATGTATATATAATTTTGAAAAAAAAAAAGATAGTGGGATTTGCAATTGTTGGGTCAATTTCAGTGAAATATTTGGAATCACTTTCAATTTAATTTTGTGTTACCACAGTTGATCCACCTCATTACATGTTGTTATGGTTCAGTTGTTGTGTATAAATATGACTCTATTTCAGGAAAATACCTCATTCTTCAGACTTCTGTGTTCCTGATATACATTAATTATTTGTTAAAATTTCACTATTATGATTAAATGTCTTGAGTGGCAGTTTACATATTCCTGAACGAACAGAGGTAAATTTTCTGTTTACATTACTAGAAATTCAAAAACTAACTCATAAGTCATATAAATGATCAATTTTTGTAGATGACACCAAAGAATTTTTTTCAAGGCATTTTGCTAGGTAATGTTCCAACATACATTCATAATTCATATATTTTCTAATATGGATGAATTGTATGTTTTATTGGAGTTTTCCCAGTTATATATGTTTAATCCAAATTCAGATTGATCTATACAAAAACTTTAAGTTATATTTATTATTTTTATACATATTGTACATGCATGTATGTATGAGGTCTATGTTCATGCTTGCTGTCTAAGGAATCTTTAGGAAGGTGTTTGAGCTTCTTGAACTGGAAGTTTTAGCCACCATGCAAGTGCTGAAAACTAAATTCATGCTTTTCAATAAATGCTTTTACCCATTCAGTCATTTGACCTTGTTCTTAGATTCACCATAAACAATATTTTCTGTGTCTTAATGAAGTTGTATATAATATACTAACTTATTGAGCATGTCTGTCCTCTTTAATGAGGTTCTCAGCTACACAATTTACAACATAGAAGAGGGTCTCTAAATATGTATTTTTACAAATATTTGTCATTATTTTGCACAGATTTATGGCAATATTAAAAATTATTTTAAAGCTGTAGTATGATATATCATACAGTAATATAACATACATATACTATATTTTTAAAGCGTTGATGCTACTAACATAATCATGTAAATTTTGATGAGTGATTTAATATGTAGTATATTTTATATTTAAATGATATAGCTAATATATTCATGCTTGTATATCTCATTGAATATATGATGTCATAAGTATTATTAGATGTAAATAAGTAGCTGTTATACTTCAGAATGATATAATACAAATACAAAAATGATATATACATTTACAAAACTAAGAGGTAATTTAATTTTTATTATGTATCATTGCAAAAACATAAAAAGATATTCAAAATGTATAGCTCATTAATTTTACTATTTACTTGAAGTTATAAATACATATGAGTAGAAAATAACACAGTTAGATAATAAATATTTGAACATTAATATTATAATCATCCATTGTTTCAAACTCTGCTGTGGGAATAAAGCAAAGCATACATTTTATTCTCCAGTTTTCACAAGTATATTAAGTAATCAATGAGTTGCACTGTTTTGTTACTGATTGCTCTTTGAAAGGGCCTGAGTTCAATTCCCAGCAACCATATGGTGGCTTACAACCATCTGTAATGAAATCTGATGCCCACTTTTGGTGTGTCTGAAGACAGCGACAGTGTACTCACATTAAATAAATAAATAAATAAATAAATAAATAAATAAATAAATAAATAAATAAATAAATAAATATTTTTAACAAAGAAGTGATAACTGCATTTCTACGTAGCATATACCACATTGTTAATTACTTTATTTTGAAAGTAATTAAACTTCTTTCTCCTTGCACTTTTAGTTTGCAGACTAACATTGTTACAAATATAAATTTGCAATTGCTTTTCTCACTGAGATATAATAAGCTGAGTACCGTGTAATCATATAATCCCTGCCTTAGACACCCTGAAGGAGGGTCATTGTCATATATCCAAAGCCAGTCTGTACTAGAATGTCACATATTGTTTGTTTGTTTTCGTTTTTGGTTTTTTAAGATTTATTTATTTATTTATTTAATGAGTACACTGTAGCCCTCTTCAGACACCCCAGAAGTTGGCATCCAATCCCATTACAGATGGTTGTGAGCCACCGTGTGATTGCTGGATATTGAACTCAGGACCTGCAGAAGAGCAGTCTTAATTGCTGAGCCATCTCGCCGGTACTGTGACATATTGTCTTAAAAAACAAATCCTTTCACAATAACTCGTAAATTGATGCACTCTAAGCAACCATCAATGATGGATGGATAACAAAATATTGTACATTTACAAAATTCAATCTTGTTCAGAATTTTAAATAAAATTATGAAGTATGATAGCAAATAAGCGAGTAGAGCAAGAAATTATATTTCAGACTGAGTAACCAAACCAGGGTAATTCTTTGAATGACTTGTACTCCATAGTCTCAACTATTTGCATACTTAGTCCTGCTTTTGAGGTGCTGTTTAGCTAGGCTTAGGAGATGTGGTTTTGATGGAAGAAGTATGTCACTGGGAAGGGGCTTTGAAATATTAAAAGCCACTATTCCCAGTTTGCTCTCTATGCTTACTGTTTGTGGTTGGACACCTGAGCTTGCAGCTGTTCCTGCTACCATGCCTGCCGGCTGCAGTGCTTCTTTGCCATGGTGGTGGACACTTAGCTCTCTGGATTCACAAGCTCAATATAAACCCTTCTTTTATATTTTATTTGTTTCTTTTTTCCTTATTAATCATTTTATTTGTTTACATTTCAAATGTTATCCCCCTTCCTGGTTTCCCCTCCACTACCCTCCACCCTCCATGTTGACTCTAAGAGGGTGCTCTCCTACCTCATCCCTCTAGCATTCCCCTTCTCTGGGGCATCAAGCTTCCACAGAACCAAGTGCCTCCCCTCCCACTGATGCTAGATGAGGCAGTCCTCTGTTACATATGTGGCTAGAGCCATAGACCTGCCTCTGTATGCTCTTTGCTTGGTGGTTTAGTCCCTGGGAGCTCTGAAATGTCCAGTTAATTGATACTGTTGTTCTTCTTATAGGGTTACAATCTACTTCAGCTCCTTTAGTCTTTCTCCTTACTTTTCCTTAGGATCCCTGGGGCTTAATCCAGTGACTGGCTGTGAGTATCTGCATCTGTCTTAGTCAGGTGCTGGCAGAGCCTCTCAGAGGACAAGCATACCAAGCTCCTGTCTGCAAGCACATTTTGGCATTAGCAACAGTGTGTGGGGGGGAGGGAGGGGTTGATATCTGCAAATGGAATGGATTGCATGGTGGGGCTGTCTCTGTTTGGCCTTTTCTTCAGCCTCTGCTTCATTTTTGTCACTGAATTTCCTTTAGACAGAGACAGTTCTAGGTTAAATATTTTGAGGCTGGGGGCCATGTTTGTCTACTTGAGTTTGTCTCTTCAGTATCTGTCTTCCTGCTGTTGGGTATTTTGACTGACGTCATCTCCTTTGGGTCCTGGAGACCTCTTACATCCCTGGCATCTGGGACTTTCTAGTGGTTCCCCAAGACACCCCCACCCCCACTGCTACGTATTTCTATTCATTCTCCTGGCCCTCTGGACTTGTGTCCTGTTTTATCTTATGCCTGGTCCTGCCCCCTTTATCTTCCTTCTCCACTCTCCAACCCAGGTCCCTCCCTCCGTCGGCCTCTTGTGATTCTTTTGTTTCCACTTCTAAGTAGGTTTGATGCATCCACACTTGGGCCTTCCTTCTTGTTAAGCTTCATAAGGCCTGTGAGTTGTATAGTGTAAACCCTTTTTTTCTATAGGATATGATTGTCATGGATTTTACTACAACAGAAAAGTAACAATGCATCCAGAATGACAGATGCTATGGGATATCATTCACATGCAAATGTTAGATTCAAATATTTGGATATTTGCATAAATTGAAGCATCTACAGAAGAGAGAAGACTAATAATGGATTGTGTTGGTTGAGGAAAATTTTCTTTATAATTGACAAGGACCTAGAAGATTCCTGTCTTGCAAAATTCACAAACAACTTTGCAAAGAGAAATAACATCCTAGACTTTAATAAAATAATAGAAAAATCATGCCCTTTACCTTTTGTCAACTGTCAAATATAACTTTAATTGCATCAAAAATAATTACAGATGGGAATCTTACAATTAAATTGCCCATAATGATGATCTACATTTGTTAGAATTATTATTAAGGCTAAAAGTCACTGCTACTGCTCTATGTTAGGGATGCATCATTAAAAGACAGAGGATATGCAGTGCGATCAGGAATTAGGATGCTATGCTATGAGTGAGTAGGTAGAAAGAAGCTCCAATTATTATGAGAGCAAATAGAGGATGTTAACTAATGACCTCCTTGAGACAATCTACAAACATATAGGTATCCCTACATTATTAGAAACAAAAAATGAGTCATACTGAATTAACTTTCTGGATGTCATATTTCATCTTAAATATTATTGTTGATGGCAAGTTAAACTATCTTGTTGCTGCAGCCAGTATTAACTATTTAGAATTCCAATGTAGTCTGGCAACCAGCAGGTCTCTTGGAATCCTCCAGGCTTCCAGTACTGGGGACTGCTGAGATATCCAGCCCCAAGGACTGAATAACTCTCAAATTCATGGCCTTTCTGTTACTAGACAGCTATTTGGAATGACTGTGACCACACCATGTGAGCCAATCTGATAAATTCTATCAGTTCTGTTTTTTAGATAATACTGTATAATACAATTTATCAAACATTTTTATTTTCTAAAATATTTTATTGTGTTTTGTTTTTTAGTTTATTTGTTTTGAGACAGGGTCTTCCTACATAACCCTGACTATTTTGAAATTCACTATGTGGAAGAGACTGGTCTCAAAATCACAGAGATCCACCCACCTGACTCTGAATCCTAAGTGCTCAGATAAAAGGTGTATGCCATTACACAAGGCCTTTAGAAAAAAGATTATATTAAAAGAGAAATCTGTAGATTCTGTGAGTAGGATTTTATTTGTTCATGATTCAATTACATATAATTAATTTTTAATGATTTCCAACTAAATGTGTTTCAATCTATGTGTATATAAGTCTTTACATATATTTTAAATACATATAAAATAAATGATATTTAATCATATACATCTGATACATATTAAAAGATGTGTTCTTGCTCATTGAATATGGAGGCAGCTGTCAGGCATTTGTGTGGTCTCATTGTCAGCACAGTCAGGCTTACACACAAGCAACCATGTCTAAGGCACCTGTAGTTGGCATTGATCTTGGCACCATCTATTCCTGTGTGACTGTATTCCAGCATGGAAAGGTGGAAATAATTGCCAATGATCAGGGTAACCACACCACGCCAAGCTATGTTGCTTTCACTGACATAGAAGGATTAATTGGGGATGTGGCCAAGAATCAGCTTGCAATGAATCCCACCAACACAGGTTTTGATGCCAAATGTCTGATCAGACATAGGTTTGATGATGCTGTTGTTGAGTCTGATATGAAGCACTGGCCCTTCATGGTGGTGAATGATGTAGGCAGACCCAAAGTCATAGTGGAATACAAAGGAGCGACAAAAAGTTTCTACCCAGAGAAAGTGTCCGCGGTGGTTCTGACAAAGATGAAGGAAATTGCAGAAACTTACCTTGGAAAGACTGATAGCAATGCCATGGTCACAGTGCCAGCTTACTTCAATGACTCTCAGCGGCAGGCAACAAAAGATATTGGAACTATTGCTGGCCTCAACGTACTTTGAGTTATCAATGAACTTACTGCTGCTGCTATTGGTTGTGGCTTAGATAAAAAGGTTTGAGCTGAAAGGAATGTGGTGATTTTTGACTTGAGACGTGGCACTTTTGATGTGTCAATCCTCTCTATTGAGCATGGAATTTTTGAAGTCAAATCTACAGCTGGATACACTCACTTGGGTGGAGAAGACTTTGACAACCAAATGGTTCAACCATTTCATTGCTGAGTTTAAGTGAAAGTACAAGAAGGGCATCGCGAGAACAAGAGAGCTGTCTAGCATCTCTGCCCTGCCTGTGAGTGAGCTAAGTGTGCCCTCTCCTCCAGCACCAAGGCCAGAATTGGGATTGATTCTCTCTATGAGGGAATTGACTTCCATACCTCCATTACCCGGACTCACTTTGAGGAATTGAATGCTGACCTGTTATGTGATACACCAAACCCTGTAGAGAAGGCCCTTCGAGATGCCAAACTAGACAAGTCACAGATCCATGATACTGTCTTGGTGGGTGGTTCTACCAGAATCTCCAAGATTCAGAAACTTCTGCAAGACTTCGTCAATGGAAAAGAACTAAATAAGAACATTAACCCCAATGAAGCTGTTGCCTATGGTACCACTGTCCAGGCAGGCATTATATCTGGAGACAAGTCTGAGAATGTTCAGGATTTGCTGCTCTTGGATGTCACTCCTCTTTCCCTTGGTATTGAAACTGCAGGTGGAGTCATGACTGTCCTCATCAAGCGCAATACCACCAAGACACAGACTTTCACCACCTACTCTCACAACCAGCCAGTGTACTCATTCAGGTGTATGAAGGTGAAAGGCCATGACCAAGGACAACAGCCTGCTTGGAAAGTTTGAGCTCACAGTCATACCTCCAGCACCCCATGGCGTCACTTATGACATCGATGCTAATGATATCCCCAGTGTTTATGCTGTAGATAAGAGCACAGGAAAGGAGAACAAGATCACCATCACCAATGACAAGGGCCACTTAATTAAGGAGGATACTGAGCACATGGTCCAAGAAGCTAAGAAGTACAAAGCTGAGGATGAGAAGCAGAGAGATAAGGTTTCCTCCAAGAATTCACTGGAGTCTATGTCTTTAACATGAAAGCACCTGTCAAAGATGAGAAACTGCAAGGCAAGATCAATGATGAGGACTGAGAGTCTTGCCAAGAGCAATGAAATCATCTGCTGGCTGGATAAGAACTGGACAGCAGAAGAGGAAGAATTGAGCATCAGCAGAAAGAACTGGAGAAAGTCTGCAACCCCATCATTACCAAGCTGTACCAGAGTGCTGGTGGCATGCCTGGAGGAATGCCTGCTGGCTTCCCTGGTGGAGGAGCTCCTCCATCTCGTGCTGCTTCATCAGGCCCCACCATTGAAGAGGTGGATTAAGTCAGTCCAAGTAGAGGGTGTAGCATTGTTCCACAGGGACCCAAAACAAGTAACGTGGAATAATAAAATGATTTAAATTGGCACTAAAAATAGAGATGTGCTTTTTCAGAGAGATAAAAATTTAAAATTGATACTGGGAGGTTTTCATGTTTACTTATAATCTTTCATATAATTTGGTAGTATATTCTTCCCCAGGCAGTGTGGAATTAGTTTTTCCAATTATTAAACTAATTGATATTTTTATTCCAAATGTCCATATTTTGGCATTGAAAAAGTAACTTTTATTCATCTGCTGCAATTGTCATCTTGGAGGCTTACTGCTGAAAAAGCTCACCCTTTCTAGTTCTTTCTGAACGTTAGATGAACAGTTCAACTCAGCTATTCTGCTTCAAACTCTTCTCCAAGTTGCATGATTCCATCTGGCTTTCCTTGTCTTCTCACTGAATTGCTCTGCTTAGCCTCAAACTAACTATGACAATTTGTTCTTATCCTCTGGCTCTTTCTTATTCTCTATCATCCACTGCTTCTGCTAACCTGAACTGAATTGCATTAACACAGGAAGGAAATTAACTCCTCTGCACTGCATGGATTGCACTGACTCCCAACTGACTCAACTGAACTCCTTGCGGTATTCTTAAATAGTTTCATTTTCCTGTGCTATTCTTAGAGTTGGGCATATCCTTGCTCTGACTCATTCTGTTAAATATTTCTCTGATTCCTTACTTTGTTTGCCCCTCAATTAGAAGCAAATTTACTGCATGCCTGCTATCTTCTACAAACTTACTTCAACCTCATTGTTGGAGATTAAGTGCAAGGCCATCCTAGGATAGACTCCACCAGCATCTGACTGAGACAGACGCAGATACAGTCAACTATTGGACTGAGGTAATGGAACCCTATGAGAAAGTTAGGGGAAGGACTGAAGGAGCTGAAGGAGATTGCAACCCCAGAGGAAGAACAACAGTATCAACTAACCTGGACCCCTCAGTGCTCCCAGGGACTAAACCACGAACCTAAAAGCATGCCCGGGATGGTCCATGGTCCCTGCCATATATGTAGCAGAAGATTGCCTTGTCCGGCCTCAGTGGGAGAGGATGGGATTGATCCTGTAGAAACTTGATGCCCCAGGGAAGGGGGATGCTGGCAGGGGTGAGGTAGGAGTGGGAGGGTGGGTGGGGGACAACCCTTTCAGATGCAAAGGGGAGAGGGGAAGAGGGTGAAGAATTCCGGGGATGGGAGACAAGGAAGAAGGATGTATTTGGAATGTAAATAAAATAATTAAATAAAAAAAAAAAGAGAGAGAAAAAATAAACAAGAAAAGAAATTCATGTACTAAGGGCATGTCTGTATTACTTCTAGATCAAACAAACCTAGGTCTTTGGTTGTGATCTCTTGTCAGAGCTGGGATCATGTTGTTTCTAGATTAAAATTCCTTTCCATAGCATAATTAGGAAATTAAATCAGACAAAATTAGATAGTATTAATGGTGAAAGTAGATATATAGGCTAAGATTTTTAAAATTAGTTTTCTTTGTCTTAAATGGAGTAATGTGGAGGGAAAGATAAGTGGACAGAATGTATCATATTCAATTTATAGGTTGCATTTCTAGTTAATGACAGTTTGTGCATGTCATCATATTTTACTGATATTAAATAGCAAATAGTGAAAGAATAACTTTGAAAAATGAAAAAATCTATGGTTGATTATTTTCATTTTAGATTACAATGAGATTGTCAAATTTCATATGTTAATAACATATTGACATTTAAAATGTTTATATATATATATATGTATATATATGGAAATCTAAAAGTATTTACAAAGTATTTAAAATGGAAAATAAAAGAATGAATTTGAATGGTCCTAAGGAATAAATATTTTGTGTCTAATATCTTATGTGAGGTCTAGTCATACATAAACAGTGGGGGGAAAATAACACAAAGTCAGACTGGTTTTAGATTTTCCATTTGCCTTCAATAAGTTGTTTACATACAACCTGGATTTCAAATATCATCCTTTTGTATCACCAGTAATATTTTATCAATAAAGCCTTTGTAGGAGTTACAGAAATGTGTACTTTGAAAGCTCAGATTTGAATTCTGGTTCATGGTTTTTGCCACTATATGACTTTGTACTAAGTAACAGCACTTTGTCTTCATCACTAGAAACAGGCAGTAACTATTAAAGCAAATGAAACCAGGGAAAGGATCCACAATCTTTGAATTTATCTTTTGGAGAACATATTTTCAAACAATATGTACAAAATATGAATAAAAAGGTGCATATCTTTCCATGAGAAAACCATTACATTTATTTTGATAGACTCATCCTCTACTTGCTAACAATTTACTGAAAAGCAGATCTGATTCACAACAACTGAAACAGATGTGCTATGATTCACAGTGCAACCTTAAGCTGTAACACTGTTGTAAATTTCTTGTTTTGAATGTGAATCTTGGATGTTAAGTCTTTTGAGTTTTATTTCCACAAATGATTTTGCTTAAACATGTATTATAAACATTTGTGAAAAACAAATATGAGAAAATGAATGCTTTATAATGATAATATGAGTTGGTATGGGAAGACATTTCTGTTACCTGGTCAATAAGTAGATGATAATAAACT
The DNA here is from genome assembly GCA_028551405.1 of Uromys caudimaculatus. Lineage (NCBI taxonomy): Eukaryota > Metazoa > Chordata > Mammalia > Rodentia > Muridae > Uromys > Uromys caudimaculatus. The sequence continues at coordinate 48,621,615 of CM052712.1, forward strand.
GAATCACTCACATGCAATTGGGACATCTCTATTACTTCCCATCAACACAGGGCTCGGGAATTATAATATAAAAGGAGGTATGGGGAAGGTAAGAAGAAAGAGTGGATATCTCCTAGAAAACAGTGTTCTCTGTTCATGACAGTACCATTGCACACATGAAACAGAGACTGTGTGTACAAGACCCAGTCAAGGTCTAGGATATCCAAAATCTCAGCATGAATAAGGAAGAGCTCATAAGTTTTCTCTCCCAAGGAGTTGTTGACATTTGATGGCTCTGGGAAAGAAACAGCCACATATCTTGAAGGTTATCCCTGCTCCTGTAAGATTGCCCAACACACATTAACCTACCTGCAGCATGAAATAGACTCAATGTGTTTTATAAAAAGGACATATGAAGTTGGGAGGGATAAGCTTGGAAGAGTATATGAGAGGGAAAGAAGCTGAGATAGATTTGATTAATATGCATTATAGGCATGTATGGAATTTCCAAATATTATTAAACCAAAACTTGGTTTTCTATTTTTATATAATATTCTTGTTTGTCATTCATTGAACACACAGGAATCAATACAACTATATTTGAAATGTAGTCTTTAAAAATAGACCATGCATTATGCCCAATTTTGCATGCCTAACATTTGTTAACATTTATCATACCTATGCAGTGGTTCCTAGAATCTTACTGCAAATGTGTTTAACTGGGTATATTCTACTCCTAGTGGTACCCCAAATGGAAATTTTCCAGAGCAGCATGCCAATGTCAGAACATCTTTCAAGTCTTCCCTTTGGGTGTTACATTTTCATTCACCCACCACCTTCAGCTATGGTGACGAATATGTTCTGCCTCTTTCCTATGGCCTGTCACATAAAATCAGATTAATGGAAGGAAGAAACTGATGTTGCTAGAGAGTGAAGGATTCCGTTTTGCATTGAGGACTCTTTTTATGTTGAAGAATATGAAATAATACAGTGTACTTACAGACTAGAGAATATAAAACAAAGAAAGAATCATGAAAATTTGCACAGGGGTTGGAAAGACGACTCACTAGTTAGAAACACTTACTCTATTTCCAGAAGCTTGCTTTTCTGCTTTCAACACCATCAATGGGAAGCTTACACTCACCTCCAATCCATTTCTACAGAGACTAATGCCCTCTTCTGGCCTCTGAGATAAATTAATGTACATGTTACATACACATACCTGAACTGAATAATGTCCTCTGCAAGAGTAGCATGTGCTTTTAACTGCTCAGTCATCTTTCTAGCCCCCATCAAACAAACCTTTTGAGAATGTTTTCACTTAAGTTCTGTCCCAATACAATGTGTCATTAAAAGTGTTTTCTATGTGTCTTAAATGTTCATGTTGGCATTTATAGTCATAATAAATATGTTGAATTTAAGTTTATTTGTTTGCTTTAATAGCCAGGCAGTGGTGGTGCACGCCTTTAATTCCAGCACTTGGGAGGCAGAGGCAGGTGGATTTCTGAGTTCAAGGCCAGCCTGGTCTACAGTGTGAGTTCCAGAGGAGCTTGGGATACACAGAGAAACCCTGTCTCGGGAAAAAAAAAAAGTTGTGAGAGTTTATTTAATGGATGAATGAGTGATATGTATTTCTTACTCACATCTATTATTTCTGCCTGATATACACTTTTATTTCAAGATAAGTGGTCACAAAAAATCATGAGATTTCAAAATTGTCTCCAAATCTCTTGCAGGTGAAACAAATTTTATATTCTCAGTCCCCAAAGCAGAAGATGATATATGGCTAATGTGAACATAAAGTGATTTCTATTATTATTATGTTTCCTCATTAATTGTTTGGAGGCAATAAGTATCTGAATGCTTTGAAAATAATTATGTGGTGAAAACTTTATAGAATTATGACATACTGGCATGGCAATTTACCCATAATATATAAAATTACTTCTAGTATACAATTATTTCTAGTAGAGTATGATCAATCTCAATCTACTTGAACTTAGATTTATCATTAAATAAGGATTAGTTAATAACTTGATTTTTTTTTACTCTCTTCCACATAAGTTATAAAACTGTAATAATTAGACTAGCTACTTAATATGATGTGTGGTATTATTATAGTTTAAGTTTCCAAATAGCATAGATAGCATAGTAATTGCTTATGTTGCATGAATTTTCCTTTTGGAGGGGAATTTGATCCTTTATTTTACTATATACAGAACTGGAAAACCAATTCTCTTTTATTAAACTTAGTTATTTGATATTGACTGTAGAGGAGGTTTTCCACTTCACTCTTTCTGCAATTTGAGTACAGACCTGTATGATATCTTAGAAATTACCTAGTTTCCAAAAAGATTAAAATGATAAAGAATAGGTTGATTGGTTGATAGTACCACCAGACGGTGAAATACATAAAGACTACCAACTATTGAGAGTAAGAATGGCCATTTAACCAGTTTCTCTGTTTGGCTATAACACAAGATGTTTTTCTCAACCATAATCTATGGCTATGGTGAAATACATTGCAAAAAGCTCAGAATGAAAGAACACATAAATAAATGAACTGAAACCTTAAAAAGTTAGACAAAAAAATCCAAAAAACCAAAACCAAACCAAAACAAAACAAAAACAACAAAAACCTTTCCTTTGAATAACTTAGCATTCTCAGTTGTTTTAGTACAATGACAGCAAAACAAGTATATCCATTATGAAGAACAGTTACTAAATGCTCTCCAGATATTGGATCATTCCTCTTTTGTTAATAATTGTTTATGTGGTAGGAAGCTGAAAGCTAATAGTTATGTGCTCAATACATTTCTTCCAAAACCAGAATGTTAGTTTCCTTCCCTAATTTTAAAATAGTTGCTTTTTTTCTCCCATGAGTGACATCACTGTGGTTTTGTAAGATGGATGCCACAGCTCTAAAATCATGCCCAATCTAAGATGAAGAAAAAGAAACAAAGAGCTCTCAGGAAAATCCTTCTTATCATTTTTCATTTAGAAAAAAATATTACATTCCTAAAACAAAACTATATATTTTTATTTCATTTACCTTCCTTTTGCTTTATTTCATTTGATGTGGTCTGTGCTACATGTATGAGTATATGTTCACCTGTGTGCAAAGGTACACACAAAAACACAGACATACATAGAGGCTGGATGAACCCATGGTGTGCTTCCTTAGTAGGTATCCAGGTTTTCTTTCCATACAAGTCTTTGGGACATAGCAATCTCCAACTAAGCATGACTTTCTGACAGGAGAATGTCAGGAATATTCTGGTTTTGCCTGCCCAACCCTAGGATTAACCAAACCTAGTCAGGTTTTTAATTAAGGTAGTGGGGATTGAACTCAAGCGGTGTGAAAAGCAGTTTACCAAATGAATTATATCCCAGACCAATTTACTTGATTTTTTCTATCATATTGCTCATTTATTTAGTTTTATGTTTCATCGGTGCAGGGCACTGACTCTGAGACTTCATTGCTAGGCAAGCATTCTACCGTATGGCTACACCCCTAACAATCAGAGGCCTCTTTATTTATTTTTAATTCATTTGATATGATTGATTATATGTTGGAATATAGGAAAATAATCCTTTTGCAAAATTTATAATATATAAATTCTATATTTTTTTTGGAGAAGTGTTTTTAATTAGGCTTTCTCTCATTTCCCTTTTCAGTGATTCTCTCTAAAAATGGGAACTCTTCCTCATTCCTGACTGTTCACAGATCTGCAAGAGAACACCACGTGTGTGTGCCGACGGCTGGCAGGAGACGTGGAATCAGCTGGCCTGCAGGCAGATGGGTCTAGGATAAGGTCAGTAGTGTGTAGCACTTGATGAGTTTCTCAGAGGGCTCTGTGGATGTTCGCGGTAGTATCTTCCTTATGAACGAAGTAGAACTGGAAATTCAGAGTTCTCGAAAGCCCTTGAAATAAAACCTGTGTGAGGAAATTATTTAATTCTAGGCACCTGCTCTAAAGAGTGTGGGCTGCAAACCCGTTATGATGAAGTCTCAAAAGAAAATGAACTAGTTGTATTTTTAAGCACTTGTGAAATGGAATACACTCACTGTTTATAAGTGCGTAAAGATGGTCTCCTCTGCGGAGCCTGGGTGAGAAACTCTTCATACCCTTTCCCTGGGGTTATTGGGAATTTCTTTTTAAGCAATATACATACATTAAAAATAAAACAAGTTCAGAAAGAGAAGTTAAAGCTGCTGGAATTTCTATTTATACTAAGTAGCACAGGAAATACACACCAAGAGTAATTCAGCGTTTTGCTTTTTAATGGAATGAGAAGTTCCAGAGCTCCCGAAGACTGGACCAAAAACCAAAGAGTATACATGAAGGGACCCATGGTGCTAGCTGCATATGTGGCAGAGGAGGGCCTTGTTGGCCATAAGTGGGAGGAGAGGACCTTGGGCCTGAGCGTATTCGATGCCCCAGTGTAGGGGAATGCTAGGAAGGGAAGACAGGAGTGGGTGGGTGGGTAGGGAGCGCCCTCATAGAGGCAGGGGGATGGGGGATGGGATAGGGGGTTTCCGAAGGGGAGACCTGTAAAGGGGAAAACATTTGAAATGTAAATAAAGTAAATGTTTAATAAAATAATAATAATAATAATAATAATAATAATAATAATAATAATAAATAAAACACTGTGACTGTGCCCAGTGCCATTAAAATAGTCAAATTCGTTACATGTATGTTAGCTCAATAAAAATCTAATATGCAAGAAATACAAAAGCGATTAAGTATGACATTTAAGACAAGAGATCTTCTATTTGTGGTTCAATAATTATATTTCAGGTGGCTTGTCAAAACTTTTATTCTTGTAAAACTTTTCAGATCTGACTTATCCTCCGAGCTCTCAGTATGTAATTGAATTTTCATATTAAGCAGTACCCATATGTCTTGATGAGAGAACCAAGATAAGCATTTTCAAGGGGTTTTTGTTTATTGAATCAAAATCATATCCCATTTCATTTAGACACAATAAAGAAATTGTGAAAATAGACAATAATTTAATGGATCATGACAGCTATAGTTTTTCTAATGCTGGAAAAGATTAAAGTTCTTCCAATTTAAATTAGTAGGAGTTACTCAAAATTCCAAAGATGTGTGACTTTACATGGAAGAAAAGGGCACAAGGTGTTAGCAGTACTATGATTCTTCAAATTGGAGCAACAAAAATATGGAGCTAGTTGCTGAGTCAAATGGCTCATTATTGTAAACAATCATCATTTGTTCAGTGGATCCTGGGAAATGCTATCAAATCTGGCTCTTAAGTCTAGAATTGCATGACCCCCTGATCTTTTATTTTTCTCATTTCTGTATTTATACTCAATTCTCACATATATCATTAGCATGATGAACAAAAATTCCATATAATAATGTAACAGATACATATGTATACATCCTCCTGTATGTGTTCTGTGGTGGTACAGAGGGTTATTCTCTATTGCCGAATGACCTGAAACAGAAGACCTCACAAAACAGTGTGGGCACACTGCATTCTACTTGATTCTAAATAGCTACAACTGAGTCACATCACCAGAACTAGCTAGAAAAAGAAATTATTGAACAATAGGGGATTTGAAATTAATCATTATCAAATGAAAAGAAACAAAGTTGAGTGGATTGTCTAATTAATATTTGCACTAAAATGTTTAGATAAAGAATGTAAATCAAAATTATCATCTATATTTCTTTATTCAATTAATACCAATCCTATATATCTTGATATTTATTCCATATTCTATTATTGTAATAAATTTATATGTTTCCTGACCACCAAAAGACTGAAACTAAAAAAAAAATCAAAAACAGCAAAGTTAATATGTGCCTTGAGTTCCTTTAAAACTGTGGTCCCAGCCTGCTATCCTACCAGGGATTCAGGCTATGTATCCTACAATATCCTAGACTTCCCATCCAATAGTCTTTTACGAACTAAGCTTATGCATAGCTTTAGTCTTCATTTATTCACTTCCCATGGCATAGACCAAAAGTAATATATATGTCCATATATAAAATGTTATTTGTTAAAATTGGACAAGTGACCAGTGATAACATTATACAACATATTCACCAAAAATACTGGAAATAGCATTCAGATATAGTTTGATAACATGCTTTTTATACTGAATGTTTCTGGTTCATTTGGATTTGGTAAAGTTACCTGTTCCCACATAAAATTATGTTTAATTTTTCTGTACAGAATCCCTCATCCATTTTCCATGCCACTCTTTCTGAGTTCCTTATCAAAACAGAGCAAAGACCTTTGTTACAGACATAAGATGCACATAACAGATAGACTAGTAACCAGAAACTACAGAAGAATGAAAGATGAAAGACACCTGAGAGATGGGGAATTCAATTTTGGGTTCATTCATGAACTAATTATTCTAACACAGAGTGCTTTCCTTTGCTTTGCTCATATTCTTAACTGGTTATCAACACATTTTTGTGCATCTGCAGTTATCATTATGTATTAACCAAGTCTATATTAGTTGAGCTGCACTCAGTGTTTGAAATATAATACTGAATCAATTAGAATTTTTTTTCTTGCCAGGATGACAAAAAGAAAAGTACAAAACAGTGGTGCAAAAGAAGTCATCATTGCATGAAAACACATGCAGGAAGATTAAAAGGCATCTCACTCAACAGTGATGATTTGTGACATTTCCCACCTACATAGGCCTGTCAAGTAGTGTGGTCATGATAGAGACCTTGTTTATTCAACTAAATTTCTTTCTCCTACCTCTTTTATAACATATTCAGGTATAACTGCAGGTATTGCATTATAGATGAACAAATTTGGACTTGGTTCTAAACAGCAATTTATTCTCTGAATTTTGACTGGTTGTTCTCTGTAGTAGACTCAGGTTGAATAAGGAGAATCCTTTGGTGATGAGTGAAAGCTATGCCTACCTGTAATTATAAGAGGAATAATTTAGAATACGATTAGAAATTATAATAAATTCTTGACGAAAGAAAGTGAATCGGTTTGCTTAATGATTTAAACCCATTCTCATAAACACATATTCATATGTATAACACTAAGCACTAAGTAGATTGTGTATATATGCAGACAGTATTCACACATGATAGTGTCATAAAATTAAGTATAAAAGGCATTTCCGTTATAAAGGAAAGGTATAAGCTTCACTTCCAACAAATTATGATGTCTAGCTTTAAAAATGCAAATAGAGGTAAAAGGGCTTGAGACTTCTATGCAAACTCGGGCACTTGAGAAAAAAGCAGCCTGGGCTACTTCACTCAAAGATCCTCTGTTGTCCTGAAATTTTGAGTAACTGTGATGACAGTGGCTATATGATCAAGAGAACTCTCTCTCTCTCTCTCTCTCTCTCTCTCTCTCTCTCTCTCTCTCTCTCTCTCTCTCTCTCTCTCTCTCTCTCTCTCTGTGTGTGTGTGTGTGTGTGTGTGTGTGTGTGTGTGCGTGTGTGTGTGTTATGCATTCACATGCTTATTAAAGTTAGTGATAAAGGGGAAAACACCAGCTAACCTTACTAGGCAAGGCAAGGTATGTGAAGTAACTTAAGGTTTTTCTAACACTATTAGATCTAGTACAAGATTTAAGCAGAAAATCTCCATACTTAGTTTTGTGGCTCAGGAAGATCATGTGGGTTAAGAATAGAACATTTAAAAAACATTCAGTGATACATAAAGCAATAAAAAAAAACTTAAATAGGTGCATAATAGTAAATTATACAGTAGTTAGAATGATAACCTCAAGCAATGAAGAGAACGCAGAATATATGAAGGGACAAAGATGATCTCTCTATAAGGAATATTAATATTATTTATTGGAATTCCAAGGACAAATACGTAAGAATTGGGGTCAACATATTAGAATCTAAATAGCATGATTTTGATTGAAGTATATTTTGTCATAATTAGTATATAGAATATAATTGGATTCAGGAGAGTATGTGCAAGTGCTCAGAGAGATGTCCAGAGTAAAATAAGAAACTAAATTAGAACCCAGAGGACTGACAACATGTGAGAGGCAGTACCAGTAAGCTCATCCATCATTCCTTCTGGCTATAATGTTCCTGAAATATGGCAGAAAGCAGGCTCTTGGATAATCATACTATCTCTTGTCAAAAGGAAATTGAATGAGCAAGATAAATTGACATATTGTGAGACCAAATGACAGTGATTAAGTATTGGCCATGCACTGAAGTGCTTGATCCAATTACATGCTGTAGACGGGGCTAGAGTGACCTTTTGAATGAGACTACAGTAGAATGGCCTACATTTGAAAGCTTTCTTTTACTCAGACTTGACAAAGATGAAGGAAGGGTTTCAGTACTTTAAAGTAAAACAGTATACTTGCTATCAGAATTTAAAAAAAAAAATCTACTGATCAAAGGGTATGAAATAGTATGATTTTAGATGCCATCCTGTAATTGATTAAAATTATTATTTTCCCTGCCATCATTTAGCCACTTAAATGTGCAAATTACTTGCTGAGGTTTGTCTATAGATGAAAAACTGACAGTGATATTTTTCCCTTGCTTTCTTTTCTTTTCTTTCTTTATAATTTTTATTTTCATTTGAAAATTATTCTTTGATGATTTAATATACAGTTTTACCATGTTCTTTCATCTATACCAACCATTCTAACGTTCCTGCCCCATTCATACCCACACTCTCTTAATAGAAGGAAGAAAGAAAATAAAAGCAACAGAAAGAAAAGGGGCACTTTAAAATGTGGAGCCTGACAGGGGCCAACCAACTATTCTGAAGGCTGCTATATTTTTATTACATCCATTGTGATGTCATTGAAGAAATTTGATTTCCCTTCTCCCAGCCATCTTTAGTTTCTTGGCTAGACGTGGGACATTATGGCCATTTCCTTTCCTGTATGCTATCACCATGTCTGTGAGCTCATATGTACATCTAAGCTGCTGTGTCCAAGTGATGCTATTTGTTTGTTTTTGATGAAATCATCTACCACCTCTATTGCTTACAATCTGTCTGCCTCATCTTCTGCATAGACACCTGAAGGTGTGAAGAACAGTGTTTTAAAGACACCTCATTCAGAGCTGAGAAATGTAATATCTCTCACTCTCTGACGATACTCACCCATCTAAAAGTTTTTAACCTAGAATTGTCCCTGTCTAAAGGACATTCAGGGATAAAAATGGAGCACAGGCTGAAGGAAAGGCCATCCAGAGACAGCCCTACCATACAATCTCTTCCATCTAAACACACCAAACGCTGACACTATTGCTGATGTCAAAGTGTACTTGTAGACAGGAGCCTTTTATGGCTGTCCTCTGAGAGGCTCTGCCAGCACCTGACTAAGACAGATGCATATACTCACAGCAAGCCATCTATATGAAGCCTGAAATCTCAATGGAAGAGTTAAGGGAAGGGGTGAAGGACCTGAAAGGGATTGCAACCCCATTGGAAAACAACAATAGCAATCAACTGGACCCCTCAGAACTCCCAGAGACTAAACCACCAACCAAAGAGTATACATGTGCCTGTTTATGACTCCAGCTACATACGTAGCAGAGGACTGCCTCATCTGGCATTAGTGGGAGGGGAGGCGCTTGAGCCTGTGGAGACTTAATGCTCCAGAGAAGGAGGATGCTAGAGGGATGAGGCAGAAGGGGGGAGCACACTTTCAGAGGCAAAGGGGAAGGGATGGGATGGGGGGGTTATGGAGAGGACACCAGGAAAAGGGGATAACATTTTAAATGCAAACAAAGAAAATGATTAATAAAAAAAGTGAGGTAAGCCTTTAACAATAAGATTCATATTTAACTCTAAAAAAACATGTGCAGCATTGGATATCAATACTATATGATCACTTGGTTAATAACATTCAACAAAGCATTGCACAGAGTGTCTGAATTTTGGTAGTTAAATGACAAAGGAACCTCAGGCAGAAACAATTTTCGTCACCGCTGGCCAGATGTGAGGAACAGGCTTAAAAGGATTGTCAAAAGATGAAAATAAAAATATGGCTTAGGGTAAGATTAGCCAGTCTATACTTTGGGAAGTTAACATAAAAAGTAGAATGTACAGCCGGGCAGTGGTGGCACTCGCCTTTAATCCCAGCACTTGGGAGGCAGAGGCAGGTGGATTTCTGAGTTCGAGGCCAGCCTGGTCTACAGAGTGAGTTCCAGGACAATCAGGGCTACACGAGAAACCCTATCTCGAAAAACCAAAAAAAAAAAAAACAAAAAAACTAGAATGTACAAAGTACAATGCATAATGTGCTTTCTCAGAACAAATATCCTGTATTTCTAATGCAACACTTTCAAATATGACTCTGATAATGTAGATTTTCTTGTACATTTCTTTATTATAACACTGGCATTAAAAAAATACCAACATTGGGGCTGGAGAGATGCCTCAGCTGTTAAGATCACAGACTGCTATTCTAAAGGTCCTGACTTTAATTCCCAGCAACCACATGGTGGCTCACAACCATCTGTAATGGGATCTGATGTCCTCTTCTGGTGTGTCTGAAGACAGCTACAGTGTACACATATTCATGAAATAAATAAATAAATTTTTAATAAAAACCAAACATTAGTTGTTCAGTATAGCAATTTATAGAACATTTTTACAAATACATTGATTTTTTTTGTTTAGATCATATTCCCCTCCTTCCCTAAATTCTCCTAGACACATTCCATATCCATGTTCTTGTCCTCATTTCTTATTGGACTGATCAAGTCCCATTAGTGGTGTCTATATATTACTAGCATGGTTTCCAACCACTGAAGTGTGGGGGGGCAGTGGTCTGTAACAGGCAATCTTATACCTGGTTGAGCAAAGGCTGAAAAATCTGGGAGACCCGGTGAAATATTCATGAGGGACCGTATTATATTTTTAGCCAATGCTCCCGGAAGATTCCTGTAAAATCAGTCACAGCCTTTACAACCCCTGTATAGAGAGAGGCCTGGCATGTGAGACTTGCCACGTGAAAAGCAGCCCTGACCCCTCCCATAGGCAAATGTGGCACTAGAGAGCCCCCAGATCTAGCCAATAGAAAGCACCGGTTGCCAATCCCCTGACTCCTACCAACCAGTATATCAGATTGTCCCACCTGCATAGCTCTCTCTCTCTCTCTCTCTCTCTCTCTCTCTCTCTCTCTCTCTCTCTCTGTGTGTGTGTGTGTGTGTGTGTATGTGTGCAGCCCTGCCTGCACTGGCTCTCTGCCTGCCTGCTCTCTGCATCTCTCTACACTGCTCTCCGCCTGCTCCTGCCCACCAGCCTGCTCCGTCTCCGCTTTTCCCCGTGCCCGCTGCCCACCATCCAGAAGGAATAAAGCTGCAAAACTACTTTGGCATTGGAGAACTTTGTCTAAGGGGCTGTAACACTTGGGCCCGCGAGGTGATCCGCTCTCCGGGCCTAGTGGTGGGGCGCGTGTCCACAGCAGCTGGGTGTCTCCTGGGAACCGCCAGAAGTCTCCCACACCCCATAGGCTAGCCAGCCTCTCTCGGTTCTAGCCCCAGGCCGACTCAGTAGGGTAGTGAGCACTGTGTGGGCTCGGTCCAACACTGAAGTAAGTTACACTTACCAGCAGCCCACATTACAGAAGGCAATGTTCCTCCTGGGTACTACCCCTTCTCAGAAACTAATGTGAAAAATATTTAATTAATTTTAAATTCCATATAGTTGGACTATTTTACATCATGTAACTCTACCCTCTTTTTTCTCCACTTTCTTGCAAATTTATATCCTCTTCTCTCTCTCTCTCTCTCTCTCTCTCTCTCTATATATATATATATATATATATATATATATATATCTCTGTGTGTGTGTGTGTGTGTGTGTGTGTGTGTGTGTGTGTGTGTATTAGACAGGAGACACATCCCTTGGGAATAGTAATTCTTCCTCTCTCAGATGTAATTTTCAATTTAGGAGTGGGTTCCATGTGATTTTCTTCATCTGCAGGCCAACTGGTATTGATACTGTTCAGATGTAAATTATGAAGTCGCACTGCTGAGATTTTATGAGTGTGCTGTCCTTGACACATACAGAACATATAATTTTGCCACATACTTACTAGTTTTCTGGCTCTTTACAGTTGTTCAGTTCCCTCTTCTGTATCCTTGAAGCTTACATGGAAGGAACTTGTAAATGTATCAATTGGAGCAGGACACCTCACCTAATCTTGTTCTCCATGTTTGGACCATGGTTTTCCACATTTTAACAATTCTGGTTTTCTGTAATGGTCTCTTCTGCAACAAAAATCCTCCTTGATGAATGGTAAGAACTACAGTTATTTGTTCATAAGGACTGTGTTCACAGCATTTGGAGGAATTGAGTTATATCTGACTCTAAAGCTTTTTCCCTGAGAACTAGCTTTCTCATACTGCTTGAAGATGCTATGAAAATTGCCAAGGGACAAAAGCAATCAACAGCCTCAACCAGCTCTGATGACAACAAATTACAACACTGGTTCAATATGGCAAGACAACCCTACACATTCAACCATGGACCATATGTTTGGTGTTAATTAATAGTGTTCTAACTGTACTTAAAGCCTGCTCAATTGAAACTAATCCATTCATGGTACTGTGTATCTAGCCATGTCATCACAACGTGTGAGGCCATGGATATTAGGAAATAACCCACTGACATGACTTTCCCACAAACATGTATTTCTTGCTTGCATTCATATATAATAACTTGTAGCTATTACTTTAATATTCATTTTTATTCCAAACATAGGCTTTTCCGAATACAGTCTCACCTTGTCTCCTATGCTTGTTTATGACTCTCTTACCAGTGTAGTTTTTGTAACATAGGCACCCCTTTATTTTTTCATGCCAGGAGCCTCAGCAAACACAGCTCACTTCCTGATAATGGCTTTTATAAAAGTTTATAATTAACACAGTCATAATACACATTTCTCCCATTGCAGATATTATATTTAAAGTAGTTACATCACAAGCCCTGCAATAAAACTTCAGGAGTAATGCTTATGACTTCACAATAAAATCTAGCATTTGAGTAATGATGTGTAGCAGAGTCCTAGCAAACTCTTTCAAATTCCATGGTAACAGGGCAACTAGAACATATAATTTTTTGAAAATGGACTTCTAGGCAGTGTGAAATATAGACTATTTTAGAGAAGAAATACACATCTGAATACTGAGTAAAATGAATTTCTATCACAAATCTTGCCAATAGGAATAGAAATAAAGGGTTAGGTTTATAGATGATTTTAAAGGCAGAAGCAACTTGATTAGCTAGCAGTTTACTGGGGTGAGAAGGATGGTTTTTTGCTATGTGGGGGATAATATATGACTATATGAGTTAATAGAGAAGGTACAGGAGATGATAATGATTCATTGCTGCTTACACGAATATTGTGGAAGAGCTCCTTTTCTTTATTCTTTGGATTGGATATAAACCTAGTGTCTTGAGTTTGTTAAATGTGTCCTGAGCCTGATATAGCTGTCTCCTGAGAGGCTCTGCCAGAGCCTGACAAATACAGATGCAGATGCTCGCAGCCAACCATTGGACTGATCACAGGGACCTCAATGGAGTGGTGAAAGGAAAGACTGAAGGAGCTAAAGGGGCTTGCAAACCCATAGATGAACAACAATATCAACCAACCAACCCTCCTCCCCAGAGCTCCCAGATACTAAACCACCAACCAAAAATTGAAGATGGAGGGACCCATGGCTTCAGTTGCATATGTAGCAGAGGATGGCCTTATCTGGCATCAGTGGGAGGGGAGGCCCTCCGTCTTGTGAAGGCTCGAGACTCCAGTGTTGAGGAATGCTAGGGCAGTGAGGAGGGAGTGGGTGGATGGTTGGGAGAACACTCATAGAAGCAGGGGGAGGAGGGATGGGGTAGGGGTTTGAGCAAGGAAAATTAGGAAAGAGTATAACATTTGAAATGTAAATAAATAAAATAACCAATAAAAAATTGCAAAAAGAAGACTTGATCTAAGAAAATAAATATTTACACAAAATGCAAAGGGAGCAAACAAACATTTAGAGTTGAAACTTTGTATTTTAACAAAAAATATTTAAACATTTTCTTCCCATAAAATAACAATGAATTCATTTAGTCATCTCAAAGTAGATAGTCTGAAGACATTTTCAAATCATAAAAATGGGTGTTAGTTTTATCTCTGCAAAACTGAACTGGTAATCAAGGAACTTATTATGCCATGGTCATCGCTGCTGGCATACAAATTAGATCACTGAAACTAATCAGATATAGCAGTAGTCACATAAATTTGTATACAGTAGTGAAGAGAGGCAGGGAGAGAAGAGAGAAAGAGAGAGAGAGAGAGAGAGAGAGAGAGAGAGAGAGAGAGAGAGAGAGAGAGAGAGAAACAGAGAGAAACAGAGAGAAACAGAGAGAAACAGAGAAGGGGTGGAGGAGGAAGGGGATACTTTGGTCAATCACAAGATTGTCTTGCCTGGCATTGTAAGCATTACAAAGAACAGTTTTATTGACTTTAACAGGTCTTTGGGGTTTTACAGAATTGATGTAATATCATCCTGACCTTGATCACAAAGGCAGAGAATTTTAAAAGCATTTAATATAGGACTACCGTATAACCTGGTAGACTTAGGTGAAAATAATTTTACAATGTAATTCCTCAACAGTCCATTTTCTAAGTCTCAAATACATATTGAATTTCAATATGCAACTATAATTATTTCTTCTTAGTGAAATACGTAAGTCAACACACACACACACACACACACACAAAACCAAAACCAACCAAACAAACAAACAATCTCTAACCTTACAGGAACTACAAGACTGTTTATTGTGAAGTAAAATATGGATAAAGGAATCTACATTTATGTTTCTCCAAGTAAAATATGTTTCATGGACAATTTATAGTAAAAAACAATGAAAATTCTGCATAAAAGCACTTTAAAATACATTATTGGAAATGTTAAATAAGTAGTTATGACAGGCAAAGGAATCTTAACCATAGATGTCAGAAACAATCTGATAGCATTTTCCCCTTTTCCACTGGTAAGGAAGTAGGGCTATACTAAGTTAAATACTCAAAAATTGTATTTGTTTATCTTGCAATATAGAGGTGACCCAGCAAAGCCTTTTTATGTGGCAAATGATAGTTCATAGAAACTGTAATTACAATATAATCAGCAACATCCAAATTGTCCACAGTCATTGACGTTTTTAGATTTTGGTCACAAGCCTATGCAGATATGAATTTTTGTTTTTATGAATTGCCTTTAATAAATACAGTAGTGTTAGGAATACTTCCCCTTAATCTCATTTTCTAATAATAAGAGCCACAAATTGGCCATTGATCCAATAGGAGATATAAAATGTAAAATGGGGTTTCCATTCTTCCTTTTCAAAAATTTCACACCGTGGTTATTACCCATAGGAATGAATTTTTAAAAGGAAATTCCCTCCCCACCTATAAATACTTTAAAGGTTTTGTTTTCCCCATTATGTCTTCATGATTTAAAAAATAAAAAGAAGCAGAAAAATTGTCTAATGTCTGAAAGGAAAGCAACTAGGCAAGCCATTGCTAAGAACACTCTTCTAAGAACATGTGCAACTCATAATTGCTGAGCAAGTCTGTGATAACTGGTAAAACATTTGACACCCCCCTCCAAAAAATATTTAGTTATTACATATTGTGGTCTGAGATGATGACTCAGTCAAACTATTGCTTGTACTTCATGTATGGAAACCTGAATTCAATAAAAGGCTATCTTCATAAATGGTAGGTGCAGGACAGCTGGAAAAGGTAGACACAGGCAGGTCTCTGAGGCTGGTTTAGCCAACCAGTATAATGGAAGTAGTGAGGACTTTTTTCAGTGATATTATGTCAAATGAAAACTATAGGAAATGAACATGTTAGAGCACTATTGAAGAAAATACCTAAAGATATTTAAGGCCTCCTCACCTAAGCATAAACATATTATATAAGCAACAACATTTCTGCATATATCTTTTTCTGTCTTTTGAATTTTATTCCCATATTCATATGACATATTATATCATTTATGTCATATTTATATTCATATCATATAAGCATTCAGGAAATATTATTTTGAAATATAGACATCCACTGATTAGCAAAGAAATATGAAAATAAAAGTATTGAAATGAGACATCTTCTGTTTGGATTGGACTTTGTATTCATGTATATTAAATAAAGAAATCTTTCTTCAATCTGTAGGTTTACATTTTGACATATTGACACTGTCCTTTGCCTTACAGATGCTTTTCAGTTTCAAGAGATCCAATTTATCAATTGTTGATCTTAGAGACTGAGCCACTGGTGTTCGGTTCAAGAGGTTTTCCCTTGTGCCAACGTGTTCAAGGCTATTTTCTACCTTCTCTTCCATTAGATTCAGCATATCTGGTTTTATGTTGAGGTCCTTGATCCACATGGACTTGAGCTTTGTGCAGGGTGATAAATATGGATCAATTTGCATTCTTCTACATGCAGACCTAGTAATAGTGTCAGGGTTTGGTGCCCGCCCATGGGATGGATCCCAAGTTGGGCCAGTCACTGGTCAGCCATTCCTTCAGTCTCTGCCCCATTATTGTCCCTGCAATTCTTTTAGACAAGAACAACTCTGGATGAAATTTTGAAGGTAGGTTGGTGTCCCCATCCCTCCACTGTGTGCCCTGTCTAACCTCTGGAGGTGTTTTTTTCAGGTTCCATACCTCACTGTAGGTCATTTCGTCTAAGGTCACATCCATTGAGTCCTTGGAGCCTCTCTCTTCCCAGATCTCTTTGACATTGGGGTTGGGGGATGGGAGGAACATTTGAGATGTAAATAAATAAACTAATTAATTAAAATTAAAATAAGAAATCAGATCAACCTGAGCTCAGGAAATGAAGCTTATCTCCAAACTTTGGGTTCATTTACATGAACCATGTAGTTGCAGACTATTTTCCATGATATCTGCTGGGGAGGAAATAGCAGAACATTATCACACATTATCTGGATACATGGGTTTTTTTTGCTTCTTTATTAATGTGAGACAGTAAAATTCAAACCAGTCTTGTAAAGCAGACATTGTAGATGTTTAGTGAAATCCAACACAATATGGAAGTAGAAGAGACATGAAAGGGGTTACATTAGAACACTTGGAATGACAAGCCTTTCAGAAGGCTTAGTGCTTTAGAGAAATACCTGGGAAGGCTGAATCACAACATTGATTATCATCCTATTATGATCTTGTGAATGTAAAATTATGATTCCTTGATTTTTATTTGATTTGCTTTCTTTAATAAATATATATAAAACAAAGACCAAGCAAGAGGTAGAACATTTCATTTCAACATATTTGTTTTCAAATTTCTATGCTTATTACAGAAATGTCCATATTTTATGAATGTTTATAAGACTATAAAATTGAAAGGATGAGAGAATAGGTAAGAAAAATGTAAAATGATGATAATAAGGGAATATAAATTTCTATAATTTTGAATATCCCCAATGCCTAGATACTCTGATAGGCTTTTTTTTCCCAAGTAAATCATTAACCAACAAAATAATCTAATGCCTAGAGTATTACGAAACATACCTAAATAATGTTTTTGAATACAAATTATATTAATTAAGGTGCAAAGGAAAACTGTGGCCAAAAAAGAGCTAGATGTGATTTTCACTATCATGAACTTATAGCCTCTGTGGTTGCCTACATAAGCCCTAAAGAAGATCAAGCTGGCCAACAGCTTGGCATGGATGTGAAGGATGAGCTCTAAGCCTCATGCCAGATGGAGAAGCTATTAGAAGTTCATAGCTACTGGATAAGAAGAGTGAGGATCATGATTTATTGATGTTATGATTACTTGTAGACACCCCATGCTCTTGTCAATGGCAAGACATCCATGTACATATGGGCAGCACTAACTAAACTGTTGTCAGTGATCAAAAAAATATGAATTTTAGAGGAGGTTGTGATCATGGGACCTTAAAGGTATTTGGAAATCAAAGTGGAAATTATGGTATATATTCTTATTTTTCATTGTATACATGTATGAAATTATCAAATGAAAATGAGAAAATATGAACGTATGGAGCTTCTAAGTGATTTTGGGCCAACTGCGTTTGTGAGCTAAGTAACTGTGCCAGGAATGTTGTTGCTATTAATGTGTGTAGGCAGGCAGTATGCAAAAGCAGGGATATAGAAAGTCAGAAGCACTGTGGTCTCCTAACTAAGGATGCACAAATATCATTTTCAAGCTGTTAGGATCCAAGTAATTCTTGACAAGGGAGCTCAAAGAATGGTATAATGAGCGAGGAGAATCTGTCACTCTTTCGAGGATGCACCAACCTCCTTTTGTATTACAACACTGAAACTTTAGGAGAATATCTGTGCAGAAAGAATAATCCATCCCAAATTTTCTCTCTGCTCACTAAACCCTAAGCTTCCTGTGATAAACATGATTTGTCCCCATTCCCCGGAGAGACTCCTGCCCCTCATTATTCTCATTAAAGAACAATATACTACTATTGAAGATTAGTTTATTTGCCTGGATCGGTTTTGATATAACAACTTCAAAATATAAAGCACTTTCGATCTATGTAAAATGCTATCAAATATCCCATGTACATGTTATTACTGTGGTTATTTAAAATACAATCTGTGGTTATAAACTATTTCAGTTGGACAAAGATTTTTGTCTTCCTTGAGAATAATGCTTTTCCTAAACCTGGGAAGTGAAGGCATTCATTTCATATAAAAACATTATGAGATATAATTTACAGCTTACAGTTTCATTACATAAAATATAATGTTCAAAAATTTTATAAAATATTTAAGGATATATATTCCCCAAAATTGTATGATTATGACTTTAAAGTAGAGTTCTTTTTTTATAAGGTTAGCATTAGATAAATATCCCAGACTGTTACAGTTTTATCCTGTACTATACAACTAAAAATATATATATGTTGATAGGCTATTCTAAAGACACTCAGAGAATAGCTAAATTGTAGATATGATCATAATTCCAGAAGCAAGGCAGGTTAATGAAGTGAAGAGAACAAAAATAATTCAGTTGCAGAAAAGCAAGGCATACAACCTCTGAGTCAGCTTGTAAAAATGCAAACCACATAAAGCATTAGGGAAAAATATCCTGGACCATTCAAAGCACAGGTGAAGCTTATGTTAGTGCAAAATAGACCCAGGGGTGATGACACAAGGCAAATCCTAGGAGTTTGCAATGCAGGACTGCAACTAAAATGATCAGCAACCCCTTTTGTGATCTGTAGCAGTTGAAAGCAGTTTAGAAGCAGTGGTTTGATCGTGCTCTCTCAAGAAACAGAATAAAACAGCTCAAGCATTTACTATCACTATCGAATTATGTTAAAATTCATTGTTTTGTATTTGACTAAATTCATAGTTGCTATTAGCAATATTAACAAACGTTTAGGAGGCAATATAAAATGTCTGACAAGTTGAATTAGTACATTAATATTAGCTTTTGTTTATGACAAATTTAGATGCACAAATAAATGATTATTTTGCATAGAGAATGAAAAGATGAGATCATAAATAAGAAAAACAAAACAAAAACAAACAAAAACCAAGTAATTTGATATTTAAAAAATAAACATTTTCCCGAAGAAATGTAGAATACTTCACATGACTTAAACTATACTTCTGATGATTTTTCTTCATGTGTGCATTTAAATAGATGTCCATATATCTATGTATTTTATCATATGTTTCTGTATGTATGCTTGTGTATGTGTGTGCATGCACATAGTGTACCTACGGAGGTGAGAGGAAAACTTGCAAGAATGAGTTATTTTCTTCCACCAGGTGTGTATGATATTAAACTGCAGTCATGAGACACAGTGGCAAGTACCTTTAGTTGGTGATACACCTTGTTGGCTCAAGATTTTTTGGTATTCTTATATTTGCATAGTATTTACTCCTTTTCTCCTTAGATTATTTATAAATATGATTTTATGCAGATATCCAGTTTTCTGTTTTGAGTCTTAAATCAAGGGTTGAATTTCTACTCATTCTAAAATCATCCAAAATGTGCTTATGGAGATTAGAATTTTTCTGTTTTGTTGAGATTTCTGATATTTTTTTTTTTGTCTTAACATATACTTTACTGTTTTGCAGAATGTCAGTCAACAGTTCTGAAAGTCTGTATCAATTGAGGTCAGTTGTAGACATTCTAGGAATTCTTTATGTGAAATGGCAAAATATTAAAGAGTATTTAATAAACTATATAATCTATTAAATTTTTCAGGTTTGAATGACCTTAAAATATTCAAACTTTGAGAAAGTATAACATCAGAAGAATCATTTCATGATACTTTATGAAATGTGAAACTGGAAAATATTCCTGAGAATAACATGAAAATATAAAAAGATGAAAAGGATCAGACAACACAGGGAGTCCACTGAGGACAATTCCGGGTGAGGAAATTTATCACGCTGGAGTTATAACTTCATGTTCCCAGAAACAAGATTACTCAAAATGGCATAATCTCTGGGAACAGGAGTTTGAAAATTACATACAGATTTAAGATTTCCAGAGTAGTGATTTGCTGTTTGTGGATTGGGTTTAAGATTTCAGAACATTTATCAGTGAGAATTATCTCAAGGTTATAAAGACTAACAACCCTAGAAAGAAGCATGGCACTGTGACCGTCACATGGGGTGACTGGCATATTTTCAGTATATTATAATCATCCTTTGATTTAGCGTATAGATTCTTCCATTTAAAAATTGAGACCAAAATTTAAATCCATGAATTAATTCTGATAGGTAATTCATAACTTTAATATATGGTTTATAAAAGCCACAATATTAGGAACCAATATGTTAAAACTACAAAGTATGTAAATTACTTATTTAATCTGATAATATAAAGCCAAGTAAAAGAAGTAAATCTCTAAAAGTTACCAAGGATTTTTCATTTTTTTTCCTTCGTAATTTTATTTATTTACATTTCAAATGTTATTCCCCTTCCCAGTCTCCCCTCCACAAGCCCCCTAGCCTCTCCTCCTTCCCCTCGGCCTCTGTGAGGGTGCTCCCCCACCTGCCGACCAAATCCTGCCACAGAGGCCTAGCGTTCCCCTCTCGTGAGTCTTCAAGCCTTCATAGGACCAAAGGACTCCCCTCCCAGAGATGCCAGATAAGGCAATCCTCTGCTACATATCCATCTGGAGCCATGGGTACCCCCTGTGTAATCTTTTGTTGGCGGTATAGTTCCTGGGAGCTTTGGGAAGTCTGCTTGTTTGATATTGTTGTTCTTTCTATAAGGCTGCAAATCCCTTCAACTTTCAGTTAACGATAGAAATGGCTGCACTTAGCTCTATTTTTATTCTCAACAATAGCTTTAGGAAGATTTTGAGGTTTTGTTCTCATTGGTTCTAAAGGAATATATATATATATATATATAAAATTTATACATATATATATAATTTATACATATATATATATAATTTATATATATATGTATATATATAAATTTTGAAGTCATAAAAGGTAATTGACACAAAGCCACTTTGATTATTGTATTTAGGAACCACAAAACTACATAAATAGCTCTCTATTATCTCTTGTATCGGTAAAATCAGGTACTGAAATCTGGTAAGACTATTATCTGCATTTCTTATGAGGTATCATTTAAAGCACAGCTTTTTCTCATTGGTAACAATTAAGTTGACAAAAGAAATTTTTATGTGCTTTAAAAATAAATACGAATTAATCTTTATTTACATTTTAACTCCCTATTTTTTAAAATTGTTTTTCAATATATATATTTTTTTACATTCCAGATTTTATTCCCCTCCTGATCCAACCTCTGACTCTTCCACATCCCATACCTCTTCCCAATCCCCCTCCTAGTCTCCACAAGGATGTCCCCACCCCTCCATCCCCCACGCCATCAGATCTTCCCACTTACTGAGCCCTCCGGTCTTTAGAGGGTTGGATGCATCTTCTTTGAACCCAGACCCAGCAATCCTCTGCTGAATATGTGTTGCAGGCCTCGTATCAGCTGGTGTATGCTGTCTCGTTGGTGGTCCAGTGTCTGAGAGATCTCGGGCATCCCGGTTAATTGAGACTGCTGGTCCTCCTACAGGGTCGCCCTCCTCCTCAGCTTCTTCCAGCCTTTCCCTAATTCAGTCACAGGGGTCAGCAGCTTCTGTCCATTGGTTGGGTGTAAATATCTGCATCTGACTCTGTCAGCTGCTTCTTGGATCTGTCGGAGTGCAGTCAAGCAAGGTCCCGTTTTGTGAGCACTCCATAGCCTCAGTAATAGTGTCAGGCCTTGGTGCCTCCCCTTGAGATGAATCTCACTCTGGGCCTGTTGCCAGTTCTGCTTTTCCTCAGGTTCTTCTCCAAATTTCATCCCTGCAGTTCATTCAGTTAGGAACAATTATGGTCAGAGATTTTGACTTTGGGTTCGCAGGTATTGTTTATTTAAACAAAGCTAAAATATTTAAGAATCATTTGTTATGAATATTATAATGAAATTAAGTTATTAAATTTTGAATTGTGTGAATCACATAGTAATGAAGCTGGCATATGCCTGCATTCAAACACCAAGCAAGAATATTTATATTTTCTTCATTTATTAAATGAGTATTTTGCCTATTTAAGAATATTTGTTGATGAGTTGGTTGTCATCGCCCATCCCAGTATTCAAGAGTCAAAGTGAATTAGAATTTGTGAGTTCAAGGCCAGCATGGTCTACAGAGGCCCAGGAGTCACACAGACAAACCATAACTTAAAAAAATCAAAATTAAAGAATAATCAGTCTTTGAATAATGAAGTTATATATAGTTTCTCTTGCAGGCATAGACATTAATTATCAAAACTATAAAGATAATTATATATTCTCAGATGGTGTGCTGTAATGTCTGTGAAATGTATCTGATCAAATATCTCAAAATCAAAATCAAAAGCTAAATATGTTTGATCAAAATCTCTTTGTACCACTGGGGATTTTCTAGTATGAGCAATAATAAAAGACAGATATATTTTATTTTTTAAATTTCAACTAAATATACATTTGAATTTCATTACATTTGAATATTTTAATATTAAAAACTTACAACTAAAATTAAATGCTACCAATAAAGAAAGAATGTTTTCTAAATTAGTGGCCATGCATACCTACATTTCCTCTGGTTTAGTGGCTGGACGACCTTGTGTAAAATTTTTGGATGGAGATAGTTTTCTAACTCCTAAAGAGCCACAGAAGGACTGATGCTGTCTCTGAGGTTTGTTTTGATAGGTTATTCTGTGCCCACATCTGAGTGAGGTCTTTGTGTACTTTACTATCTATTCTTTTAGAAATTGTGTTTATTGTATCTTGTGTGTGCATGTTTATGAACATTCATAAGCTTATTTGCATAATGTATAGAGAGAGACTCTGGAAGCAAAAAAGGGGCACCATATCTCTTCATGCTGGAGTTATAGTAAGTCATGACACTATATGGATTCTGGGACCCCAACCATGTCCTTGGAAAGATCAAGACATGTTCTTGTTCATGGTTGCTGAACCAGATGTCTGTCCCAAACTTTTCTTTGAAAAAAAAAATTCTGAGTAAATTTTTTCCATGTATAAATTCAGATACTAGAGAACAAGTAGCTTTCCTTGTCTCATCTAAAACTATCATAAAGAATGAAAAGTCAATGTGTATTCCACAAATACTTGTCTCAGTGATCATGTATGGAAGATTTGTTTTTCTAGAATCATGGCAAACATCCTATTATTTGAAAGTCTATTTGGCTGGTTGAAAATTTTTGTCCTTTGAATTTCTTTGAATCCCCTCTCACATATTTATAGCAAGGTCATTTGTTAGGTGAACAACATTCATTTAAAAATTTTCATTAAGTCTTCCTCTGTAATTTGTTAAATTAATGTTGCTGCAATTAAAAAAATCCCATGATGGTAAAGCTATACATGAATTGATTTTTGTTCTCATATCCCTTCTATATCTGCCACATTGTGCTGAACGAAAATGACAGTATTGGACTTAGATTTAAGTACAGATGAAAATAGATTAGTAATAGCCCTGATGCCTTGTTCATTTTTCTCTCAATTTCACATGCCATAGAAAGACAGCTTATTGATGACAGTGCTCATCAGTTTTACAGGAAACATCAAAAGAATATTGTACTTCATCTCCCTTTGCTGTATCCTTACAAGAAATAGTGCTGCCCTTTGAATAACACCTACTGCTAAATAAGTGCACAGTAAGATGTATGGTGGGGTATTAGAAGAACTCCACATAGGCAACTTCTGAAAAGGATGACCAAGTACCATTTCCTATTTCTAGTGGCTCAAAACACCCTTTTAAATGTTTTCCTCATTTTTGGTCATTCTTTGAGTACTTCATACAATGTATTTTGATAATAATCATCCTCTTCTAGATGCCGACTTCCTCTAGATCCATCTGCCCTGCATTTCCCTCTTTTGTTCTGAGTTTTACAAGCCTATCACACACAATTTGTGCTGCCCATTTACTCCTGGATATGTGACTTTCTACTCAAAAACGGTAGGCCTACCAGAGATCAGATTCCTAAAGACCCAATTGCCCCTTTCACATGGGCTAGGGAATGCTAACAGTTTCTTAAGAGTGGGACATTGTGCATCCTTTTCTTCTCCATGACCCGATTGTTCTAGCTTGAGCTAGTACATGGTTTGTGAACGGCGCTTTAACTACTGCTGAGTTCATATGTCTAATCCCTCCACTGTTTCTGCAAAATTATTTCTTTGTAGTCATATAGCATTTATGACTCCTGAAATCTGCCCATTCCTTCTTATGCAATGATCCTTGAGACTTCGCAAGATCTGATGTGGTATAGTTGTTCCATTTATGGCAGAGCTTTCTCTATTCTATTATCCTTTGAACGCTGATTACTTGTGGGTATTTGTGTTAGTCTACAGTAGTAAAAATATGTTTCTTTGATAAGGGATGTGTGAGGGACTGATTTGTGGATATAAAAATACATCAATATTACTATGACCATTTAGCAGAATATTAGATGTTTATTCTCCCTTAGGACCTATGAACTATTTTGCTCCAGAGTTTTGGCACTGACAATAGTGCCAGGTATGTGCTTCAACTCATTGAAATGGGCTTAAGCCAATTTGATGTTTCAAATGCCTCTTATATCAGAAATTGAATATCTTTTTGTTGCTTTAATAAATGTTTAGGCATTTTTTATCACTTTCACACATTGCATATAATTGTTACATATTGAGCCTACTATAAAAGGAATAAAATGTTATTTACCTTTGTAATTGAAAATATCTCAGCTCCTGACCCGTGTTGATCACAAAAGTCTAAATTCCGTACTGTTATTCTAAAATTAGGATGAAAGTCATTTCACCTGTTCTTTGCTTGATCCTTTCACCTTACTCTAGAGAATCATACCCCATGTTTCACTTAGACTACTTCCTGTCCTTTGTTCCACTAAACAATAAAAGACTGAGTTAGATCTTTCAGTTTTCTACTGTGTTCTATTGTACCTCTAGGTAGCAAACTTCGTTACATAGATCAAAACCAGATAAACTTCTTTATACTCAACATGGAATTTTCAACTATAGTTTCTTGAACATAAAAACTAAGTTTTAGGTTTCAGATTCCAAATTACTTTTTTAGGCTAAAATATCAAATTTATCAGTACCTCAGTGTTGCATATGCTTGTTGACATTTTCCTTTCATGAGAACTGGCTTGATTTAGCTCCATTGTAATGAGATTTGCTAAACTAGACCAAGCGGTTTTGTGTTGTGTTTGCTGTGAACAGTGATTCTTGTCCCAGGCTATTGGATTAGCCCTCTGTGTCCTCCTGTGTCCAGCTGAGTAAATTTAGGCAAGTTCCTCTACTCTCTGTACTCTCCAATGCCACTGATTAAGCTTGGAAAATACACAGTATGCTGGAAACCCTATTTCTCATAATCAATCACTGTGCTTCTCAAACTGCTCCATATGATGGATATGACAGAGTTCTCAAAAAAAAAAAATCCTTCTCTGAGACTCTCTTAAATCATTGTCTTTGATTGAAAATATGTTTTCATACAATATATTTTGAGCACAGTTTCATCTCCCTCATATCCCTCCTCTCCATGTATTCTTTCCAACCCTATGCTTTCTTTCTATATTTTTAAATAAAACAAACAGGCAAATTAAAAATGTAAAACAAAATGAGCAAACAAAAAGACAGAAAACAAACAACAACTGAAGAAGAAGCAAAGAAAGCACAAAGAATTCACACATACACAAGCACTAAAAAATAAAAGCCATAAGACAGAAAACAAGAATTCATAATATATCAGCATTATTTTTTTTTAACCAAAGCATTAAATTTTCTAACGAGTTTTATTCACCAGATGTGGCTGCAGTTAGGGTAAAACAGATTGATTAAAAAATGATCATAATTGAATCTTGAAATCCCTTTGTTTCTATAATGTAATTCCAATGGTTTTACTTAATTAACTTTGGATCACCACTAACTTCAGTATTTACTAAGTTAATCCAGTTAACTTAGTTAACTAAATAACAAAACTCCCACCAGATCAAATCAATGTATAAAATCTCTGATCCCACATAACTGCCATAGGAGTGAACCTTTTCCAGTAGAACACAGCTTTTATTTACTATAGGCCAGCATCTGCAACATCCACCCACTTCAAAAGCAGCAGAATCATGTTCATACTGAACAGAATATTTTTGAATTGTATTTAGTATATAAGCCATCACTTCTTTATGCTACCGGTTTATGATTTCATAAATCTTGTTACATGAGAGGCAATAGGAGTGTTTACTGAAACAAGTGTTCTTTTGTCCTTATGCTTAGGGTGAAATATGATGGATTTCTGGAAAAAATGTTTACTTCGTCTCACAGTTATGTTAGCTCAGGAATTTTTGAAATTATCTTCTAAAAAAATCTACTATGGCTTGCTCTCTGTATTATCTTAAAGGCACTGTTTTATGTGTCTGCATCCCACACTTTCAAAACAGATATGATTTCTATGGCATTAAAGTGAGCCAAGATTGTTCTTTAAAGGCAAATTAGAACTACTTTGGGTGTGACAAATGATACATTGTCATTTAGAACAAATGAGCTCTGTAGACTTAGCCATGGTAGCATAGCAACATAAATATAAACAAACACTGTGATTATATCCAGATAATTTTATTAACAAAAATCACAGGTGTTACCTAAGAATTCTGATTTACCATCTCTTGAAACAGAAAATAAAATATAACATGTTTAGCTTTTAACTGAACAATAGTATCATACCCCTA
>CM052712.1:48650743-48678047 GCA_028551405.1 Uromys caudimaculatus
CTCTCCTTCTTACTTGAAAGAATAGGGGGAGATGTAAGGAGCGGTTAGAGTATTCGCCATTACAAGAAGGCGCTGACCTCCGCTGTCGCTCTAAGGAAACTTACGGATAGCGCGGGTAAACCCCCGAAGCGCATTATGGGTGTACATGACTAATCACCGCCCACTCCCGGGGCGCGCCAATCAGTGGAGGACATGCTGCCTAGGGGGCTATATAACAGCGCCATTTTGGGGCCCCGGGGTTCTTCTTCCTTCTCTATCAACGGCTAAATAAAGCTGAACTGCAGACGGAGCCTATGTGTCGCGTGTCTTCTTGCTGGCGAGAGGCGCGCGGGACAGTCTATAGAAATATCTTATATACTTTATACTTCCTGTATGCCTCTATCATGATGGTATAAACATGAAAAAACTAGATTAAAACATTTGCTGTGGGTTAACTATATACCATGGGTCACATTCTTAGTTTTTCTTGTCCATTTTCATAAATTTCTGACTTGAAAACTCTTTGGCCTTATCTGTAAATATTTTATTTAAAATAATATTTGAGTATATATATTCATATATTCAATATATACTCATTAGTTACTACATTAATATTATAATGTTGAAGAGGAGAAAGTAAGTGTATAGTCTCTCTTTCACCCTCTCAATTTCACACAAACATACATGCAATCATAGGAAAGGAAAACATTTATTAGCAAGTATGTTGGTAACCTACACAAAACCATTTCATTTCTGCACATTCCACAGACCATCCATTTTAAATACAAATAACTTGTTTATATGAGAAAGGCATCTTTAGTGTTGACTTTGTGATCTGAATTGGACTGAAATCAATTCATTTTGCATAGTAAATTCATGTCAAAACCAATTGATTTTTGGTTGTGAACCTAGCCTTTAATGGCTGAGCCATCTCCAGCAGAAATAAATTAGAGACCCAGAAGAAATAAACCCACATACCGAAAGTATTAGTTAGTGATTTACTGTTGTGAACAGACAATAGGACCAAGGCAACTTTTATAAGGACAGCAATTAATTGGGGCTAGCTTACAGGTTCAGAGGTTCAGTCCACTATCATGAAGGTAGGAGCATGGCATTGTCTAGGCAGGCATGGTGCAGGAGGTGCTAAGGGTTTTACATCTTCAACATAAGGCTACTAGGAGAAGACTGGCTTCCAGAGAGCTAAGATAAGGATAATAAAGCCATGCCCAAATTGACACACAACCTCCAACAAGGCCATACCTACTCCAACAAGGCCACACCTACTCTAACAAGGCCATACTAATTGTGCCACTCCCTGGGAAAACCATCATACCTGTGGACACTTCATTTTTTACAAAGAACCCAAAGTCAAACAATGGAAAAGGAAGTGCATCTTCAAAAACCAGTGCTGGTCAGGCTAGATGTTTGCATGTAAAAGAATGCAAATAGATCCATATCTATTACCTTGCACAAATCCAAATGGAGCAAATGCATTAACATAAAACCAGATAACACTAAATCTAATAGGAAAGAAAGTGGAGAATAGCCTTCAACTCTCAGGTACAAGAGACAACTTCCTGAACAGAACACCAATGGCTCATGCTCTAATATCAACAATTAATAAATGTGATCTCATGAAAGGCAAAGAACACTCTCAATAGGACAAAACGATAGCCTACAGATTGAGAAAAGATCTTCACAAGCACTGCATCTGACAAAGGCTAATGTCCAAAATATATAAAGAATTCAAGAAGATAGACACCAACAAACCAAAAATCCCAATTTAAAAATGGGATCCAACCGACCCTAAGATTCTACCTTATACAAATTAGAATGACTAAGTACAAAATCTCAAGCAACAGCATATGCTTGTTAGGTTGTGGAGCAAGGGAACACTCCTCCATTGCTGAGGGGAGTTCAAACTTGTATAAACACTCTGAAAATCAATTTGGTGGTTTCTCAGAAAATTGACAGTGGTCCTACCTGAAGATCCAGCTATAACACACCTGGGCATATACTCAAAAGATGCTCTACCATACCACAAGAACACTTGCTCAAAGATGTTCAGAGCAGCTTTATTTGTAGTAGCCAGAAATTGGAAACAACCTCCTAGATGTCCCTCAACTGAAGAATGGATAAAGAAAATGTAGGTCATTTACTTAATGGAATGTTGTAACCCAGACCCAAGACAACAAACACGATATGTACTCATTTATAAGTGAATACTAGCCATAAAGTATAGGATAAGCATGCTACAATCCTCAGACCTAATGAAGCCAAATAATAAGGATAACCCAAGGGAAAATGATTGAATCTTCTCAGAAAGGGAAATAAAATAAATACCAGAGGTAGAGGGAGGGAGGGAACTGGGTGGGAAAAGGGGTGGGGAAGGGAGCTGGTCAGAGGAGAAATAGATGTAGGGAGAGCAGGAAAAAGAGAATGGAAATCAGTGGTGAGGTGAAAGGCACTGCTAGGATGTGGTGGAGACCTTTGATGAGGGAAGGCCTGTGGGGGCATATGGGGATGACTCTAGCTGACTCCTAGCAGGGTGGATATGGATCCTGATGTGGTCACTTCCTGTAGTCAGGAAGGACCCCTAGGGAAGAGATAAGGAAAGCAACCTGTCCACAAAACATTCAACCCAAAATGTATCCTGCTTAGATGTACAGGGACAAAGAGCAGAAACAGAGGGAATGGCCAACCAACAACAGTCCAAACTGAGACCCATGTCACGCCTAAGAACCAACCTTTGCCACTATTAACAATACTCTTATGCAGACTGGAACATAGCAAAACTCTTCTCTGAGTGACTCCACACAGCAGCCAAAGGAAAACAATGCAGAGACTCACAACCAAGGATTAGTTGGAGCTCAGGAAGTCTTATGGAAGAGCTGTGAGAACAATTGAGGGACCCAAAGAGGACAGGGACTTCCCTGGAAGACCAACAGAATCAACTAACAGGGAACATTGGGAGCTTCCCGAGAATGAACCAACCACCCACCAAAGAGTCAGCACAGGCTGGACCTAGGCCCCCTTCACACATGTCACACAACGCATAGTTTGGTCCTCATGCGAGTCCCTCAACTATAGAAGTGGTGGCTATGCCTAATCTGTTGCCTGCCTGCCTGTAGATCCCATTCACATAACTGGGTTGCCTGGACTGATCACAGTGGGCAAGAATGAGCCTAGTACTGTAGTGACATGATGTTCCTGGGTGTGTGGTGGCACTGGGAGGGTTGTGGGGTGGCTGTGGGGGGGTATGAGGAGGGTAGAATGCTTGGATGATCTGTGTGAAGGAATAGTGAGAGGGGAGGGAGCTGATGTTAGGATGAAAGGTGAATGAATAAATAAAAAATTTAAAACACGATTTATTATATATCAATAAAAATTCTTTGTGAGAAAGAGAAGTGAGTTCACACTTCCTTGGTTTCTATTTTGTTTTGTTTTATTTTGTTTTGAAATGTTTGGAAAAGGATCAGACAATCATATATCATATTGTTTTAAAGAATGAGATTATAAATAACACAATCAGAAAAATCACAGTCAGAGAACATCAAGAAAATAACAAAATAACTTTGTTAGGGATTACCATGTCAATGCTAATCAACTTGTAGAGATTGCCTCACGTCTTTACTTAATATGAAAGTCATACAGAAGTTGTTAGGAATAAATGCTGCATTCTTCAAGGAAAAGAGAAGGTGAGGAATCAAGTGCAACTTTCAGAACCCAGCCAGAGAATCAGGGAAGCTGCAAAACAGGAAGGGCATATGAGGACATCCATCTTAGGAATGATTACCACAGAGGTGTATCAGAAAGCATGATATAAATATGACTATTATCTTAATTTTTACAGGATATTTTTTTGGAAAACTTCAATAATTTAATCTACTGTAAATGAAATGTCTAGAAATTGTTCAAGACCCAGTGCATTCTTGAGCAGAAATTTTCTTTGGATAAAATGTCCTTCTCCTTTGTCTTAATGTCTTTGGCCTTTGGTCTAGGGCATCACTCTACAGGGAAATGAGTTTATGAAAGAGTTGACATCCTGTTGTATTAATATACATATGTCTTTTCTTCCTGCAGAAGACACCAGAATAAATTAGAATCAGGTAAGGAGCCTTGTTAATTAGAAGAAGATTAAGCATCCCCAGAGTCTTCCTGTCAAAGCCTGTTTTCCTGAAAATGTTTTAGACTCCCTTTCCTCATGAATATTAGAATGTATTATTGTCATTCTGTTTTTTCTCTTTTTCTAAGCACAAGCAATTTTTTGACCAAAGTCAAGATAGCAGAAATCTGGAGAATCACCAGTCGATCATGGACCTTCATAACCATATTCCATGGCGGATAATATGAAGACAATCACTGTGCTTCCAGCGTGGTGCTTCATCAGAGAAATAACTGTGCTCCATGTGAGTGAGAAGCCAGTTTATAACAATGTAGAAAAAGATCATGGCTTCCTTAAAAAAGCCACAG
Source organism: Uromys caudimaculatus (assembly GCA_028551405.1). NCBI lineage: Eukaryota > Metazoa > Chordata > Mammalia > Rodentia > Muridae > Uromys > Uromys caudimaculatus. Next base: position 48,655,196 of record CM052712.1, read on the forward strand.
GTTTTTTGTTTCTCCTTTTTTTGTTGTTTGTTTTGATTTTGTTTTGTCGTTGATGTTATTGTTTTTCAAACCCCAGAGCTTTGTTGAGATTTGTTTTCTCATGTTAGCTTGCCTCCAAACTTACAGTTTTTGAGATTGTTACAGACTTACCATGCTTCAAGGAAGCAGAACTACAGTTATTTATTTATTTATTTATTTATTTATTTATTTATTTATTATAAGACAAAATAGAAAAAGTGTTGCTAACTAATACACTTATTTTAGAATAGTAGTATACATTTTCATAAAAAATTATGGGGGCACACACATATTATATTAGAACAAATGTTTCACTGATGTTGGCATATAATTGAGAATAGGCTAAATATCATATGCTAAGTAAATCTCAATTTACATTAATATATTTAGCATATACTTTAGAAGTATATAATGTAAAATAATTTTCCTGAATATTGGTAAGATATATGAAAAATATTTTTCAATGATAAAATTGGTAAGGCTTTTATTAAAATGAAATGAAACAAAAGTATTTGGTTTTTACTAGACATTGCAACCAAACAATAACAAGCAATAAACCAAACAAGCAACAAAACCCTGAGAAAATGTCTTGTATTTTGAGATCTTTCTTTATGTAAGATGTAATTTTTAATTTTTTAAAAGTCTATTTTTTAATGATGTTTTTTAAATGTTTTAACCTCTCTTTTAGCCCACCATCCACCAGAAGTAGGGAAAGGAAAGGATACAGGGGATGTGGACATGTTTAGAAATGATTCTTTGGAGCAACTGTGTTGACTGGAAGCTGTTAGTTTACTTCACATGTCAGCAGCAGCATCTCATTGCATTAGTAAACACTTCATAGATATACCAGTAGTCCAGTTCAGCAGAGTCAGGAGAGTAAACACAAATCAGTAGAGGTGACACTACCTAAGAAGGACAGTTAGGCCTCAGCTGAATTGACACAGTCAATAGGAGGGACCAGAAGGGACACTAGGAGAAGTTTTTAGCTGTGCCTCTCTCAGCAAACCAAAAATTAACAAGGCTAAAAAACCAACAGGCATTGTACAGCTAGCTCTGTAAGTCTAGTTCAGCCTCTGTCACTGTCCATCGAGTCCTTTTTATACTCTTTCTAAATGTCACATGTCCTCCACGGGTCCTGTATCAACATGTGTCTTGCCTCAACATGTATGTCTGTTTCAGCTGACAACACTCTGTCTATCAGTCTGAGTCCACAAAAGGGACAAAAAAAGAAAGACCACAACACACCACCAAAGTATTTTGATGTGTCTCTCTATGGAGTCCTGACAAATATAGCTCAACTAGACAATATAAGACAGACCAATATATATGCAATTATACAACACTTTAAATAGTTTAGAATTAATCATAGATCTCTTTGAACACAAATGTAAATTCATCACTTCAGAGCTTTACTACTGTCTCTTTAAATAACATTTTTGTCTTAAAACACCCTTCAAAGTGCTTTTAGCTAATCCTTAAATATTCTTTATCTACTTTCAATGATTATATAACCTTAGGCTTCATTTAGGTTATCTGAAAATACAGACTATAATGAGACATTCCACAAAATACATTAATAAAACAATATGTGACATCATGATCAAGTGTTTTATATTTTATTTCAAGTTGCATTTTTAATCTAAAAATCCTTACTTTCCTTGCTTAATATCATACTAAATCTTAAAAAGAAGTTTAAGAAATTTAGAATGAGATCAAATAGATCAAGTATTTCTAAAGAAAGTATAAGTAATTTGAGAGAGAAAAAAAAATGGCATGTGAACTTCCAAGTAGTAACACACAGGAGATATAAGATTTTATAATTTACTAGTGAGAAATATAAAGGAAAAACTTACCATAGTTCAATAGCTTTCAAAGATTAATGTGATATAAAATTCAATAGAATAAAGTTGTAGCTCTTGGGGTAGAGGCGGGTTTGCTTATTGGACAGCTAGAAAGGCTAATATTATTGATGAAAGGCATTGAGGTAGCTGATAGCAGCAAATAATGCTTGGTGAGTTAACAATTTAGTGTCCAGAAGAACAAAATGGTAAGCTTAACATGTATCTTTGTAAAGAATAGAGGCTTATTGTAGTCTTCTGAGCCGCAAAATGTCTATACTTCTTTGAGACCCACTCAAATAAACAAACCTGGCATAAAATATCAGCATGATTGACCAAGAAATTCAAGAAACTTTGTGAAACTAGACTAGACTCCAATATTTCAAGCTTTACACCTCTAGCAAAAACTTCATTACTCAAAGGTAGCCCTTTTCCCTGTTTTTGCTTTATTATATATATATTTAAATCCACATATCATTATAACAAACGTGGGTATAATAGCTGCCAAGAGTAGCTCTTTTCCTAGTGGTCAGTCAAGTGACTTTTCCTATTCATACTTCAGTGATTTTCAGTTAACAAATTTGTATTCTGACAATACTTTGGCTCATGATAGAGTACCCCATTCGTCTAATTCTACTCACTGCCTCAGAACTGGATTTTTTGTCCCATGGCAAAGACTATGTAAATTCTTCTTATTATTTTTTATAGGAATGAAGTCTATGTAGCTACTATTCTGATGAATGAAAAAAACATGTTTCTGGGATGGGAAAGCAAGATTCTGCTGCTCCCCATAACTTACCATGAGGAGTCACAGGAATTAAAAATATAAAATATGGCATATTCATTTATGTTAGGTAGTATATGATATCTAATTGAAGTTAATGCTCTGAAAACATTTATATACAAAAACCCTTCTGATCAATAGTAGCAACAATGTTTAAGTGTTATACACACAAAACAACTATAACAATATTTAATAGCACAGAATATTCATAGACAGACAATAGAAAATACACACAAGAGGAAAATTTTCAAGTTACCTCCATTCTTTACTTAGCATTATGCATTTGAAAGAAAAATGAAGCATTTAATTAAATGCATAAAATTTATTTCTGTTTAGAAAATAATTGGAAATTTTCTATCATGGTACTCCTCATATTATCATTCTAACTCAAGATATTTATTAATCTAAATATTATCTGGTAATTTAGTTAGTAATGATTGATTTAGTTTTAATGATATTTCAGAATATAAATGTAAAACAAATAGTAAAATACCATGGTACCAAATGGTTCAATACCTTCCAGAAAATCAAACTTCAGTTTTACAACTTTTAATGTGATTATATGATTTTACTTTTATGTGATCTCCTGAAAAATATCAGTGTTTTCCCCTTTATTGCAATACTTAGCCATGAAGAAGAAAAAACACCAGGAGACCATTATGATCAAACAATTTTATAGTATTTCTTCAGTTGTAAAGAAACATTAGTTGAGTAGGGAGAGGGTATGATAAAGTGCAGTGCGGACTCTATTTATATCATCTTAAACTATACTATACAGAGGTGTTTCCTGAGTTTCAAGTTCAACTGCGGGTCCTGATATAGTTAGACTTGTGTGGAGATGTGTTTACTTTATGCTATAAATCACTTGACTTTTTTCTTTCAGGAAATCCAACATTGACTTAGAAACGGATCACTTTAAATGAAGTGTTTTGTTTTGTTTTGTCTTTCAATGTGTGATATTTAATTGAAATATCTTCAAATGAAATATAAATTTCTTGAAAGCTGAAACAATTTTGTCTCTTTGTATCCATAATCCTGACTATAAGTTATTCAATACACATTTATCTTTAATAAGGGTGTTGATAGTTTTTTACATTCATTGCTTTGATTTGCTTTTTTTAAGCTCATAAACCCTGACTAATTGCTATATTTTGATCTTCAAAGCATTTGCAAATAACTACTGATGTAACACTGTCTCTGAAAGTTGGTGTTTAAATCCTGTTCAGTGGTTTCTGTGTTTATGATTTTGGTAAATTAATATTACCTTATACTTTCATTTTTCCCCAGACAAATAAGATTGAAATTGAGAGTACTAAATATTTTGATGGGTTCACATGAAATAAATCATATTACATCTTGAAATATAAAGATTTCCTATTTAAGTCACAACAGATGTTTTACATGTGGTATGTGCAGGTTTTTCCTGGATATGTGACACTACCAACACAGTTAAGACTTCATGCTTCTCTGATATCTACTGTGTTTAAAAATCTGGTGTCATAACTCTGAGCTAAATTCTGTAATTTAACAATGATAAATAATGTTTGAACTTTAAACCAGGCGGTGGTGGCGCACGCCTTTAATCCCAGCATTTGGGAGGCAGAGGCAAACGGATTTCTGAGTTCAAGGCCAGCCTGGTCTACAGAGAGAGTTCCAGGACATCCAGAGCTACACAGAGAAACCCTGTCTCAAAAAAACAAAACAACAACAACAAAAAAAATTTGAACTTTAGACTCTTGTGTTACAATACATTATACTTATTAAGTACAGTCCTTATGCTGTATTCAGTTCATGACATTATATATTTATATATGTATCATTGCTGGCATTTCATTGATTTCAGTATCTGTGGAACATTAATATGGGTTACAGTCTGTTCTTACTTAACATATTCTACCACCACGGCCAGTTAAATATGGTTGTATACAGAAGATCAGTCACATCTTCAGAATCACAAGTACTTGTAGCATTGTGGGTAATATTATTTTGATATTATTTCTATGCAGAAAAGTAAAACTTTAAAGGGCCTCAAAGTTGAAAAAGAAAGACAGAAGAAAATTCTTTGGACGTTCCCATCCTTCCTTACTTTATGGAAAGGAACAATTGCACACATCAGTTCATAAAACTTAATTCTTTCTGAGAAACATAATTCAAGAATTGTGGTCACTTCATATTTTCCATTAATTAATTTATGTATTTATTCACATTGCATTCTGATCACATCCCTCTCCTCCCAGTACCTCTTCACACATGCAGTCTCTTGCCACCCTCCTTTTTTCTTCTGAGGAGCAGGAGGCCCCACTGGGTGCCAACCCACTCTGGTAAATCAAGTCACTGCAGGACTGGGCACAAGTTCCCCCACTGATTCCAGACAAGGTAGCACAGATAGGGGAATGGGATCTACATGTAGGCAGCATAGTGATGGATAACCCCTGCTCCAGTTGTTGGGAGACCCACTTGAAGATCAATCTACTAAATTTGGTGGAGGGAACCTAGTTACAGCCCATGTAGTCATTCCATTTTTAGTTATTGCTAAATATGTGAACTCAATACACCTATTTTTTTAAGATGATCTAGTCATTCACTCAATAAATAATCATTTAGTGTCAATTATATTCTAGGAATCAAATAATAATGAACTAATAATGAAAACAATGGGAATACCACAAAGTTAGCTCACAACATGCACAGGAGGCTTTTTATCCAAGGCTGAATATTTGTGAAGCATCTTTTCCTTAAAAGAGAAACTCTTTCCTTTGTCATCCTGACACTTAAATATATTACTTTTAAGCCATATTCTTGTAGTCCTTGTCTCTTTAGTCCCACAAACATGTTCACAGATAAATAAAATACACTGTAAAATGCATTCATTTCAGCCATGCTTTAAAAGTCCCTACAACCAACATTACACACTTTAAAAATCGAATGTCTCTAAACTGTAAGCTATTATAAAATAAAGTAAAATAAAATAAGTTATATACTTATCAAATATAATGCCCAAGTAAGCATTGTTCATCCAAGAAAGAAGTATTGGTGAAAAAAATGGCCTAAATCCAACACAGGAAACATTACATTCTGTAGCTCAATGTTTAATATCTGGGGCTCATGATTAATTTGGCTAGACTCCAAAAGACATGGCTATTCCAAAACTTTAACTCTTCTACCTATATCATGTGTAGCTGCTCTAATATCTATTTCCACCTCATGATAGCAGCTGCTCAATGGTAGATGTTCTACTGGTCCTAGCATCTCTAACATCCTAGAAGGTGCCTGGAAACATAGGCTTCATCTTCCCAGCATGACACAAATTATTTCAAGAGTTTCGTGCTGACTCTAAACCCCCTGACTATGCTGGAATTCAGTTTTTCTCAGATACTGGAGTCAAATTCATAACTCAATCAATCTTTTATCTCTCTTATCTATAAATAAAATAATAGTGTAACTTTCTCTTGCCAGGTAGAGTCAACATGGGCCTATAAATAAAACTAAGAGCTGGTTCTTTGAGAGAATCAACAAGATAGATAAACCCCTGTTCAAACTAACTGAAGGGCACAGAGACAGTGTCCAAATTAACAAAATCAAAAATGAAAAGGGAGGCAGAACAACAGAAATTGAGGAAACTCAAAAAATCATCAGTTCCTACTACAAAAGCCTATACTCAACAAAACTGGAAAATATAGCTGAAATGGATTATTTCTAGACAGAAATGAAGCACCAAATTTAAATCAGGATCCAATAAACTATCTATTAGTCCAATAACACTTAACAAAATAGAAGCAGTCATTATAAGCCACAAAAAAAAAAAAAAAAAAAAAAATCAGAACCAGATGGTTTTAGTGCAGAATTCTATGAGACCTTCAAAGAAGTCTTAATACCAGTACTTCTGCACAAAATAGAAACAGAAAGAAAACTAATTTATTCTATTAGATGAAATTTACACTGATACATAAACAACACAAAGACCCCCGAAAAAAGAGAACATCAGAAAATTTCCCTTATGAATATTGATGCAAAAATACTCAATAAAATTCTTTCAAACTGATTCAAGAACATATCAAAACACTCATTCACCATTAGCAAGTAGGCTTCATCCCAGAGATGCAGGAATAGTTCAACATACAGAAATTCATTATATAAACAAATTCAAAGAAAAAAATCACATGATCATCTCATTAGATGCTTTAAAACCCTTGGACAAGATACAACAAGCCTGTCATGTTAAAAGTCCTGGAAAGACCAGGAATTCAAGGCACATACCTAAACATAATTAAAGCAAAATAGAGCAAATCAACAGCCAACATAAATCTAAATGGAAACCTGAAGCAATCCCACTAAAATCAGAGATAAGACAAGGCTGCCCACTCTCTCCATATTTATTCAATATAGTACTCAAAGTTCTAAATAGAACAATTAGACAACATGATACAAATACAACAAAGGGATACAAATTGGAAAGGAAGAAATAAAGGTATTACTATTTTTGGATGATATGATAGTATACGCAAGCAACCCCAGAAATTCTACCAGAGAACTCCTACATCTGCTTAACAACTTCAGTAAAGTGAGTGGATATAAAATTAACTCAAACAAATTAGTAGCTTTCCTCTACACAAAGAACAAAAAATTTGGAGAAAAATATGCTTCACAATAGTGACAAATAATATAAATCATATTGGTGTAACTCTAACAAAGCATGTGAAATTTCTCTATGACAAGAATGTCAAGCCTCTGAAAAAAGAAATCAAAGGGGATCTCAGGAGATAAAAAGATGTCCTATGATTATGGATCTGTAGAATTAACATAGTATAAAATGGTCACATACAAAAAACAATCTACAGATTCAATCCAATCTTCATCAGAATCCCAACTCAATTCTTCACAAGTTAGAAAGAGAAATTCTCAACTTCATATGGAATAACAAAAAACCAGGGATAGAGAAAAAAATTCTCAACAATAAAAGAACTTCTGTGGGAATCACCATCCTTGACCTCAACCTACAGAGCAATAATCATAAAAAGCACATGTTATTGGGACAGAGAAAGACAGGTAGATAAATGGAATAGAATTGAAGGTCCAGAAATAAACCCAAACACCTATGGATGCTTGAACTTTGACAAAGAAGCAAAAACTATAAAGTGATAAAAGAAAGTATTTTCAACATATGGTGCTGGTATAACTGGTAGTCTACATGTAGAACAATGCAAATTGGCCTATTTTTATCTCCTAGTACAAGGTGGATCAAGGACCAAACATAAAATCAGAAACACTTAGTCTAGTAGAAGGGAAACTGGGAAATAACCTTGAACACACTGGCAGAGGGAAAAATTTCTTGAACAGAACACCAATGGCTCAGGCTCTAAGATCAACCATTGACAAATGGGACCTCATGAAACTGAAAAGTTTCTTTAAAGCAAAGAACACTATCAATAGGACATAAAGGCAACCTACAGATGAGGAAAATATCTTTACCAACCCTATGTCTGATAGAGGCCAAATACTCAAAATATACAAAGAACTAAAGAAGTTATACTCCAGAAAATCAAACAACTCAATTTAAAAATGTGGTACAGAGCTAAATACTGGTTCAAAACTGAGGAATCTTAAATGGCTGAGTGGCACCTAAAGAAACGTGCAACATTCTTAGTCATCAGGGAAATGTAAATCAAAATGACCCTGAGATTCCACATAACACCAAAGAGAATGGCTAAGGTAAAAAAACAAAAACAAACAAACAAAAAAAACAACCCCCCCCCAAAAAAAACAACAACAACATCAACAACAAAAAGCTGAAGCTACAGCAGATGCTGGCTAGATTGTGGAGAAAGAGTAACACTCCTCTATTGCTAATGGGCTTCCAAGCAGGTACAATCAGTCTGGAAACTAGTCTGGTCGTTCCTCAGAAGACTGGAAATAATTGCACCTAAAGACCCAGCTATTCCACTCCTGGGCATATACCCAAGAGATGCTCCACCATATTACAAGGGCATGTGCTTCACTATGTTCATAGCAGCCCTATTTATAATAGTTTGAAACTGGAAAGTTAGATGTCACTCAAGGTAAGAATGGATATAGAAAATGTGGTACATTTACACACTGAAATATTACTCAGCTATTAAAACAAGGACTTCACAAATTTCGCAGGCAAATGGATAGAAATAGAAAATATCATTCTGAGTGAGGTAACACAAACCCCAAAGACATACATGGTGTATATTTGTTGATAAGTGGATATTAGTCTAAAAGCTCAGAATACCCACAATACAACTCACAGATAACATGAAGCTTAATAAGAAGGAAGGACCATGTGTAGCTGCTTTACGCCCACTTAGAAGGGGGAACAAAATAATCATGTGAGTCAGGAAGGTTGGGGCCAGCGTGAGAGAGAGAAGGAGGGAAAAGGGAAAAGAAGGATCAGGAATGTAAAGAGACAGGATAGAAGTCCAGGGGGCCAGGAGAATGAATAGAAATATGTAGCAGGGGACAGGGTGGGGAATGGGGGGGGGCACTTGAAAGTTCCAGATACCAGGGATGCAGGAAGCTACCAGGAAGCAATCAGCAATCAGGATCACATTAGCTGAAATGTCCAACAGAGGGGAGAAATAATCTGAAAAGACCACCTCTATTAGATAGGCATAGCCTCCAGATGAAGGATGGTACCACCCATGCATCTCAATAGGGAGTCACCTTGTCCTGTGGAGGCTTGTTGCCCCAGGGAAAGGGGATGCTAGAGGGGTGAGGCAGGAGTTGGCTGGTGAGTGGTGGATCTCTGTCTTAGATGCTAAGAGAATGGGGAAAAGTGTAGAGATTCATGGAGGGGATACCAGAAGGGGAACATTTGAAATGTAAATAAATAAAATAATTAATAAAACTTGAATTTATGTTATATTCAGAAACTTAATAAAAACAAAAAACAAGACAAACAAACAAGAACAACAACAACATAAATAAAACAGAAAACCAAACAATCAAAAAAACAAAGGGCACACTAAAAGGCATTTGAGAAAAAGTCCATGGCCAACATCAAGTTAATGAACGAAACTCAAAGCAATTCCACTGAAATCAGGAACAAGAGACAATTGTCCATTCTCTCCATATATATTCAATATAATTCTTGAAGTTTTAACTAGAGCAATAAAACAACTGAGGCCACTCAAAGGGATGCGCATCAGAAAGAAATAGGTTAAAGTATCATTATTTGCTGATGTTATAATCATATAGATAAATGACTCCAAACTCTCACCACAGGACTCCCACATCAGTAGTCCTCAGTTTTTCAAATGACAAACAGATAGTGAAAAATCAAGGTTACATTATTCCAAATAACCTGAAATAATATAACGAAGCAAGTGAAAGACTTGTATGATTAAAAACTGAAGCCACATAAGAATATCTTAGGGTAACTCTAACTAAGCAAGTAAAAGGCTTTTATCATGAACAACTTAAAACACTGAAGAAGGAAATTGAATAAGATTATCAAGATAGAAAGCCTTTAACTTTAAGTAGCAGGGTTTCCCAACACCTAGTCTCTCCTAGACTTTTAATAGGAAGGATTTGGGTTTTATCAAAGGTCTTCTATGCATATATTGATAGTATTAATATAGTAAAACTGGCCATAAAAATCCTGTCTACATATCAAAATTCCAACACAATTTATCTTGGATGTTAGATGGAAAATTTTAAGCTTCATTTGGAAACACTAAAAACCAAGGATTTCCAACATAAATATGAATAATAAAAGAACTGATGAAGATGTATTATCATCTCCAATATCAAGTTACATCGCAGAACTAGAGTAATCAAAGCAACATAGTACTGGCATTGATACATAAATAGACACATTGATAAATAAATAGAATTAAAGACCTTGACCGAGACATAATCTGTACACATTTGGATCACTGAATTTTGTAAGGTGCCAGAAATGCTCACTGGGGGGAAAAAGTCAGCATATTCAAAAGTAGTGATAGTCAACCTAGATCTCTCCATGCAGAAAAATACAAATAGGTACAAACTTATTACCCTGAACAAAACTCAAGACCAAATGACTCAAAGACCTCTCCTCAACAAGACATATTGACCTTGATAGAAGAAAGGTGGAGATACTTGAACTCATTTGTGCAAGAAATGGCTTCCTGAACACAAAGGCATAGGCACAAGCAGTAAGGTCACCGATTAATAAATTGGACCTCTGGAAAATGAAAAGCTTCTGCATGGCAAAGGCCACTGTCCTTCAGACAAAGCAGCAGTCTACAGAATGGAAAATGACTTTACCACCAACACAAGCAGTAGAGGCATAATATCCAAATATGCAAAGAATTCAAAACACTAGATAAGAAAACAAGAAAATGATGAAATTCATACCAAATAAATGGATCTAGATAAAACATATCCTGTGTGAGGTAAATCAGGCACACAAACACAAATATGGCATGTAGTCTCTTATATGCTAACTAAGCTAAAACTGCAATTCACAGAATCTCAGAGGTTAGAGATAGAATAAGGTTCTTAGAGGGGCTTTGGACAGCTCTTTCTATGAATAGAAAAGAGAATAAATAGTTATGAATGGATGGAGTGCATACTGGGCTGGGAGAGTCAAGTAAGGATGGGAGAAATGAAAGGACCAATAGAGGGAATACAGAGAGGGACAACCAAATTTAAGCACCATGCTTATACCTAATTGAGTTGCTGTACAAAGGAGTCCCCTAGAAATCCACAAATAACCTAGGCTATTTCCAAGACTATTTATTTCTCTGACAGCCAGGCTCCATTTCTGAAGACAACCATACACAACTCATAGAATGTTAATCAAGCTGATGCCCATAGTGTGCCTTTAAACCTATGTTCTAAAGTCTTCATACAAGAAGGAATTCTATATGCTACTAAAAGTGAAAGGTAAACACCAACACAAGCACAAGTCAACAAATGACTGATTTGACTTAAGGACCACAGAACCAGTTGGATCCCATATCTGAACTTTGTGGGTGACCCAGACCCAAAGATTAGATAGCCCAGAGACCTAGGGTAAAATCAAATGCTACTAGTTTAAAAATAAAAAAAAAATAATAGTGATAAAATTACTTTGGTGTGTTCCTATACTCAAAGATCAGTCCCTTATTTAGCCATCGTCAGAGAAGCTACGTTTTGCAGCAGCTGGGATCAAATACAGAAACCCAAAGCCACAGAATGAGAGAGAAATTCCTTAGAACACGCAGCTCTAAATGGGGTGTCTCCATCTAATCCCTCACCTCAGAGCTCAGGGAATCCTGAGGTAGAAAGTTTGTAATAGCCAAAGGGTTTGAACCACAGAACTAAAACAAGTTCCTCCAATTCAACTGAAAAAACAAACAAACAAACAAACAAACAAACAAACAAACACCCTCATATGGGCTCACAGAACCTGAAGGAGCAAGCACAGGGACTGCACTGGTCTGCATCAGGTGTATCTTGCTGCTTTCACTTTAGTGTTTTTATGGGGCAGCTAAATGAGTGAATGAGAAACTCCCTGATTCCCGTGCCTTCTTTTGGGCTCTTTCCCACTTTGATGTGATGGATTTTGTTTTACCTTAATATATTTTAATTTTCTTATGTTTCGTTGTTATGTTTTAGAAGCCAGCTTTTTTCTAGTGTAAAACAGAAAGGGAGTGTATCTTATCTTCTAGGGAGAGGAGGTGGAGAGGAACTGGATTAAGTAGTGTGAGCACAAATTCTAAACAGGATATATTTGTATGAGAAAAGAATCTATTTTCAATTAAAAAATTAAAGAATAGACTTAAAACAAATGAAATTTAGAAAGACTACAAGGAGATGAAAATTGATTCTTTTGGTCTATTTGAAAAGCATGCACTTTTCAGTAATTTAATAAGTATCTTTAAAAAGATATTAAATTTTAACTCTATATTTGAAAAAAGAACCATAATTTATTGTGAAAGTTAAATTAATATTATATATATCAACCTTAATTTTCCCCCCTTGGACTTATTTAGAAATTAGAACAGAATTGCTAGCATAGTTGATAAATATTAATATTTAATTAAAACCTATGTCATTATATTCTGGGTTAATTTTTGTCTGGTACTCAATTTATGTTCTCTAAATATAAACAGCTTTTGTTTTAATTATGAGTTTTATTGCTCAGAAGAGACTCTGTGACCAAGACACCTCTTACAAAAGAGAAGATTTCATTGGGGCTGGCTTACAGTTTCAGAGGTTGAGTCCATTATTTTCTTGGCAGGAAACATGATGAGAACGCAGGCTAACATGCTACTAAAGAAGGAGCAGAGGCTTCTACATTTTAATCTTCAGGCAGCAAAAGTATATGCCACACTGGGCATCTCTTGAGCGTGTGAGACCTCAAAGCTCTTCCCCATAGTGACAAACACACACTTCCTCCAAGTGCCATTCCCTATGAGAAAAGCATTCTAATACATCAGTCTATAAGGGCCATTTCTACTCAAATCACCACAGCATTGATCAACATATACTGAGGCTTTGTTATTATCTATTATGTTAATTTTTCTTAAGTAAATTAACAAATTTAACAAAATTTCACTTTACCACACAGAATAATTGAAAAATACCATCCCTCTTGTCTTTGGAATCATCTCTGTTATTTTATATCTGTGGTTCTGCATTTAAAAGGCAGTTAATTTATCCTGAGATTAAATATTTTCTCTTGGATGAATTCGGTATTAGTTATCTGCGTCATAGGAATTAGAGACTGGTGAAGATTAGCAATAGCCTGAAACATGTAATACATAATAATGGTTTGGAAATCATGCTGATGGTTGTCTTGATAAGATAAAATTCGATCGCTGTTACCTAAATGACTTTAAAACTCATAGATTATATATCTTTTCTCATAGAGACCTCCAGAATTTTTTCAATTATGAGCATGTGTAAAAAGTATAATCTTTTCAAGATGAAATACAGTATAATCATTATTACAGCACAAGTAGCAAATACTTTAAATAATAATTTCTTCGTTTTCCTATTATATTAATTATATTTTCCCATTAGTCTGTATAATTTTAATGGAAATTGTGATAGTGAATTAAACTGCAAGTAAGTTACCACAGAAATTCAGAAAAAAAGTACACAAGCACAGGTGATTAATGTTGGTGAAAATAGTAGGTACATACGGGATTTTGCTGAATCTGTAAATCGCATTGGTAGAATGGTCATTTTCACAATATTAATTCTACTAATCCATGAACATTAGAGCTCTTTCTGGCTTCTAGTTTCTTCCTCAAGCTCTTTCTGCAGATAATTAATTTACATCGAAGACATATTTACCTCATTGGTCAAGTTGTCTTTAAGGTCATTGTACATCAGCTTATTTTCAGGATCTCTCTCTAAAGATGTTTGGTTTGGGGTATAGAAAGCCTATTGATTTGGGAAGCTAATTTTGTATTTGGCCACTTTACAGAAATTGTTTCTGTGAGTTTTTTGTTTGAATTTTTGATATTTCTTATATATAATACCATTTCATCTAAAAATAGGGATAACTTATCTTCTTTTCTCAGTTATATTCATGTAATAGTTTCTTGTTTTATTGCTGCAATTAGTGCTTTGGGAATTGTATTGAAAACTCAAGTTGGACTGAAGAACAGCTCTGTCTCATTGCTAACTCCAGTGAGATCGATTCTAATTTTTCCTCCTTTCAGATGCTATTGCCTGTAGGTTTGACACATAGCCTGATTATGCTGAGATATGTTAACCTCATTCCTAATCTCTAGGACTTCTTTAATAAACGTGTATAGATTAAAATTCCTAAACTTACACATATATACAAATATACATACATACATACATGTGGATATTTTTAAGTACTATAAAGTTAAGTGAAATTTTGCATAAGCATGTTTATACATCTACACTCTTTATATACTAAAAGTAATTTTAGAGTTTATCTTCTCTGTCACATGAATAAACATAGCTGTCCAAGTAGTTAAAGTAACAGTTTTATTTCTCATTTTCCTGGATTGACCTCTAAAGAAATAAACAATAAGAATTAAATTATAAAGTTACTAAAAACTGAGCAGAACTTAAACATTTGCCAAACAGACCAGTGGTATTCATATTGAAGGATCCTCGTACTAAAATCTCTTCTCTTTCACTGTGAATAAAAATTTAAGAAAGGAAGCAGTACTCTAAGTTCAAAATATTTCATTCATTCTCATTTGTTTATTGATACATATTTATAATTTCATAGTAATCAGTAATATAACTAGATGTGTTCTCTTTAAATATTTTGTTAAAAATTTGAAAGTTGTAGAAAGTGCCTGAGTGCATTAGCTTTTACTGAGAGACAATACATCACAAGGAAAAAATTGAACTAAATGACTTTTCTGTGCAGACAACAGAAAGCTTTTATAAACAGATTAATGATGGAAATAGTGTTTTTCACTTGGCATCTACTGAAGCATAATGAAGTTAGGTCTCCAAAGCAAAATATATTTTCCTTCAGGGAAAAACAATCATTTAAGCAGCCATTGATTTGTTACCTAGTGCCTTGACATGTTATGATGAGCCTTTTCAAAGCATGCTGATCTTACTTTCTGACGATAAATAATGCATGTAGAAAAAAGAAAAGAATATATCCCAGGAAATAGCTGTTTTATGTATCACTGAAAGTTTTGGGTGCTCCAAATATATTCAAAGATCCAAACATCTATGTTAAGCATGTTAAAATATTCGTAAATGTACATTGACAGTGTTTACTGAGAAGTAAGCAGAGCTTGTGAGATACTTAGGCATTCTTATTCTCGATTCAAACTATGATAGTAGTGTTTCCTTTAGCTCAAAATATTTTGAAAATATTTTCATTAATTTGATACTGTAGAATAATCAATATGTATGTATGTGAGATAAATATTGCAATTGCTTTTCTTCTTCCCCCCCCCCAAAAAAAACATAATAAAAATAGAAAAAAAAAGTTAAATTACACAATTTATTTCATGGAAATACCAATCAATCTGCCTTCAATGTTACTCATGGGTAGCCACTAACGCAGTCATGATAACTTCCTAGAATTCCAGAATAATATAACCATGGCTTAAAAATAGAAAATAATAGGTTTTATTATAAGTTTTTCAAACATGCTGAATTTTTCTTTATGCTCCCTCTTCTATTTTATTCTATAGTGATTTAATAAAGTAATGCTAATAGTTTTTTTCTTTAAGATCAATGACCTCAGTAGTTTTTTGTGTTTGCCTAGGCCAAATACAAGGTACAATTTCCCTCCTGTTGAGCAGACCTTAACTCTAATTAAATAGTTGTTAGTTGACACTGGTATAAGAGTCATTATTGCACCCTTAGGGAAATCTTGCCCTATTGGTCATGATTGTGATCCATAGACATAAGAATTGGGTAGAAATATTATTGTTTTGCTTCCCATGATAATTTTTTTTGATTGCAACATTAGTACCAACAACACAAGACATTAAATTTGAAAATATAATTACTCATAATTTATGGCATGATAAAATTGAAAGAGCATTAATATCCAAAATATGTAAAGAACTCAAGAAGTTAACTTCCACAAAAACAAATAACCCAATTTAAAAAGATCAAGAGTCTATAGGCCTCTTTATTCACTGATAAATGGATATTAGCCAAAAAGTATAGAATACCTAGGATATAGCCCACTTACCTTAAGAAGTATAACAAGCAGAAAGACCCAATTGAGGATGCTTCAATCCCACTTGGAAGGAGGAACAAAATAATCAAGAGAGGTAGAAGGAGGGAGGGGCTTGGGTGGAAAACAGGAAGGGGGGAATGGGAACAGGATCAGGCATGGGGCAGGAGAGAAGCTCAGAGAGCCTGGAGAATGAACGGAAATACGCGGCCTCAGAGGGTGGGGGGGGTGCTCTCTAAAAATACCAGAGACCAGAGACCCTGGAGGTGAGAGACTCTCAGGACTCAATGATGATGACCTTAGCCAAAAGGCACAACAGTAGGGAGAGGGTACTCAAAGAGTACACCTCCAGTAGACAAGACCTCAAGTGGAGGGAAAGGGTTACTAACTCACAGTCAACATTTCTGACTCAGAATTGTTCCTGTCTAAAGGAACTAAAGGAAATAAATAGAGAAGACACTGAAGGAAAGGTGGTCCAGTGACAGGTCCAACATGGGAGACATTTCATGGGGTTGGGGTGGGGGACACCAAGACCTGAGACTATTACTGATGCTGCGATGTGCTTACAGACAGGAGCCTACGGTAGCTGTGCTGTAAGAGGCCCTACCACCAACTGACTGAGACAGATACTTACACCCAACTATGGGACTGAAGTTGGGGACCCTTATGGTTAAATTAGGGAAAGTACAGACATAGCTGAAGGGCAGGTTGATCCCATAGGAAGACCAGCAGTCTCAATTAACTTGTACCGCAAGAAGCTCCCAGAGACTGAGCCACCAACCAGGCAGTATAAGGGCTGGTAGGAGATCCCAGGCATGTATATAGTGGAGGTCTGCCCCATCTAGCCTCCGAAGGAGAAGATTAGCTTAATCCTTGTGAGACTTGAGGCCCCAGGCAAGGGGGAGGTTTGGAAGGGGGAGCACCCTCTTGGAGGCAAAGGTGAGGAGGAATGGGGTGAGGAACTGTGAGGGGGGGCAACAACTGGCATGTAAATAAATCAAATAATTAAAAAATTATTTCACCATAATTGGAATCAGTAAAATGTCAGCATGGATATATATGGATAAAATGTCATGAACTGAAGTACAGCGTAAGGACTGTATTTTGTAAGTATAATGTATTGTAAAATAAGAGTCTAAGTTCAAATATTATTTAACCCTATTAAATTACAGAATTTAATTCAGAGTTATAACAGCAGATTTTCTAAACAGTTGCTGAAAATTTTATTAAGAATTTTAAGATTTTTAAGCAATTTAAAATAAATATAAAACATTTAACCAGAAAACCTATACATTACAAAATATCTATTAAATGCAGCATAGTATTCATGTGTGTCTATGTGCATATTAGCAGCATTAATTATAACAATTGAGGTCATGAATTTGAGAAGGAGGTTGAGGTAGCCGAAGCCAGAGAACATCAGCAGGGTGGAAATGATGTAAATACGGCACACATGTTCAAAATTCTCAAAAAACAATAAGTGAAAGAAATAAAACAGAAAAATGTTACTTAGGAAAGAAGCAAATATATGTCAAAGATAATAAACAGATAAAGCTTGAACAAAACAATGCATGATTATAAAAATAAGCAAGGAAGTCTTTTGTTTCTGGTCTTTCTTCTTAGCCTCTCTATAGCTGATAATTCTTAACTGTAAAGATCATTCTCCAAATATTGAATTTGTAAGTTTTGTAAGAACCCAAAGATGTGGCATCCATCAAACTTGAATAACAGCAGATTGTTAAACACAGTAGTTATTAGAGAAGTATGATGTCTTAAATGTGGTGGTAATTTCACATATTCAGGAAAAACATGAACATACCACATGTGAAAGAAAGCAAATAACTGCCATCTATTCTTACTTAAAATGGTATCTTTATATTTCAATATGTGACATGACTTATTTCATATGATCCCCCCTCCAAAAAAAATATTTGGTAGTCTCAATTTCAATCTTATTTATCTTGGGAAAAGTGAAAAGTATAAGGTAGGATTAAGTTACTAAAATCATAGTCACGGAAATCACTAAACAGGATTCAAATTCCAACTTTCAGAGACAGTATTACATCAGTAGTTATTTGCAAATGCTTTGAAGATCAAAATATAGCAATTATCCCAGGGTTTATGAGCTTAAAATCAAAGTAATAAATGTAAGACACTATCAGCACCTCTGTTAAAGATAAATGTTTATTGAATAACTTATAGGCAGGGTTATGGATACAATGAAAGGGCTGGAATGTAAATAAGTAAAAAAAGAAAAGAAAAGAAAAAAGAGGCCTGATATAGATGACACCTGTGAAGGTGAATCCTGATTATGAAGATTAGATTGTGAGATGCCCTGGAACTCAGTGCATCACAACTGTGGGGATATGTCTAATGGAGTTTCTAGAGAGGGCAGCTAACAGAGGATGCAGCAGCTGATTCTGGAGATTTATCAAGAATAAATGAGAAAATGATAAAAGCCAGCGAACACAGGCATTTCTTCGCACTGTACTTTTCTCTTATGTGGTAGAGCTGCTTTTCTCAAACAGGATTTAACACCACAATCGACTGACCTCTGACCTTAAATACATGGTTTTCACTATATGGATATTTTCTTCAGAAGTGTGATATCAGTCATGAAACTCTGATTGGCACACATGCATGGTTTTCTTAGTGACTGACTTTCAAATAATGATAGAAATATAAATTTTGTTCATGACATCATTATGTGGATAAAGCCTGTTTATCACTTAACAAATTGTTCCCTTGGACTTTTATTCAAGCATACACCCATACATTACTCTGTGTCAGGGTTATGGAAGAGTAAATATTTTAAAAGTATTCACTAGCTTAGGTTGTGAAGTCTGACTGCACAAGAAATCCATTGGATAGTAAGGATGGTCATAGTCTTCTCTTAAAGGCATCATAAATTTAACCAGGCCAAGTAGACTACAGGAGAGCAGTCTAAGAACAAGGTTTTATATGATTTTAGTGTAAGTACTATTAACTTTGCTATAAAGTCCGCCAAAAATTCAGGATTTTGAGGCCAAGTAATATTTTCATGAGAATGTATCACAACAAAGCAGCATTATTTCTGAGGAATTGGCTGAGTATTTTGTGGGGAAGATAGCACAAGAATGTCATGAAGTAAAGCTGACCATACACACATCATAAATATGAGCTTCTCATTGACCAAAGCTAAATAAAGTATTGAATAGTTTTCTCAAAGAAATAACACGCTCATGTTTAAAGATACGAGGCTTGTTTCTAAGCAAATAATGTGCCATAGACAATGGATTGTGTTTCTACAATTATGTTACTCTAAATAAAATGACATTTTCAAATGGACAACAGCTGGAGAACAGTCTTTTTTATTTTTATTTTTCATTTAAAATGTACACCACTACCTAAAACTCTGCCTGCATTCCAGGAGGCCTGAGGGAACCAGAGACAGCCAGGTAGGACACCCCTTCCCCCTAGCCCTTGCCTGGTAGGTTCCCTTGTGACACACCCAGAAGTGGTAAACTCTGTCCTGTTCCCAGCTCCCCATTTTCAGGCCCACAGCTCTGACTGCATTGCCTGATGCCTGTTGTCACCATAGGCAACCAAATAAGACCTTCTCCTTAAACCTCCTGCTTTGAAGCCCCTCTAAAGCACACCCAGCTGCAATAAATTGTTCCCTGTCCTCTGTGATATATTTTTTCAACCATAGCTCTGCCTGATTCCCAGAAGGCCTGCCAGCACCAGGGAAAGGGGAGGAACATAATCAACAAGAGCAAGTCAATATGGCACACCAGAGCCTAGCTGTCCTAATAGAGCAAGCTCTGGATATCTTAACACAGCTGAAGCACGAGAAAACAAAATCTGAGTGAATCCTGGGGATGGAAAATCTAGGTAAGAGAAGAGAAAATACAGACACTAGGATTACCAACAGAATATAAGGGATGAAAGATATAACCTAAAGTGTAGAAAATAATAGAGAAGAAACTGATACATCTGTTTAAAAAAATGTCAAATCTAAAAGGTTTCTGACTTAAAATATCCAGGAAAATTGGGATACTATGAAAAGAATAATAGGAATTGAAGAGCTAGAAGACTCCTAGCTCAAAGGCCCAGAAAATATTTTCACCAAAATCATAAAAGTAAACCTTCCTACCTTAAAGAATGGGATGCTATAAATGTACAAAATCTTACAAAATACCTAATATATTATACCAAAAAAGAAAATCATCCTGACATGTAATAATCAAAACACTAAGTGTACAGAACAAACAAAGAATAGTAAAGGCTACAAGGCAAATTGACAAGTAACAGATAAGAAATCCTATTAGAAATACATATACTCAACTTCTTAAGAGACTTTAAAATCCAGAAGAGCCTGGGCTTGTAGTCTCTAAGAGAGCACAGATGCCAGGACACACTAGTATACACAGTGAAACTTTCACTCAAAATAGATGCAGAAAACAAGATATTCCATAGGAAAACCAAATTTGAGCACTATCTCTCTATAAAGCGAACACTATGGAAGATGATAGAATGAAAACTCCAATCCAAGGAGGTTAATCAAACCCAAGAAAAAACAGGAAATAAACAATTTCAGACTAGCACGAGCAAATAAGTACTCATTCCCTCTCTCCCTCTCACCCCTGCTCCCTCTCTCTCTCTGTCTCTCTCAACAACAACATCAAAATAGCAGGAATTAATAAACACAGGGCTTTAATATATCTCAACATCAGTAGACAAACCCCCACCCCCAAGGACATGGACTACCACAATGGATGCAAAACAGGACCCATCATTCTATTTCTTATAAGAAACATACTCAACATAAGAGAGAGATGTTACCTCGGAGTAAAGGGCTGGGAAAACTTTTCCAAGCAAATAGACACAAGAAACAAGCTGGACTAGCCATTCTAATATTTTATAAAATAGGCATCCCACAAAAATTAATCAACATAGATAGAGAAAAAAAAAAAACTTCATACTAAATAAAGAAAAAATCTACCAAAATAATGACTCAAACAAGAATGCCCCAAATGCAAAGGTACCAACATTCATAAAACAAAATAAAGCAAATCTAAAATTTAAATCACAATCTCACACAGTAATATTAGAAAACTTCAAGACTGCACTCCCACCAGTGGACAAGTCATCCAGACCGAAACTAAGCAGAAATAATGTAACAAACATGATATGACTCAAATGGCTAACCAGATATCCACAGAACATTTCACCCAACGACAAAAGAATATATATACTTCTCAGCACCTCACCGAACCTTCTCTAGAATTGCTCATGTACTTGGTCAGAGGCAAGACTTAGATATACAAGAAAATTGAGACCATCATGGATTACACCTGGACCTCAACGCCAAAAGAAACAACAGAAAGCCTACAACTCGTGTAAACTAAACAGCTCTGTGCTCAATGACCACTGAGTCAAGAAAAATAAATAAAAATTAAAAATATTCTCCCAGGAGCCTGGAAAGGCCATGAGTGGGGTTGAGGGGAGCAGCACCTCTCGCCCAGACCTGCCTGGATCTGCCAGGATCCGGGGCCTGAGAACCCGGGGACAGAAAAACGCCGAAACTCCCGGATTTCACTTGCAGGCAGAAACCTCAGCCTGGGATGCCAGGAGTCGGTAGCCAACGAGCACCATAGAAAGGTAACCTCCCAGGAACTTGGAAGGGCTGTGAGTGGGGTTGAGGGGAGCAGCAACTCTCGCCCAGACCCACCCGGATCTGCTGGGATCTAGGGCCTAAGAACCTGGGGACAGAAAAACTCCGAAACTTCCGGATTTCACTTGCAGGCGGAAACCTCTGCCTGTGCCGCCAGGAGTCGGTAGCCAACAAGCACCAGAGAGGGGTGCCCTCCCAAGAGCCTGGAAAGGCCGCGAGTGGGGTTGAGGGGAGCAGCACCTCTCGCCCAGACCCGCCCGGATCTGCCAGGATCCGGGGCCTGGGAACCCAGGGACAGAGGAACTGTGAACTTTCCGATTTGCACTGGTGCCTGGGGACCTCAGCCTGGGCCACAAGGCTCCACGTAAACAGGGAATCCCAGAAGTGCTGACACACCTTTGAGCACAGGCAAAACCACCACTTATGGATCAAGAGAGACCATTGCAGAACCTTTGGGGCATAGGAACCAAGGGACAGCTGGGGACAGGATCCTTCTGATTCCTTTCTGCACCCCAGAGCGGACCCTGATGGACAGCTCCCCAAACCCAAACACCTCTCAGAGAGAGCTGGTCTTCAAGGAGTACTGACACAGAGATCTGCAGGAGGGGCAAGCCACAACCGGACAGAGTAAGATCAGCTAACATCAGAGTCAACAAGATGGCAAAAGGCAAGGGTAAGAACATAAGGAACAGAAACCAAGAGTACTCCACACCCTCAGAAACCAGCTCTCCCACCACAGCAAGCCCTGGATACCCCAACACACCAGAAAAGCAAGACTCAGATTTAAAATCATTTCTCATGATGATGATAGAAGACTTTAAGAAAGAAATGAATAACACCCTTAAAGAAATACAAGAGAACAGAGATAAACAACGAGAAGCCTTTCAAGAGGAAATTCGAAAATCCATTAAAGAATTACA
>CM052712.1:48678547-48707337 GCA_028551405.1 Uromys caudimaculatus
AGGAGAGGTATAGCTGGGTCCTCAGATAGTATTATGTTCATTTTTCTGAGGGTCCGCCACACTGATTTCCAGAGTGGTTGTACCAGCTTGCAATCCCATCAACAATGGAGGAGTGTTCCTCTTTCTCCACATCTGCTGTCACCAGAGTTTTTGATCTTGGCCATTCTGACTGGTGTGAGGTGGAATCTCAGACTTGTTTTGATTTGCATTTCCCTGATGACTAGGGAAGTTGAGCATTTCTTTAGGTGTTTCTCAGCCCTGCGAATTTCCTCAGTTGAGAATTCTCTGCTTAGCTCTGTTCTCCATTTTTCGATAGGGTTATTTGGTTTTTTAGAGTCTACCTTCTTGAGTTCTTTGTAAATATTGGATATTAGCCCTCTATCGGACATAGGATTGGTTAAGATCTTTTCCCAATCTGTTGGTTGCCGTTTTGTCCTATTGACAGTGTCCTTTGCCTTACAGAAGCTTTGCAATTTCATGAGGTCCCATTTGTCTGTTCTTGATCTTAGAGCATAAGCCCCTGGTGTTCTGTTCAGGAACTTTTCCCCTGTACTCAGGTGTTTGAAAGTTTTCCCCATGTACCTTTTCATTCAAACTTTCTTCAAACAAAGTTATTCTCACAATTTTACTTGTTAGAATTTCTCATTAATTTATTTTTTCATTTTACATCCCAATATGACACACCTCTTAGTCCCCCTCTTACATTTCCTCCCCCAGCTCCTCCTCCTCTTCTCTAAGAAGGGGGAGATTCCTGGGTATCACCCATTCCAGATGAGGCTTTGTTATGTTTACTGTTCAGACAATCCTGGTATAAGCTTGAGCTGCCATGCTACTTTAATCAAGCTGTCCAATACTACAGGCTGTTTGCAGAATTGAATAAGCTGGTAAAAACTAGCCAAATTTTTCAGACAGTACACTATAAGTATAATTTGACAATATAAGATACACATAAGCCTTCTACTGTATTTATATTATTAATTATATAAAGATATTGAATATGAATTTATATATGTTATAATTTTAAATTTTAGAAACTCTGGGGTTTACCGTGACAATTCAGTCCATATATAATATATAAATCAAGAAAGAATAGTTACCTATACTTGTTAAAAAAAGAAGTATTATTGAAACAATAGAAGATATAGTCCATGACACTTACGAATAAGTATAGGGGAAACAAAGGGTATATAAAATAAAATAAGGTAAAATATCAATTTGTATGGAAAGTTTATGGAAACTTTGGTTTAATATTATGTTAGGAGACAACGTTTTTATTACTCAATTTGGTTTTGTTAACAGACTAGTCTACTTCAGGTTGCTACTAATTATTTTGAAGGTTCATTTTCAAAGTTGTAATTCAGTAACTTCCTAATAATTTAATATACAGCATGCTTCATCCTTTGATCTACTTAATTATGTATCTGTTGATCATTTCATTTACTTTCTAAGGAATATTAACATTTATTATATGTGTTTTACAATAGTAAATCAAACTGATTTGTTACTTAGTACTCAAAATCAGATCCAGCTAAGTTTATAATTTTTAATAAATAGTATTAGAAACAAATTAAAGCATACATTTAATTATTCAATATAAGAACAATGATACATACAAGTATGCTTTTAATGTAAAGAATAAAATAAGAACACAACACAGCTTAAAAAGCAATGTCAGTGGAAGCACATTTCAAATAGTCACTAAGCAAAATACATTTTTTTTTTTTTTTTGTCTCTGGACAACTTTAATGCTACACAGGTGTAATATTAACACAATGCTAATGTGTAGAGGAATTTTAATCCAGCAACATGTTTGCTCTAGCAAGGGATCACATCCAAAGATATTCTAGGTCTGTGTGATCTGGCTGAAAATCAGACACACCCCACACCTTGTATCCCTCTGACTGAAATACAGACACACATTTAGTACACACCTTTATTTCAAAGTTAGTTTGTAGAAGGAAGCAGCCATGTGTGAAAGTGACATCTAGTGGAGGGACAAAGTATTGAGAATGATTTGATAGAATGAGATAGAATATACCCACCCTCAGGAGAACTGGACAAGAAAGAGAGACTATTTAGGGGCACTACAGGGAGAGTCAGACAGTTCTGTTGAGTGAATTCAGTGAACTGGAGTTGCGATTGTTTATGAGTTCATGTAGAAGTAGTTGAAACATGAGAAAAAGGAGAAACCAGAAGATTATAACAAATTGCCAAGATGTCAAGAAGAACAATTCAGTGAGAAGCTGAGAGAGGTCAGATTGGATCAGTCAGCTTGGAGGGGATTTTGAGCCAGAACAACAGGGTAAAACCAGGCAGCCAGAGATCAGAAATAGCTAGAAAGTGTCAGCTTATTCAGCAGTATGTCTCAGAGGCTGAAACATTCAAGACCTAAGTTAGCAGATGGAGGGGGTAAGGTTGTGTGTATGAAGGTTAGAAGCTTCCAACCCTAGGACTAGGAATAATTGGAACAGAGATAGAAATATATGAGTTTGGGTTCAGCTCTCATCTCATCCCATCCACTGTTGAAATAAAAGCAACATTTACATTTACACCAATGAAAGTGGGAACAACCCACTGGAAAGTTTTGCACCTTCCATCAATCAGTGATTTGAGACAAGTTAGAATTTCCTTCTAAAAATAGCTTTTTGCTACAGGTAGTCTTCCAACTTCCACAAACATCCCCAGTTCTAGGAAATTCACTACAGATGGTAAGAGGTGATGTTTTATTATTGTCTTAAACAATTCAAGCATCCTTTATATTATGAACTTCCAAATTGGCTCCAGAAAAAGACATGAACATACAGTAATGCATGTGTGCAGTTGCATGTGCGCGCGCACACACACACACACACACACACACACACACACACACACATATAGACACACACACCACCACAACACACTTCATGTTCCTGTATGGTTTATATGTAAGTGATAAGATATTTAACATCATTTCTATTAACATGCAAAGATAACAAACTCACAACTTCATTTTACTAAACTATAGGACTACCTGCTCATAATTTTAATCAACCCTTGTTGATTAAACTCATGTTTTCTTTATAATTTCTTTGAAAGTTGAGGCAAATTCTACAGTGCTTTCAATGATGATTTTCAATATTTAATACTAATGAGCTGAGCAGAGTTTTTCATTCATTGTGTTTATAATTTCCATCCTAATAGAGCCATGGTAATGAATTCAGCAAGTAATGAAACATACCACACAGAAGTTGTGTCTTTCATTTGCATGAATCTATTTGATAATAGAAGCTCAGAATTCTTATATTAGCAGAAAAACTTTCTTTAAAACTAAAATGCTACAATGAAAGAACAGAGTCCCATGTTCTGTAAATTAGATTTTTCCTTCCATAATTAAGTAGGATACTTACTTATTTAGCAGCCATCTCTTTCATGGGCCTCATTATAACTTCTCCAATACTTTCTGTTCCATTAAATCAATGCAAATGCATGCATCCCAATAAACAAACTCTCCTAAATATTGCTCATATTTCACTACCTAGACTCTAATTTTCATCATTCAAAATTCTAAAATTGGAAAGATAGGCTAGCTTTGTCAAGAATACAAAATCACCATGATAATAATCTAAAGAATACTTGAAATAGCAATTCATTGTGATAAAATTTCCCTTTTAATGTAAAGCAGGACTTTCATTGCAAACTTTTGATGTCAAATTTTACTAAGATGATAAAATGTACAAATTATAGTTAGTAAATCTCTGTTTCTTAAAGATGTTTAGTGTCATCATGAATACAGAAGGTCCCTATTAAATTTACCTTTTATTCATTATCATTTCTTTGGATATGTTACTTGTTCTCATATTTATATATTTTAATATGAAAAATAAATCAAAATATCTGCATATTTGAATTATGAGATACAATTTAATAGTTGTATAATAAGATGCAAAATTCAAATTCTTATATTTAGAGAACTATGATTCTATATTTGTAAATTTTATCTATCATTTTCTTTTTATCTCCTTCTAATGCTGAATAATTATATTCTAAATGTGTAGTACAAGTTCACTTTTACATCCTCACTGCTTCTCAAAAACCTCATTTAATCCAGGATGAATGTTCCCAAAATCAAATGCTTCTTGTTTACCATTGAGATTTCTAAAATGAGATCTTAAGCTACATTATTTTTTTGCCCAGATTAGGAAAATTACTTTCTATCTGACCATACTATTTTAACTCTGACTTCTAGTAATCTATTTTTAAAATCATACCCTACATGATATTTTGAAAATAGAAATTCAATTATCCCCTCCCCTTAGAAAGTTACAATGGACTTCCCTGAAAATTTCCCAGAACAAGATACAAAATCATTCTGTCATTACGATTGTGCTTCTTTAAAATTAACTAACCTTAGTTCCAGGACTGCCAGGGCTACACAGAGAAACCCTGTCTCGAAAAAACCAAAAAAAAAAAAAAAAAAATTAACTGACCTGAAGCCATTCTAACCTCCATTCCAGGTACCTTACAAGAGACACAGATCTGGTTTTGTTAGTCAAACACTATGTGTGTGTGTGTGTGTGTGTGTGTGTATGTAGTTTCTTCCACCTGAGATGTTCTTTCCCTGATGGATGCATCATTTACTTTTTTGCATGAAGTCTTGCTCAGATATCCAATGAAAACTGAGTGACCATACTTCAAATTTTAACTCCTCCATCCATTTTAATTAGTTCTTACACTCTGTTCTTTGATTTACTGTTTATGACCATTATCAATACCTTATCTCACACACACATTTCTTTTTAAAACTTAACTAATTTATTTACTATGTGGTATCAAAGTACTTTTACTTGCCTGAGGTAATTGTTGTCTCCAAGGCTTATTGGTGAACAAGCTCTCCCTTCCTAATTCTTTGTGAACTCTGATTGGCTAGTACACGA
The DNA here is from genome assembly GCA_028551405.1 of Uromys caudimaculatus. Classification (NCBI taxonomy): domain Eukaryota; kingdom Metazoa; phylum Chordata; class Mammalia; order Rodentia; family Muridae; genus Uromys; species Uromys caudimaculatus. The sequence continues at coordinate 48,683,464 of CM052712.1, forward strand.
CAACTGTTCTGGTTCAAATTCCTCTCTAAGCAAACTTATTCAATATGACTTTTCTCAGTTTCTCACTGAATTGCTCTGCTTGGCTTCAAACTAACTCTGGCAACTTGTTCTAATCTTCTGGATACTTCTTATTCGCTGGCTTCAACTGCCTCTGCTGACTTGCACTGAACTGCATGAACTCAAAAACAAAGTCACCTACACTGCACTCACTGCACTGACTTACAAGTGACTGATTCCTACTACACTGACTGAGTTAACTGAACTTCACTGCACTCCACTGCATTGTCTCATTCTACTGCCTCCTAACTCACTGACTCTCTCCCTGTGCTGCTCTTAAATCACTTCTCTTGAGAATTGTGTATATTGTATCTCTCATTCATTCTGTGAAATTTGCTATTATTTGTCACTTTGTCTGCCCCGCTCTCAGGCATCACTTTCCAACATGGCTGCTTTTTTCTACAAACTAGTCTAATCTTACAGCTGTGTCCTAAGGGTGTGTCTGTATTACAGCCAGAGTGATTAAATATGTGTTGTGTCTGCATTCTAGCTGGATTACATAGACCTAGATCTTTGGATCCTAGCTAGAACAATCATACTGCTGGATTAAAATTTCTCTATAATGTGTGTGCGTGTGTGTGTGTGTGTGTGTGTGTGCGTGAATGTGCATGTGGTCAGAAGTTAAGTTGCAGGATTCAATTCTCTCCTTTTAACATGGAGGATGCTGGGATCAAGCTCACATGAGAAAGCTTGACAGCAAAAGTTCTTATCCATCAAGCTTTCTTGTCAGTTCCAATAGATGGTATTATAATTAGATTATTGGATGTGAAGCCCTTTAAAGAAGAAATTTTAATGTGATCCATTCACAAGTATAACTATAACAAGAGTAGTTAAGTAAGAATATTTAAACAAAATGAAGATCTCAAGGTAAAACATAAGTTGCTTGTTCTGCTAAATAATAATCCTGTTTGTTTTCTATTTTCTGTTGGTGTTAATAGCAATAATCAAAAACTTGCTGTCATAATTCACTGTGCACATGCCTCCTAAGCACAAGAGGTTGGACCCTCTTGAATCAATATTACAATAAGATGTGAGCCGCCTGATGTAGGTATTAAAATCTGTACTATATCCCTTTGCAAAAAAGAAAAAAGAAAAAGTAAAAAGCAAAAAATAGTAATTATCTTAACCCTCTTGGAAATCAACCTCTCTCACCATTCTAGGTGACACGTTTTAATAGATTATTTGATTTATTTACATTTCAAATGTTATCCCCCTTCCTTGATTCCCCTCCACAAACCCCCATCCTCTTCCCCATCCCCCTGCTTCTATGACGTTTGTGCACTGAAGTTGAAATGAATATTATATGTGTATATATACATACATACAATATATATACTTATTAATACATAGATATGAATGTTTATACATATTCATATGTTGCTGCTTAAATAAAAAACAAAAACAAAATTGTACTGAATCTTTCTTTTACTTTTAACAAAATAACAATTTATAAATTATATATGTGTTTAGGTAACCACAAAAAGCTTACTAAAATATTTTAATTCTTTTCAATTTTTCGTTCCTTGAGAATTTTATGTAATTCATTTTGTTAAATCATTTCAGAATTTTTTCCTCATTACCCTCCAAAATTCTTTCACTTATTGTCTTAACCAATGCACCTGAACTCGTGGGCTTACTTTTCTACAGGAACAAACATAAACATATTAGTGAATATAAAAACAAAGTTTTGAGCCATTGTAGTACAACATGTTTGTATTGCCATCTCGTGGGATACAGAAGTCTGCAGTTCTTACCAAGCCAACCCAATGCAGAGGGTAAACACCAGGTCAGCCAGGGATGGATACATTGTAAGATGTTAACTTTAAAAAATAATAACAAAATGGAAATTAGAAACAAGTGAGTTTGTTGGCTTCTAGAGAGAAAGGGAATTCTAGCAAAATAGTCTTCCTGAGATGGTATCAAAGCATGATCTGCATTAATTACCATGTTTTTTCAATTCTATATTGTCTCTTGTAAGCTGGATGTAAAGATCACTTTTTTGTATTAAACACACTGTAGGTAAAATGTAATGTATCTTTATCCCCACATTAGAAACAATAGAAATACTGAGTAGAATAGGTCCCTTCTGTCTTCACCTGAACAAATTGTGTTCTTAGAGCCTTTTACATTAGTTATTGGAGGTGACATAACGAATGCATAAATACTATGGGAAAACTGATTGAAAAAGCTAGGAATATCCAGATATGGAAGAGGCAGAGAGAAAGAGAGAAAGGGAGAGATCGGAATTTATCTTATTTTCATGATTTACAAGGTGTACTCTAAGAGAACTTGAAAGTTTCCTGAGGCACAAAGAGCATCAGATACTCCAGCTTCAGGACATTGAAAATATTCACCATTCATAATACAATGAAAGAGCCCATTACATGATTAATTCTTCCTATAATGGTTTTTTGCTGCCTTTAAATTTCTGTAGGTAGACAATAACTTCAATCCAACCCATATTCCTACAACTGAAACTAAACAATACTGAAAGGAGTAGCATTTATCCTGAATATTCTGCCTTAGTACTATTCTCTTCCCTTAGAAGATGGATTCTGTTAGGCTATGGATAGTTACCTTATTGCTTCAGAAAAAAATAAAGTGATAATTTTCTTCACACACACATGGAGAAATGTTAATAAGCCAACCCACCCTAGTAAGTTAATTAATTATAGACAGTGTTTGCTTTAGACATGGTCAAATGACAGAGCCATGGCTGCAGATGGAAAAGACAAACTTTGTATTTGGATGCAAAAAATAGATTTTCTTCCCTGCTAAATGACAAGCAGACAGATATAAAAGGGTCTCTTTGCATTTAGCCAAGTGGCTTAAGTGAGGGAATGAGCCAGAGAATGACCAGAGGGTTTAGACTGAGCAAGACCCAGACTGCACTTGGAAGAGAAAATGATATGGATAATGAAGCAGAAAGATAAAAACATTCCAGCCTTTCTATGACCTGACTCTGTCTTACCTGGAATTTCTGTTATCAGCTCCACCTTTAATGCTCATTAAAACCAAAATTTCTGTTTCTTATGCTTAAAAATCTGACAGTGAAACTTACTGAAACAAAAAATACCTGGGTGATGTGAACAGGTTCATCCAAGTAAAGTAAGCCTTATCTGCCTGCACCACGTGGCATTTGCACTTATTTTATTTATTTTATTCTCTCTCTCTCTCTCTCTCTCTCTCTCTCTCTCTCTCTCTCTCTCTCTGTAATTGGAAATGAATCAGCAGCAACAGGATGACAAGCTTGTATGTTTGTATGACAAGCAACAGGATATTTTAATACTACGGATTCTTTCAAAGTGAAATATTCACCCTCCCCAAAAAAGAAAGAGTGATATTGCCCATGTCTCAGAGTATAATCATTAACTGAAAAGTTATCCTAAATAGATATAACATTCATGGATATTATCTTTCTCAAGAAAAATAACAAAATGATTATCTTGTGAATTCTGTCAACACAAGTGTGAACAGAGTTGAGAGTATTGTCTAAAATGAGCCTGTTCTCATATATATATATAATATATATTATATATATATATATATATGTGTGTGTGTGTGTGTGTGTGTGTGTGTATGTGTGTGTATAATCTCACATATCTCATATATTATATATAATGAAATATATATATATATATATATATATACATATCCTTAAATATGCCTAAAATGAGATAAAAGACACAAACAAGACATTAAACATATATAATATAAATGAACTTTAGACTGGGTGTCATGGAATCAGCATATACATATTATTCCAAATACTCATCTATTCTTACAGTCATCACAAAATTCTATATTTTACTTGATTTCCATATGAGTATATTTAACTCTTTTATATTTTCTTCAATTTCTTACAGTAAGCAAATTGTCATTAACCTGCTTTTATCACTCGCAATGCTTCTGCTCTTTGGCCAATGGTACTCAAACCATCACCATGAGCAAGTTTGACTTTGACAAACATACATAAACAATGTTAGTGGATTCCTAACATTGTTGTGAGCAGTATTTGTTATCCTCTCACATATGACCATAGACTTTTAGTCAAATCGGGACACTTCTTTCTGTCTGTGAAAGTGTTTCTCCTCCCTTTTTCTGTTCTTTTTTGTTCTATAGACTGTGTGTGTGTGTGTGTGTGTGTGTGTGTGTGTGTGTGCGCGCGCTCATGTGTGTATGTGTGGAATACCTATGGACACCAAAGGACAATCTATGCCAACATATTTAATCCACCTGGTTTTGTGAGATGGGGTTTCTCATTGGTCTGATGCTCACTAACTCAGGACAGTGTTAATGGTCAAAATCCCTGGGGATTTGCATTTTTCTCTTCTGTTCTGAGATTAGAACCACTGCGTACATTGCATATAAGTCATCTCCCAATTCTGAACACAAAGTTCTTAATAGCTTTTTAGGATTACAAAAGCCATTCTTGCACAGATGGGACAAAAAAGAAAATAAAACAAACAGCTTTATTTCAAGACACCAGACATTTCTTCTTCTACAATTTTCCACAGCTAGGGCAGATAAGATCCAACTTCAATGACTGTGATGTCTCCAATTAAACTAATGTTATTTATATAAAAATAATTTTAACTAACTTCAAATAAAAATATAAACAAACCTATAATCAAATATGATAATATAAAATAAATATATTATAAACTAATAAATTATTTGTCTTAGTAGAGTAAATCATAAATATATAATAACTTAGAAAGTTAAAGAATGATTGGAATGAAAAAGTAGAATTTATAACAGACCTTGGTAAGAGTGTGGTTGTTGAAAAAGCAGTGGATGAAAGCAAAAGATATAGAATTATATGGGTGTTCATAGAATTAATTCAAACACTTGAAATTGTGAATAGAAAGCATTGCTTCCTTTTAAATTATAGAAAAATTTCTATGGCTGTCAGTTGGTATTTAATTAAGGGTCATAAGTATTATGAAATTTTTTTATTGTTTTTGAAGAATGTTATAATTTGGATGTGATCTATTGTCTTTCAAAAGGCTAATAGACCTAAGTTTTAGTCCAAATACGTGTCCAATAATTGAGATGTGGTTGGATTATGACGCTGTGACATAGCCTATCAATTAGTCCACTGATGGGTGGTTTCATAGTTTGAAATATGACTTGAAGGAGATAAAAATTGAGAGGTGATTCTTGGTATAGGTATTAAATCATTGAGAGCATATTCTCCATGGCATTTATTCTTCATGACACTTTCTGTTCTCCTTTATTTTACTGGCTCCTTTTATACGAACAACCTTTTTTATATCATGTTTCAGATTTGTCACAAGGGTAAAATTAGTGAAACTAGATGATCAGGACTAAAATATTGATATTAGAGAACTCATTTCCTCTTTAAGTTGCATGTCCCTGTTAGTTTTACAAAGGGATGAACAGAGACTAAGACAAGAGTGAAGCAGAAATAACCCACACATATAGTATAATAAGGGAAGAGTATAGCAATATAAAGTTTCTTACCGATTGGAAAATCTCTTACTTCCTAATGAAATATATTTTTCTAGTGGCAAAAAAATGAGAAAATTATTCCATAGAGGTAAAAAACTGGAAAGAAAGCTCTGGGATCCTCGGGAGAAAAATGTGAAGGAGGAGTCAAGAATGGAGTTGCACTTGGGCCAGAGTAAATTTTCCTTAGAAAGGAGACATGGATAGAATATACTGAGGTGTTAAACGTCCAGTAACAATATGTATTTTAAAATGCTTAGAGTAATTTTTTATTGACACAAACGATAAGTTTGTCTATATCTTTTCATTGTTTATTTATTTATGTATTTATGTATTTATGTCTGTATTTATTTATCTAATTATCTAATTATCTAATTATCTAATTATCTATTTATCTATTTATTTATTTATTTTTACACTCTAGATTTTATTCCCATCCTGGTCAACCCTCCGACTCTTCCACATCCCATACCTCCTCCTCGCCCCCTGTCTCCAAGTGGATGTACCCACCACCCATCATCCACCCCACCAGACCTCTAAACACCCTGGGGCCTCCAGTCTCTTGAGGGTTAAGTGCATCTCCTCTGACTAAACCCAGATCCAGCAGTCCTCTGCTGTATATGTGTTGGGGGCCTCATATCAGCTGATGAATGCTGCCTGGTTGGTGGTCCAGTGTATGAGAGATCTCCGGGTTCAGGTTAATTAAGTCTGCTGGTGCTCCTGCAGGGAAGCCCTCCTCAGCTTCTTCCAGCTTTTCCCTAATTCAGCCACAAGCATTAGCAGCTTCTGTCCATTGGTTGGATGCAAATGACTGCATCTGATTCTTTCAGCTGCTTGTTGGCTCTTCGGAGTACAGTCGTGCTAGGTCCCTCCTTGTGAGCGCTCCATAGCCTCAGTAATAGTGTCAGGCCTTGGAACCTCCCCTTGAGCTGGATCCCACTTTGGGCCTGTCTGTGGACCTTCTTTTCCTCAAACTTCTCTCCATTTCCATCCCTGCAGTTCTTTCAGACAGGAGCAAATATGGGTCAGAGTTTTTGACTGTGGGATAGCAACCCCATCCCCCACTTGATGACCTGTCTTTCTGCTGGATGTGAGCTCTGTAAGTTCCCTCTCCCTACTGTCAGGCATTTCATCTATGGTCCCTCCCTTTGAGTCCTGACAGTCTCTCACCTTCCAAGTCTCTGGTACATTCTGGAGGGTCCCCTCAACCTCCTACCTCCCACCTCCCAGGGTTGCCTGTTTCCATTCTTTCTGCTGGCCTTCATGGTTTCAGTCCTTTTCACCTACCCAATACCAGATCATGTTACCCTCTTCTCCCCCCTCCCTGTCCACTTTCCTTTCCAGGTCCCTCTCTCCCCCCTTGTGATTGCTTTCTTTTCCCTCCCAAGTGGGATTGAGAAGTTCTCACTTGGGCCCTTCTGCTTGTTGACCTTTTTGAGTAATTGTTTTTTTTTTGTTTTTTTTTTGTCAGCCAAATAACTTTACTGGAGGATGGTGCTTTACTAATATTAACATTCTTGCGGTGTCCATATGTCAAAATACTGTCAAAATACCAATTGCATTCTTTACAAAAAATAGAAGAAGAATTACTACTAGCACTGGTATGGAACACAAATGACCCTAGTGAGCAAAAATAACAAATTTGGAGACATTGCAAAACTTAACTTCAAAACATACTATAAAGTAGTAGAAACAAAAACAGCATGGCATAAAATGCAGACATACAAATGAATGGAACACTATAGAGAATCAGAAGATGAATTAATCTCTATAGACAACTTATTTTCAGCAAAGGCCATAGTAGGATCATATATTGAAAAATGAAAGCCTCTTCAAAAGATGATCCTAGGAAACTGGACATACTTATACAGAAGAAAGAAGTTAAAGAGAATTAAATCCTGTTATGTATGGTGAAATGTGTCGAACCAGAGAACATTATTTTAAGTGAAATAAGCCAGATACTGAACAGGCCTGTCTTCACTTCTGTGTGGAAGCCAAAACATTGATGGCCAAGAACTAGAAAATAAATGTGAGGAGGGGTGTGGTCAACAAAGAGTACTTAAAGTATAGAAAGTCTAGTTAAGTAGGAAGAATAACTTCTAACACTGATCCCCATCGGAATTCCAACTCAATTCTTCATAGACTTAGAAAGAGCAATTTTCAAATTCATTTGGAACAACAAAAAACCCAGGATAGCAAAAGCTATTCTCAACAACAAAAGAACTTCTGGGGGAATCAGCATTCCTGACCTCAAGCTGTACTACAGAGCAGTAGTGATAAAAACTGCATGGTATTGGTACAGTGACAGGCAGGTAGATCAATGGAATAGAATTGAAGACCCAGAAATGAACTCACACACTTATGGTCACTTGATTTTCTACAAAGGAGCCAAAACCATCCAGTGGAAAAAAGACAGCATTTTCAACAAATGGTGCTGGTTCAACTGGCGGTCTACATGCAGAAGAATGCAAATTGATCCATTCCTATCTCCCTGTAATTTTTTTTTTTTTAATTTCCAAATCTATTTACTTTTTCTCATATAGAAAGCAAGTAGATGTTTATGTGTTTAAATGAAGAATAATTGGAAATGCTACTGTTTTGAGTGGGAAAGTATCTGTTAGTTACAGGTTCATACTCTAGTCTGTTCAAGTTCTTCAATCTGAAGGATCTTAAACATATTTCAGAAAGCAAGATCTCAAAAGAATTTAATAGTTCTAAGTCCAATTATTTCACCGATAAACATTAGTTTTTGAACTGGAGGATGCAAAAATGATGTCACACTCTCATCACAAAGGATATCAATCTTCTTCTAACCCCTTTCTAATACATAGAATCTCCCTAGACAAAGAGACAGAAATATATCATAAAACAAAATAAAGCATTGCATAGTGAGCAGCTAGGCAAATTAGCAAGTTGATGTTTATGAGTTCATAATTGTGGGTACCAAACTACCTCCTGCATTTGTAAAAATGTAATGATAGGTTATGTGTGCCTGTGTGCCCTTAGCATACTGTTTAGCTCATGACTGGACAGCACAAATCTTTTATTTTCAGATGCACAAGGAAAATGATGATATTTCTTGCATGAGCAATTTTGTGCTCCATTGCCCCTAATTGCGTGCTTAGGCTTCATTTTTTTGAGAGCTTACAATGACTCAGAAAAACTTAGGTCAATATTTGAGATCTTGCAGAAAAACGAAGAAGAAAAAATTGGATCTGCTGCTTGAAGGAACGGCTCATTAAAAACCCAAGGCCACACACTGAAATTAAGTACAAACCGAGCCTATAGGCAACACAAAATAATTTCATTACACAAAAGAAATAAGTAACAAACTGCCAAATTCAATAATAAAAACAAAGTGCAATAAATCAGCTCAAGAGGGAACTAAATCAATTCACAAAAAAGACATAACTGCTTCCTTAAAACCTTCCTTAAAATTTCTTTCTGTAATTGCTATCCTTGAAGTAGCATTGTACTTGCAAAAATAATCTACAAACTTTTATGTATATATTATAATTTACTATATTCATTAAAGACACCTTTTTCCTTTTGGGTTTATTTAAACTCTCATGGAGAAGCACTCTAGCAAGGCTATATGTGTTTTAATCTAACTTCTATGGCAACAAGTAATAGTGATCACATTCAGCAATTAGATACTAGAGGATTAACTAGAAAATATGTGGTAATGTTGCCCAATAATATTTGTGATATTTGATGCATTACAACATTGAGTTCTGTTGAAAAACCATCATACAATAGCTAATTTCATCATATAAACACTTTGTTTTGTTATGTGCATGAGATTTTTCAAAACTAAAAATATGAAATACAATTTTGTAAGGTAGATTCAACTTGTCCCAGGCTCCTCATTTGCTACCTAAGCACAGAGAGAAAAACATGTGTAGGATATTTTAGGTTTTTTTATTTAATAGCAGACCATAGTGAATTCCTATAATTATATGAGTCATTAAGAATTCACATAATTATGTGAGCCATTGATTATACCTATGCAACTTACATAACATAGCATAAAGATGATTATATGTATATATTTAATATTATCTATTAGAAACATACTACTATATTTTTTGTAATATTAAAGTTTTCCATTGTGGACAGTTTTGAGCTTCATTTAGTCCCTTTAGCTTAGGTTTTATTGTTAGCCCATATTGCAGCACTACAGAGGTGTGTTCAGCTCTTTAGAAAATGAGATTGTGTCTCTAGCATCTTCATCTAGCATCTACTTAAGTACTGAATTTGCTTTCTCTTAATTAATATTTCATTAAATCACTAAAATCAGGTATATGTATGAAAGTTTTAAACTTCATTTTTAAAAACAAAGATTATAATAGTAAAGAAGAACATATTAACAGTGGAAAACCAATCAAAAGTTAGCAGCTCTGAAAATTGTCTTCATAATTTGGGTCAGTGTTTGAACTGACATTACCACATATTTTTATTACTCTAAATGCATTATTTATACTGCTCTCTTCAGAATTAAGTTGATTAACAGAATACTACCAATTTATGGATTAAGAAAAATCTATATTCTAAGAATATTCAACAGCTATGCAATTGATATCCAAAAGTAATATAGTTGTAAAAACAGGCTAAAAACTTTTTAAAAAACTATTCATGATTAGCATACAAGAAAGAGATGACTTAATTTAAACATATATAAATATAATTATGCTTATTTGTGCCCACCAGATATGAATGATAGTACTTTTAAAATGTATTGTACATTGTATTAACTATTCTTATTAGATACAACTGTTTTCTCATTTAAATGCAAGAATTGGGCAATTAAATGGGCTGCATTCACAGTATCCCTGTTATGAGTCGTACAGGAGTGTGCCTTCCAAAATTTCATAGATTAAAGCAGTGACCCAGAAATGTTTGTGCTATTTTATCTAGCTGGTAATAAGAGTATGTTACTTTGGGCCTATCTCCCCCCGCCCCCTCTCTCTCCTCTCCCTTTATCCCTCTCTGTCTGAATCCTGTCAGCTATGAATTGAAAACCGTCCTGTAACACATGTCCCTTTCACTCTGATGTTTTGCTTAAGAGAATGGAAGAATGAATGAATCATTTGTAAACTACAAAATAAATAAATCTTTCCTTGAAATTTCATTCAATTATTTTGGTTTTAGCAACAAAGCACTGTCAATTATATCAGTTTATATTTTTAATAAGCTAAAAAGTCACTACTAACAGGAACATCTCTATTTACTGATACAGGAGTTTTTTTCTTAGCTGAGTAGCCCTTCTGTGTTAAAAAAGAATCCAATATTTTAAAGAAGACAGTGATTTTAGAGAATATTTAAAATTATACCTTGCAAACTTCATTATCTCTTATCCTAACTGCTCACCAGATCCACTCCCAGTCCTAGTCTGCTCAGTTGTCTGACTTTTATAAATAGCATTAACAGACTTCTTTTGTATACTAGCCTCCAGCTAGGTTTGACAATAAGAAGGGTTATTTATTTTTTCATCTAGGCATGTGCTAAATATATTTCTGATAACAGTTTTATCTTTCCACTACTATAATTCCTTCATTAAACAAAATGAGAATCACTTATCTGATTTTAGTTTGTAGACAGGAAAAATCATGTATATTACTTAAGGCCTTCAAATACAAACACACACACACACATACACACACACACACACATACACACACACACACACACACACATACACACACACATACACTCACATACACAACCTCACTGAAATCAGGTCGGCTGAAATCTGTGAATGGAAAAGAATATGAAGAACATAGTATTTTGTGTCAAGTGCACAACCAGGAAGTAGACATTTTAATGATATTAATGAATATTAATGCAGACCCTAATAGATATTTATTAGTCAATGATTTCTTTACAATTCAAAATGGGTGCATGGTAATTTATTATTTGTTGGTACTATAATTACTTAAGTTATCATTGGTAGTAATCAATTGTCTTCACAATCTGTGGGGTGGGGTTTGAAATAAAATAATAAACTCTTTAAAAATGATTAAGAATTTCTACAAAGTAACAACTAAAAATAAAATATTGAGCACTGTATAACACCATGAAATACAGAGCACTGTCACTCTGTGGGAAATAAACATCACTGATGCGTATACTGAGCAGTATCTTTAAAAGTAATATCAATAGAAGGAAACATTAATTGTGATAAACTATTGTTTATATTTGATTTATATAACAATCTTTCCAAAAAAAGAATATGAGAGGTTCAAGTTGGGAGATGGTGGGAAGGGGAACAAGGGAGAGATTAGGTGGAGACGGCTAAAATTAAGAGTTATTCGGACGTTTGTATTGCAACAATGCAGAAATAAGGTTTCTAAAATACATACACATATGAAGCCAATCTAAATGAAATTGCCAAATAACAGGGAATGTTATCCTTAACTGCCGATTTCTTGTCAATAAATGAAGCTGCAAATCTTGGGATATGGTTACCTGTAGTTGAGTTGTTGAACAAATGGCCATATCAGAATCCCCTAAAAACCCATGCAATTGTGTGGGGCAGTGGACCGTGAGAGGAAGCCTGTTAAGGTTCAGCTAAAGGCTAGAAGCCCCAGAGATCCTGAAAGGATGGTAGGAGCCTAGTCTCCTCCTGCCACCAGGACCCTTTCACATAGCTGTAGCCCACCAAAGAGAGATTTATGGCCATCTGTCACATAGGGAAAAGTATTAACCCTTCCACTTGTAGAAGAGGCATACCTGACATTGCAGACCAAGACAATAGGAAAAGAGATGTGACCACAGTCATGTAGGCCCAAACAGACTTCTCCACGTTAATGAGGTACCTAGAGGCCTGAAGAACTAGGCTAATAAGCTTCTCTTCCCAGACATTCTTCCCTGAAAAGGGTATTTAATCTAAGCCCACCCTGAAAAATGGAGTATTGTTTTACTTATCTACTTTATATCATGAAAATAAACAGTTTCGAACCAAGATCTGTCATGGGGAGCCATAAAGAAGATCTTTGCCTACAGAGCTGTAGCCTAATTTTGTATTTAAAGATCATTGCAAATCTACAGAACTTATATCAAATAAAGCAAGAGATAAAGATGAAGTCAATGGTCTGACCCCCTGGTGCTCTAGGAGACTGGACCATTAACCAAAGGATACACATGGAGGGACCCATGGTGGAGGCCACATGTGTGTCAGAGGAGGGTCTTGTTGGCCATCAGTGGGAGGAGGGTTCCTTGGGCCTGAGGGTGTTAGATGTCCGAGTATAGGGGAATGCCAGGGAGGGAAGACACGAGTGAGTGGGTGGGTAGGGGACTGCCCTCATAGAGGCAGGGGAGCAGGGAGGGGATAGGGGGTTTCCAAAGGGGATACCTGGAAAGGGAAAAACATTTGAAATGTAAATAAAGTATCAAAAATAAAAAATAGTCAAACACACACACACACACACAGAGAGAGAGAGAGAGAGAGAGAGAGAGAGAGAGAGAGAGAGATAAAGATGAAGTCAAAAGATTTAGCACAGCACAGAAAGTAACTTTAAATATTCAACTACTTGCTTTTACCCAAATCTGAAATAAATAATATCTATTGCCGGTGAATCAAGATTCTATAACATATGATAATGTTTCCACTTATAGGATCACTAAGCAATGACACAAATTTATATTTATTGCATATTGAATGTAAAGAGCTGTTTTTACCCTTCATTCAGAATGCAACAGGCAGAGATAATAGGATAGATGGTTCAATAGCATGTCATGGATTTTAAATTTTAATTGTCAAATGTTTGTTTGGAAGATACAAATCTGCTGAGTAGTGAGCCATCCGAAGTTGTTACCATTCCTTGCACACAAAAGATCATATGACAACACATCCAAACTTTCTGGTTCATTTCTCTCATTGCCAACAAAACAATAAATGAAAATGGATAAATCTTGGGGCTGTGGAGAGGGTTCAATTGTCAATTACATGTATTGTTCTTGCAGAGAATCCAAATTAGTTTCCTAGGACTCATGTTTGGTGGTTTACAACCAGTCTAACTCCAGGTCCAAGAAATTCAGTAGTTTCTTCTGAAGTATTCTGACACCTACAATCACATATTCATAGGACTACAGACACAAACACATGTGCACATAATCCAAATTTTCAAATACATTGTAAAGTAATACATAAAACAAATACCCAATTAATTAGGAAAATACTGATTCTACTGCTATTTGCTATTGACTATTTGACTAGTACAGAATGATTAACTGATATTTAAGAATAGCTGTATAATTTCATAGGCTAGATGAGATTCTCCTTCACTAAAGGTCAGATAATATACTTGTACTGAATCAATAATATATTCCTATATATCTAGCATGAACTATTTATCAGAGCAAACTCTTTTTATTTCTTAATTTATTTTCCTGACATGATACTAAGTAACATTGAAAACACTTCTTGGCACTGATCAGTGATCTTACATTGTCATTCAGGCTCTGCTACTCTTAACTCCTACTTTGTCATGGTGTTCTCTGAACAGAACTAGATTGCCTTGATACTCATACACAAAAATAAACAAAAATGTTTAGATTGTTACAGAGATGCATGCTAGAGAAAGAAATAAACTCCATATGATTGTGGACAAGGAGAGTAATATTATATTACACAAGGGTCACATGGTATGTCTGTATAGTCCTTCTTGAGAAAATGACAATTCTTAGGCAAATGGATGGAATTAGAACATATAATCCTAAGTGAGGTAACCCAATCACAAAAGAACACATATGGTATGCCCTCACTGATAAGTGGATATTAGCCCAAAAGCTCGGAATACCCAAGATACAATTCACAGACCACATTGAAGCTCAAGAAGAAGAAAGACCAAAGTGTGGATAATTCAGTCCTTCTTAGAAGGGGGAACAAAATACTCACAGGAGAAAATGTGGAGACAAAGTGTGGAGCAGAGACTGAAGGAAAGGCCATCCAGAGACTGTGCCCCCCGGGGGTCCATCCCATATACAGTTACCAAACGCAGACACTATTGTTGATGCCAAGAAGTGTCTGTTGACAAGAGCCTGATATAGCTGTCTGCTGAGAGGCTTTGCCAAAGCCTGACAAATACAGAGGTTGATGCTCGCACCCAGCCATTGGACAGAGCATGGGGTCTTCAATGGAGGAGTTAGAAAAAAGGACTGAAGGAACCCTTTAGCAAGAATAATAATTTCAACAGCAACCAACCAGACTCCCCAAAGCTCCCAGGGACTAAACCACCAACCAAAGAGTACACATGGAGGGAACCATGACTCCAGCCACATATGTAGCAGAGGATGGCTTTGATGGACATCAATGGGAGGAAAGGCTCTTGGTCCTGTGAAGGCTCAATGCCCCAGTGTAGGGGAATGCCAGGGAGGAAAGGCAGGAGTGGGTGGGTGGGTGGGCGAACACCCTCATAGAAGCAGGGGGATGAATAAAACCAATATCATATTCATCAGGAAAACACTTCTACTGTTATATGTGAAAATAATAGCTTTATTTGCTGTTGAATATTGGAATAGTACAAAATGAATTGTAATCTTAAGTCACTTAAGGCCATGATTCAAATATTGTTGACTTTCACTAATTAGACAAAATGTTTCTTTTTTTTTTTTTTTTTTTTTCGAGACAGGGTTTCTCTGTGTAGCCCTGGCTGTCCTGGAACTCACTCTGTAGACCAGGCTGGCCTCGAACTCAGAAATCTGCCTGCCTCTGCCTCCCAGGTGCTGGGATTAAAGGCGTGTGCCACCACTGCCCGGCGACAAAATGTTTCTTAAAGAATATGTGACCTGTAAGAATCTTGTCTAAGATGCCTATGAAACATCTCTGGGAAAGAGAGGGTACTGGTTGCTTCAATTTAGAACAAACTGTTCTCTGATTTGTTAAAAGATATTAAGTCTGAGTTATATGTAAACAATACTTTCTAGAGTAACACATAAATAGGAACCCCAAAACTGTGGATGAGTTTAATTAACACCTAGATTTTTCCAGTGTCTTAAGGCTAAGGAAATTCAACCTGGACATCTCCTATGTTTTTCTCATATCTGTGGAGCTGTGAACCTTATATCTCTATTAGAAGAAGAGAGCTGAGTTGGGCACCAGTGATTGAACACAATACCATGGTTTTTCAAAAAGCAATGTTCACACCAGGGAATCTTCTAAGTTTAAGTTCAAACGTCTGATTTTTGCCAAGATTAAGTTTAACTAGTACATCAATTTGTCCCACCTTATAATGTATGTATATAAACTTAGAAGACATTTTTAACATGACACAGAATACGTCCAGAAACTGTATGAGTATTTGAACTTAGATCACAGAGCACTTAGAGGTAGATGGTAAAACATTTGTTGTTGAAGCACTTTCAATATCAGAAAAAAAAAATCAAGAGAAGAAAACACTGAGAAGGTAATATAAAGCTTTATTCCATACTGGTAAGGAGCATATAAAATAGGTTTAGTACATTTTCAAATAATAGGGCATACAATTCACAAGACAAATCCCTATGCCATTGAAAATTTAAGACCTGTCAGCTAAACTGGAGATAAAATGCATGTATAGTAGGGCTTAAGTAGTGAGGAAACAGATGAGGTAAAGTTAATTTGAATATAAACAATAGATATGAATCAAAAATGATATAAGGGGTGTGAACAGGGCTAATGATTTATAAAGAATTGGCACACAACCATGTAAATGTCAAAAGACTGTTCAAGGCGTTCACTTGTGTTCTATTAGACTCTGAAATAATAATTATACTTATTTCCAGAGAGAGGGTTTTCAGTTAAAATTGACTGAAATAGGACAGAATAGGAATATTTGAAATTCTCAAATTGCTATAACTTTGAATTATTATAATTCATATTTTGTTTTTCAGAAAAAATATTGCTTATATTTATTCTCAAATAATTGATAGTTGCATGCTAATTTATCTATAATAATAGACAGTATGTTACAATCTCCTTTGTTTCAACTAAAAATAATATTTGCTTGGGGCTCTTGTCACTCTCTAAGAATATCATGGCCTTATTATTTTTCACATGAAGGAAATCATTTCCTGAATAATTTTAATTTATACGCTCAAAAGTAATACTAGAAGATTAAAATTTAAGGACACTCATGTTTACATCCACAGATACACCATGTTTTGTCAGCCACTATCCTCTATAGCAAGAAAATAAAAGAGATAAATATATCATGCATATATTTGGAATTTACTATCTGCATTCAGGATTAAGCAGAAAACAGTAAGAATGCACAATGCATAGTTTTGCAGTCCGTTCATTAACATTGTGTTGCTTTCACTCCATTGTCTAGAAGGTTGTACCTTTATTACAACCTCACCAATATCCATTCTTAAAAATTCTCTATTTTTTTTATTATGCTCACATATATTTTAGAACTATTCTACTAACCACTCTTAGCAGTGCTTGCAAAAATGTGACTTCATATGTTACTTTTTAATGCCAGTCAATGTCTTGAACAGCAATCAGGAAGAGAATCATAGCAGCCCAATATTTCCAACTCTGTTTCATGCCTAGGGAGAAAAACACATTTCTCTACTTTTGTTTTGGGCAGTTGATATAGTCACTGCACTGTTTATTTGACACTAGTTGCAGAAAACAAAACAAAACAAAACAAAACAATCCCACCATCAAAACAACATGCTCCCAAGCACCAGAAAACTATAGGGCTCTTACTAGTGCATACTGGGGGCTCTAATCTATTGAGACATGGAGGCTTAACTAGAAGTTTAAACCCCAAAGGATAAAAGAAATTGTTGGAAATGATAATGTTCAATAAGCCAGGAGGCTTTAGGTAACCTTCAGTTGCAGAAAGTGATGACTTTTGACAAAAGCAATGGATTCTAAGTTTTCTTTTGATTTGATAAATTTTACTTAATATTTCTATCAATTTTTCCTAGTTAAACTGTAATTCAATTGACCAAAGTAATTTAGAGTATTATGAGTCAGATTTTGCAATGGGTAATTTTGCTTACAGAAATGGAAACAGACCACTTATGCCTATTTAACCATTTTCCGGGCAGGAGAAAAATTTCAGGTCACTGGTCAATAATGCGGTTACAATTTTAAATGTGAGGTAACCAGTTAGAGGAAGCACGAAAAAGTTGACAACAAGCTTTACTATCCCTGAGAGAAAGAAATGTGGCTGGCAGCATTTTCCCTAAGGATTAATAGAATTTGTACAGATGACAAGCAGGTCACAACGATTACACCCACCACTTTGTAGCTTTTCAATTGCTGTTATCCTCCTGTAGCAGTGTGTGAAAATGTTGGCATGAAGATTAAATGTGTTGATTATTATAACTGGATAAATACAGTAATAAAATGTTACTCAAATAAAAATATTGGCAAAATTGTCAATCTAACTACCAAGAGAATCAATTCATAAAACAATAATACACATATTAATAAATTTACATCTGGAAAGATAGAATATGGTTACTTTGGCAAAATCAGAGGTAACGTAAAAACTAATGTTCCTAGAATCAAGTGTAACAAAAGACAGTCATAATCTGAATTTCTTCGATGACATCACAGTTTTATGAGGTCTCAGAGAGTAAATTGATATAAAGTGAACATTTCTTCTTTTAGCAACAGTTGTTACTAGAATGCCTCTTTTTTTTTTTTTCTTTTTTCTTTTTTGTCTATGATCATTATATTACAGGAGTAATAGTGTCCATAGTTTCCTGCAGATAGTGTTCAATGCTGGGACATATGACAAAACCATTAAGTAATTAAGAATGTTAAGGTATGGTTGGAGTTGAAAATGGCTCCATAGGTCAAGTCTTTGTTATGCAAGTACAAAGGGCCAAGGTCAGATCCACAGAACCCATAAAAATCAAAGAACTTGATTATATTTATATCCCGGCACAGTGAAAGCAGAGACAGTAGGATTAGAGGGACTTGCTGGTCATCAAATCTCATTCAGCTAACTCTAAATTCACTGAATGACACTTCATGGAACAAATTAAATGTACATAATTAAGGAAGACTCCAAAGTTGCTTCTGGCCTCCATTAATGCACGAACAAGTTACCTTGCCATCCTATACAGAAACAATATAATAGGCTTACATAATTTGAGGAAAATTTTTCTTAGTCAAATAAGTGCATGGGTAGCATTAAACCAGTTTTACTTTAAATATCTATTTTAAACCCTTAATAGAGAAGTGCAAGGATAATTGTAAGTCAATTGAGCCCCAATTCCAAAGGAATCTATTCTTCGTTTGTTCTAACTTGTGTACCTTGTTAAGATTAGAATACACTTACACATGAAATAAATATGAGAAACTTTCAGAAAACCCAAAATAATTTTTTCATACTGTTGACTATGGATATGTCTCTAATGTGATCAATTAAGTTGAATCATGCCTGGAATTTATTTTGATATTTAGCCTTATCCTATTTCTTCCATTCATTCCACCCTCTCTTGTATTTTATGCACTTACTGTGTTCAGTACCGCTGTATCTGATTGGGCTTCCAAACATAGCAGGAGCCAATGTCACTGTGAAGCCAGCTGGCATGGGCTACCTTGGAGAAAGCAGCTGACTTCTGTTTTGACAGACTACTCATTCCGACGTGTCCTGCTTATAATTCATTCACCATCCTTCAAACAAATTAATCGAGAATAGAAATATATCAGCTATTAAAACGAATGAGATTGATTGATGGAGAGTGCTGATAAACAGATGCTTTTAGCATAGTGGTTTACAGAACTTTCCATGATTCCATTTGTAAGGGAAGAAAACACATTTGGAAAGTTCAAATAGAAGACATGGGGAGCATTTAGTTTCATCTGTGTGTCTGTCTTCTCTCTACCAATCTGTCTATTTATTCTGTCAATTTCCAGAGCTCTGCTCATTTAGCTCTCCTACTTTCCTTTTCTAACCTATGTATCTTTATGCATATGTGTGGGGTTTTTGTGTTACCCGTCATATACTATTATCTTCTTTAATATGAAACAGAGTTTTCATTTAACTTGTAATCAAAGTTCTCCAGGAATAACAACAATGATAAAAACCCTTATTTCACCAAGTAGTGAATTCTTTGTCTAGTGTTTAGAATATTAAATATATTTTATATTGATATTATGATTATTATGTAATAATGGAAATTAGTCATGGCTTTGCTCTCCAGAAGAGTTTAAAAGGAGACTGCCACCTTTCCCATCTGAAAGACCTCCAAAGATCAGAGAGCTAATCTTAGAGATTCCCCTTTCACAAGCAGCTTCTCAGTACTTCCTCCCTCTGTCCTCCTCTGTCCTCATTGCTTCTGATTCCATCTCTTTCCACCACACCCCAAGCAGGAACAGCATTCAGTCAGCCAAAGATATCTAATCTGTTTCCTCTGAGATTCAAGCATTCTCGACTTGGGTCCCCCTTGTTGCTACTTAGCTTCTTTGAGTCTGCAGTTCAGAGAATGGTTATCCTGTACTCTATGACTAATATCTACTAGTAATTAAGAATATCTCATGTTTGTCTTTCTGGGTCTGGATTATTGCAATCAAGATCATCTTTTCGAGTTTCATCCACTCGCCTGCAAATTTCATGATAACATTGTAATTGCTGAGTAAGAGCCAATTATGTAAATAAACCACATGTTTTTATCCATTCTTCAGTTAAGAGACATCTAGGTTGTTTCCAGTTTCTGGCTCTTTGAAATAAAAATGCTATTAACAAATTTGAAAAAGTGTCCTTGTGGTGTGGTAAGTATTCTTTACAGTATATGATCAGGAGTTGTATGGTTGGGTCTTGAGGAAGATCTATTTCCAATTTTCTGGGAAACTGCCAAATTGATTTCCAAAGTGGTTGTACAAGTTTTTGTGCCCATCAGCAATGGAAGAGTGTTCCCCTTGCTTCACATCCTCACCAGTATGAGCAGTTTCTTGAATTTTAGATCTTAGCCATTCTGAGAGGTATAAGATGGAATCTCAGATGTGTTTTGATTTGAATTTCCCTGATGACTAAGTCTGTGGAACATTTTGTTAAGTGCTTCTATGCCATTAGAATTCCTTTGTCAAGAATTTTCTGTTTATATCTGTCTGTAATTTTTTTTTTTTTAGTAAATTGGGCTATTTCGTTTGTTGATGTTTTACTTGAGTTTTTTTTTTGCATATTTTGGATGTCAACTTTCTGTCAGATTTGAGATCGTGAAAGTTCTTTCCCATTCTTTAGGCTGCTCTTTGATCCTTTTGACAGTGTCCTTTGCCTTACAGAAGCTTTTCTGTTTCATGAGGTCCCATGTATTAATTTTTTTTTCTGATTGCCTGATCTGCTGGTGTTCAGTTCAGGAAGTTTATCTCCTATGCCAATTCTTTGAAAGCTCCTTCCAACATTCTCCTCTATTAGATTTAGTGCATCTGGTTTAAAGTTAAGGACTTTGATATGCTTGGAGCTGTGTTTTGTGCAGAGTGATAGACAGGGATCTATTTGTATTCTTTTACATGCAGTTACACTATTAGAAAAGCACCATTTGTAAGGTGCTTTATTTTATCCATGGTATAGTTTTGGCTTCTTCTAAAAAATCAAATGTTCATAGGTGATTGGATTTACTTGTGCTATTTCTCTTCAATTCCATTGATGACCCTCTCTGTTTCATGAAAGTACCATGTGATTTTTATTATTATTGTGTTGTAGTACAGCTTGAAATCAGAGATGGTGATATCTTGAGAATTCTTTTGTTTTACAGGATTACTGTTACTACCCTGTTTTTGTTTGTTAGTTTGTTGGTTGGTTGGTTTGTCGGGTTTTGGTCTTTGCTTGTTTGTTTGTTTGATTTTGCTTTTTGATGTTGTTTTATCTTTCCATATGAATTTGTGTATTGTTCTTTCAAGGTCTGTAAGCTATTTTGTTGGAATTTTAATAGGAATTGTATTGAATCTAAAGATTGCTTTTGGTAGGATGGTCATGTTTGTTGTTAATCTACTAAGCCATAAGCATGGGAGATCTTTCCCTCTTCTGAAGTCTTTTTCAATTTCTTTTTTCAAGGATTTGAAGTTCATGGCGTATATATCTTTCACTTACTTGGTGAGAGTTACACGAAGATATTTTTATTATTTGTGGCAAATGTGAATGGTAGTGTTTTCCAAGTTTCTTTCTCAGTCTGTTTATTATTTGTATATACTAGAGCTACTGAAATTCTGAGTTAATTATGTTTGAAGCCACCTTGCTGGAAATGGTTTATGAATATCTTATTGAATATTTTTACATCAATTTTCAAAAAGGAAATTTCTGAAAAATTATCTTTCTTGGTTGAGCCTGTGTAGCTTAGGTATCAGGGTGACTATAAGCCCACAAAATGAATTTTCCTTCTTTAGTGTTCCTTCCATTTCTATTTTTTTAGTAATGTGAGGAATATTGATATTAGCTCTTCTTGGAATATATGGTAGACTTCTAAATTAAAACCATCTGGCTCTGGCTTTGTTTTGTTTGGGAGACTTTGAATTAATGGTTCTATTTCCTGAGATTTTATAGAACTATTGAAATTGTTGACCTGATCTTGATTTAACTTTCATAAGTGGTATCTATCAGGAAAATTGTCTATTTCCTTTAGACTTTCCAATTTTGTGTCAAACAGGTTTTTGAAGTAAGATCTAATGATTTTCTGAATTTCTTCAGTTTCTACTGTTATGTCCTCATTTTCAATTATTTTTTTTTAATTTTGATATTGTTTCTCTGAGTCTTTTAGTTAGTTTGGCTCAGGATTTGTTTATCCTCTTAATTTTCTGAAAGAACCAACTTTTTGTTTCTATTTTACTGATCTTAACTCTAAGTTTCATCATTCCCAATTGTCTACTCCTCTTGCATGTGTTTGGTTCTTTTTGTTCTATAGCTTTCAATTATGCTATTTTGTGAAATCTCACTAATTTGTTTGTGAAGGCAATTATTGCTATGAAATTTCCTGTAACTTTAATTTTTTTCAAATCCTATTTTTGATGATGGTTCCTAAAAGCTGTATTGTCTCTTGTAGCCCAACACCCACCAGAGGTATTGGAAAAGAAAGGATATAGGGAAGTGGACCTGTTTAGAAAGGTTCTTTGGTGCAACTCCTGCCTGTGTTGTCTGGAAATCAGCAGTCAGTTCAAAAGATAGCCAGCAGCAGCAGCTTGATCCGTGAAGCAAACACTTTAAAGATATACCAGCAGTCCAGTTCAGTAGAGTCAGGATAGCAAATGGTGGTGACAGGACCTAGCAGAGACAGCTAGGCCTCAGTCTCAGCTCAGGTCAGAAGGAAGGATGAGCAGGAACACCAGCAGAAGTTCTTGGCTGTGCCTCTTTCAGGGAAGTGAAGATCGAAGACTCAAGACTCACAAGTAGAACAAGCCAAGCTCTGTCTCCATCACGGCATTGAGTTCTATTTATCCAAACATCATTTGTCCTCCATGTGACTTGCCTCAGCACATGCAACCAATGCACATGCAAGCTCAAGTCTGCAGAGTCCTGACAAATGCAACTCATCTAACGAATGTAAGGCAGACAAATGCATGTCTGTTGTTAGCTAAGAATCCTTCATCACGTGTCTTTTCATGTGTTTGCTTTAGCAGCACATCCTTTCTCTTGTGTCTGCTTCCAGGAAACATTACTTCACGAGTCACCTTAGCATTTCATCTGTGTTCACTTTGATGGAATGTTCCTTCATGTGTTTGCCCCAGCAAAATACCATCCAGTATAAACAGCCTCTCCAAAGAAATCTTAAATTTCTACTTTACTTTCCTCTTAGCACTGCCTTCTTTGTGTCTCATTAGTTTGGGTACATTATACATTCATTTTCAATGAATTCTACAATATTTTTAATTTTTTTTTTTTTTAGACTTTTTCCTCCTTTTTTTATTTTTGATACTTTATATACATTTCCAATGTTTCCCCTTTTCTGAGTCTCCTCTTTGGATACCCCCATCCCCTCCCCAACCCGCCTCTAGGAGGGAATTCCAACTCCCACACCCCTCCCGACCACCCATCCCCATATTCCCGCCTTGACATTCCCCTTTACTGAGGCCTCTAACATCCTCAGGCCCAAGGGCCTTTCCTCTCCCCCTGATGGCCATCGAGGTCATCCTCTGCCACATATGTGGTCCAAACCATAAGTCCATCAATGTGTATTCTTTGGTTGGTGGTCCAAACTCCAGGAGGACCGGGGGGAGGTCAGGTCCATTGACTCTCTTGCTCCCTCCATGGGGCTGCAAATTCCCTCAGCTCCTTCAGACCTTCCTCCAACTCCTCCATCTGGGACCTCACTCTCAGTCCAGCGGTTACTGTTATGTGAAACTTGGGCGTTCTGAACTTTTGGGCTAATATCCGCTTATCAGTGAGTACATACCATGTTCCTTCT
>CM052712.1:48707837-48785325 GCA_028551405.1 Uromys caudimaculatus
ATGTAACAAAGATACATGCTCCACTATGTTCATAGCAGCCATATTTATAATAGCCAGAAGCTGGAAACAACCCAGATGTCCCTCATCAGAGGAATGGATACAGAAAATGTGGTACATCTACACAATGGAGTACTACTCAGCTATAAAAAACAATGACTTAATGAAATTTGCAGGCAAATGGATGGAACTTGAAAATATCCTGAGTGAGGAAACTCAGTCACAAAAGAACGAACATGGTATGTACTCACTGATAAGCGGATATTAGCCCAAAAGTTCAGAATGTCCAAGTTTCACTTAACAGTAACCACTGGACTGGGAGTGAGGTCCCAGATGGAGGAGTTGGAGAAAGGTCTGAAGGACTGGAGGGAATTGGTAGCCCCATGGAGGGAGCAAGAGCGTCAATGGGCCTGACCCTCCTCCTGGTCGTCCTGGAGTTCAGATTACCAACCAAAGAATACACACCTATTGACCCATGGTTTGGACTACATATGAGGCAGAGGAATCACCTCGATGGCCATCAGAGAGAAAGGAGAGGACTTTGGGCCTGAGGGTGCTAGAGGCCCCAGTAAAGGGGAATGTCAAGGTGGGAATATGGGAATGGGTGGGCAGGTAGGTGGGAGGAGGAATTCCCTCACAGAGGCGGGGAGGGGAGGGGATAGGGGGTTTCCAAAGAGGAGACCCAGAAAAGGGGAAACATTGGAAATGTAAATAAAGTATCAAAAATAAATAAAAAAAGAAAAAAGAAAAGGTACATGCAAGAGAAATAAATGATATTTTTTAATTAATAAGGAAATCAATAGGTTGGAAAAACTGGTAAAATGAGGGGATAGTTTAAACATACTAGAGGATATGTTTTTTTTTATAGATTCTAATCATTAATAAATGTGTACTATATGGGATAACCAGTAGTATATTGTCATTTAAAACTTCATTATTATTATTATTCCTTATTTAAAAACTTAGGTCCTTCTTAGAAAAGGGAAGAAAATACTCATGGGAGCAAATATGGAGACAAAAATGTAGAGCAAAGACTGAAGGAAAGGCCATCCAGAGACTGTCCTACTTGGGGATTCATCCCATGTACAGTCACCAAAACCAACACTATTGTGGATGTGAGGAAATGCTTGCTGAAAGGAGCCTGATTTGGCTGTCTCCTGAGAGGCCCTGCCAGAGCCCTACAAATACAGAGGTGGATGCTCACGGCGAATCATTGGTCTGAGCTCAGGGTCACCAATGGAGGAGTTAGAGAAGACACTGGAGGAATTGAAGGGGTTTGCAACCCCATAGAAAGAACAACAATACCAACCAACCAGACCCCCCGAGCTCCTGGGGACTAGGCCACCAACCAAGGAGTACACATGGCTCCGGCTGCATGTGTAGCAGAGGATGGTCTTCTTGGGCATGGATGGGAGGAGAGGTCCTTGTTACTATGAAGGCTCGATAGATGCCCCAGTGTAGGGGAATCATGGGTGGGGAGGCAGGGAATGGTTGGGTAGGTGGTGGAACACCCTCATGGAGGCAGGGGGTGGGGGTATGGGATAAGGAGTTTCTGGGAGGGGGAAAGACCAGGAAGGGGGATAACATTTGAGATGTGGATAAAGAAAATATTCAATAAAAAATAAAAATAAAGACAATAAATTAGGGTATAAAGTCTATTTGCAACAAATGCTATTAAAATATTTGAAAAATAATTACTTGGAAGTAATACGTATAAGTATGCTGCAATACTTGTTTTCAAAAATCCCAAACCTAGCTAATGTGCTTTAATTTTTGCTAAGAATAGTTTTCAATGAGAACATTCATAGAGAGTTATCAATAGAGAATTTCTATCAAAATAAAGATTGTCTTCCTTTTCTTTGCAGCATAAAAAAAATCTATGGAAAAATAAGGCCTAAAATTTTATTCAGTTGATTATCTTTTGTCTCAAACTTCTGTTTGAGAAGCTCAACAAACATCTTTCACACACACACACAAAAAAAAAAAAAAAAAAAAAAAAAAAGAGCTATTCATAAATAGAGAAGTTCTATATGTACTAATCTAGTTTGAGAGATATTTGCCAAAAAATGTCAAATGCTAATAAATTTCTCCAATTGCCATTGTTAAAGTAAATCACCAGCCTGGCCACTCCTCTGGGAAACATTTAGCAGACATGTTCTAGTTTTTAAACTAAATCTTCCATGCTTATAAGATTCTCAATGTCTCATCATTTCTAATGTTTTGAGGGTCTTTGATTCTGAGTTCCTTTCTTGCTTAAGACAGCCCTTCTGGCATTTTTAATGAATTAATGAACTTGCGATCATGCTCAAAATTTTCTGGAAGAAGGTAGGAAGTCTGCATTTTCACATAGTCTTCGACTTGGCAGAAAATCATTACAATAAGGTCTGTATGTCACCAAGAACTTCCTCTTATGATTTCGCCCAGTTTGAGCCAAAAGGAAGTTCAAATCTGGCAATATATTTTATAGTTACAGTGAGGAAAAAGTAGCTAGTGTTCACATTTGGCTGAAAAACAGAAACTATGAAGTTTTACATTTAAATGTGGCTAATTTTGATACATCCAAGTGGCCAAGTTTGTGTCACTTGCATGCTAAAGAGTATGTTGTAAATCTGAACTTCTTCTTGTTTTCATCCTTTGTATATATGACTTGCACTCTAGTGTTTAGCAATTAAAGTGTGTTTCTGAAGATTTTAGTGTTTTCATGATGGAAACACAATAGAAGCAAAAGACTACCCAACACCGAAAACCTAAACCAATACCCACCTTTTATTTTACAGTTAAACAAAACCAAAAAAAAAAAAAAAAGTTTCTATATTGACTCTATCGGGTTCTTTGCCTACTAACACAGTATAGTCTTGCTGGACTAACTATTAAAATCCTTAGGTCAATTGTCATCAACATTACTGGTGTAATTCAGTTCTGTGGGACTGTGAAAGGCAGCCTGGTTTCTGGTTGAGCTAAGGTTTAAAACCTGGCAACCCAGTAGGGGGTCCCCAGCAGAGACATCCGTTCAAGGGAAGGTAGGCATTTTGCCATGCTCCTGGGCCCCAGGCTCCTGACACAAGGCCACAGCTCTCCATAGATATGTGACCATCAGTCACATAAGGGCAATGCCCAAGCCCCTCCACAGGTAGAGGTGTGGTCATGTAGCCTCAAGACATTCCCATTTTAATGAGGCACCTAGAGGCTTAGTCAATAAACTCCCCTACCTCTTCCTCTCTCCAGCCACTCCTCCCTGCAAAAGGTATTTTAATCTCAGGCCCACCCTGAGAATGGGGTGTAAGATTTCACTCACTGCCACTCTCCACCATAACAATAAATGCCCTAAAAACCATGGACAGTCTCTCTTCATTGGGATCTGCCAAGGAGAATAATGGAACAGGCCTTCCTCTAAACAGCTGCATCTAGTCTCCAGCAGAAGGCCTCTCAATACTCCCAGCCACAACCTCTGCCAAACCAAACAAGCTAGCAAGTGATAAGCCAAGGACACGGTCAGGCAGGACCCAGCCAGGCTCCTCCCCACTTCCCCCCTTGGCCCAGGGTTAGATCCAGCCCATGGGCCACCCCTCCATTCTCAGCACATCCAAGGCATCCAGTAGCACCTGGGATGCCCAAGAGCCTGGGAACCAGATGAAACTGGCTCCATGTAGTCCACAAGCCTGCATGCCACATTCCCCCACCCCTGGCCAGTGTCCCTCGGCTTCTCACAGTCTTACACCCTCCTGGAGGTGCCCTGGGGTGAGCAAGGTCAAATTTCCAGATGCCCAAGCCCAGGGCAAACACAGGACTCACCACCACCTATAACCCAACACAGTTCATTAAAGATATAATACTTGTTATCTTTTTTGCTTTGTTGGCTCTCAGCCTAGCTACTCTTAGACTATACAGGTGGCTAAAATTAGAATCTACAAGTTGGTGACAAATGTACTTTAATACACTTCAAAACCATCAAGAGAATCAAATTCATTATGTAATGGGAAATTATCTGAGTCCTGCTCTAAGTTAAGTACTGTTTTACAAGGAATTGGGTTGTTAGAATGGAGGTGGAGGGCAATTATGGGAAAGATGATACTTTCTAGCAAAAGAACAGAATCTATATTTAAGCTAGAACTGTTCCATTTTCTCCTCCATTAAGAATTAATCCCCTTGGGAAGATCATTCACCAAGGAAAGACCACCCCTCAAGAAGGAAAGTTCCCTAAAAGCCATACTAAAGAGATAGGAAAATTAACTGAGTGCTAATTCAGAATTAAGTTTCTTCTTTCTTCTTGTCTGTTTCCTTTGTTCAGTGCATACATATGTTTTTTTTTTTTTTTCTGGAAATTTGAACTTCCTTAATATTCCTCAAAATTATCTTCACAACTCCACAACTACAAAGGAGCTGTGCTTATCTACCACATGGCTTTCTCCATTCCAGTTTACCAACACTAATTTCCCTCCTTCTATTCTCCATTATTTTCATCCTAACAGCTGTCAAGATATGATTCTTGCCTTCCTTGGTGCTATTTGGTTATACAAAACAAAATTGTCCAGTTTCTGACTATTATGAATAAAGCTGGTAAGAATAGAGTTGAACAAGTATCTTTGTGGGATGTTGAAATATCTTTGGGGTATATGCCCAGGAGTGGTATAGCTGGGTCTTGAGGTTGAACTATTCTGGTTTCCTGAGAAACTGCCATATTGATTGCCAAAGTGGCTGTCCAAGTTTGCACTCCCACCAGCAATGTGTAAGTGTTCTACTTGCTCCATATCCTCACCAGTATGTGCAGTCTCTTGAGGTTTTGATCTTAGCCATTCTGATGGATGTAAGATGGAGCCTAGAAGTTGTTTTACATTGTTTTTCCCTGATGGCTAGGAACTTTAAACATTTCTTTAAATGCTTCTTGGCCATTTGAAATTCCTCTATTGAGAATTATCTGTTTAGTGTTTTTGTTTGTTTGTTTGTTTGTTTGTTTGTTTTTTTGAGTTTTAAATTCCTGAATTTCCTCATTTTTTTCTTTTTTGTTTTTATTAGGTATTTTCTTTATTTACATTTCAAATGTTATTCCCTTTCCCAGAGGTAAAGTTTAATAAATCTGCAGCAAAGTCACCAGAAAAATCAATAAAATAAGATACACAGATTTATCCTTGTTTAGGGAGCCTATAACTTACCTAATGTGATAAGTAAAGTTTTGGTAGGAATCCATGAACACTGAATGATCTCAACCTTCAGACCTAGAACAAAATGTTAAGACTGTGAGAATGTGGTATATAGATTTTATATAGGAAAAATATGAATGATTATTTGCAGAAAAAATATGAGAACTTGCAAGAGTATTGATAATTTCCCTTATCCCATATGAGGCAGATTCTCTTTCAGGTCTTGAAACTCTTATGTCTAAGTGGCTGACTTTAGCCAAGGAGAAAGAAACTTATTTGTCAAAGTGAAGAACATATACTTTAAGATTTTACACTACTTGACATTTAAGAACATACTGTTATCAAAGGAGTGACCCTGTATTAGATTGGAAGGTCAGGAAGAGCATGTGCTCTGTAGACCTCGGTTGTTTCAGCTGCCAGTTAATCAACTGCCTGAAGAAGAGCTACCTCGCTGAGCAGAAGGTAACCACAGACAAATACATTACCACAGCTGAAGCTAACAGAAGATGAAATTGCTAAACCAATAATTTACTTTAACTTCAAGCAATCTAGGTTTTGAATAGTTTGACACATGGGAAAAATTATCAGATGATTTGGTTTATCTGATGATTTGGCATATACAATTTTCACTGTGTAGCTCATCATAGTATATGAATAAGAGGACATATATGAGAATCTTTGGACAATCGCAATGTGCACAATATACAACAGTTATAATTGATTGGTAAATTATCATTTCGGATGCCTTTGTAAAGCTTACCTTTTAGAATAAAATACTGATACTTCTGTAATTTCCCCATGCAATTCTCTTGTTCATAACTTAAGACATTACATTCTTCTTTCCGAACAGTTATTTGTTGGTTTTTTTTTTTTCTTTCTTATATAGGCGGTGATTACTAAAAGCAGTTCTACAATACTACAGTAAGCAGAGTATGAAGGTCAAGTTATTCTTTACTGTAAATTCACATCCAGTGAGTAAGATGTATATTGAACACAGCCACAGAGAGACATTTCAGTGTGAATAGCAGGAATATCAACATACAGACCCAACAACAAAACACCAATATCTCTTGATCTTTAGTACCTAGGTGAAGTTAATAATAATTATCATATTTTTAATTTATGTTATTCATTTGTCATTTAGTCTCAGCCTACCATAGATACATTTTTCATATTAACATGGTTATAACTTCTATTAACACATTCTAAATTATTTATTTGAAATGGTGTTTCTGTATTGTTCTTTCTCTTCTTCACTGTGAAATTTATAATATTGATCTTTATCAGCATTGCTTTAGCTTATTGCAGAAATGTACTGCAAAACTACCAGGCATTTCATGAGCTTAAAATACAAAAATTTATACCTAAACTTCTAAATCTAGAAAGTTTTTAAATCTTGGATTTCTGTCTAGACCAACACATTCTTCATTCAATCGTATGCTATTAGTGCAAATCAAAGAAGACAAAAGTCCTAGAGAGATTACGGATACTACAAACAAACCTCAAAACAGTAAAGACAGTTTACAAAATGCATATTGCCAACATTAATTTAAATAGAGAGAAAGTCAAAGGAATTATATTAAGTTGAGTAACAAGTAAAGGTTTTCTACTCTTGCCATATTTATTTAATAAAATACTACTTTGGGCATAGCTTGAGTATATGTGTCATTAAAAATCCCTACCATTGTTGGTGGGATTGCAAGCTGGTACAACCACTGTGGAAATCAGTCTGTCAATTTCTCAGAAAATAGCACATAGTACTACCTCAGGACCCTGCTATACCACTCCTGCACATATACCTAAAAGATGCTCCAACATATAACAAGGATTCATTCTCCAATATATTCATAGCAGCCTTATTTATAATAGCCAGAAGCTGGAGAGAACCAGATGTCCTTCAACAGAAGAATGGATACAGAAAATGTGGTACATTTGCACAATAATATATTACTCTGCTATTATAAACAATGACTTCATGAAATTCTTAGCAAATGGATAGAGCTAGAAAATATCACCCTGAGTGAGATAACCAAATCACAAAAGAATGCACATGGTATGCACTCACTGATAAGTGGATACTAGTCCAAAAGCTCAGAATGTCCAAGATGCAATTCACAGACGACATGAAGCTCAAGAAGGAAGACCAAAGTGTGGATTCTGTGGTCCTCCTTAAAAGGGGGAACAACATACTTATGGGAGGAAATGCAGAGACAAACTGTAGAGCAGAGACTGAAGGAAAGGCCATCCAGAGACTGCCCCACCTGGGGATCCAGCCCATATACAGTCACCAAACCCAGAGACTATTCTGGATGCCAAGAAGTGTTTGTTTACAGGAGCTTGATATAGCTGTCTCCTGAGAGGTTCTGCCAGAGCCTTACAAATATAGAGGCAGATGCTGGCAGCTAACCATTGGACTGAGCACAGGGTCCACAATGGAGGAATTAGAGAAAGGACTGAAGGAGCTGAAGGGATTTGCAACCCCATAGGAAGAAAACCATATCAACCAACCATACCCCCCAGAGCTCCTAAGGAATAAGCCACCAACCAAGAACACATAGAGGGACCTATGGCTCCAGGCACATTTGTAGCAGCAAAGGCCTTGTTGTGTTTTAATGGGAAGAGAGGCCCTTGATCCAGTGAAGGCTCGATGCCCTAGTGTAGGGGAATGCCAGGGTGGGGAGGCAGGATTTCACAGGTGATTGTGGGAATACTCTCATATATCCAGGGGAAGAGGGGAAGGAGTGAGGACCTTGAAAGGGGATAACATACGAAATGTAACTGAAGAAAATTTCCTATAAAAAAATTACTTTCTCAATGACACATGTTTTCCAGGAAGACCACACCTACAAGACCACAACTTCTAATACTGCCACCCCCTGTGAGCCTATCATTCAAACACATGAGCACATGGGGGACATTCATATTCAAAGGAAAGACATAAACATTTTTGTATTTTGATATGCAATGGTGCTCTTCTTGAAAGGTATGATAATACAAGGTGGCAAAAAACTGTGGAAGTAGGCAAGCACTATTTGACTTGATATAAGGCCTATTTTTTGAAATAAAACCCATATTTAACATCACTTGGATGACAAAGTTCTTGAGATTAGATATCCCATAGATATTAGGGAAAAGTAAATACTACTTTAATACAAAAGAGAGATGGCAATAAATTGACTTCTAGTGATATTGTTCTATATTCATTTATCAGTGCCCACCTTAGCTATTATCAATAGAAGTTGCTTCTGCAGAACATAGAAACTAATACAGAGACCCACAGCTGGACACTATGAAGAGAGTGAGAAACCTTGGAATATCCAACACTAAATGGGATGTCTCTGTTAAGTTTTTTCTATAAGGATTAGAAATCCTGTGGAAAAGGATATGAAAAGACTTTATGTAGAACACTAATCAAAGAAAGCATTATAAACAGCAAGATTGATGTTTATGATTCTTATTTTATGTTATATGCATAAGGAAAGCATAATAAAGGCATTTGATAATGTCACATACAGAAGAAAGAACACAGCAGAGGTAGCAATCCCAATTCTTTTGGAAAATCACTAACCCTTCTATGAGACCTAGCCATGCCATAGAAGTCTCAAATATTGTACACCTATTGGATTTTATATCAAAGCAGCATTAGATTTTAAGAGGCAAATTAATATCAAAGAATTCTGACTGGCAAGTTTTTTTTTTTTTTTAACAAGGTTTGATAAACAGCTTGCAGCAAGAATATGGACGGGGGTGGGTGTGGGAGGTGGAATTCCCTCCTAGAGGCGGGTTGGGGAGGGGATGGGGGGGTATCCAAAGAGGAGACTCAGAAAAGGGGAAACATTGGAAATGTACATAAAGTATCAAAAATAAAAAAGGATGAAAAAAAAAGAATATGTCCATGATATTCTGAATTCTGAAATCAGAATTTCTTTATGTAAATAATCCATATTCTTGAATGCAATCACGCAGACACCAAAAAACCCTTGAAATTCTTAAGTCCTGCAATGAAGAAAAAAAATGGATAGCTGTAGGCAACAGAACATGATACAAGAACATAATATCTTTGCCAGAATAATATAAAGAACTACTTCAATATAAAAGAAGTTAGAAGACAAACTGAAAATAGTCCTCACTTTAAATGTCTAGCTCCTGGGAAAAATGATAAACAATGCAGTCAAGGGATGTTCGCATGTATGAAGTATGGGAAATAATGAGAGCAATGAATTATATGTGTTTTATTTAAGAAACAAAGAAAAACACTAAAAAACATATAAGCAGATACATATGAATCCTATCTTAATCATTAATATTAGCCCATTTTACAAAATCCTAACTTGTAAATCTATATAAAAGGAGCAAAAAAAGAGGGAGTTTAAATAGGAATTGAGAAGTAAAATCTTGAGTATTCTATTTTACATGCACTGTTTAACAGTATATGTGAACTGAAAGTCTAACATTCCTTTGCCATGGTCACCTTTCCATGTGCACATCATTTGCAGGCTCATTTTTTCAGTTATTCTTTTGGCTGAGATAACTCCGAGGGATCACATACTGATCAGTAGTGCGCTGCTGTGTTTAATGGAGAAGTAAAATTGAGAAATAATGTGGAACTTCGGATTGATCTCACTCAGAAAAAAGACGTGTTGCCCAGAACTGAAAGGCTCAAATAGAATATGTTTAGTGACAGTTCAAGGAAGAAAAAGTAATTACAAATCTTTAAAGTTTACTGCCTGAGTGCATTCTTCTAGTAGTAAAATGACAAACCACACGCTATTAAAATAATCTGCAGAATGTAGGTCAGTCAGAGTATTGCTGTATCAACACTTCTAAGGAAAGTAGCAGCAATGAATTTTTAAAATTCAAAAGGATTTTTACATACTAATAAAAAACACAAAAATGCTGTAAGTAGCAGATTTACAGTATTATTGTTTGTCATGATTAAGCCCAGCAGGCAAACTTGTGTTACAAAATTACAAACGCTCTCTTAAGGAGCAATTTGCATAGGCAATTAATGTAGTTCTGACACAAAAACACACAGTAAAGAAATCCATAAATAGGTTCATGCATGTTGCTATATGGCTATATAGCACACAACACAAAACAAACAACACAAAGCTATAAAGATGTTGTATAGTTATAATATACCCAACTCTTTGAACACCATAATGTAGCATCACTGTATACCATTAGTATTCCTACAGAGTGTCTGACTGAATGATCCCTGAGTTGTTTTTCCAGTACACAGCATCATGATAGAGTAATTAAGCACACACAATTAGCACGTAAAAATACCCAAACTAAATATTGAATATATTTTCATCCATGTTAAATTATAGAAAGAATACAAAAACCTGTGGATGCAAGGAAGGATTGTTACAGGGTAACAGAAATTGCTTATTGGAACATATACTTAAACCTTGGAGATTATCCTATATTGTCAGTGTGAAAGTGCAGGCTGTGATTCCAATGCTGTCTTCATTAACCTGCTGACTCAGCATGCACAGAGGGTCATGTGGCATGTGGTTTGTGGTGGACATTGTTGACATTTATAGACCCTTGTGCTTCAGCTGGCCATAGTGTGCACCAATGCTATGAAGGCGGACACTGAGGCTGCATGCTTCATTGTGTCTATGGATAAATATGCCAAAATTTCTGGACTTTTGGATATTCCCTCATCAACTGTCTGAGGCTGAGGTTTAGTCCTCCTTTAAAAGATAACCTGCACAAATTGCCACTGGTAGCAAGTCATATTCACCACCCTAAGCTTTATGAATTGGGAGGAAATGATTTTTTTCATCCACTGTATGCACACTGGATGGTATTTAAATGAAACAAAATTATTTTGTCACCAAATCATCCCGTGTTGTCAACTCTCTAAGGATATTATTTAAATATGTACTGTATATAAATATACATATTGTATATATATATATAAATATATGCATGCATTATTCATATGAAATGTATCTCTCTATATATATATATATACACACTTACACATTGCAGTTAATGTCTTGAATACAACAATATCATTAAAACATTTCAACTGAATTTGTCTTATATAATCATTTGTCCTTTGGCATTTCAATTTTTGGAGTTTGAAATGAATGTTTCATTGTTTATTTTCCTTATTCTACAAAAAATATTTGTATGTAAGTTTGATATTATGTTATCCCTAAATTAAACCTTGACCACTTTACTTAACTTTCTGCTGCCAACAATTACTTTTGTTTCTTTTCCATTTTTCGTCATTTCCTATATTTTCCTTCAGTAAATGTTGTAATTCCCCAAGTCTCTACCAGTGGTACCTTCCATAGGAAATGCATATTTAAGGTTAACAATTAAGATCAGATTCTGGGTACACTCTAAACTCCACATTGCCATGTATGATGTCAAAGAGCTATTTAGATCTCCAATTCCTTTCATCCTTGTTGACTGCTGTTGGAAGATTTGGCATTAATCAACCACAAATCTTATTCTCTTGGGATGGTTTCATTTCAATTCATATCAAGCTTGAAGCTTAAAACCATGTTCATGCTAACTTTGGAGAGAAATAAATGAAAAGTGAGGGATAAGTTCCAATGAAAGAATTATTAATGAAAAACAACAACAACAGAAAACCAGATTCTGGTTTAAGGGACTCCTATGAGCTTTTAGTGTTCTACAGAAAGCAAACTGAGTTACACAGTAAAGGATAAAGAACAAGACCAAGTTCATTTTACTTCATTGTTATACTTTGTTCTCTACAAATATACATATTCACTTAAGTATAATTTTATATCAATTTAATGAACAGATTAATAGGATGTATAATTGCCAGTGAAAATATTCTATTATATGCATTACTCATTATACAATGTATAGACAAAAGCTGTTCAAAGGCATGAGAACTGAAGTATTGTCCTGAAAATTCTTTTACAAAATATGCTATTGTGACTTAAAAAGACACATGACAAGATGCATGACTAAGGCCTGTGATATAAAGGTTCTTGGTTAAAGATCAGTTTGATGATTCATTTTTATACCTTTAAATATGTATCTATATATTTCTATATCTATTTAGATAAGTAGATGGATAGATAGATAGATAGATAGATAGATAGATAGATAGATAGATAATATTTTCCCATTGTCAACTTTTGAAGACATATTATGATGTTTATCTATATATGACTTCATCCTCTCAGTTAATATTATTTCTATGAATCTCTGCTGAATTAAGACAGTATGTTATCTGTATTCCTCTTAGAAGTTTCTGTTTTGCTGATCAGATAATTGTTTAAAGATTTTCGTTCATGAGCATGTATTTTAACACAGTAGCATCAGGGGTGAGTGGAAGGAGGGAACTGGTTGGGAGAAGTGGTAGAAAGGAGAAGAGAAGAGATCAAGGGACACATGAGAAGGACAGAGGGAGAGGTAAATAGAAAAGCAAAGAGGAACCAATGATGGAAGCATCTCTAGGAAGAGGTAGAAATCTAAGACCGTGGAATCTATTAGAGTGACCCCAGCTAAGATTCCTAATAGTCAAGGATGTAAAACCTAATGTGGCCACCTCCTGTAACCAATCAAGACTTGAAATGGAGGGACTAGGACACCAATCCTGCCGTAAAATCTTCAATCCTCAATTTGTCCTGCCTACAAGATTTTCAGAGTAAATGATGGAGCAGAATTTTAGGGAAGAGTCAATCAATGACTGGTCCACCCTGGGACCCATGCTGTATGAGGGAGACCAGCCCTGACACTATTAATGATATTCTGCTATACTTGCAGAACAGACTCACACTCAAACATTAGGTGAAGCTCCAGGAATCTTGTGTAAGAGGGGGAGGAAAGATTGAAGGAGCCAGAGAGGTCAAGGTCACCACTAGGAAATCTACAAAATCAATAAACCTTAGTCCATAGGGGCTCACTGAGTCTGAACCACCAACCAGACACTATTCACGGGATGAAACTAGGACCATCTGTAACTGATGTGAAACTTGTTCTTCACATGGAACCCATAAGAGCAGGAGCAGGGGCTGTATCTGATGGGTTTGACTGCTTTTGGATCTCTTTCCACTAACTGAGCTGCCATGTCTTGCCTCAAAAGAAGATGCACCTAGTCTTACTAAACTTGCTATGCCAATGCAGGTTGATATCCAAGGGAGGCCTTCCCTTCTCTGAAAAGAAAAGGAGGGGTACTGCTGGGAAGGCAACTAAGAGGGACACATCAAAACAATCATTCATCATGATCAAGTAGGCTTCATCCCAGGGGAAGCAAGAATGGATCAATATTCAGAAATACATCAATGTAATCCACCATATAAAAAAACTCAAAGTGGAAAACAAAACCACATGATCATCTTATTAGATGCTGAAAAACCCTTTTACAAAATTCAACACCCCTTCATGGTAAAAGTCTTGGAAAGATCAGGAATTCAAGGCCCATACATGAACATAGTAAAAGCAATATACAGCAAACCAGTAGCCGAGATTAAACTAAATGGAGAGTAACTTGAAGAAATCACACTAGAATAAGGGACTAGGCAAGACTGTCCACTCTCTCCTTACTTATTCAATATAGTACTTAAAGTTCTAGCTAGAGCAATTAGACAACAAAAGAAGGTCAAAGGGATACATATTGGAAAGGAAGAAGTCAAAATATTACTATTTGCACATGTCATGATAGTATACTTAGATGATTGCAAAAATTCCACCTGAGAACTCCTAAACTGATAAACAACTTCAGCAAAGTGGCCGGATATAAAATTAACTCAAATAAATCAGTAGCCTTCCTCTACTCAAAGAATAAACAGGCTGAGAAAGAAATTAAGAAAATGACACCATTCACAATACTCATAAATCACATAAAATACCTTGGTGTGACTCTAACCAAGCAAGTGAAATATCTGTATGACAAGAACTTCAAGTCACTGAAGAAAGAAATCAAAGAAGAACTCAGAAGATGGAAAGATCTCCCATGCTCAAGAACTGGCAGGATTAATATAGTAAAAATGGCCATCTTGCTGAAAGCAATCTATGGATTCAATGTAATCCTCATCAAAATTCCCACTCAATTCTTCATAGAGTTAGAAAGAGCAATTTGAAAATTCATTTGGAATAATAATAATAATAATAATAATAATAAACCCAAGATAGCAAACACTATTCTCAACAATAAAAGAACTTCTGGGGGATTCACCATCCCTGGCCTACAGAGCAATAGCGATAAAAACTGTATGGTATTAGTATAGAGACAAAAGGTAGATCAATGGAATAGAATTGAAGACAGAGAAATGAATCCATACACCTAGGGTTACTTGATTTTTGACAAAGGAGTTAAAACCATCCAATGCAAAAAAGACAACCTTTTTAACAATTGGTGCTGGTTCAAATGGCAGTCAGCATGTAGAAGAATACACATCCATCAATTCTTATCTCCCTGTACAAAGCTCAAGTACAAGTGGATCAAGCTCAACAAGAAGGAAGACCAAAGTGTGGATGCTTTGTTCCTCTGTTGAAGATGGAACAACATACCTATACTTAAAGAAATGCTGAGACAAAGTGTAGAGTAGAGACTGAAGGAAAGACCATCCAGAAACTGCCCCACCTGAGGATCCATCCCATCAACAGTCACCAAACCCAGACACTATTGTGGATGCCAAGAAGTGCTTGTTGACAGGAGCCTGATATAGCTGTCTCCTGAGAGGCTCTGCCAGAGCCTGAAATTACAGAGGTGGATGCTGGCAGCTAACCATTGGACTGAGGGGGTCCTCACTGGAGGGGTTAGAGAAAGGACTGATGGAGCTGAAGGGGTTTGCAACCTCTTAGGAGGAGCAATATCAACCAACCAGACCCCCAGAGCTCCCAGGGACTAAACCACCAACCAAGGAGTACACATGGAGGGACCCATGGCTACAGCCGCATATGTAGCAGAGAATGGCCTTGTTGGGCATGAATGGGAGGAGAGGCCCTTGGTTCTGTGAAGGTTGGATTCCCCCACTGTAGCAGAACACCAGGGCAGGGAGGCAGGAGTGGGTGGGTGGGTGCGAGAACACCCTCATAGAAGCAGGGGTAGGGGTGATAGAATAGGGAGATTGGGGGGGGGGGTTGACTGGGAAGGGGATAACATTTGAAATGTAAATAAAGAAAATATCTTTTTTTTTTTAAAAGAAGGAACAACTGTTTTGAAAGGATGGAGGGGAAGCTGCAAACAGGATGTAAAGTTAACAAATTAATTAATGAATGAAAATGTTAGAATGAAAAATAAAACCATAGCATATATACCATACATTTTATATCATTCATAAAATTTCACCTACTTTTGGTAAAATTAATTGATATACTACAGAAATTATATAGAGAGATATCACATATAATACTCATATAGATACCCTACATGAAATTTGAATCGAATAGGGTTATATTAAAGTTAACAGTTTATATCAGTATTTCTTAGTAAATAGTTGTTTTTACTTTTCTTGTGTTCTTGTAGTGATTTACATTAAATGATTTTCCTGTGTGTTACACATAGTCACCTATAGATATTGAGCCTTACACATTATTATCTGGAGCTAGCTTTAGCTGTATAGCATATCTTCAATAACTGAGCTATATTATCTTGAGATTATTTCAGTTTTTATTTCACTTTTGTAATTCTCATAACCAACTTAAGGATTATACCTAGTTCAAAATATTAAAAAATACACTGAATGAAAAATCAAGATCATAGTAATAAAAATGTTTACAAAATTTAGATTAACATAAACTTTCCCGAGTTTCATTGCTCTTTTCATTCTGTATAACATATACAATCCTATTCTTAAAAGATGAGTGTCCTATGGCACTTACCATTTAGATTTTGGAAATTCCATTTATCTATTAAGTGTCTATTGATAATTCATCCCTGCTAAGTCATAGCCTAGACTAATATATCTCAGTAAATAAATTGATATCTATCTCTGTAACAAAAATAAGAACAAATATTCCTAATTCTTTAGAGCCTAGAAACAGATCTGAGTGGTTGCCGTAGTCTATGGTATCCGCTGAACCCTGATGCCCGTCATGACCTTGCTTGGTTGGACCATTTTTGAAACCTCAGCCAGTTCCTTCTCTCTCTCTCTCTCTCCTTTCTTCCATCTTTCTTTCTTTCTTTCTTTCTTTCTTTCTTTCTTTCTTTCTTTCTTTCTTTCTTTCTTTCTTTCTTTCTGGCTTTTTGTTTTGTTTTTATTATTTTTGTTTTTTTTATTTCATTGTTTCTTTAATTTTTTCCTTTCTTCCTTTCTTTCTTTCCATCTTTCTTTTTTCTTTCTTTCTGCTTTGTTTTTATTAATTTTGTTTATTCTTTATTTGTTTTCTTTATTTTCTTTCTTTTCTTTCTTTCTTTTCTTTCTTTCTTTCTTTCTTTCTTTCTTTCTTTCTTTCTTTCTTTCTTTTGTTCAAACATCAAGTCATTCCTGTATTATAATTTTCCATCATCTACAGTATCAATATTCCCTTCCAAGTTTGTACAAACTACATTTTCCTTACTTATTCCACTTAATGCTACATGTTTGTTGAAGGATATGGGGCTATCTGTTGTTATATTCATAGCCTCTCAGGACTAGCATCATTATAGAAAACCGACTTTCCCGCAGCAGTCATCATACACCCATAGCTCCTCAAGTTCAAATTTAACTTTATTAATATCTCCCAACTCTATGATATGTTATTGTATGATATGATCTCATATAGGTCTTAGGCAAGCTCTAATAATCACAGTAATTACATATGTGCAACTTAACTATTCAATTATGAAAATAGTTTTTGAAGACTTCCTCCACCTGTGGTTCATAGAATCTTTCTAGGTATATTTCAGAATAATCATGAAGACGAGGAAGAAAAGGGCTCCATCCCTATTCGGTATCATTTATAATGTTGGAATTGCTATGAACAGTACTGGAGTAGAAAAGCAATATGCAGACTTACATAGTTGTGAACATTGTGAGCTAAAATAATGACTGTCCTGGTAGGATGTGCTCACTGGTACCATACTAGAATTAATGGCTTTCTTACTAGATTTTAGGATCATTTCCAAGTCAGAATTCATGGTTAAAGCTATTATCATAGCTAAGAACTTGTGGCTAGGTATGTATTATTGTCTAGAGAAGAATCTGTTTATTATTTTGCCAATAGATATAATATTCAAAATTTCCTAATAACATGATTATAGACATAAATTAGTACATTGCACAACCATCATCAGGGAAGCTTCTTTCTTACTTTCTTAACTAAAGCATACTATACACAGAGGGAATATAACTGAATTAACTCATTTTACCCTGTGCCCAGTTTACCAAAGCAACCCATACAAAGTTTGCTTTAGTTATTGCATATAACCCAACATTTCAAAATAGAATGAAGTCAAACTTTAAAAGGTAATGACTAAATCTGTGTAATCACAAGAAATAATCAATATTTTACTTAATTTTTTTCTGTTTGTACTTTTTATTTTAAACTTATTTGAAAGATATATTTACATTATTCAATACAAATGGTTACTTCAGCCTCATTAAATCTTTCAGAAACAGAAGCAATTAGGGTTTATTTTTTGTGATTTTTACTCAATGAGGGGTGATACAGAATAGATATTACATCAATAAAAAGCTGAATTACAGTCATGGTCAATTAGAGAGTAATACAAGAAAAAACATGTGAGGTTCTTGTTTTATAACTTGCACCAATTTGCCCAAAGGACCAAAAATAAAAATACCAAGCTGACTAAAATGGCTTCTGCTGAGTTGATAGAGTTCCCAAGCCTACCTTCTCTCTCTGTCAGAAATTTATTTCAATCAAGCAACTTCTTGCTAGAGACTCTCAAGTACCTGTCGTAGTGATATCATTGGTGGCGAGCTGGCAAAAATTGGCATTCTGGCCACCAAATAACCCAGTGTAGATACATTCTCTAGTGTACTGTGTGAAAGCATCACCTATCAGGAAAAATCTGATGGCCAATGAGCTGAAGCAGTATCTGGCAGAAAGAAAGATAGGAATTCTGGGACAGAGTGAGGTGAGAGAGATACAACCCTGGGATTGAAGGAGATGGACACATGAAATGGAGGGGAGGTGAAAAACCATGTGGCAGACATAAACCAGATAGAAGAATTAGGTTATATACACTACAAACTAGTTGGGGAACAAGCACAAGATTATAGACTAAGTATATATTATCAAATTAAGGCTCATAATTATTATGGAGACAAAGTGGCCCAGTAGAAAAGCCATGGCTACAAGCCAGCTTGTATATCTGTACAATAGCCTGCGAAATAAAATTTTCTTGGTTTGAAAGAAACAGCATACCACAATAACAGAGAACACATGGAAAAGCAAGTAGTTTTGATATTGACATTGGACACTGTATTGTTTATTGTTCTATTGCTGCAATGAAACACCAAGAGTCAGGATACTTATAGAAGAAAGAACAGGATACTTATGGAAGAATGCACTTAATTGGAGACTTGTTTACAATTTTGGAGTTAGTCCATAATCAACAGGCAGCAAGATGCTGGAGCACTACTTGGGAGTGCATATCTGATCAGCAAGTTACAGACACATATATATCTACATGTCTGTATGCCTATCTATATCATTTCTCTCTCTCTCTCTCTCTCTCTCTCTCTCTCTCTCTCTCTCTCTCTCTCTCTCTCTCTCTCTCTCTTTATAACTCTGTCTCTATCCCTATCCCTATCTAATCTCTATCTCTATCTCTATCTATATCCATATCTATGTCTACTAAAATCTTGCTGCTTCCCATACAAAACTCAAATAAAACATATATGTATGAAATTTGCATCTATATTGAGTAAATGGTTTGAAACATACATTTAAAAACATGTACACATTTTTAAGTCTCCCCATGTTATCTACAACTTTATTTTGAGAAAAAGGTTGACACACGTTTATACCCCTAGACATGCATACTAAAAGATAGACTTTCATATGTATGTGTATATTACTAAGTGAATATATAGAGAGTTTTCACTCTGAAATACTTCCTAATGAATAAGAATATTGCCTTCTGGTATGTTTCCCCAATTAACACAAATTATCAGAGAAACTATTTGAATTGCAGAAACTTCATAATTACAGACTAACACATTTTTCAAGATTAATTGGTAGTTTTAATATAAAGAAACTATATTTTAGTAATTCATTAAAAAATCACATTATACCAATTAAGAAAGGTTTAAAATAGACATGTGTTATTCCTATATATTTAATATATTTTTGCAAATGGGATACAAAGTTCTATGTCTATTCTCGTAGGATCTTTCTAGAGATTTTCCTAGAGTAAGGTGTGGTAAGATAGACAGCATGTTATATCATTTTGTCTTCAATAAGCTAACTACTAAGAGCAACAGATGAATTGTTAACACATTCAGGTGAACTTTGTCACATTGGGGATAGTTTTGTATTCTAAAATGTTCACTATTTGATCCTTTGTCAATTTATTGTATATACATAGAAACATATTGTGAGTGACAGTTTAGGTAAAGACTATGCATATACAAACCCTAACTCCAATGCTTCTATATAGGGGGTTCTTTAAAATAAATACATTCCAAGTTCTCCTAGAATAAATACTTCTTTAACTTTTATTTGATATCTTCCTCTGAAGTTTTGTTTCAAACGTATTTTCATTATTTCTTTTCATATTCTTTATCTACACCTAGTCCTATTTGGATTTTCCCTATATCTGAGATAATAGTCAGAACTTTTATACACATTCCTTAAGATTGTATCAACACAAATTACCTGAATGACCATAGGAGATTTATAACATAGAAAATAAAGTGGATCCTAAATCTGTCACTTGCTGCTTTTCACAGATAATCGGCTAGTTCTGGTGAATCCTTGTCATGTAATGAATACACTTCCTTCTCTTCCCATTCCTCTTAACCAAGAGTTTATTATCTTCATTTTAAAATCATTACTT
This sequence comes from Uromys caudimaculatus, assembly GCA_028551405.1. Taxonomy (NCBI): domain Eukaryota; kingdom Metazoa; phylum Chordata; class Mammalia; order Rodentia; family Muridae; genus Uromys; species Uromys caudimaculatus. The sequence goes on from CM052712.1 coordinate 48,727,923, forward strand.
TAAACCAGTTCTTTCTTAGGTCTAAAGTAGCAAAATTATTTATACTTTCTGGGATTTTTCAAAATATTTCACCTTTTGGGATCAACCTACAAGACAAATACTTTTTAACATTAGAATACTCTGACTCAGAAACTTATTCATTCATCCTCTATGAAGGAAACATGGTTTGTGTAGTAATATCTCTTACCAACCAATATCTGTTTAAAGTACTTTTCTAGGATTGAGTAAATAATCTACGGGTTCTAAGTTACCATTTATGGTTAAAGTGCTAACTGTTTGCACTTGACACTTTCAAGAAACAGAAAGTGTTCAACATTATTTGATTTGTGTTCCTCATCATTACAAATTACTACCATATTTTATATTAATTATATTGTGAGAAGTAATGTTTCAGGAACCTAAAATAGTCCTGATATTCATCATAATTCAAGCAGCATAAATGATCTTAATTTTCTGGTTTCAGTAACCATGAGAATTTTGTTGATTTTTTTTCCATCTTTTAATAGCAGTAAATACTGAAGCATTAAGAAAGAATTTTGGGAAGATGGGAACTAATCTTACACAAAAGATCCCTCATAATGCAAGAGTGTATCATATTAGGAATACTGAATATTCTCAAGACATTCTCTTGCATTTAAAATCTTGCCTCTGGAGGCTGGACCACCAAGCAAAGAATACACATCGAGGGATCCATGGTTTGGACCACATATGTGGCAGAGGAGGGCCTCGTTGACCATCAGGGAGAGGAGAGGCCCTTGAGCCTGAGAGTGTTAGAGGCCCCAGTAAAGGGGAATGTCAAGGTGGGAATATGGGAATGGGTGGGCGGGTGGGTGGGAGGTGGAATTCCCTCATAGAGGCGGGGACAGGGAGGGGATAGGGGGTTTCCAAAGAGGACACCTAGAAAAGGGGAATCATTGGAAATATAAATAAAGTATCAAAAAATAAATAAATTAAAAAAAAACACAAAAAATAAATAAATAAATAAATACATAAAATCTTGCCTCTTCAGTTTAAAGGTGTCTATCTTTGTAGTGGGTTGGCCTGAGAGAGAGAGAGAGAGAGAGAGAGAGAGAGAGAGAGAGAGAGAGAGAGAGAACGCCATAATGGGGTAGGAATAAATAAAACATGGCACTGTGGGCTGGCATATTGGAGCTAAGAGTAGCCCACATAAAACATTAAACTGGTGAGTGATGGTGTTATTGATAGGGTAATAGATTCTAACAGCATGGAGGGTAGGCAGAAACTCAGCCTAAGGTATATTTAAAAATATAAAGACCATGTGTACCTTTCATCTGGGAACATAAATGATGACAGGCGTTCGAATACCTCATGCCAGGAATTATTTTAATATTTTTATTACATATCATTTATTAAATATGCACACATTCATCTGCTATGCATGTAATGTCTACACATATATGTTCATATACACATAGGCAAACAAAAGTGCACATTCCAAATTTTATAATATACAAAGCATCAGAAATACAATAGGTAGCCTATGGTAAATTATAAGGAAACTAGATCAATTTAAAATGTAGTACTCTTAAAAGATTTTAACAATTTATTAATTAATTATGAAAAACATAAATAGTGCATGAACTTCATTTTTTTTTTTGATCCACTGAGTCTTATTAGCTTTACTAGTTTGTGACTTGGTGTACAGCACTGGAGCAGTGGCAACTTACCAGGATGTAATTGGATTTGATCAAAACATAGTGTATGCAGGTATGAATATATCAAAGAACAAATGTAGATAATATGAACCTTTTGTTATAATAAATATCCTAATAGTTAAGTAAAATGACATAACCTGCCTCATAGTGCCATCCTTAGCTTCTCTGAGCAGCCTTATTGATTAGCTGTGTCCTGATTTATTAGCTGTCTCACAGAGTATATAATTTTGTGTCACTGTATAAATTAATATATTTAAATCAAGTGGCTTTCCTCATTCAGCATGCTATCTGCTTAGTAACATCTATTTTTTTCTCATTGGATAGGTCATTATATTCTCTCTCAAATCTATCACAGATGATTTCAGTGACTGTTAAAACTGTGAACTATATACATTTTTTCCACATGGCTTTTTCTTCTTTCCAAGAAATTGATAACATTAATAAATGAATCTTATATAAATTCCTATGAGATACTTAAATTGCCCTCACCATTTTACTGAAACAAATTATTTTTTTTCCTGTGCTGGACTTGTGGGAATAAAGAAAATAGTCATTTCTCTGTGTATTCCTAAATGAAAGGATTCTGATATTCTAAAAGGCATTGTAGAAGACCTTGCCCTTAACCATCTGTGCTTTGGTATAAAAATAATATGGTATTGTGTTTGTTTGTTAGATGATACATAGTATGAAATGCCTTCAAATTGTTCAATATCTTATTCTACTGCAAGCCTTGGAAAGGATGATCACTATGCTACATTATTGCTATGGGAGCCTACCAGAGAAGACCTCTCAGACACAGGCTCTAGCTGACTGAAAGGCTCTTTCAGAGGTATCTGGGACCAAAGTGAATCCTCAAGCACTTAGAGCAAGAGGTTTTTAAGGGTTAAACCACATCCCGTTATTTTGCTTAGCAGCTGCTGTGTAACCTTTGTGCAAGCAAGCAGTTTAGCAGAAGCTAAGATAACTGTAGGGAGGAGGTTTATATAAGCAGTTGCTTTAACTGAAACAAAGATAAACTAGCTGGGCATCTTGTCCTCGGGTACTTAGAATAGTGTTTGGTGATTTTGCACAGGATTTTTCATGAGAAAGACCAAGTCTTAGTCAAATATAAAATGGACTCAGCAAGAATACAAGATAGGGTAACCTCTGCACTGTCTTTTCTTGTCACACTATAACTTAGAAATATATAAAAGTGTTTTCTCATTTTTTTTTCTTACTAGGGTACTTAATTTTGTCAATATATTAAAAGTGACCAAAACCTGAAAGAGGTGTGAAAATCTAATGTATATATCTGCCACTGATCTTATATTTTCACTCATTTTTTCCCTGAAATACTGTTAAATTATTTCATCCCTCTGAAACTCCAAGTGCTTTCATTTGATTATTTCCCTGTCATACTTAGGAGCTGCTATTTAGTGAGAAGATGGCAATGTCTTTTCATTACACTCAAGAAAGACTGGGAAATTTATTTCTTTGCAGCACTAAAAATGTATCATTTTGCTATTTATGATCACCTAATCTTTGATGTTCTGACAGAGGTGATTTGAAGCAATGGGTAAAATCAGTTGTCAACTCTTTACCCCTAAGGCAATTGAGAGACTCATCAACAGGAAATGTGAGACTTTGATATAACTAGTGTAATCTTATCCCAATAACAAAATTTATCTGAGCTACCTTTTTCTCATGTGTAAAAATAAATCTTGAAGTATCAAAAATTTTCAGCAGTGTATAAAATAAAAATACATAAAAGTTCCAGGTCTGTAAGATATTCAGATAATTTTATTATTATTATTCTCGAGGTTTTTTTGTGTGTGTGTTTGCCTGTGTATACATAAACAAAATTAGACTTAGAAAAAAAAGAAATCATTTTTAAAAGACAAATAAAAGAAGTTGGAAATATTGTGTCTTGATCTCCATACAAACACCTGTGAATAAAACCAATGTTAAGAGAATATTATTCATGCAACTTATAATTTGCCAGAAAGAAAGGGGCAAATTCACTAACACTGATGATTTCTGCTTTTAGAAATAAAACCATCATGGAATATTTAAATTATATAAATTCTTAGCTCAAATATAATTAAATTTCCATTAAATATACAATTTCTTAATTTTGTATAAAGTTGGGAAATGTTCAAGGCAGAAACCCTTGACAGTAGCAAATACAAACTCACATTTAATTAACCAAAGTGTTTAAATCTGACTGCTTCATAGCACAAATAGTTGTATAAACATTTTTCATTATATTTACTTTTATATCATATGTGTATAGTGCAGATTGAACTTTTGTAGTGAAGATTATAAAGACATTAGATAGAAAATTAGCTTATAATAGTATAGGATTTATAAACACAATTCATGACCATTATTCTAATGAAATGCAGAGACAAAATATATGAAGTCAAGTTTTATTCTCTAGTGGATACTCCTCATGAATTTCTTACATATATTCTACATATTATTTAATATACAATAAGATGACAGCAAGGTTTGCTGAGATCCTCACACTAGAATCTATTCACACACTTATTACAGGAAAAATTCTCTATGAGACTATCATCTGAAGCCACCATAGAAGATGAAGAAGAGGAGACGTGAAGGGAGAGAGAAAACACTACCAAATAAGGCTCAGGGGATGTTAATTTTTACAGATATTACTATGATGGTAAAATGTTACAAGGATGTCTAAATCATACTTTATTTCCACTTGTAAGGAAATGCTTTGAAAAATATTTAGATGGACAGTGTTTGAGGAGAAATTTTGGAAGATGGGGATCCTGATGAACCGAAACAACAAACAAAAGCCACTAGTAAGCCTGAATATGAATAGGATGACATCATCAGAAGACTAGACATCTACATACTACACACATACACACAGTGCACAGTGACAGGGAAGAAGGAGACAGGATTCCAGATGTTTGAAAACACCAGGTCATACAGGGTTTCATAAATCAGGCTCAACACATTGAATTTTTGAGAAGTTACTGGAAAAGGTTAAAGTAGAAGAGACCTGAGATCTGATTTCCATTTTTAATAGATCACCACGACAGCTATCTGGACAACTGTTTTTAAGAGGAGAAGACTAGAAATCAGCTGTAGTTCAAACTTTTGAATTAAGCTCAGGTTAATATGTTGCTGATAACTGGTTTGGAGATAGCAAATAATCTGGTTTTAATTGTATGTTCCAATAGACTTGATCACCATAGTTTCTTCATCCAATGCTTTTTTTCATTCAACTCAAAAGGTTCTAGGGAATATTTCCTGGCATCTGATAACTTAGCTTAATGAAAAATTAGTCACTGACTGATTCATTATTGAGTCAATTTTATCTTCATTAAATGAAATAATACATTAAGAAAAATATATTACCTTGGGAATTACAAGAAAGTTTCCACAACTGTTTGTTCTATCAAAACATTTTAATAATACACTAAATAACACATTTCTTTTTTTATTATTTTTTAAAATTTGCTGTTTGTTATGTCCAAAGGTAATCCAGTTACCTAAACTCTAAAAGTTGGTCATGTACCCAGAAATGACCATTTTGCCCCCATCCCCACTCTCCCACAAATAGGACTGTAGAAATTTCAGGCAGTTAAAGGCCGACTTTCTTCAGAAAATTCTGGAACTGGTTCCTAGCTTCACAAAGAGTCATTTCCCTTGCCTATGGCAAAATGTACATATGGCTTTCCATTGACATACATGGTAATTGCATATCAAAGCCCTGCTGGCCTCCTGGCTCCAGACATCCATAAGTACCAAGTTATACACTCCAAAGACACCTAGCAGCCTGGTCCTTATCTCTTCAGGCTTCCCTCCTACCAGATTCCCTTGGCAAGATTTTCATACTCTTGCTGATGTCTCTTATTCTCTTGCTATTTCTACTACAGTGTTCTGCCTTTCCAGCTTCCCTAGTCCTAGCCATATCCAGTCCCCTACGTCCTTTTCAGCTCTAGACTCCTTCAGTTGCCTCTGAATATTTTCACCTTCTAATACACAACAAAAACCATTCCCCTAATGGAGTGGCCATTTCAAAAGTTTCTTGATTGTGCAATTTGCATACAATACATATGTTTTGGATAAAATAGAACAAAAACAAACAAACAAAGAATAACTTTGATTTGCCACTTTGATATCTGGACCTAAAAGAAAATATATTTGCAGTATAAGAACTGTTGGGATAAAAGAGGGTTGGTTTTCCCTTTCTATTCTTTCTTTTTCCAGCCCATTTTTCAGATAAGAACAACTCTAGTGGTTTCTTATTCATGAAAGACTTATTGATGAAATTTGAAAGAAGAGCATGGTATTTGCAATATCTTGTGACTTGATTCCATACTAAGATTTCATGTATTGTCAATATTGAATAATTCTATCCATTTTTCTACTTTCTAGAAAACAGTAGCATAATTATTTCATTACATGTGCAGAGGAATAAAAAGAAACAAGAGAAAACATAGATTACTAATGTACCTGCTATTTTAAAAAATAAGTTATTCTGTACAATACATGGTTAAGTTTTATTCACTTAATATATATTTATTTCTTTGTGAATAGTTTTAAATATAAGATTCAATCAAACCATATATGCAGAGCCAAATAAAACATTGTTAAACTACAGGGATAATTGTATCATTGAAATGGTATCTCCTCTAAACAGGAAAGATACTCTTATTCATTAGTTCCTGAAAATCAATGTCCTTCTCTACATTGGTATATTTGATTATGTAGAATCATACAATATTTTATTTGTTTGACATTTCATTTAATATAATTCTATCAATGTTATCACACGTGGCAAGACTTTAGCAGATGAACAATATTTCATATAAATATACATACCTATGTGGATATTATTTATGTTCTAAATTTTCTTTCTCTTTATTTATGCACTTTTCAATTTCTATCTTTTGGCTACTGAAAACAGTGTTATAATTAACACAGAAGTCTGAATTCTCTTGAAAATACTTTCATCCATCAGTTTTGAATTATTCCCAGGAATGGAGTTGCTGGCATGTGTCTTAGTTCTACATTTACTCTTGGACTGGCCTCTATATTTCATGGAGGTTGGGGGATTTATATTCCTCACATCATGTATAAGGTTTATAATTCATTTTTATCCCTTAGGAGTAAAGCTTCTCCCCTTTGACCTGTATCCTAAGGCAGTTTATTTGAACTCATTTGTGGCTTTGTAATATAGGTATTTATGAGATTCATTTTTTTTTTTTTTTTACTTTTTTCAGTTGTTTATTCTTTTGAGATTGTAATAGTTATATCATATACAAACATATTCTTAAATATATAAGTACAACTGGCTCAGTCCGAATAATGATACTTGCATGCAAATTGTCAGGGCTGCCCACATGGTATTGGATATGTAATGGATGTCCTTTCCCTAATAGCACTGTTTCTCCACTTCTCAGCATTTCCTTCTTGCTGAGTTTCCTTGTGAGGCCCCCTGTCTATTGCTGTCATCCTGGTTGATCTCATGTTTGGACAGACATGTTGGTATGACTTTACGATCATGAATATCAGAGCTTCTGATATTCCTAGGACACAGAATGTTATCGTAAACTGTCTGATTTTCTATATGTTACATTATTTCAAGTTATCTTCTAAATTTTCCCTAAGCCTTAGAGGCAGGATTTGTTCAGTAGATAAATCTACTGGGTACCACAACTCTGCTGTTTGATTGATTTGGTTGTCTGTAGTGATCTCTGTCTGTTGTAAAGAGAAATGTCTTGATGAGGAGTGAAGATTACACTTGTTTGGTAGAAGTTCAAATATTTAATATATAGCTAAGGATTGTATCAGTTTAATAAAGTGACAGTTATTGGTGTTCTCTAAGATCTGTGACTTCATTAGCCCAGAGTAGTTGGCTAGGCTTCCAATATCAGGCATGATTTCCTTCATGTTGAGAGGGTCCTATGTACAAACAGGAAGTTTGAAGTTATGCATGCTACTATTGCCCTGTTAGCGGCATGTATAATGTTTGTTTTTACTGTGGTTCAAAGGTTCCATACCTTGGTAGGAATGTTGGTTGTATCTTTAGGAAAGTTGGATAGTGGTTAGTTCTCAGAGTGAAAGATTTTAGATCAGTTATAGCTTAAGAACCTTTGGCCCCTATGTCTGATTTGCACTGCATCCTTAACAAAAAGGACTTAACTTGTGACTCTTAGAAGGCAGTCAAGGGCAACAACAAAAGCATGGAGCATTTTGGGAATCTCAAAGATAACCTTGACTGACAACACATGTGATGACTAATGTTGGGCTTGTTGCTAAATACCCTTTGGATCTTGGAGGAAGCATTGACAGCCAAAATGAGAAAATTTAATTTAAGCTCTACATGTATACTCATACACTGACTTAAATATATTATAGGCATTTCTAGGCTTTTCCTTATGATTTTACTCAAACATGCTTATTGTTATGTTCCTCTCATTCCTCCCAGTTAGGCCATCTCTCCCCAATTTTTCCTCTTCTCCATAAGATCACTTGAACCCTGCTATGAAATTTTCAAGTAAATGGATAGAACTAGAAAAGAACATATCGAGTTAAAGAATCTCAGACTCAGACCCGGGAAACCAAATGTCTAATTTTTTCTATCACCTGAGGTTCCCTGCTTCTAACTTCCAACATTAATCTTATTATGTCTATTAATGTTAAACCTCAAATAATTGGTATAATACAGTATCATTTACTTATTCCTCAAGAAATATTATAGTTTTTGCACCAATTTCTTTTCTGATTCCTTATTTATTCAGAAGTGTTTAACTTTCAAATATTATTGAAAAACTAGTTTTACTTCTGTATTGATTTTCCTATTGTTTTCTGGTGCATGCTTGTATACACACACACACACACACACACACACACACACTCGATTATTTATATCTTTGTTAACTGTTTATTTGTTTGAGCCAAGACCCTAGCTTTTAGGATTCCAGCATTGTTATATGTTGGAGCATCTTTTGGGTATATGACCAGGAGTGGTATAGCTGCGTCCTCAGGTAATACTATATCCAAATTTCTGAGGAACTACCAGACTGATTTCCAGAATGGCTGTATCAGCTTGCAATTCCAACAACAATGTAGGGGTGTTTCTCTTTCTCCACATTCTTGCCAGCATCTGCTATCACCTGAGTTTTTGATCTTAGCCATTCTGACTGGTGTGAGGTGGAATCTCAGGGTCGTTTTGATTTGCATTTCCCTGATGACTAAAGATGTTGAACATTTCTTTAGGTACTTTTCAGCCATTCGATATGCCTCAGTTTATAACTCTTTGTTTATCTCTATACCCCATTTTTAATAGGGTTATTTGGTTCTCTGGAGTCTGACTTTGTGTATTCTTTGTATATATTGGATATTAGCCCTCTATCGGATATAGGATTGGTAAAGAGCCTTTCCCAATCTATTGATTGCCATTTTGTCCTATTGAGAGTGTCCTTTGCCTTACAGAAGCTTTGCAATTTTATGAGGTCCCATTGGTCAAATCTTGATCTTAGAGTATAAGCCATTGTTGTTCTGTTCAGTAAAATTTCCCCTGTGCCCATGTGCTCGAGGCTCTTCCCCACTTTCTCTTCTATTACTTTCAGTGTACCTGGTTTTATGTGGATGTCCTTGATCCACTTGGACTTGAGATTTGTACAAGGAGATGAGAATGAATTAATTTGCATTCTTCTACATGATAATCACCAGCATGTTGAAAATGCTGTCTTTTTTCCACTGGATGGTTTTAGCTCCTTTGTCAAAGATCAACTGATCATAGGTGTGTGAGTTCATTTCTGGGTCTTCAGTTCTGTTCCATTGATCTACCTAACTGTCTGTGTACCAATACAAGGAAAAATGTTCCACTATGTTCATAGAAGCCATATTTATAATAGTCAAAAGCTGGAAAGATCCCAGATGCCCTTCAACAGTGGAATGGATACAGAAAATGTGGTTCATTTACACAATGGAGTATTGCACAGTTATTAAAAACAATGATTTCATGAAATTCTTAGGTAAATGGATGGAACTAGAAGATATCATTCTGTGTGAGGTAACCCAGTCACAAAAGAACACACCTGGTGTGCACTCATTGATAAGTGGATATTAGCCCAAAAGTTCAGAATACCCAAGATACGATTCATAGACCACATGAAGCTCAAGAAGAAAGAAGACCAAAGTGTAGATACTTCAGTCCTTCTGAGAAGGGGGAATAAAAGATCCTCAGGAGGAGATATAGAGACAAATTTCAGAGCAGAGACTGAAGGAAATGCTATCCAGAGACTGCCCTACCTGGGGATCCATCTTATACACAGTTACCAAACCCAGACACTATTGGGGATGCCAACAAATGCTTGCTGACAGGAGCCTGATATAGCTGTCTAGTGAGAGGCTCTGCCAGTGCCTGACAAATACAGTGTTGGATGCTTGCAACCACTCATTCAACCGAGCAGGGGGTCCCCAATGGAGACGTTAGAGAAAGGTCTGAAGGAGCTGAAGAGGTTTGGAGCCCCATAGGAGGAACAACAATATCAGCTAACCAGAACTGTCTGAGCTCCCAGAGACTAAACCACCAACCAAAGATTTCACATGGAGAGACCCATGGCTCCAGTAGCATATGTAACAGAAGATGGCCTTTTTGGACATCAATGAGAGGAGAGTCACCTTGAAGGCTTGATGCCCCAGTGTAGGGGAATGCCAGGCTGGGGAAACAGGTGTGGGTGGGTGGGTCGGGGAACACCCTCATAGAATCAGGGGAAGAGGGGATGGCTTAGGGAGTTTACCAAGGGAAAACCATGAAATGGGATAACATTTGAAAAGCAAATAAAGAAAGTATCTAATAAAAAACAAAAGAAATAGAATTATAGAATTATAAGTGTGCAAGACATTCAGATTTATTTTGTTCCTTGGTAACCCTTAACAGTTACCTACTATGACAAGATGGCCAGGTGTATAAAAATTCATATAGATCCATACATATCACCCTGCACAAATTTCAACTCCAAATGAATCAAAGAATTCAACATAAAAATAGACACACTGAGGAGACAGAAGGGAAAATGAAGAATAACCTTAAATTCAATGGCACAGGAAAAGATTTTCTGAATAAAACTCCATTAGCACAAGATCTAAGTTCAACAATTGGCAAATATAACCTGATGATTGAGAACCTTCATGGATCCTGAGCCCAGTGTGGCCCTGTTGAGGACAGAGTGACATGGTTTCTGCCCCTGGGACAGGTTCTGGGTGTGAGCCTCCCTGAGTGTTGATGGGTACTCTGGGCATAAGGCTTGTTTGTATAACAATGTGCCTGTTTTCTGCAGCCACTAGCAGTGGAGGAGTCTTTCCTTCTTTGATAGGCTAGCTGGCCTGTGACCTTCTTTAAAGTCTCTTGCCTAAGCCTCGCATCTCAATGGAGGCAAGATTGGATTTCATCCTTTACAGCTTAGAATCTGAACTCACGGTCCTGCGATGCACAAGTGCCTCCGCAAGTGCACCATTTCCCTCCCTGTTTCATCATTCTTTGATCATTTGTGATTTGGTGCACTCACTTATTTCACTCTGAAATTTGTGTTTAATATGAAGATCTTCTGCACTGCTCTTTACTGTGTTTCCCTAGTGTCCCTGTCCCTATGCTTTGTTGAGGGCTAATTTTCTGTTTTTACTTTATTTTATTTTTGGGGGCATCTAATTTTTTTCTTTTAAACGGAAATATTATAATTTTATTTTCATCTTTGTGTTCTCTTCTTTTGTCATATAAAAGCTAACAAAACTGTTTTAGGATCCTATTTTCCCTGCTAGTAATCTCTGAATTTATTTACTCTCTTCACATATCAATATTTTACTACTGTCATTTGAGCCGTAACAAACTACAGTATAGTATTAAATTGAACAACACAGTCTCACAACTTTTTAAAGAGAGGATCATTGAGATTACCTCTTCAGTATTCATGTTTCATAACTTTATTTGTAAAAGAAAAATACTGTTTTAACTATTATTATACTTTTCTGGTAAATATTCTAAAAAGTCATACAATCGATTCAGAAGACTCTTTATACCAAAACCAAAGTGTTTAAAAAGAATTCCTGAATCATCTCATGAAATGAATGTTTTTTCCATGTTGCGTTTTTATATGTCTAATAAAGCCATTGTCAAAAATAAAAACTTCACTTTAATTTTCTGAAATTAACATAAATAAGTTATTTAATATATTAATTTAAATAGTATCTGGAATGTTAAAAATACACAGATGTTAATATCCTCTTTACAACATTAATACTAACAAACATTTCGAAGTCAGCCTTAAGCAGAATGGCTGGATGAGCAAAAACTTCTGTTATGTTTGCTTCATAGCTTTTATTGCCAAGGGCAATTTAATTCTCAATTTTATTTTATAAGTTATAAATATTAGAAATCCATGAGGAGTTTACTTAAAGTTTAGTTTTCTCAACCTGGATAAAGACTGCCTAGCAAATCCATTTAATTTTCCATTTGAAAACTTTACTTGAAAGCAATGTTATTAGCTTCCTGCTTATTCACGACAGTACTTGACTTGGTAAAATAAATTTCAGGCATCTGAAATTGAACTCAAGCAGCTCACCCAAAACTCAGAATACACCCTGCAGGTAATGTATAGAAATGATAGGACACAGAACTTAAATATTCTTACAAGCTTTGTCGAGAGTTCCTTTATAGCTGTCTCATTTCCATATTCCCTAGCTACCCTGATGAATATATGTATGTATATGTATGATGTATATATGTGCATATATATGTACAATTCCTGAAAACCATAAATTATGGAGCTATAATATTAATTATCTAATGTATCAAAATCATTATAATTAATATCTTATGTAAAGTCATATATATGTGTATATATATGTGTATATAAATTAAAAAATACTAAAAAGTTTATTTCATTTCATTCTGCTGCTGTACAAGCAAAACTGGAAAAGCATATCAAATTCATGATTTCTGATTTGTTCTGTGTGCTTAGATGATATTGACTTAACAATAGTGTGTGTCAGCAGTTTTTGAAGGAGAGCTGACTTTTGTTGTTACGTTATTTAAAGCAGAGTATGTTACAAAATACCAAAATGTTCTCTCGGTCAGTCTCAATGATTTTTTTTTCCTTGTGAGAAGATTTTCATTTTTCCTTCTTCCTCCATATTTCACTTTCTATTCAGTGCAGGTATCACATACATGGATTTTCAGCAAAACAATTGTTGAACTAATAAAAACTTAAATAACAATAATTATGTACTTGTGCTGTACTAAATTTCACTCAGAGAGTCTGAGAAAACAGAAAAAAAGCCAAAAATACACTAATGAGTGGATCCACGTGGTGTAGCTGTTTAGTGTAGACACCAACAGAATCTCTGGGAAGAGGAGAACCTTTGGATAAGGACCATGATTAATAACGATTATCATTGTATGCCTGTAGTTCTTGAGCAGGCCTTCAAACATGCATGTCTCCGCCTGGAGTCTGTACTCCCTAGGTTCTAATTGTGTCTTCTTGACCACATCTCTCAAATTATTTGGGAGCACAAAGCATCTGGACCAAAGAAATCTTTTGTCCCTTCGAGCTGTTCCATTCCCTGTATGCTCTCATATGGCATCTTTCTAATTAAACTCCTTGATGCTAATTAAAGCTGAGAATAGAACAAATGCTACAAGATGAATCCACACTCCCTTCTGTTAAACGTAGTGAGCTATGCAGGCCTGGGCTTTTGAATATTTCCCCTAATTAGGATTTCATTGATACTCTCACCCTGTCATGTGTACATAATCATCAGCTCCATAAAAATGATTCCAGATCATAGATCATGAAATACCTGTCTATAATCACAAGACTTTTTTTTTTTTTTTTCTGTAGTGCTGCAGTGTCCTGAAAAGCTGTTGCTTGGCAGATGGCATGATGCAGAGTTTAATTTGGCGTGCTAGGCCTATCAGCCTGTGGTAACCCTTAGGCGTCTTATCTCTACAGGAAACAGTGATGATGGCCAGGACAACATGTGGTGACCCATGGGAACATAATCATGTTAACTCCTGACTCTGCCAAAACAACACGTGGCCTTGTTATTAGCATTTTCTTGGAAACCGGCATCCACTGAACAGAAATTTGTTGGACTGTTAGATTGCTTCTGGTTGCTTTGTTCGTTCTTCCATTAAATTTAGCAGAGAATGTGCCGTGGTGGTGTGAAATTGGAGGCCTGTCGTCTGATTGGCCTCACCTCTGCTGCATGCATGAATGCCTGAATGACTTAAATTCACATTTGTTAGTTGTTCCCTTTTCTCATGCAATTTGAAATCTGTTTTTTCTTACTATTTTCTATCAGTGTACTATAGTGTTACATTACTACAGAGTTACAAAGCATGAAAAAGACAGACTTGCACGTTTATCTTTCAAGCATAAAGGATATATGAAGTAGAAAGAGAGACAAAGAGCTGTCTCTATTTGAGTATTTAGGATATTATTTATAATATCCAAATAATAATTATGTATCTTATTGAGCATTTGGATGATTATTTTTTTCTTTTCTATTTATTTCTCCTCTATTTGAAGGTCTTCATAGATTATTTTATATTCCAAATTATACCCTGTAGAATTAATTCCATTTTTTTCTAATGAAGAAAACAGCAATATTAAATACAATTTTATGTTTAAGTATAGTTTATAATTTACTTGAAAAATCCATTTGAGCCACCTAAAAATCTTCTTAGAGATAAAGCAAATTCAGAATTATTTATGTCTCTTATGACTTTTTCTAAGAAAATTAGAGACAGAATAAGGCATGTGAAATTATTTTTATTCATTGAGTTGATATTTGTCTAACCTGCAGCCATTTAAAGATGATTTTGCTTAACTGAAATCAATCTAGCTATTCTTAATCTCATAAATAAAGGAGGGGTTCTAATCTTAGTGTCTGACAGTGAGGATAAAATCTCACATTATTGGACACCGTACAGAATTTTAACTTTCATCCTCATTACATTTGAAAAGGGAGAAATGATATCTCTCTTTGGTTTTTCATGACACAAGTGATATGATTGTTTTCACACCTAACTTGAATCCTGTTTATTTTAACATTTGATGGCTATTAAATAATTTCCTTAGCTTACATTTATTTTGCTGTTGAAACAATACAATATATTATATCCAATATTTCTCACTATATTATTACAACTCCTCGTTTCCCACCTTTCCACCTCAACCCCACATCAACTCTGTGCCTTCTTGCTTTCTCTTTTTAGAAAACATGCAACAAAACATAAAGAAGAGGAAATCTGTACAAGAAAAATACACACACACACACACACACACACAAACAATTATACTGACAAAAGGCTAGCAAGACAAAAGAAAGGAAGAAAGAAAGAAAGAAAGAAAGAAAGAAAGAAAGAAAGAAAGAAAGAAAGAAAGAAAGAGAGAAAGAAAGAGAGAGAGAGAGAAAGAGAGAGAGATAGAAAGAAAGACACCCAAAATAAGCAATATGGAAAAAAGTCTAAAATATACTATTTAGTTCATTTTGTTATTGATTGTCTATTGCTGGGTATGGGGTCTCCCCATAAATGTGGTTAATATGTCCAGTGAGACTGCATTCGAGAAAACTATTTTTCTTTTAGAAACTGATGCTAACTGGAGATAGTTTCTTGATTCAGGATGGGAGCCTCTGTCTAATACTCATACCCGAGATCCTGTCTGTCTTAATCCTGTACAGCCCTTGTGCATGCTTTGTAGTCTCTATACATTTATATGTACTTCAGTCCTGTTTTGTCTGGAATACACTCTTTCTTTGGATTCATCTGTTCCCTCTAGGTCGTACGATGTTTTCTCTTCTACCAGAAAGTACTTGAGCCCTGATGGAAGGGCTGTGAGAAAAATCACATTTCAAAAGAGTGTTTCACAAAACCACTGTCACCACTACATATGGTCCAATTTGGGTTCTTTATGATTGTTTACATGAAGTACAAGAAGAGATCTCTCTGACAATTGATCTGATAATGACAATTTATTCAAGGCTACAAAAATGTCATTGGAGTCACTTTATTGCGGGTGCCTTTGACAGAATAATATTGCTTTTCCCCTAGTTCCATGGCATATTTAATCTTGCAAGGATATTGGCCACCTGAGTAGTGTCTTGCATGTGCTCCATGCATTCCACTGAGTGGAACTTAAAGCCAAAATGATTATGGGTGGTTACTCTCAATCTTTGTTTGTTTGTTTGTTGTTGTTTTTTTGTTGTTCTTTTATTTCAAGATAAGGTTTCTCGGTGTAGCCCTGGCTGTCCTGGAACTCACGATGTAAACCAGGCTGGCCTCGAGCTCAGAAATCCACCTGCCTCTGCCTCCCAAGTGCTGGAATTAAAGTACTCTCTCAATCTTTCTGTCACCATTGCATAAGCATGTCTGGCAGTAAGGTAGCCATGTAGTATGCAGGATTGGTAGCTGGCTTGGTGGTTACCTTTCTCCTTTGATAGCAACCTGGGTAACTGTTAGCTCCCAGAATACTTGACAAGAAAGCTGAAGACTCTAATTAGGCATTAGTTTGGCTTCATTGTGTACAGTAAGGTATGTAAATGTTGTATTTGGAAACAAAGCCTTACTATCCTTTTTGTCACCAATACTTTAGCAATATCCCAAGATATTTGATGGTTTCCAAGGGGCCCTTCTAGCAAACAACTCAACTAGGCATAATTTAGTTCTGCCAATTAATGCTTCATACGGTGTTAAAAATTGTATAGTTGGGGCCTTTTTCTCCCCCAGTATTTGGTAAGTTCATTTAGATTTCCTTTATATGTGTATAAATTTTAAGAAACTTCTACAGTAGTAGGTCTTTAATAACTACTCAAAAGTTCCACTTTGTTAGCTATCATTCCCTATATTCCTTTCCTCATCCTCTCTTCCAGCCCTCTGTCCATTTAATCATTCTGCTCCAATCTATCTATGTCTCTATTAATTATTTGTTTATTTCACCTTCCCTAGAATATTGCCCTTCTCCACTAGTCCCGTAATCTATATCTTGCCTCTAGGTTTATAGGGAATGTTTCACATGTATCAACGGTGTAAAAGCTAACATCCACATGTCCACATATATGGGGAAATATACAATATTTATCTCTTGGCAACTGAGTGGCTCACACAAGATGAGTTTTGTTACTCTATCCATTTATCTTAAATTTCATAATTTCCTTTACCAGCTGAATACTATTTCATTGTGTAAATATACCACATTTTAATATTCTATTTATCCACCAACAAAAGATTAGACTGTTTCCAATTTCTGGCTATTATTAATACAGAATGAATATGAAGGAACAAGTATCTCTGTAGTAGGATTTAGAATCCTTTGAATATATGCCCAAGAGTGGTGTAGCAGTATCTTCTGGTATATTTATTTCCAGCTTCCTGAGGTACTAATTCACTCTTTGCTTAATGCTTTTCTCATTTTCAACTGAGTTATTTGTTTTGTAACCATTACACTATTTAACCTCACTGTATATTTTTGATGAAAAGTCATTTCTAAAAGTAGAGTTTGAAAGTTTCTTTCAATTCTATAGATTATTTCATTTTGTTGCCAACTTCCTTTATCTTATACAAACTTGCCAGGTAAAGTAATCCTAGTTGTACATTTTTGCTTCCATTTCCCTTTGTGGAGGTATTATCTGAAAGATCATTGCCCAGAGCAACTTCAAAGAACTTTATGTTTCTTTCTCAAGGGTGTTTATTAACTCGGAATAGATGAAAGTTTTATTTTCTACTTTTATATGTGCTTGTCAAGGTCCTCAACATCATTTATTGGAAACATAAGATTTGTTAGCCTGACAAAAGTGTGCAGATTTATTTCTAGTCTTTGTATTTTGTAATATGTTATTATTTGTTTTTAATGTAGGTATCATCCTGCTTTAATTTCAGTGGTATTATGTTTATAGATCATCTATTGATATATTTTATAGTATGTTTGTAGCATGTCTATAGATCATATATTGGTATATATCTGTTTTTGATTTTGCTGAAAATTGCTCTTATTCTATGCTTCCATACAATTTATAAAGGATAGTTTTATACCTTGTTGAAAATTATGTCACTGGACTTTGCTAGGAAAATAATTTTATTCTACATATTGCTTTGAGCAGATTAGATAATGTAACAATACTAACCCTGAAAATGCATAAAAGTCAATATTTTAAAATTCACTTCTTCCCTTTTTTCAACAATTTTCATAGAAGAGAATGTAAGTTAGTAAAGCTACTGTCATCCTAAAATTAATTAATTAATATTTTAATAATTAATTTAAATTAATTTATAAAAATAATTAGTTCTTTTAATAATTGGGTACAATTAAAATAATTATGATTTTACTACCATTAAAGAAATACTTATAAATCATTAATGATTAACTCAAATTAATTATTAAAATAATTAATTAAATAGAACTATCTTATGAGTCAAAACTCTACTTCTGGCTATATACTATGAAGAAATTTAAACAAAATATTAAAGATATATCTGGGTCTAGAGAGATGGCTCAGCAGTTACAATCATGGTGGCTATACAAGAGAATTGAAATTTGTTTTCCAGCACACTTATCAAGCAGTTCACCAAAAAGGTTCACCAGGAGATTCAAAGTTTTCCTCTGTCTTGCAGAGGTACTTGGCATGAGTCTGTGCTTGGCTTCTATGGAAACCTTTCCAGCCACACACACCAAATAAAGTAAAGCTTTATAAATAAAAACATAGTTACATTCTTATGTTCCTGTTTGCCTCATTCAAAGCAGAAAATCTATGGAACATGCTTAAATGCTTATCAGTTAATGAATGGAAAAAGAAAATAGGCTTCATCTACATGATGGGGTTTTGTTCACCTTTAAAAATAATGATCTTATCATTTGCAACAATGTAGATGGACCTGGGAGATTGTACTAAATTAAATAACACAACAACACAATAACAAATAATACTGATTTCACTTGCATAAAGAATCTAAAAAGACTGAATTTGCAGAAGAAGAGACTATCATAGTTTGTGGCTTTGGGAAATGGTCACACAGTTTCATCAAGAAGGATTAAAGTGAGATCTATTTGTTGGGTGTAGGCTCTAATGCTTTGTCTTAATTCGACTCCCAAAACCGAGCTTCCAGACCTGAGGGTCCCTGCCTCCAGCTGGCTTCGATTGGTAATAAAGGAATGACTTATACCCAATGGCTGGGAAGGGAGACAGAAGTGGGACTTTTAGCTCCCAAAGGAATTGAGGTGAGAGAGAGAGAGAGAGAGAGAGAGAGAGAGAGAGAGAGAGAGAGAGAGAGGGGAGAGGAGAGACAGAGAACCACAATGATAGGGAAGCAGAAAGATGAACCTTAAAGACCCTAGGGGCCACATTCCTGATTGGGTCTGGGGTAGCATAGATGAAATACAGATTTTTAAAGATGTTAACTCAAGATTACTCCAGAAGAGTGTTTGCTGGCCTCAGGGAAGATTAGAAGTGCCCAGTCATTGAGCTAGTCAAGGCTTACAAAATTAGCTTCTGTGTGTCTTTCAATTGGGAATCCAGAGAACTCTTGGGCAGCTGTGGTGCACGCAACCCACCAGGAGAAAATTCTGGGTCACAAATTTTGACTCTGGATTAGTAACCCTTTCCCTCTGCTGAGGCCCTGTCTATCTACTGGAGGTGGACTCTTTGAGGTCCCTCTCTCTACTGTTGTGCCTTTTGGCTAAGGTCATCCCAACTGAGTCCTCAGAGTCTCTCACCTCTGAGATCTCGGGTACTTTCTACAGGGTCCCTTCCCCTCCCACCCCCTTATGTTGCTTATTTTCATTCATCCTCTTGGCCCTCTGCGCTTCTGTTATGTCCCACTCTCCCCATACCTGATCCTTTCCCCCCCCCCCCCCCCCGTCCCTCTTCTCTCATTCCCAGGCCCCTCCTCCCCTTTACCTCTTGTGACTATTTCCTTTTCCCTCTAAGTGGGATTGAAACATTTTCACTTGGGTCTTTCTGCTTATTACACTTCTTACAGTCTGTGGGTTGTATCCTAGGTATTCCGTACGTTGTGGCGAATATCCACTTATCAGTGCGGTTTGAAGTATCCATTTTCCCTTCCCTTTCGCTTTGTGGGCCTGTGCTTTATTCCTCAGTATTATGATTTTAAATATATCCTGATATTTTCTGAAGAGAATAGCATCATTATACCCACCGTGGATGCAATCATAGTCGTCAGAGCTCTACCAGTGGAACGTGGGCAAATCTGGAGTAGCACTCTCATTGTGAGGCACTGGCATCTTTTCAGCGTTATAAACTTCATGCCTGACTTTCAGTCACGCACCACAATGATCACTTTCTCTGAAAGCTTCAGTGATCTGACAGAGATTCATCTATCTTAATTTTATTAGTTCTCTGATATTTCTACACAGTGTGTTTCATCATACTCTTTCTCCTCTCCCTCATGGGTCACAGAGATTTCTAAGCGAAGTTAAGATGATCGCCAGGTTGGCATCTTATAAAAATATTAAACTAGAGAGCCACGTAGTGTTAACAGAACCCTGTTTCATATTTCTTTTTTTCATGTTTAATAATCTCTTCATTGGCCCTATTGTCTTGTTGCTTTTTAAATCACTCTTCGGTTGGCAATAACCCAATACTATAGGATAAGTAAATGTTAAGGAAAGAAGATACATTTGGTTTATCTTACTGGAGTTCTACATACAATCAAGGGTCTCATCTGCTGGTGGCCATCTGGCTGGCAATCATGAGGTGAGGTTAGGCATTCATTGAAGGAGACAAGTAGACAACTGCTTGTGGCATGTGTAAATTCAAGGACTTAAAGTATACCTATTCTGTTCTGTGTGCCAAGGATAGAAATTAGTGGACTGATCATATAATTAATATTGGATATAAATCCTGTGTCTCACTATATTTTCTGTATAATTTTGAGAACAAATTCCAAATTATGAAGATGTTATTTTATTAAGGATCTCTATCTTTACGTCTCTAACGTAAGTTT
This sequence comes from Uromys caudimaculatus, assembly GCA_028551405.1. Classification (NCBI taxonomy): domain Eukaryota; kingdom Metazoa; phylum Chordata; class Mammalia; order Rodentia; family Muridae; genus Uromys; species Uromys caudimaculatus. The sequence continues at coordinate 48,748,587 of CM052712.1, forward strand.
GAAAACCAAGGATTATAAAGCTCCCTGCTTTGTAGTGACTTATTTTAATTTCATTTCTGATTTATTATTGATTTGACTGTGGAAGGAAGGGGTGGGCAGGATGCCTTCTCTAAAGATTCTTTCATTAGCCAAAAGCAGACATTTAACAAGTGCCATGTGAGTCAGTACATAGACTATGACAGATCTGTAAACAAAAGGAGAAACAGAAACGTTTTTATGTGTTGAAATTTATAGCCTGAAGAGTCAAAGTCTTGAATAGTGAGTGACAGACTATAAACTTCCATGTAGGGCAAAAAGATGTGTCCTCCATCAATGGCTTCCATATTTGTTTTGTAAGCCTGCATGGTCACACTGCTGTATAGAGTTTAGTTAGCACTCTCTCCTTTACAATTTCAATTAGAAAGTGATAACCTGAATAAATTGAGTGAATTCAGATTTCAGGATTATAAAATGCATGTTTTATATAATTTAAAAATATTTCCAATAATGAATTAGCAAGCATTCTTGTGATAGTAATAATAATAATAAGCAGCACAACTTCCCCCAAAAGTAAATGCCTCAATTAATACATGAAATATATAAAGCACAGAAGGAAATTAGTCATGTTGTTTTGATAATAAAGATCTTAAATTCAGCGGCTTCTTTAGATTTTCAAATACTTAGTTTTGTAATATGTTAAAACATTTTTAAAAAATTCATTTCTTGTTTTGTGTTGATTTTTAAAGTTTCTTGAACTACTCATCAAAGCTTTACGGTTCCAGCTCTGCAGCGCCATCTTATGGAGATAGTGTGCATAGCCATTTAATATTGTCTGGCAAAGTAATCATTGTTCTAACAGATTTGATGCAAATAGGATTTCTGCCTATGCTTTGAAAATAGAAGCAATTAAACTGATGCCAAAATTACGATTTTTCTCCTCTTTGTTGTTGCTTATCTAAAATTTTCTTATCGTAGCAACTGTATGATTTTTCAGGCACTCAAAATTATGTACTAAGATCTGAAATTCTCACTACACACGTCAAAGCAAGGATAGAAAGGAAGAATGAAGCTGTTGAATAGGGAAGCAAGACAGCAGTGAAAGATCACAGTACAGCTGGTGTTGTTGGCAAGAGTTTCCACTTCAAAATTTGCAGCAGTTCAAATGCCTCTATTATTATTGGTGCTTTTCCCTGATTATGTTCACCAGGAATGGGAAAAAAAATACAACAAAATTGAAGTTTGTAAAAACTCAGAGAGATAAACTGTGAAATTCTCCTTAGAGTGCACACATTTAGCTATTTCTTCTTCCAAGTGTGTTCTTTAAACTGAACAGCATATAATATTTATGCTCTATGTGGAGACATGAGGATAGATTTTTCAAAATGTTTCTGTCATCAAATGATATTGTCAAGACCCACAATCTAACAGACAGAATAATTTACCAATTTTCAGAAAATAATGTAATGTAGTAATGACTTCTAAATGATCTTGAAACTAATGTCTCCTTTTATTTAGCTTTGTATTGTGGTCGTAGAATATACTAAAGAAACAAAATATATGTGGATGCAAAATCATTGAACTTAGTAGGATTTTGATCAATATTATTCAATACAATACAAATATATTTACAAAATGTTTACTTTAAAAGTACAAACTACTGCTGTGTACCTTGACTATGTCTACAAAAATTCCTTAAGGAAAGGGAAAAGATACCAAACACATGGAACTGCAAATCATACCTTATGATGTGTTAATTTTATCAAATACTTTATGCTGCCTGGAAAAGAAGGCTCAATTGCTGAATATACTCATGAGCAACACATTACTGTTATACGTCTCTCTGATCATCCATGAATTGAGAAACTGATGAATCCTTATCTCATAGATATTTGGAATTTCTGCCAACTAAGATAAAAATACTTATCTTGATTATCTGAGCATTTTTCTCACAAAGACATGAAAATAATTATACCTTTAAAAGCCTTGTCTCTAGGGACTGACTCTATATCAGAGATTCTCAGGTATGTTAGTTAAGGAAAAAAACAATGTCTTTATGACTTAATATAGCATGTTTTGTGAGGAAAAGTTAGGAAGCAATTTTCTTTAAATAACACATTGTGCCAGATATGGTGGCAACGATAGTAAGAGAATATTCAATATAAGGCCAGTATGGATTAAAAATTAACACACACACAGACAGGGGAGGAAGGGAGGGAGAGAAGGGGGGAGAGAAAGAGAGAGAGAGAGGGAGAGAGAGAAAGAGAGAGAGAGAGAGAAGAGACAGAGGCAGAGACAGAGACAGAGACAGAGACAGAGACAGAGGGAACAGACAGATGCATACAAACATCATTTACCAGATCCTCTGAATATATGGTATGGCTATCAGCCGGGTGTTTTGTGGCTCTCCTAAGAGGGAAGGGGATGTATCTCTCACTCTTTTGCCTAGTTTTAGGACTCTTTTCTTCCTATTGTGATGCCTTCTATAGCCTCTGTTTGGGAGCATTTGCCTTGTATTTGATCTTGTTTTGTGGTGTTTAGTTTTCATCTTTTGGAAGTCTCGTCCTTTCTGAAGGGATATGGAGGTGGAGCTGGAGTGGATTTGGGGAAGGAGTGAGATTGAGAGACCTGAGAGGAGAGGAGAGAGAGAGAACTCTGGTCAGATGTATTGTACGAGAGAAGAATCTCTTTTCAATAATAAAAAAGGGTCTAAGAAGTAAAACTTTTTCTTTTTCTTGGGTATAAGAGTTATAGGAAATCAGAATTTGACTATGACCACAAGAATCAATATTTTAAAAAATATTTTCTGTTTATCTATTTATCATTTATAATTTATTATATATCTATCATGTATCTCTTATTTACCTTTCTACATATCGTCTCTCTATGTATCATATATCTATCTGTATTATAACAAAGCAAAAAAGAATAATCAAATATCCACCAGTCTGCTTCTTAAGAAAAAGTTGAGATGTTTAGCTTCTATTAATTTTTTTAAAAAGCAGTGTAAAACTTATCCACCCACAGAAAAATAAGATGATTTTTCTATGCCAAAATATTTTGAAAACAAACAAAACAACTGGAGTTCACACACGGACAATGATGTTTCCAATATTCTGTTTCTAATTGGCTACTTCCATAATTTCTCTTTACCTTTAATTTGAATCATTGGGGAAGAAGAAAACAGGGTGCATCATTTCCTGGCTGAAAAAAAAATGCTTCATTACATAATTCTAAATGTGGTTTCTATTTTGAACACTGAGAACTCAACAGCAAAAGCAAAGTTTTATATTGCATAGCTATGAGTACTTACATAACCGTGTTCATTTAAAATGTTAAGAAGATAATATTCAGCTTACCCATTTGTGAGGTCCTACTTGCTCAAACCTTTCAAAAGTCTGTGGTGCCTGTCAAACACAGATTGACTATTATCAATATAAATGTAATCAATACCAATATAAACCTTTCCTGGAGCAGGGAACACATAAAATACCAGTAAGCACAGAGCACAGTTAGTATTCCAGCAAAAATCATACCATGTTCTTAATTATGTTCTGCAATGCAAGTACCTGTGAGTTATTCCATACAGATATTAATACATCTTTTGGTAAGATCAACCACTAAATATGTAGTTGTTATTGTTCACAAAACATGATTTCCTTCTTGATTTACTTCTAGAGTTTATAGGAAGCAAAGTAGATTTATCTATTTATACAGATGAGTTTCAAAGAACAATTAAAATTTTGGTAAGAATTTGGTAAATACTAGCAATTCCAAATTAAGAGAAAAATATTTGTCTCTGAATTCATCAAAACCAATTGACTTTAAGCCAATGAGGTCTTATTAGGGAATGAACAAAAAAGAATTGTCATTTTCATATATCTGGCAGTAACACCCTAGAAAGTCCAAAGAGTTCAACCATTCACATAAATACATTTGAAATAATATCTGCTGCTAGAACAAATTACACAGTACATGATTTAATGAAAAATTGGAACATTATAAGTTATAAAGTGACTTCTCATAAATTTAAATAAACATATAAAACATATCTTCATGGAACTATTTGAGATTTTATTGGGATTTTCTAACTAAAAATTTGAGACACATAATAGTATTGTATATTTGACAATTCATATTTAGTATCACCAAGTATCTTTAAACTGATTTAACATATGTATATATAATTTATTAAATTTTATAGAAATGTTATGTGCAGTAATGATTGAACACTTAGAAACTAGTATCTGAGGACCTTGCATATCTTGAGATTTTAAAGAAGCCTCCTCATTCATGCTTGGATTTATTTATTAGAGATTTATTTTTCCTTATTGATAAACTGTAAAATTACAAGGTGTTTTAACGTGTATCTTTCTTTATTGTGTAGCAATTTTAACTATGGTAAACGTGTAGTATATCTGAATAAAAAAAAAAACATACATTACCAACTCACCTTCGGTGGACGTAGGTGAGTAATATTCACCTTTAAAAGAAAATGTGCATAATACTGCATAGATTTATACAACAGAAAATGTAATCATATTTTTTCATAGGTACTAGTATTGATAAACTCCATTTTGTACATAGACACATTAATCATAAAATTTAAAGAAGCAAATAATTTGAGTATTCTCAAATATTAATATTATACATAAACATACGAACATTTTGTACAAAGATAATTCTGAGCACAAATAGTCAAACAAAATATTTCCTGAGTCTACTTATTTAAACTTTTAACCTAACACAACTGAAGTAAGTTTTGAAAATCTAAGTCGATATCTTTGATAAAAAGAGAACAGAGATGTTAGACAATAGAAGTAGTCATGACCAGGTCCATTGGGCTGCTAGTAACACTCTATGTCTAACCCACATTTTTATAGTCTAGATTTGTTTCATATTAACAAATCAAGTTCTGTCATTATTAATGAACTTTCAATATGTACATACTTGTTCAAAACACTTTTAAAATACCAGCCTATAATCAATAAAAAAAAATAACTAAGGTAAAAGCGATAGATACAACTTGTACTAAAACAGCAAGAGCCTTAAGATTAAGAGATCATATCAATTAGATAAAATCACATTTATTACACTACGTTAAGCAGTGGAGCATTTCAAGCCTTATGTAAAGTAGATAAGAGACTAGTGATGTAAATCAGTAATGCAGCACCTACACAGTATACATAAAACAACCTTTGATTACTCTTCAATACTCTAAAAACATTATCCTATGAAAGCAATATAAATGTTGCTACTGTTAACAAATAATTGAATGAGTCAAACAATTTAGAAAATGTGAAAGCATATTAAAATAAGAACATTAGAGTGGCATATTCCATAGGATTACAAGAGCTAAGTTCATAAGAAATATATAAATATTGTAATACAATTTAATAGTACAAACCAGAGACTGAGAAACCTAGGAGGACTAGTAAATCGATCTTCAATTCTCTGAGTAATCAAAAATATCTGTAAAACTGGAACACACAGAAAATACACGTAGACAATGAATATACATTGAAAAGTTATTGTATTCAGTAAAAGCAGAAGAAAACTTTATTTTAAATATGCCTGTTGCCATACTAAAAGTACTCATCAGATTATTTTTCAATATGAAAGTGACAATACTGTACAAGTTCCAAATGGCCAGACTGCCTCTCCTTTTCACTGAAGCTTTCAAAATATAGTTCCATGAACAGAGTGAATGTTTATACATAACCTTTCTAATTCACAGAGGGTAGTTTGCATTCATCATTTCCACTTTTTTAAATTCTGCTTTTCTTGGTATTTTTTACATTTCTGTTTTTGTAAGTCTCATATATGTAGACAGAGTATCCTCGTCATATATCCCCGTCACCCTTACTAAAACTGTCACTGCTCTCCTAACGTCTTTCCCACCTCCAAGTTTCATTTTTTAAAAAATGACCCATTAATTCTAAATTGTCCTTCACAAATGTGCATGTATGTGAGGACTCATCGACCAGGGCGTGAGCAATCTATCACATCAAACTTGCCGCCCCACTCCCAACACCACTACCAAATGAAAGTGACTTTTCCTGCTTCGGTAGTCACCAAAATTTTTAACTCCTCAGTTTGGAGAGAGGTAGCAGGTGCTGGCCTCTCATTGTTAGAGTACATCTATCTTCATCTTGTGGCCTGTAGAATATATATATATATATATATATATATATATATATATATATATATATATATATATCCATCTAATGGAAGAAGATAAAACTGAGAACCTGGTGCTATTCATGGACACATAGAGGAAGTAGTATACTTAGTATCTTAAACTGGCTGAGTGTATCCGAAGCACATGGTGATAACCAGGATGCGATCTTATAGTCTGTTCCACTAGAAGTTGGATCAGCTTTCTGATCCTAACTAAAACAAAATATTACAGAGTTTGAGAAAGGTTATTTTTAAAAACATACTGAAAATAAAATTTAATTCTATTCCAAAACATCCTAAACTATTACTTACTGAGAGACAATTCAACACATATGAAGCAAACACCACATAAATCATGGGGTCTAGATTTTTGCCATGTTCTTTCAGCAGTAGTGCCATTCTGTGATTGAGAAGCTAACTGATACAGGTGTCAAGAGTTTCTCTCTTACATCCAGCAGCTAAGTGGTAAAGCATATTTTGACAGCTAAACCCTTTCCTGCAACGTGGAAACATTAATTCTATTTTCCTATTGTTTGTTTCTAATTTTCACATAATCAAATTTATGGGGTTTGCTATCTTATTAAAATCTATATAATGCTTAATAAGGTGAACAAGTTAATACATTCTTCACCTTTCACAAACATTATTTATTTTAGGACAACACAAAATATCCTCTGGCAATTTTTATATAATTCCTAATAATGATAATTATTTTGTTACGCTATATTTAAAATAATCAGTGTTATTTGTGACTCATACTGAAGCAACTGTGACTATATTTTTCCCTGATAAAAAACTTTTCAGAGTTTCTCCCTGGAAGCTATTGAAAATACAGTATGTAGACCATTATATTAAATAATTATTTGCATGAGCAACATTGCTAAATTTGAAAAAGGGAGTGAAAAAGAAATTGTAAATATTATAAATATTAATTCATAATCAATTTAAAATATTTTCCAAGAGTTATGTCAATGGTTATTCCTTATTCCTTAAATAGTACTACATCTTTTATAAAACACTTTTAAAAACTTATTTTCTGAGCTAGAGAGATGGTTCAATAATTAAGAACGCTTGTTGCTTTTGTAAAGAATTTAGGTTATGTTTCTGCCAACCAAATGTGGCTTACAATCATCTGTAACCCTGGTTCAAGAGGATCAAATACCCTCTTTTGTCTACCAAGGTTTCTGCACACATACGATGCACAAAAATAAATGCTGACAAAATACTCAAACACATGAAATTAAATATAAAAAAACCTTTAAGATACAAAAAAAATACATTAAAATATCCTGCTTGAAACTTTGTTTACTCTTATAAATTTTAATTATAGTAAACAATAGAAAATTGCAAAATTGTATTTTGCCTGGGAATATGTTGATCATCAGATCTAATTCATGCACAAATTTATGATTTGTAAACGTATAAGGCCTATGCTTTATCTTGCTTATTAGAACACAGTTCTACTTTCTTAAAATTCATTGAGTGGAAATCATTCTGAGAAGATATTTAGAATGTATAGCACAATATCCTAGTTTTACATTGTCTCATTCTTAAGCCATGATGCTGTTATGAGAGACACATTTAAAATCCTGTTCCTTGTTAATTAAGGAACCATATAAATTCTTGGTGACTAATTTTATTGTTAGAGCCTATATTTTCCTCCAGCAGTATGCTGCCATAACAAAGTCTGTCTCTGCAATAACTGCCGATTGCTAGATTGATTAATAGAAAATAAAGGAACTATATCACATTGAAAAGCTGATCTACTCCTTTGAATTTGAAGCATTTATTTTTTATTATACATGGATAGTAGACTTTTGATAGCCTTAAGGTATCAAAATTGTCTAAAATTGTCATCTTTCATTTTTTATGTTTCTAATATATGTTGTGACAAATGCAAGACTAGAAGCTAGAATAACACTGATTTTCTTTTGTAGTTAAAATTGTTGATTATATTTACAACTAATAATATAGATAAGTATTGCCTATAAAAATGAAAAGTGTTTAAGATATGCTCCTGCATCATGAATACTCTGTCACTTGTTAATAATGATGTACACCTGAAGAGAATTTGTGAGTTTTTTCTTGTGTATGGGATGCTTTTGTGGCTTAAAAGAATACAAGTGAAAGACCTAAAATATATTTCTCAGATATTCTCAGATATTTTGAGTTTTAACTCACAATGAACATTCTTAAAAAAATCTTTATTTTCTTTTGTTAAGCATTTATTTAAATTTTCTGTTCTTTGCTCATTCTTTCAAACATATATATTCCTGATCTTAATAAATGTAAATGTAAGTAAAGCCATTTTTTCTAAAGAAAATTAGTTTCAACAAAGGACCAACTGCTATTTAATTGGTTGTTGAAAAAAATTCAAATGCATATGCCAATTCTATAGCAAAATTTATTACTTTATATTGTAATTTTCATTTCCACTCATTCACTGTTCTATCAGTTTTTAACAAAGAGAAAAGAAAAGTTACTTTTTAAAATTACTAATGTTTTACTTATTCTGGGTTTCAAATACTGTCAGCAGGCTAATATCAGTAAAATGGCCACCATTAAAGGAAAAGCTGTGGTCATTTGATATCTATATATAATTAGTCAAGCAAATAATATTTATTATAAATAACTTATAAGACAAATAAATGTATAAAATGCATGTTTTTATCTAATTACTGCCAAAGATGAGTTATGTTGAAGGAAAAACTTTAAGAAAATTTTGAAGAAAATATTCAAACCACTGTTAATTGCTTGCCCTTTTTTTTCTTTTTTGCCTATCTACTTTTATTGAACTAAATTTTAACTTTATTATAGACTTACATTTTTCAGCACCTTATACAAAGTAGGTTTATGTTCTTTATGAGCTAATGTGTATTTGTTTACCATTTGTCTGATTAAATGAGACAGAACACACATATATGCTACAACTTACAGGGAAAAGGCTCATTACTTTCAGATAGGCAACAGGAGACTAGAAAAGTCCAGGATTCATGATGAGTTAGTCCTCAGAGGCTCAGAAAGGTTCACACAATAGCAGTAGGCTCAACCAACTGTGTCCCACTGACCCTGAACAAAAAAACGAGCAGGTACCTATTGCAGGAGCAAAAGAAATCACTGGGGAAAGCCTTGTAATATGACCTGCTTCTTAGGAGACAGGAACTCACCCTGACAGTTCCAAGCAGTTCCTGCCTCACTCAAGATACTGTATTAGCTTGGAGAGACATTTAAAAAATTTGGACACTTTTAGATACTTCCTTCTTATCAGACAATAATGCATTCTCACAGTATATAACAGATGTTTGAAGTATATGCAAGGGAAAAGTAGATGAGGGTAGAAACAGAAAACTATCCAAGATTCCTCCAGCATCTGATTTTATACAAATTATGATCACATATATCTCAACATAATTATGCTATAGAAACAAGACTACTGAAGTCAAGCAAGAAAACCTGAAAGTTAAGTTTGACTATTGGAAAAGGGAAAACAGAAGAGAAAGTTAAATATACTGCAAAATGAAACTGAAAAACAATATTTAATTTCGGAGTATATGTAATCCAGTTATAGATACTTAGTTGATGATACAAGAATATTCCCAACAGTCAATTGAGAACTGTGATAAAGATAGCCAATTTTTAGTATACTATTAATTTAGGACACCATAGCATCATATAAAAATACACAAAACAATACTAAGGCAAAATGAGAGAAACAGATTCTCTTTCCAGTCAAATCTTTGACAAGCCATGAAAATTTTAAAGTAATTTTATCTTGATAGGTTGTATCTTGAATTTGGCATTAAGTCAGATGAAAGACTGGACATATTCTGGGACCTAAAGTTTCTACAGCTTACATATTCCATTTTTTCTTTATTACATGGCACTGTGTTTGATGCATTTGCTTCTCTACTGTTTTACTGCGGAATTGTATGATCTTTATCACTGCAGTTTTTTCTGTGTTCATTTTCTTCTCATTCTAGGCAATTTGAATTATCCTACTCCACCAAAACTGTATCCTTGATAGTTTTCCGCAAAACACTCCAAAGTATCCTCAGATGCTCTTGAATCTGAGCTTCAAAGCTGCATTGAAAATTCAGCGGGAGACTCCTTTACATCTCTGTCTTTAGTTTATACATTGCCACCATTATATTGTGAATGGCTTTGATGATAGCTTTGAGTACTGATTTTTATCACTCCCACATCTCGGTAAAAAAGTAACTGGCATATGAATGTAAAGTAGCATTCTTCAGTTGAATTGCCATTGTGTTAGACCACATAGGTCTTTCTTACTATTTGGACAATAGAGTCTCATCTGAACACATTCACAATCCCAATAAAAATGTAAATACTGTCTTACTTACATAAAAAAATATATCACTTTCAAATTGAATGTGTGTATATTCATTATTGCCTATATTTAGTAGACAATGCATGTCTGCTTCCTTTTTAAACTGGATATTATATTAAATATCACAGCATTTATTTTGGTTTTATTAAAAACTCAAATATTTTAGTACACCGAGCCAAAATCTTGTCTATCTTAGTGAAGGCTTATAAAAATAGAAAAAAAAAATAGACAATTAGTGGAACAGGAAAAAATAAAAGATCTTTAAGAAAGTCCTGGCATGACAGATTTGCTAATTAAGTAAGAAATTAGAGGACATGTCCTAGGAATATATTCCCCCAACCACTGTTGATTTCTGTTCTCCTGCCCCTTCTTTCCCTACAGTTTCCCCACCCCTTTTCCCACCCCCATACCCTCCCCCACCTACTTCCCTCCCTCCACTTCTAATATCTATTTATTACCCCTTCTGAGAAAGGTTCAAGAACCCTTACTTGTCCACCCCCACCACTTGCTATTTGGCTTCTTTGGATTTGGGGATTGTAGAACAGGCATCCTGCACTTTATGACTACTATCCTGTCCACTTGTGAGTACGTACCATGCGTGTTCTTTTGGGTCTGGATTTCTTGACTCAGGATAATATTTTCTAGTTTCATTTATTTGCCTGCAAAATTCATGGTGTTCCTGTGTTCAACAAGTACTCCATTGTGTAAATAAAGCACATGCTCATTATCTATTCTTCAGTTGATGGAGATCTGAGTTGTTTCTTATTTCTGGTTATTATGAATAAAACTGCTATGAACATAGCTCAGCAATTGTCCCTGTGGTATGCTAGAACATCTTTAGGATATATGCCCAGGAGTGGTATAGCTGAGTCTTGAGGTAGAAGTAGTCTCAATTTTTTGAGAAGCCACCAAATTGATTTCCAGAGAGGCTGTACAAATTTGCACTCCCACCAACAGTGGAGGAGTGTTCCCTTGCTCCACATCTTTGCCAGTTTGTGCTGTCCCTGGAGTTTTTGATCTTAGCCGTTCTGATGGGTGTATGAGGGAATCTCAGAGAACTGGGAGGGGAGCAGGGAAAGTATGGGGATGACTCTACCTTAGACTTCTAGCACTGGGGGATATGGAGTCTGAAATGGCCTCCTCCTATAGCTACGAAGGACCCCTCGTTGAGGGAATAAGGACAGCAACACACCCGCAAAACCTTCGACCCAAAATGTGCCCTGCCTATAAAATCTGCAGGGACAAAGATGGAGCAGAAATGGAGGGAATGGTCAACCGATCACTGGCTCAAACTGAGACCCATACCACGGACAAAAACCCATCCCTGGAACTATTAATGATACTGTATTATGCTTGCAAACAGGAAACTAGCATAACTGAGAAGCTCCACCCAGCAGTTGATGAAAACACATGCAGAGACACAAAGCAAACATTAGATAGAGTACAGGGAGTACTGTGCAAAATTTAGGAAAGATTGAGAGTCCAGACTAGCATAGGAAGTCCAAGGAGAGACAATAGAATCAATTATCCTTGACCTTTGAGGGCTTCCAGAAAATAAACCACCAACCAAAGATTCAACATGGGCTGGAATGAGCCCCCTTGCACATATGTAGCAGATATACAGCTTGGTCTTTGTCAGGTCCCAAACAACTGGAGTGGGGTTTGTCCCTGAATCTGTTGCCAGCTGTGGATCTCATTGGCACACTGTCTGGCCTAAGTGTGAAAAGATATGCCTAGACCTGCGTTGATCTGACGTGCCAAGTAGAGATGATATTTGGAGGTGGAGGAGCCCCCCTTCTCATAGAAGACAGAGCAGAGTGGGATGGGGGGAGCTCTGTGAGGTGAGTACTTAAAGTACAGGGAGTCTGATATTGAGATATAAATTGAATAAGTAAACTAATGAAAAAAAAAACCTAGACAGATATTTTAATTATAAAAGAGCACATATGCAGTGCAGGACTGCAGGGTCTGAGTTTAATCAGAGAGGATGCACCTAACCCTCAAGAAACTGGAGGCCCCAGGAAGTGTAGAGGTCTTGTGGGGTGGGGGTAGGGCATGGGGACATCCTCGTGGAGCCAGGGAGCCAGAAAGAGGTATGAAATGTGAAACAGTCGGAGGGTTGACCAGGAGGGGATTAAAATCTGGAGTTTTAAATACGTACACAAATAAATAAACAAACAAACAAACAAACAAATAGCAGTTAATGAATGCCCAATATAAAATGTATAAAATTCCTCCTGTCAAAATTCAAAACCTAGAAGACAAAATAATAAAATTAGAATTACATATGACTGTATTGAGTTTTACTAACTGAGAGACTCGTAAAATTATCTTTAAAATTATTTATTCATGGACAATCATCAGGTAACATGGAAATCTGATAAAGAATGAACAAAGTTTCTGATTAAATTATAGTTTTCAACATGTATAATATATTTTATATTATATATTAAACATATTTTAATATATAAAATAAAATTTAATATGTAAAATAAGCATGTATATATAAACCTATATTCATATATATATATATTCTTTTCAACACCTTGACTATTGTCTAGAATAAAGAGATAACAAGGTTTGATTGAATCTTTAGAGAAGATATGTTAAGAATTACCTTGCAAATTATTTCTTGGGTAATGTTTCAGTGAAATATAAGGGGAGAATTATATGAAAATAGTTGAAGAGTGAAATCAGTACTCAAAGAAAGCATGGCTAGTCCATCAAAAGTCATCTTGGGCTGTTGTTAGGTTCTAAGAAAAAAATACCCACAATGAATAAAGATAAAATAACAAGAGTGGTCATTAGACAAACCTCATATTCTTTGAGAATGTATACATATATATGATAACCCATTCATTTGTAGGCAGATATCTGAACATGAATGCTAAAGCAGATTCAAAGATGCTGTGTTGCAAAAATTTGAACAGTAACAATGGGCTTGTTTATAAGCAATACTGAATGATGGCTGCTATCAGGAAACAAACATTGATATGCAACTATTTAGTTATTATCTATTCAGCATGATATTATCTTTGCATCTATGAGTTTTCCTCTAATGTGTAAAGGCAATTGAATCTTCAGAGATGTGATGCAAACACAAAAGGTATAAAAATGACATTGATAATTGTAGTTTTTGTCTTCCAGTGAGATACTCTTATGTGAGACAGGAGTAAGGAAGAATGGTCCCATGAAATCTGGATGCCAAGTGATGTAATTGAGAAAGCAGTTACACTCTTATTAGAATAACTAATCAGCTGTGGGGATTTTTTTTTTTTTTTTGCATCGCTTTGTTTATATTCTTCCGGAAAGATAATCACACCTCAGTCAGGAAGGCTTCCACACAAAAGGAGGCGTTTGGCTGTACACTACAGCTCAGAGGCCCCACCTTCACTTCTGTTATATTTTCTAATTGTATCATCTTTCATTTTCTGTCTTAAGCAGAAGTTGATGACTACTCTCTTTTTTCAATTTCTCAAAAACTGATACTTGTTTTGTCCTCTATATACTTATTATAAAGGTCTTCTCTGGCTAGAATCTAATCGTTTAGTTTGGCTTCTTTTGTTCAGCAGAAATAATCACAGAAAACCACAAATTGTCAAAATGAAGAGAACAATTAACCATGGCTAGCTCCATCAAATACATATACAATAAAACCATACATCTAAGATCCAGTGAATATCATGGAAGAGAGGAGAAAGTGTCCAAGCCAGAGGAGGAGTACGTCTGAGGCTAAATAGTGTCATCTATGTGACAGGAGAGAGATATCCATATCCCTGAAATCTCAAAAACAGTGTCTCAGAATTGTTAGATTACTTCAGGCTGACTAAGGGCATTGGGTAACTTGGACAAATTGATCTTTACCAACAGGATATATAATTTCTTCCTTTGTTTCTTATTTGCTCATGACTTTTTAATAAACTATAACCAATGGCAACCAACAACATGCCAAGCAATCCTGCCTTTCAGGACCTTGGTATTTGTATAGCCTCTGAAAATGTCTCCAGAATTCCAAGTGTGACACAGTTGCAGAAACTATCTGTCTCTGCCAATTCCACACCTCTGCAAGAGGTAAACCATGGTCAACTGCTGTGAACAATATGAAGCAGCCCCATATCCCACATCTTGGATTATAATAAAACATATTCTCATAGTATTTCTGTATTATTCAAAGAAACCAAAATTCTCAATGCAGTGGTCTTTTGATCATTCCAGAGATTCTCAATAAATGTCTTGATTTGTGTTTACAAATTAATTGAAAGACTTAAAGAAAATTCTAAGTGAAAACAAATTTCAGCATTAGCCCAGTAAATTGAAATGTAAGCAAACTTAGTCATCATCCCTCATTGAATTAGAGTTGAAAATTCCCTTCTAGAATGTTTGCTCAGTTGATTTGTTCTTTTTTATGCATGTCTCATTTGCTTGATAATAGATAGATTGACTTCTAAATAATATAAATTAGATTTCCACTTTTGCCCTCACTAATATGTATAGTAGTAGAGAAATTATAAAGTGGCATAAATATACCAACTAAGTAAGGTTCTGAATGTCCGAATGTCCCCCAATAAATAATAAATTGTTAAAATTTGTAAGCCTTTTGATGAAAGACATTTTTGCAGGTAGTTAACAGCAATACAGAATCCCCAGAATTGTTTGCATTTGTTAACATTTAAGGTTTCTTGGGTTTCATTTATTTCTGCTGCATAAACAATGGCTATAAAAAGGGAAAGATTTCTCAGAGGTTCCCTTCTGAAGACTTGTTGCAAATGCAAATAATAATAATAATCACTGTTCTAACTTAGGAGAGCTGGTGAAGATTAATGAGTTATTTCTTTGGGTTCAAGTTTTCCACATGCACTGGGTCCACTATGGTGATATAATTAATTTTACAACACAAGGGTTTTGTCATCCACCATCCCCATGCCATGCTGCGATGATAAGTATTCTTTAATTAAACCTCAACATTTGCCACAGTTGTTACATAGTACAGCTGGAACGCAGATACCTCTGTGGACCACAAAGATTTTAATATGCAGCCTGGGAAGCATAATAATAGAACACTTATAAGAAAGCCTTTTTAGTTGGTGTCTAAAGTTCTTAAAACTTTTAATAAATATAGCTGAAGAAAAGATAACAGAGAAAGGTAACAGATCATGTTTCTGGTTAAATTTGAAAAGGGTAGCCCTGGAGGGGATCTCACATTGTCTCTGGGGAGTTTCCTTAGCTTCCGGATACAGAAAATCCAAGATCCTCATGAATGATTTTCCTTTGCATAAAGCCAATGACCCCTCTCCTAAGAATTAGATCACAACACAGAAGATCAGATGGGGTTGCATGAATGTGATGTCCATTATCCTGTCTCAGTAAGTACAGGGAGTGTTTATGCTTCACGTGGCTTAAAATACTCAATTGAATATTTCAATCATGCTTTAGTGACATATTGGATATGTGTATTCAATAGAATACCGTAAGTACTGTATGTAAGTACTTGGTCTATAAATCAGACTTGATCCTCTATTAGTGACTTGGTAAACTTAGCAATGGATAGTAAACAAATTCCCATTGCCATCATTTACTAGTAATCTATTCCTACAAGATTTTATTGAAAATCCCAGTTTTTCCATTCCTCTATAACAAGAATAATAGATAAATGCAGCTCGAGGGAGTTAATAGGATCTTTGAAACAAATATTAAGTACAGGAATTGGATATGGATAAGGAGGGATGTCATTGTAAAAGATAAGGCTAGCCTGGATTGAATGAGGGGTGGAGGACTAAACTCTGAAAAAAAAAAAAAGCTGTATGTGGTGAAAAAGATAGGCACACATATTTGAATCTTTCTAGTGATGGTAAAGACCAGCCAGCACATTACATCTTCTGGTAAGAATGACAAGTGAGGTGAAAATAAACAACAAAAATATTCAGTAGCTATGAAAATATTGTAAAATTCTGTTATATTGGTATACTATGATATTTGTTACCTAGGTACTTTAATAAAACTGTAGTTTTGTTTGTTTGCTTGCTTATTTTAATGTCCTCACACATCTATGATCTCTGGGCTGTTGTTGACAAATTTCATGAACTACAAACCTGAGGAGATAAGGCTGGCAGGAAGAAGCAAGTAATACAAATACATTGTTGGCTTCCTTCAAGGGCAAGGTGCTGTTAAGTGCCAAGTGCCTCAGGATAACTTTAGGTTATTTCTGAGAACCTAGGAAGAAAGTTAAATTTTTGTAGGCTACCCAACTTGTAGTGAGCCACAGAGCTATTTTTGAAAGGTGAAAACTATACACTGTGATTTCTATCCAAGCCAAATTCTTAAATAAGGCTAGTATTACTGTTCAAAAACAAAGTATGCAAACCATGGTATTTTGGGGTACAGAGTATTGCTTCAGTGGCCAGTGGAAATGAAACTATTTGTCTTTGTACAATACCTAGAGTACACATTGACATGACTCCAAGATAATTGCCTAAAATTAAACATATTTAAGTTAAATAATACTAATAAAGAAAGAAAAAGAAATAGAGCTACATCTAGTCCAAATGACAGAATCAGGTAATTCTCTGTTTTTAATAAGAACAAATGCTAGGACCTATGAAACTAACCATGAAGAACTGATGAATTCAGAAAAGATATAGATACGATGGAAGGAGAGACAGAGAGGGAGGAGGGGAGATAGTGAGGTAAATACTCATCTTTACCATGGCGGTAGAATACTGAATCACATTAGAATCTATTTCAGAATCTATTCTCAAATGGTTTCTCTCAGTTCTAAAGGAAAGTCTTAATTTTTAGAAACTGAAGTTTATAGAAAATGGAACATTTTTCCTTTTAAAGAAAGGAAATAAGACTGGAGTTCAAATAAAAACATATATAAGAACTGGGGAAATATTTGGGGGCAACAGATAAGGAAATACCCAGAATTATTTGCAAGGATTGTTAGCTGACCGGCCACGAGGAACACCAGCAACAGACTAAATATTTCAACTCTCTCAGAGTTTGCATCATTGAAAGCAAAATTTTTCCTGCCTCAACTTAATTTAGGAGAGATATGCAGTATTTTCAAAATGGTGCTGGAGCAATGGATGCTCATATATTGTAAAGCAGAACAGTTATGTTTAACTTATACATTATTAAAATTAAAATCTGAACTAAAGAATAGTAAGCTCAGAAGTCATACATAACTTTAAGAAATATTTGACGTGTATTTTTAAAATTATTTTTAATATTTTTATTAATTTTAAAATACGACATGCCTTTCTTGCTTTACTTTTTTCCCCCTTCAACCTCTCCCATGTTCTCTACTTGCTTTCTGTCAAGTTCATAGCCCCTTATCTTTAACTATTCTTAGATACACAACACAAATATACATACACATATGAAAAAATCTGCTCATTCTACATATGTCTGTTTGATTGCCTGATTGACCGGTGGATATTGATTAATTTGCTGAGGGGCTCCTCCCTGAGGAAAACTATTTCTTTAGTACCCTTAGTTACCTAGAGTACTTTGTATATCTTCGGAAACCCACCTGACTTCCCTATTCCTCATTTTGACAAATGTCATTTGGTGTTATCCTTGTCTTGCAAGTGTGGTCATGTTGTTGATGTTTCATAGGTGTAGCTTCCCAGACATTTCCAGGAGACACAATCTCCCATTAGATTCCCTGTTCCTAAACTTCCCTTTACTACATATAGAGACCATTACACAAAACCACAACTGATTAAAATATAAAGAACAAGTGAGGAAGTGGTGCTCAGGTTCAACTGATACATCTAAACCACAACGCTTCACCTATGGCTTAGAGAATGCTGCTGAAGAAGAGGCAGTGACTGAAAATAAAGAGGAAGAAGAAGTCTGTTAGAGAGTGTGCCCCCTCAAAATTCCTCTTGGTTTCTAGACAGTGAAAATTGGAGAGAGTATAACAGTAGAGTCCCTTATGGGGATTTGTCAAGAAAATACAATGCTGTATTCTAGCACCAAAGCAAAACCCATGAGCTATGAGCAACTTATAATGTAGTATAGTAATCAAGATTTTAGAAGAATAAAATAGGCATTTCTATGGAGGGACTGTATATAAAATCATTAAGTCACAATATGTGACAAATTCACTTATTAACTGCAACAAAATAGTATTGAAACATCATGAAATAAGGAAAAGGGCAAGAATTAAATAGCAACTCTCTCTCTCTCTCTCTCTCTCTCTCTCTGTGTCTTTGTCTCTGTCTGTCTCTTTGTCTCTGTCTCTGTCTGTTGCTCTGTCTCTGGTCTCTGTCTCTGTCTCTAAGAATCTAAAATAGGAATAAAAATTAGTTTATAAATGCAAATTATAGTTATAAATTTAAAATGGAGAATTTCAAAAGGCACTGTAGCAGATTATCCAGAGAAAGATTTAACTGGACACAAGCTTCCTTCCCTAAATATGAAACTATATCTGAGTGTTAACCACTGGCAAATGGGAAATCTGGTCTCTTCAACAGAATATCATTGGGAAAATAAAACATTCAGCCTCAAGATGAGGCCTCATGCCTAGCAGTGAAGGCTAAAGCAATCTGAATCCAATGGTATCTTCGGAGGCATTTGTCTCATATGATTTTGACATGGAATTTTAAAAAATCTTCCAGGTCCTTTGTGTATATTATGGCTTCCACTTAGGTATTTTTAGGGGATTCCGTGTATTCAAATCCCCTTTACATGAGAATCTTTGCCTTTAATGTATATCACATGCATTTCCTTTGGCTCATCTGTTTGTTTTATATTATTATCTGGTTTGGTTACTTTGTTTTATTTAATTATTATTCATACATATAGATGTATGTTTGTTTTCTAATAAGAGACAGAAAGTATATGGATTCTGATGGATTGGAAGGCGGAGGAGACCTTGGAGTACTTGGGGAAGGGGAAATACTATCAGAGTACATTGGATGGAAGATATCTAGTACAATAAAATAAATATTAAAATGTATACCCAGGAAATATATGAAAATTATATTCTTGAGTTCTAAGAGCCAATGAAATTGTGAAAATGTACAAGGGCTAACTGCAAGGTTAGACAAAGGTAGAGTGCTGTTCTTTTTTTTTTTTTTTTTTTTGTAAATATACTAAATTTTCAATACTGTTTCCATAACTATGGGAAAATAGAACCATTTTTCTTTTTCAGCACAGGAAAGAATACAATAGCTGACAGAGCTTTGTTTACCTGCTTAAACATGCATGTACTGAGCAAGCTCCCTGCACCCTAAACTCATGTGTGCTATGTCATTAGAGACACCCTTGAGATTGGGGAAACAACGATGCTTTCAGGAGGGGTGTGAGTTTTCTGATTAGTCCCAGAGTATATGTGTATTAGATGTGATTGTCAGACAAATTGGATGGTATTGCTTAAAGATTCTAAGTTTACATTTTTCATTGGCATTATCTTCAGTGTTTGAACTGCAAAATATGTTTCCTTTTCTCATACAGAAATAGTTTTGTTTTAACTGCATTAAAAAATAACTAAACAGGGGGCTGGGAAGATGGCTCAGAGGTTGAGAGCACTGACTACTCTTCCAGAGTTCCTGAGTTCAAGTTCCAGCAACCACATGGTGACTTGCAACCATTTGTGGCTCACACACCTCTTCTGGTCAGTCTGAAGACAGCTACAGTGTACTCATATACATAGAATAAATGAATGAATCTTTAAAAAATAACTAAACATAAAGATATTTATTTTAGTTTACTTACATTCTTTTTTATTGGAAAATTTCTTTATTTACATTTCAAATATTATCTCCTTTCCCGGTTTCCCCTGGAAACCCTCTATCCTATACTGCCTTCTCCTGCTTCTATGAGGGTTCTCCCCCACCCACCCACCTACTCCTGCCTTCTCTCCCTGGCATTCCCCTACACTGTGGCATCGAGCCTTCCCAGGGCCAAGGGCCTCTCCTATCATTGACGTCCGTCAAGACCAACCTCTGCTACATATGCAGCTGGAGCCACGGGTCCCTCCATGTG
The DNA here is from genome assembly GCA_028551405.1 of Uromys caudimaculatus. Taxonomy (NCBI): domain Eukaryota; kingdom Metazoa; phylum Chordata; class Mammalia; order Rodentia; family Muridae; genus Uromys; species Uromys caudimaculatus. Next base: position 48,769,084 of record CM052712.1, read on the forward strand.
TACTCTTTGGTTGGTGGTTTAGTTCCTGGGAGTTCTGGGTGGTCTGGTTCGTTGATATTGTAGTTCTTGCTATGGGGTTTCAAACTCCTTCAGCTCCTACAGTCCTTTCTCTAACTCCTCCATCGGGGACTCCATGTTCAATCCAATGCAAGCATCCACCTCTATATTTGCCAGGCTCTGGAAGAGCCTCTCAGGAAACAGCTTGTCAGCAAGCACTTCTTGTCATCCTTAATATTGTCTGGGTTTGGTGTCTGTCTATGGGATGGATCCCCAGGTGGGGCAGTCTCTAGATGGCCTTTCCTTCATTCTCTGCTTTTAATTTTAGTCTTTATTCTTTAAATCTAAATGTTGACTCTAGATAGTGATATTTAAAAACTGAGCAGAAGAACTTAAATATTGACAGTGAAATAGAAGGAAACATAAGGGAGATTCAGGTTGCAAAAGAGTCCTACTAAGAAGATGGACAAAAGAGAAATACATGGCTTGATGATTTTTTATCAGCTATAAGCAGTACATATGTTAAGTGGGCCTGTTTCTTTTCAGATTTCAAAGAACAAGGTAAGGAATGATTACTGTGCATCATTAATTATTATAGCCATGTCACTTGGCATTACGGTGATTTCTGTTTTCAGCCTTTCCTCACACATTACTCCACAGGGTCACAACATGTATCAGACATAGAAGTGGCACCCACAGACGTACTAAACACAATGGCATATGCAATGAAATGGAGAACTTTCCAGAAATCACTTCCAGATATTATATAGTATTTTTCAGATATAATACTTCCAGATATTACTATTTTTCTGACATTTTATAATAATTATGATGACTAAAACCAAGAATTTTTATAAACAAAGTCATGATACGTAACTCAATATGGCCTTTAACATGCCTGGTACAGAAATATTGAAAGTATCTGAAAAACATAAACTATAAAGAAATTTAAAAGTTGAAATGCTATATGCAATCCAACTTCAACTGACACTTTCAAGATCTTAGTTGACCCATTATCATTTTTTCCATTAAATGTTTTATTCACTTTACATCCCAATCTCAGCTACCGCTTCATCCTCTCCTCCTTTCCCACACTTACAAATCTCTTTCCTCCTTCTCTGAGAAAGGGAAACCCATCTCCCCATCGGATACTATCACATTCTGGCACATCAAGTCACAGGAGGACTAAGAGCATCCTCCCCCACGGAGGCCCAATAAGACAGTCCACCTAGAGAAAGGGGATCCAATGAAAGGCAACAGAGTCAGAGACAATTCCATTCCAATATTTAAGGGACCTACATGAAGACCAAGCTGCATATCTGCTACAAATGTGTAAAGGCCTAGGTCAAGCCCTGGCACGTTCTTTGGTTAGTGAGCCCTGATAGTCCTAGGTTAATTGACTCTGTAGTTCTTTTTGTTTTATCCTGGAACCCTCTGGCTCCTTCAGTCCTATTACCTACTCTTTCACAAGATTACCTGAGCACTGCCTGATGCTTTGTTGTGGGTCTCTTGTCTGTTTCCAACCACTGCTGCTTGAAGGCCCTCAGGAGACTGCTATGCTAAGCTCTGTTCTGAAATCATAGCAGAGTATCATTAATAGTTACAAGGATTGGCCTTCTCACATGGAATGGGTTTGGAGTTAGTCCAATGACTGTTGTCGATTCCCTCAATCTCTGTTCCCTCTTTAACCATGCAAATATTGTAAGCAGGACAAAGTTTAGGTCAAAGGAAGTGGATTGAAGAAGGAAACTGGGAGGGAGAGGGGGTGAATAGGAGAAAAGGGATGGGGTTCAGATGTGGGGAGAGTGAATGTGGGAGAGGTTTGCAAGTGAGAACATAAATCGGCTGGCCACATCTCTGGAACTAGCCAGTGACCTGAGACAGGGTAGGTTCCTGGGAGTCTATGGGTGTGACCCTAGCTGAGACTCTTAGCAACTGAGGATAGGGAGACTGAAGTGGCTACATCCTGTAGCTAGGCTAGACTTCCAGTAGAGAGAGGGGGACATGGACCTTTATCAATGTAAAAAGTGAGAAAATATGGCTATATTATGAGTCAGGCTGACAGAACTAAGTATCGTAATATACATTTAACTAGATTCCTAGAGATAAGTATACAAACCCCAGACACCCAAAATTATGTATTAGGAAAATAAACAAAATGATAGAAAAGATTTGTAATCCATTTCTATTAAAAATATGTTTGTTATAAAAAATTTATAAACATCTATGCTTTGGTGTACAGCTGAAAGATAAATAATGCTGTTCTCTGAGCACAAAATTTTAACATTTAAAAGAAACAAAAGAAAGAATCTTCTATTCCGGAGATTTCAAAATGATTGTAGATACTTTAGAAAGTGAATTCAGGCTCTGTTCAGATTCCTAAGTGCATTACTGTTCTAAGAGTGTATCAAATCATCCTACTTTTATTATGTTCTATTATTTTATGCCAATACCTGGACTGTTAACAGCACATTTATGGAGACTAAAAGGAAGGTATTGACAACCCCATTCAGTAAGCATAAGAAATATGACCTCAATAAGGGAGAGTACCTTAATTTTATTCAGGAAAGCTTTTAAAGTAAATCAAACTGTTACTTAAATGAAGTCAATAAAATCTATTGAATTTATTATAGAAATGTTTATTCCTCTCATAAAGGCAACCTCTAAAGAGTTGACATTATTTGAATCAAAATGCCCGAGTGGTATTCATGACTGATGATTTTAATCAAGAATTCATTTGCCCATGAAGCTTATCATTTTCCCCACTTCCAGATCAATAGGCCAATGTGTCACTTCCAAGCAGTACTTATTGGGAGTTAGGACTAATTTCATGTTGCAGTAAAATGTTCATTGAATTTCCTGCATTTTTCCCTGCACCTATTTATTTTCTTTTATATTATATGTGCAGAAACATATGCTCAGCTAGCCTCTTCAACTTTAGTGCTCCAGGCAGAAGGAAAAGATGTTCTTAACATATTTTTTTTTTACTCTTCCTGCTCAATTCTCTTATGAATTGAATTCACCAGCCTGAAAATAGATCAAAGTATATTAAATTAACATTGCTATTTTATTTCTACTTGCTTTAGAAAATAAATATCAAACCTGAAGTAAATTTATCTTTTTCCTCTGGTTTCTTCTATGACTCTATGTCAAGTCTTCTCATCATACTGCTTTGGTTGAACAAATTTTGTACATTATCATTTGCTTTAACATTTATATGTCATATATATACATATATATATATAATTTGTTATATATTATATATGTTGATTTATTTTATATTATAAATTATATTTAATTTATATGATATTATTATGAAATGAGTTATAAACATCATGTGAAATTAGTTGGCTTGTTTGCCCCGACAGTATAAGACTTGATATATACTAGGCACTTATTACTGAATGCAATCTTCATAGATGTATTTATACCAAATAAAATTTAATTTAATTATAACACCTTATGAGATATTTTTGTGGTTCTTAGAGTATTTTACTAATAGGAAAAGTGGAGAACATAACTTATAAATATGAGAAAATAAAGAAAAGTAAAATACACTAAATGACAATTTGATTATAAGTGATTCTCTAATCATTACAGAATTTCAAAACAAAACAGGCATTATAAGGTGAAATGAGATTATAAAAAGCTTTAAGGATTAACAAATTTGTCTCTTACTGCTCAGATTACAAAATTTTTAATGATGCCCATTTTTGTATCTACGATGCCTCCCACATCATGATATACAACTTTCAGCCATCACTCATCTCTCATGCTGCTGGAAACTTTAATAATTTAGCACTGGAAAGAATGTAGTTTATATGGTCTGTGAATTGAAACTGGGAAAGGGGATAACATTAGAAATGTAAATAAAGAAAATATCTAATTAAAAAATACTATTCTTTTCAAAAAATAAAAGAATGTACCTCATGTTCTGGAGTTTGCAGTATGCTAAGGAAGATAGTAAGAAACTTAATGTACTAACTGCAAATCACAGAGATACAAACCACGGAGCACATGGAGCCTATTCTTCAGTCCACTTGGTTATCTGGACTATCCCAAGACTCAAATCGTGTACTAGTAATACTTCACAGAGTCATATTATGTTTTAGACCATGCTATGACAAAAATAATAAACTTTTCATTCTGTACTTCACAATTCTGACTCATCACAATTTTCTTCTTCTTATCTAGAATCATTTTCACTGTTGAAAGTCTTTATTCAACTCAAGGATTGCTGACAGGGGAAAACAGATGACTTTTTATTACCAATAGACACTGATCAAACTGGATATTCAGGATGTAAAATGTAACTACATATATAAATTATACAGTGAAAAGACAATACAAATATACTTAAGTGTAGTAAAGATAGTTATATCACTTTATAAAATTGCCGAGCTTAGAAGCAGAAGAGTGAACCACAATAACTCTGACCATCAAAGGCACAAAATTGCAGTATACAATGTTATCTGTATAATTTTAAGTCTCCCTGAAGTTTTGAAATGAAACATAATCCTTGCTATATATCAAATAATTACAGTTACAGATAGTAAATTTTAAACTTTAATTACAAGAATTACATTATTTTTAAATTGTTTATAATTATTTATTATTTATCAATTTTACAGTAGTCAAGTTTCTTTTTGTATTCTAATAAAACTTAATTTACAATGTTTTGATACGAAATACTTTGATTTTTTTTCATTCTCCAACCTTTATATAGCAAAAGTCAACATCACACTAATGCCTTTCTACATCTATAGGTTTCTTGTTTCCAATATACTCTCAGAATATTTTTTTAACCTTTGAAATACCTGTATTAAACATTTACTTTAGATGTTGGCAATATTAATATGTTAATAAAGTCAAGAGGATTTATAATGTCTTTTCCTGAAATAGAAACTAAATTAAATTGAATTGTCTACTTTATAAGAAATTTCATTTATAGTAGTTGTGATTTTCTATAATTATCTTTCAATATTTTACCCCTTGAATGGACAGACTCTTATGAGTCCTCCTTTACCCTGTGTGTTCTCTCTAATAACCCATTCCACATTCTACTTTCACAGCCATATGGTGCGACTCAGTACTTTATTGAGACTCAAGATTGAGAAGTCTCATGGGACTATGCACTGCCAAGAAGTGAGAAGGATTAGTCATAATAATACGAAGGTTGTACTAGAAAGGCCAAATCAGCAGATATAGGGGCTATAATTTCACTTCCTACCACTGAGCAGCAAAGAAATTAAGTGCAATATAGGCACTATGGATTTCAGACGTTTATCTCTTCCCCAGTGTTGAAGTCCAGTCTTCCAAAGGACTTGTGACACAAAATTGTGTGTTCTGTCAAGTTGTGTTAAAAATGTGAGATAAAAGTGTAATAGCAGATGATATAAGTAACAAAACTTCCCAAAGGTATAAAAGTCCTGCTTTCCTTTTTCTTCAAAATGAGATTGACTGTCAGAAAGTAACTTTCCATGTCCCTGTTCATTGAGATCCATTGCCCCGGTTCATTAAATACTCCGTGCTAAAATATGCTTATGTACTTGTACTTTCCAGTGAATTTTAGCTTATGAATATTCAGAAATAGAAGATATAAGCATCATATTACATACTATAGGTTCTTCATTTTTTCAATATATAAACTATTTTCCAAAATAGAATGATTATATAATTATTACATTCTCATTGTTTAGGTACTTCTGCTATAAAATGTAATATATTTTCATATATTTATGAATTGTTTCAAAATTTTCTGTTAAATGATGGTGTTAAATTAGCTACCTGAAATTAATATTATGAGTAAATATGATCAAATCACTATTTATAATCAGTAATATTTTTAATGTTATGAATAATAATTATGAATATATACTTATTTATATATTAAGGTAAATAAACACATGAGGTTTATTTAACATTAATTTCTTTTCTTTCTCAACATCTGCTTTTAAAAATCTGTCCTCACCTAGGTAAATATTTAATTCATATCAGTGGTAGATATATCATCATATTCTTAAGAATATCTTGAATCTCATGCCAGGGGTATGCTTCCTCATACCCACTTTTGTCCCTTAACCCTTTTCTTTTCAAGAAACTATTTACCCATACTAACTATGTAAAGGTTTCTATAGCTATAATAATAATTATGCTAGATAATATTTTATGAATGCATTTTTTAATATTCGATACATTTCTACAGGGGAGCCAACAGTTAAACAATTTTTATCACAGTTCCAAGCACTTGGTACTTGTTGAAATTATATCATATAAATGAAATATAACTTCTATATTTTAAAGAAATTATATCTAATTGATACTACCACAAGGATAACATAAAAATTTCAGATAGATGTGTAAAACTTATGTCATGGCCTTTTGTAGAACAGACCTGCTAATGAGAGGTTCACCAAATATCTTTGTCTTTTCCTTTCACTAATAATAAATCTCGATTCTTCTCTATCCCTTATTCTTAAATGCAACCAGATTTTGTATGATCATGTAACTAGGAATAGACATAGAATGTTAGAGAATGTATTATTTGTTACAGCTAGCAAGAACCATTGTTATCTCCCTTCTATAGTTTCCTCTTTCTTGTCATTCCACTAAATGTCACCAGACCTAAGGGAAGTAGAGTCTCAATGAGAAATGAACTAACTGGAGGTTCAAATTATTTATTGCCTAGAAGACAGCAATATTCTAACTAGAAATCTTGTTCTGCTGTTTCTTTGTGTGAACACACACTTCTGCAAAACGAACTATAGAAGTGGCTAAGCACTTGCTCAACTTAAGTTATTTCAACTTGTTTTGAAAGAGATGTGTTAAATCTTTAAAACCTAATTTTGGCTAGAGGGATGACACAGTGGTAGTGTATGCTTAATGTCCTGCCGAGAATGTAGCTGTTGTATCTAGCACCCATATATCAGCTCAAAGCTACCTGAAGCTCTAAGGATTTGGATACTCTCTGCTGGCCTCTGTAAGAGCCTATGTACACATAATACACGTAAACTTGCACAGACAAACAGAATAAAGCAAACAAATAATCGTTAAACATCAATTTCCAACTTATATGGCATAGGATTTTTATTTTATCCTTTAATTTTTTTATTTTTTTTATTTTTGATACTTTATTTGCATTTCCAATGTTTCCCCTTTTCTGGGTCTCCTCTTTGGAAGTCCCCTAGGATTTTTGAATGCCCATATAGCTTATATGTGATGCTTTATAGATAGATAGATAGATAGATAGATAGATAGATAGATAGATAGATAGATAGATTGTTGAATAGTGAGTTATAATGAAATGGTGGAAAATAAAATTAATTAGCAATGTTAGCCAAAGAAGTTGGAAGAAAGCACCCATGACTTTTTTTTCTAAGAAAAGTAGTTGAAGTTCTAATGTATATTGGTATCTGTTTAATATTTAAATATAACTACAAGAAATACATGGCAACTAGTCAGGACTGGAAAAGTTATATGTAAAAAATGAAGAGAAAATTCATTATTTTCAGGATATACACAAATAAAAAGTTAAATATTGTATATCAAACTATACTTTAAAATTATAAGTCAAGGGTAATGACTACATTAACATTTGCATAACTCAGTTATGGCTAAATATGCCTGTAATACATGAGAAAAGGAATTAAACAAACATTTGATATTTGAGAAACAAATTGTTTCCTAGGAGATGAGGGAGATTTTAGATGGACAATATTTAAAATACTAATTAATGCCTGGAAGTTAACAACATATTTTCTATTTGAACTAATAGAGAATTGGCTTAAGTATTTTAAATCTGTGACTTTTGTAACAACAAACATTAACTAGTAAGTTTATCTTGCCTCCCACACTATTGTCCTGACACCATGTTTATATGTATGTATGCATTTGGGAAGTTGGTGTTTACTTATCTAATTCAGTGTTTGCACCTAGTCTCCTGTAAATGATACCTGCTCAAATGTGGATTGCTTCAAATCAGTATTTTTCTATAAAATTCCTTAATATTTGCCAAGTAACAGAGTTGTAGTCTATGTGTGTATTTGAAGAGATTAATTCATATTTATCTACAACAAAGCTATTCCAACTAGCTCAGTTTAGCACTGCATTTTCTAATAAACTTTGTTCTTCTCGGTGAGGAGAAAGTACCTATTGTACACCCATTTTCCACTTTTCTCAATTCTACCAAAGCTGTAGTGGAAAATTACAGAGGCAATGTGTACTACCAATTGTGTGAAGATCTGAAGTTAAACTGAGGGAAGCTGAACTATAACAAAATGTTTTCATATTTCAGAAGTTTGTAACAAGGAGAAGCCACAAGACAATATGGGAGAAAATATGCGACAAAGAACATGATGTGCTACTGTTTTTAACATAGTCGTATTTGAGAATTTTAAAGTTCTAAGATACCATTAATACCACTCTTTTTACATCCAGTGTTGTGAAGATCAAAAACTTACTTTAGCTTCCAAATATAGAGAACACATTTGATCTAAATTGTACATTTGTAAGCACGGCATAATATTGAGTACTTTTTGGAGCCATTGTTATGTTGCTTCAAATTCATTCAGATATTTCTATGTATTGCACCATTATCTGACAGTGTTTAAGCACTCCACATCCGATTAAACAATCATTACTATTTCTACTTGCTAGTGTTTAAGTATCTGTTGTATGTTAAGTGTTCTTCCAAGCACTTTATAGATGTTTTTTAATCATTAAAATCATTTATATGTCAATAATTCTTTCTTTTTATAAGTAGACCATTAAAAATCATGAACTGAAACATTTCCTCAACAATTCATAATTTAAATATCAAAAACATCAGATATTATTTAAATAATAAACATTAAATTAAGTTAAGTGGCCTGGCTAAGAGAGCACATTTAACAACAGAGAACTAGAAATATCACTAATCAGAAAACAACCTAGCCTGAAAGTCTCTGGTTTATAAATATTTGTAGATGCTACTTAAATAATATTTTAATATTATTTAATATTTCGTTTAAAAGGAAATAATTACAGATTTTCGAATTCACCATTGCCAATGTCTCAAGCATCTTGTTGATGTCTTCTTTAATAATGCCCCTCTCTCCTTTTATTTTTTTTGACAGAAGGCTAATATCCATTTTTTTATATATATTTTGGATATTTACTTTATTTACATTTCAAATGTTTTCCCCTTTCCAGGTCTCCCCTTTTATAATAATGAAAGTACATATGCCTTTTCATGGACAAGAAATGTTAATAGGGCTCTGGTCCACATCCAGTGTCTTCCATAACAAATATAGTTGTACTGCTTGCTAACCATGCATTCTACTGTGTGTAGACCATTTTACATAGCCCTAATCCATAAATGGAAATGATAGATAAAAATATCTGACTATGACTACCACTAATAAAGGCAAATATAAGGCTTACAAGAGATGCCAAGTAGTGATATTTCATTTGTTTAATACTCATTTAAAACTGAGGATTGTGCATTCTGTCCATTCCAGGAAATGGGGTTATTAGGCAAAGTTTCTAGAAACATCACTTCTAGAAACATGAGCTGCTAATTCTGCTCTCCATTGGCAAGTTTTCTAGTATGGCAAGGCCTTGGTTAAATGCTGTTGTTAGGGAAGTTTTCTTTTCTTCATATCTTTAACTCTTTGTGTGATTTCCTTTTATCACACATATTCATAAATATACTCTATAAGAAATTTCAGTGGACTAAACATCAGTTAGTGTGACTCATTCCCTTGTTAATTAAAAGCAAAATCATGGCTATTAGCTCTACAGAAACAGATTAAATGAAAAATTTTGGAATAATATAGATCTATGATTAAATAGAAATACTTAAATACCTTTCGTTCTATTTGATGTAACACTACAGTGTGCCTCTTAGAACCACTTTTTTTAAACTTTTAATTATTTGGTAAGATATTAGAGCATTTGGCATCATATTGAGACAATAAAATGTTTTTTATCTCATAAAAAGGGTTCTAAATACCTTTCTTCAAAGATAATTATTTAGTTACATCCCAAATGTTGTCCCCACTCCTGTTTCCTTCTTCCCAGAGTTCTTCACACCACCCCCTCATCTTCACTTCTGAGAGGGTGCTCCTGCTCTGCTGGCATCCTTCTTCCCTGGGGCATCAAATCTCTATAAGATTAGTCCCATCCTATTTCTCTGAGTCAGGACAAGGAAGTCCTCTGCTATATATATGCCTGGGGCCTCAGACCACCCATAGATACTCCTTGGTTGGTGGATTAGTCTCTGGGAGCTCCCAGATATCTGGGATAATTGGGGTTGCCATTCCTTTTGTTTTTCCAATCCATCCCCTAACTTTTCTTAGGAGTCCCCAACCTTGGTCCAATGGTTAGCTGAAAGTATCTTCATCTGTCTCAGTCAGCTGTTGGTAGCACCTCTCAGAGAACAGCTATGCTAGGCTCCTGTCAGCAAACACAACACAGCATCAGTAATAGTGTCAGGATTTGGTACCCGCCCATGGAATGGATCCCAAGTTGGGCCTGTCACTTGTCTGCCTATCCTTCACTCTCTGCTCCATATTGTCCTTGCATTTCTTTTAGACAGGAATACTTTTGGGGACCCCATCCCTACACTGGTGGCCCTGTTTAGCTACTGGAGGTGGTGTCTTCAGGCTCCATCTCACCATTATTGGGACTACGGCTAAGGTCATCCCCATTGAGTCCTGGGAGCCTCTTGAACTTTTGCGAAATTCACCCCATCTCCCTACACCACACCCAACTCCCAGTGGCTACTTCCTGCTTCTGAGTTTCTCTCCTGTTTTCCCGTAACTGTTCCTGCCTCTCTTGTCCCCTCCATATCTTCTCTCTCACTCGGGTCCCCCTCTCTCTCTACTTCCCATGATTATTTTGTTTTCCCTTCTAAGTGGAATTGCAGAATCCTCACTTAAGCCTTCCTTCTTCTTTAACTTCTACCTTCTGAAGACTGTAACATGGGTGTTCTGTACTTTTTTGGCTAATAACCACTTATCATTGAGTATATTCCATGCATGTCATTTTGTTTCTGAGTTACCTCACTCAGGAAGATATTTTCTAGTTCTATCTGTAAAATACATTGTGTCCTCATTTTTAATAGCTGAATTGTATTTCATTGTGTAAATGAAGCATATTTTCTGTATCCATTCTTCACTCGAGAGACATTTGGGTTGCTTCCAGTTTCTGAATACCAGGAATAAAACAAAATTGGTCTGAAATTCTCTTTCTTTGTTGGGTCTCTCTGTGGTTTAGGTATCAGAGTTACTGTGGCTTTATAGAATGAATTAGATAGTATTCCTTCTATTTCTATTTTGTGTAATAGTTTGAATATTTTGTTAATAACTCTTCTGTGAAGTTCTAGTAGAATTATGCACTAAAACCATCTGGCCCTGGACTTTCTTGGTTATAAGGTTTTTAATAACTGCTTCTATTTTCATAGGGATTATAGGACTATTTAGATAGTTTACCTGATCTCTATTTAACATTGGAGGTAGTATCTATTTATAAAATCATTCATTTCATTTACATTTTCCAGTTTTGTTGAGTATAGGCCTTTGCAGGAAGATCTGATGATTTTATTGAATTTCCTCCATTTTTGTTGTTATGTCACCCCATTCCTTTCTGATTTTGTTAATGTGGATACTGTCTCTATGCCCTTTAGTTAGTTTGGCTAAGGGTTTATCTATCTTGTTGATTTTCTCGAAGAATCAGCTTTAGGATTTGTTGATTCTTTGTATTGTTCTCTTTGTTTCTATTTGGTTGATTTTAGCCCTGAGATTGACTATTTCCTGTAGTCTACTCCCATCTGTCTGTGCTATTTTGTTCTAAAGCTTTTAAGTACACTATTAATTTGCTAGTATAGGGTCTCTCCAATTTCTTTAGGAAGGCACTTAGTGCTATGAATTTTCCTCTTATCACTGCTCTTACTGGAACTCATAAGCTTGAGTATGCTGTGCCTTCATTTTCATTCAATTCTAGAAAGTCTTTAATTTCTTTTCTTTTTTTAAATTTATTTATTTATTCCCAGACCAAGTATTCATTGAGTAGGGAGTCTTCAGCTAGCCCCTCAACTATGGATATTGGGTTAGTTTACTGATCAAATTGGGTTCCATTTTTCCCATGGTCCTCCTGGTAATATTATACGAGACTGTCTTCAGGACGACAAAAGTGAGGGGGATTTTGACACAATCCCTTTAATTTTTGATGTTCTTGATTATACAATATTGATAAGCCTTTCACAAATACTGCTCTTTGGCTGTGAATATTCATTTCATACGCTACATATATTTAGGTACAATTTCTTTGCCATGTTATGCAATTATATGTCATTAAAATATATATTTTTAAATTTTATGAATAATTTATTTTTAGAATTTCAACTCAATCATTTTGCATAATGGTTGTTCATAGAAAACTAAGACCATATAAAATTAACCTATATACAATAGATAAAAAGACTGATAAACCAGACATATACATCTTATTGTGATAGCCATGATGCAAGGAGAAACATAGCATACTCACGGGAAAATTTTAAAATAAATATAATCTTAAATATACATATATAATGTAATTTCATAATTTTATTTGTTTTATTTTGGGATATTGCCTTTTTTACACTTAATAATATACTGCTGATAAAGTAATATTTTTATAATTACTGTGAGGATGTATGTGTGCCTAATTCTGTTTCTATCTCATCTATAACACTTTAAGGAAAGTTCTTCAGAGAGTCTTACAATGTTCTTTCAATAAATCAGTAAGAACACCTTTCTATAGTATTTTTACTAATCATTCCATTCATTTACATCTCAAATGATATCCCCCTTCCCTGTTACCCCCCACAAATCCCCTCCACATTCGCCCTCTCTCCCTTCCTCTTTGTGTCTATGAGGGTGCTCCTGTCCCACACACCTACCCCTGTCTCACTGCTCCATGATTGCCCTACACTGGGGCATCAAACCTCCACAGGAACAAGGGCCTCCTTTCCCATTGATGTCAGAAAAGGCCATCTTGTGATATATATATATATATATATATATATATATATATATATATATATATATATATATATATATCCATGGATCCTTCCCTGTATACTCCCAGTGGGGGAGCTAGTAGAAGGACTGGAGGACAAGAGAGAAATTGCAACCCCATAGGAAGAACAATGTTGGCTAGCTGGACCACTCAGTGCTCCCAAGGTCTAAGCCACCAAACACATCTGTATAGGTCAGTTGCAGGCAGAATCTACCAAGGAACTGCCACATCAGGTTCCTGTCAGCAAGTGCCTCATGGCAGCAGCAATAGTGTCAGGGTTTGGTGTCTGCAGACATGATGGATTCCCAGGTAGGGCAGTCCTCAGATGACCTTCCTTCATTCAGTCTCTGCTCCATTTTTTGTCCTTGTCTTTCCTTGGACAGGAACATTTCTCAGTTAAAAACAATGAGATAGGTGTGTGGTCCCATCCCTTGACTTGGGACCTTGTCTATCTACTGGAGGTAGTCTCTACAGGTTCTATTTCCTCTTTGCTGTGTGCATTTCAGCTAGAGTCATCCCCTTGGGTCCTAGGAGCCTCTTGCTTCCCTGGCATCTGGGAACCTCTAGTGGCTACTCCCATTACTACATTTTTTCATTCTATTTCCTGACCCTCTATAAATCTATCCTGTCTACTCCAGGACCTGATTCTGCCTCCCCTTCCTCTCTCTTTCCCAGGTCCCCCCTTACTCAACCTCCCATAATCATCCTGATGCCTTTCATAAAGGATTGAAACATCCACAAGCTCTCCTTCCTTCCTCCTAAGCTCCATATGGTCTGTGGATTGTATCATGGGTATTGTGAACTGTTGGGCTAGTATTCACTTATGAATGAGCACATACCATGGGTGTTCTTTGTGTCTGGGTTACTTCACTAAGGATGATATTTTCTAGTTCCATCCATTTGCCTAAGAATTTCATGAAGTCATTGCTTTTCATATTTGAATAGTACTTCATTGTGTAAATTTACCACATTTTCTGTATCCATTCTTCTGTTGAGGAACAGCTGGGACTGTTTCCAGCATCTGGGTATTATAAATAAGGCTGCTATAAGCATAGTGGAGCAATAGAGATAAACACTACATGATATTGATACAGACAGGCAGGTAGATCTATGGAATAGAATTGAACACACAGAAATGAGTCCACATGCCTATGGTCACTTGATCTTTGACAAAAAGCTAAAAACATCCAGTGGAAAAAAGAAATTTTCAACCATTGGTGCTGGTTAAACTGGCAGTCAGCATGAAGAAGAATGCAAATTGATTCATTCTTAGATATTTGTACAATAATCAAGTCCAAGTGCATCAAGGACCTTCACATAAAACCAGATACACTGAATCTAATAGAAGGGAAAGTGGGGAGAAGCCTCAAGCACATGGGTACAGGAAAATATCCTGAACAGAACATCAATGGCTCATACTCTAAGATCACAAATCAACAAATGGGACCTCAATAAATTGAAAAAGTTATGTAAAGCAAAGGACATTGACAATAGGACAAAGCAGCACCCCACAGATTGGGAAAAGAGTTTTATCATCCTTAAATCTAATAGAGGGCTAATATCCAATATATACAAAGAACTCACAAAGTTAGACTCCAGAGAACCAAATAACTCTATTAAAAATGGGGAACAGAGCTAAACAGAGAATTCTCAACTGAGGAATCTCAAAAGGCTGAGAAGCTCTTAAAGAAATGTTCAACATCCTTATATATCAGGGAAATGCAAATCAAAACGACCCTAAAATTCCACCTCACACCAATCAGAATAGCTAAGTTCAAAAATTCAGGTGACAGCAGATGCTGGCAAGGATGTGGACAAAGAGGAACATTCCTCTATTGCTGGTGGTATTGCAAGCTGGGAAAACCATTTTGGAACGTAATTTGGAGGTTCCTCAGAAAAATGGAAATAGTTCTACCTGAAGACTCAATTTTACCTCTCTTAGGCATATACCCAAAAGATGCTCCAACATGTAACAAGAACACCTTTCTTTAATTTTATTTATTATTTATGTATAACAAACACTTTAATATCCATAGAATTTTTAGCATGTTTGATGCAATTAAGTCATCATTTTACATCAATTACTTATTTGCTGTATTAGTTCTTTATTGGAAAATGAATAAGCACATGTAGGACTCCTGAAAATTTGCCATGAATGAGAATTTACCCATTAACCTGGAACTTTTGTATCCACAGACTCTGCCATGGAATGAAAATATTTGTCTTCTTTTGAATATGAACATGACATTCTATAATCCATATAGTAAATTATGTTTATAACATTTATTATTTAGCTTTATAATTGAGCATATATGATAGGATGTACACAATTTATAAAACAATTAGGTGTGCCATTCTATAAAATATTTGAGTGTTTGTACTTACTGGTTTCCCTGCTGTAGAGTTGTGACTGCAGTGAAAGGATTTTCACATAACAAGAGTAGTATATTTTGACCAACTATCTCCTCTTCATTGAAACAGTAGATTTAATACTGAAATATGTTAAAGATTTACCATATCTAGAGATTTTAATAATCTTAATGATATAAATACTTTCAAACTCTCCAAAATTTAAAATCTCCAATGAATATGAGACATGATTACTAATATCAATAAATTATATACATATATATTATATATTATATTGAATTAATATTCAAGTAAGCAAAACACTTTATAGCATGTTAAGATATTTTTAAACCTTGTGTCTTCCTAAAGAGAAATACATTTTATTTCTTATAAGTGATTTACTTGAAAAGCTTAAGCAATTTTAATAATAAAAACAATCTTAAAGATAAAGCTACTTTAAGAGTTTTTAATGCACAGGGCCCCACAGCTGATCAGCGCCGGGACAAAGATCCCTCGCCGGAGATTGCAAGACCCAGCGGAGGGCCAAAGACACGCCCCACAGCTCACCAGACCACAGAGACTGACCGCCAGCAGCTTCCGGCGACGGCCGGAGACCTCAGCTTGGGCCACAGCGCCGGGACAAAGATCCCTCACCAGAGATCGCAGGACCCAGCGGAGGGCCAGGGACGCGCCCCACAGCTCACCAGGTACTGCCCCAAACCCGCGAGATTCAGGGACCGAGGTAGGCGGGCCTAAAAACCCCCCTGGATCCCAAAAGCGGGCGCCTGTGGCAGGAAACTTCTGCCTGGGACACTAGGATTCCATAGACAGGCAGCTCCGGGAGACAATCCTCTC